>CM044549.2:25241735-25939235 GCA_024416835.2 Perccottus glenii
TGTCTCAGGAATGAGACACAGCTCAGTTTTTCAGGAAAATACCACAGTTTGTAAAAGTCCAAAGTCTGCCTCCATCAAACACTTTCTTCATTTACGTTTGTCAAGACACATTTTCTTTTACATTCAGATGTAAATGAAAATATGACTTTTAAAGTGATCTGGTTCAAGAGAAGCTCTGGACTTTTATGGATCAAAAAAGAGGAGAAAGTACAACACACTATTTCTGAGCTCGGTGGATTGGAAAAGACTGACACTGATTTACTGAAGACTTTTCATTTGTTCTTTGGCCAAGCATCCCTCTCATAAACATGATACAGTGTGACTTTATGAGCTGTTTGTTCAAACCCAAGAGTCAGTGAAAGAAGAGAAGGACCAGTGACTGACCTCAGAGTCTCCAGTCGACAGTTTGGACTCGCTAGTCCTTCACACAACTCCTTCATTCCTGAGGTTATTTGTTGTTCTCACTCAGGTCTAGTTCTCTCAGGTGAGAGGACTGGACTTCAGAGCCGACGACAGAACTTCACAGTCAATCTTTGAGAGTCCACAATCAAAAGTCTGTAAACACAGTAACATTAAGTCAAACATTAGAGATGTAAAGGTTCTCAGTCGTCCAGGTCACAGAACTACATTTATTCACTTTAAATTCAAAGTTTAAAACTATCTCCAGCTGCAACAGATACAAACATATTTGACTGTTTTTCATTATTGTCCCAACCTTTTCTTCTTTGTCAAAGCTCCTTACACTAAACTAAATATTAAAAACACTAAATATCTCACATCTGTTGAAAAATCAGACAAAAAGCTTCATAAAGTCTTGTAAAAATATAATTGTGACTGAAGGCCCACATTTACAGAGCTCTCAGTCTAAAACACTTCAGAGTTCAGCAGAAGGTCCTTTTGTAACATGCTGTAAACATGAAGGGATTTTTAAATGTGTTTGGATGAATGCTCCATGAGCAGGAGCCAAAGTGAGGCTTATTACTGTCCTCTCTTTTCACTCATTTCAGATTTATGCTTCATTCATTTCAGCAACATTGTGCATTTTACAAAGACACTGACAAAAACAAAAGAAAAAAGAACAAAAGACAGAGAAAGTCATCCTCTGGGAGAAAGTGTTAATTTTGTTGACAAAATCTATGCCAAAGATTTTTCATCAACAAAGGCTTTTTGCCGACGAAAACAAAACAAAAACTAAATAAAAAAACTTCATAATGACTAAAACAGTAACTAAATAGACTGACATTTTGTCAACGAATAAAAGACGAGACAAAAACAACTTGTGACAAAAACCAGTCAGGAGAAGGGAATGATGAAGTGGTACGGGCGGGATAAGTCAAGAAAGCCAATCAGAGCGCGCCTTGTTACGCGGTGGTGCCAAGAAATTAATTGGACACGACAGAGCAACAACTGGTGCAAACTGTGAAAATGAAAGGTTTTGGCGGCTGGAAGTGAGAGAAAGAGACTGACCTGTGTTCTCATTTCAAGTTTGAGAACAAAGAAAACAAATTAAATGTAAATAAATGTTTGCATTTGATGTTTTTGATGCCAGTGTTTATGTAGCATAAGGAATATCCTCCTGTTCAATGCACTTTATTTAAGTTCAAAGATGGTTTGGATAGTACGTTTATTATTTTAATTATTTGGTTTTCTTGGGCTGTAAAGGCCTTTTGACGTTGCACATTTATTTATTTATTTAATTTTATTAAAAATAAGCTGTTTTTGCATCTCTTTGATACACATTGATGTCTTTTTGTTTATATTAAAATAGACAGCAAGATTTTTTTTACTATTGGTGTTGTTTTTCATTGATTGAAACTATATTCAATAAAAGCAGTAGTGTTGAAATAAACAGTGTGAAATATGTTTGCACATTTAAATCTCAATTCTAAAACAAATATAGTTTTATGTCTGAAACAGAAGGTCAAATTAATTACTCATTAAAAATGTTTTGATTTTAGTCGACTAAAACTAAAACAAATAAGATGACTAAAACAAGACTAAAACTAAACATTATTTCACTTAAAAGACTAAGACTAAAACTAAATTAAAATTCCTTGTCAAAATTAACACTGCTGTGAGGTTGGGGTGTAAACTTTCACAGTTTAACCCTGGGACTGTCTCACTGACCATTATTTTTGGGAGTTCCTGTTTCACAAAAGAGAAATAAACTGTGGAGGAGAGTATTTAAATGAGGCACAGCTCGATTTAAGAAGGTTTGAGACTCGGAACAAAACACTTGATGTGAACTTTGTAAAAGAAGCAGAAAAAAGAAAACTCACACATCCCCTGCACGATTATCTCTACATTTGTGGAGTTATCAGTTTTATACTTTCATTTCCTCGTGTGTTGTTCTAATGCTTTCATAAAATCCTCAAAGCTCTGACGTGTCTCAGGACGAGACACAGCTCAGTTTTTCAGGAAAATACCACAGTTTGTAAAAGTCCAAAGTCTGCCTCCATCAAACACTTTCTTCATTTACGTTTGTCCAAGACACATTTTCTTTTACATTCAGATGTAAATGAAAATATGACTTTTAAAGTGATCTGGTTCAAAGAGAAGCTCTGGACTTTTATGGATCAAAAAAGAGGAGAAAGTACAACACACTATTTCTGAGCTCGGTGGATTGGAAAAGACTGACACTGATTTACTGAAGACTTTTCATTTGTTCTTTGGCCAAGCATCCCTCTCATAAACATGATACAGTGTGACTTTATGAGCTGTTTGTTCAAACCCAAGAGTCAGTGAAAAGAAGAGAAGGACCAGTGACTGACCTCAGAGTCTCCAGTCGACAGTTTGGACTCGCTAGTCCTTCACACAACTCCTTCATTCCTGAGGTTATTTGTTTGTTAAAACTCAGGTTTAGTTCTCTCAGGTGAGAGGGACTGGACTTCAGAGCCGACGACAGAACTTCACAGTCAATCTTTGAGAGTCCACAATTATAAAGTCTGTAAACACAGTAACATTAAGTCAAACATTAGAGATGTAAAGGTTCTCAGTCGTCCAGGTCACAGAACTACATTTATTCACTTTAAATTCAAAGTTTAAAACTATCTCCAGCTGCAACAGATACAAACATATTTGACTGTTTTTCATTATTGTCCCAACCTTTTCTTCTTTGTCAAAGCTCCTTACACTAAACTAAATATTAAAAACACTAAATATCTCACATCTGTTGAAAAATCAGACAAAAAGCTTCATAAAGTCTTGTAAAAATATAATTGTGACTGAAGGCCCACATTTACAGAGCTCTCAGTCTAAAACACTTCAGAGTTCAGCAGAAGGTCCTTTTGTAACATGCTGTAAACATTTTAAATGTGTTTGGATGAATGCTCCATGAGCAGGAGCCAAAGTGAGGCTTATTACTGTCCTCTCTTTTCACTCATTTCAGATTTATGCTTCATTCATTTCAGCAACATTGTGCATTTTACAAAGACACTGACAAAAACAAAAGAAAAAAGAACAAGTGACACAGACAGTCGTCCTCTGTGAGGTTGGGGTGTGTGTGTTTAAGCCCGTCCTGTGGCCGACTGTGGCTGAGACACGAGGCGAGCAGAGCTACAGAAATAAATCAAGTTTAAAAATATTGAAAGAACAAAAACAGTGGCACATAAACCATCTGGAAATGATTGACACCAAACTCAGTGACCCACATAATCCCTGCAGCTGTTCAGTCAGAAAACTATGACACATCCCATAATGTGCAGTGCTTCAGTTTAATTACAGTATTGTTTAAAGCTGTGGCCTGAATCAGATATTTAATATTTTATTATGCCCCTTCTTAATGACAGTTCCTGTTTGTGACTAAAGTGGTTTTCCTCAAGACTAAAGATTTTTATTAAATATTTACACAGTACTTACAGAGCCTTTCTGCAGTTCCTCACGGCCGGGATCAGTCTCCGTTGTCCTTCAGCTGAAGTGTTGTACTCCTTTAGGTTCAGCTCATCCAGGACCTCCTCTGACATCTGCAGCATGTAGGCCAGAGCTGAACACTGGATCTCAGAGAGCTTCTCTGATTTGTTCTTTGACTTCAGGAAGTCCTGGATCTGCTGATGGACCGAGTGGTCGTTTAACTCTGTCAGACAGTGGAAGATGTTGATGCTTCTGTCAGGAGAGATTCTGTCTGTGTTCATATCTCCTTCAGGTTGTTGATGACTCTTTGTCTTGTCTCTGAGTCGATCTGTGTTGGACCCAGCAGAGCTCCCAGAAGCCTCTGGTTGGACTCCAGAGAGAGGCCGTGAAGGAAGCGCACAAACAGGTCCAGGTGGCCATTTGGACTTTGGAGGGACTCCTCCATGGCGTCTCTGAGGAAGATGTCTAGTGTTGAGTTATGTTTCCAGAATCTCAGAAACCTCTTCAGTTTATTTTTTTTGTTCTTGTTAAAGCAGTGGTGTCTGTAAAGCGCAGCCAGAAACTCCTGGACGCTCAGATGAATGAAGCAGTAGACTGATTTGTGGAAGTTGAGCGTCTCTCGTTTGAAGATCTCTGTACAAAGTCCTGAGTAGACCGAGGCCTCGGTCAGGTCCAGACCCACCTGCTGCAGGTCTTCTTGGTAAAACATGATGTTTCCTTTCTGCAGATGTTCAAAGGCCAGCCTCCCCAGCTTCAGAAGGACTTCACAGTCGGCCTGTGTCAGCTGTAGATGAGTGGAATGTTGGTACTTGAGCCTCTTCCTGTGAGTCTGCACCAGCAGGAAGTGTGCGTACATGTCGGTCAGGGTCTGGGGCAGTGGTCCTCTCTGCTCGGTTCCCAACATGTGCTCCAGGACTGTGGCTGTGATCCAGCAGAAGACTGGGATCTGGCACATGATGTGGAGGCTCCTGGGCGTCTTGATGTGGGAGAGGACTCTGTCACACAGCTCTTCATCTGTGAACCTCTTCCTGAAGTACTCCTCCTTCTGGGCCTCAGTGAAGCCCCTGACCTCTGTGACCCTGTCCACACACCTGCAGGGATCTGATTGGCTGCTGCCGGTCGGGAGGTGATCCATATAAGGGCAGAAGGAAGCAGTGTGCCTCTGATGAGGTTTACCAACAGCACGTTGACCTGACCTCTGTGTGACCTCAGAGATGACCTGACATTTGTTTAAATCCAGAGGCAGTCTGCTCTCATCGAGGCCGTCGAAGATGAACAGGAGTTTCCTGTCCGCCAGCGTCTCTGCCGTCAGCTTCTGTAGCGTTGGATAGAAAACCTGTATCAGCGTCAGCAGACTGTAGTCCTGCTCTGGGACCAGGTTCAGCTCTCTGAACGACAGGGGCACCACCAGATCCACCTCCTGGTTCTCTAAGCCCTGGGCCCAGTCCAGAGTGAACTTCAGAACTGAGAAGGTCTTTCCCACTCCACCCACACCGTTGGTCAGCACCACTCTGATGGGCTTGTGATCGGACGCTAACGCTTTAAAGATGTCGTGGCACCTGATTGGAGCGTCGTGGACAGTCTTCTTGGACTGAGTCTCCAGCTGCCTGACCTCATGTTGGGTACTGACCTCTTCACTGACCTCTGTGATGTACAGCTCAGTGTAGATCCTGTTCAGAGCCATTCTACTTCCTGTTTCAGTTCCTTCAGACACACTTTCACATCTCTTCTGCAGACTCCTCTTATACTCACCTGGAACAAGAACAAACATGCTTTAAATGGAAGGATGCATTAGTTCTATCAGAGACAGGACAAACTGAACACTGCTGAAGAAGAATACCACTGTTTCTTTTGAGAACAAGCAGACTGTAATAGACTTTGTACTCTTAAGAGCTAAAAAAAATCCCAGAGCTCATCTAAAATAAAATACTTAAAACTTGACAGAAAAGAGTGATGCATTTGAGGACAGATCAATATTATCAGTCAGAAGGACGTGACTGCTTCTGTATGAATCAACTCATGGAGCATGAAACAGTGTCACAAAAACAGTGCCTAGTTGTACAAAGGTTTAGAACAGGCCATGTTACATCAAAGAGACGCGCAATCCGAGGAGCTGACCCGAGACCTCTCAGCACGGACTGTGGACATACAGAAAAGAGTTCATAACACCGAGAGACAGACTGGAGAGCTACTGTGCGGCTTAACTGATGTGAAGGGGTTACATCAATGGGGCACACGAATCGAAGAGCTGATTCGCAACATCTTGGCCCGATCTGAGGACACTCAGAATCGAGTGGACATCATCGAGAAACTGACCGGTGAGCTGCTACGTAGTGTTTCTGGTCTAAACATAATGAGGATACATCAAGGTTACTCCACGACATGGACTCACGCAACTGACGCTGAGGACCAGAACTGATCGATCACGACCCGGACAAATTACCGAAGATCAAATATATAAATTTCAAATTTCTGCTTCAATTCAGGGCTTCAGTCTCTGGCTGCACATCCCTGAGCTTTTATCCACAACAGAGCTGTCCACATGTATCTGATGCTGTGACATTTATTAGAGCTGTTTCAGGTCCGTCACATGTCTGTGGCAGTCAGCCCTGAACACATTAGTTTAGTCGTTAAATTAAACTAAAACTTTAAAAGAGGATGAACAGTCTTACTCTGTAAACTGCTGAAGATGTGCAGGCTTTGTCCACACTGGGGACAGGGCTGAGGTGAACCAGACTGGTCCCAGTTTGAAGAGAGACACTGTCTGCAGAAGCAGTGTCCACAGCTGGTAGAGACTGGATCAGTCAGGGTGACACAGACCACAGGACGATGGGCCGTCACCAGGACTCTCTCTGTGGACATCAACACATTCATTAAAACAGCTTTACAAAGGTCACAGCCTGGTCCCTGCTTTTGGACAAAAATACTGACTCCATTTGACCTGTTTCTGGAAATGGAGCCATTAATGAAACTAACTCATTTGACTGGAGTCATATTGTGTCTCATCCTCTCACTTTAAATCTGAGCTCAAATGAAGACATTAGAAGTGAGTTATTACTGACAGATAAAAACAGCTGACAATAAACAGGACAGTCTTCCTTTGGACTGAATGTGTCCTGTCTCCAGTTTTACACAGTTTTTATTTTAAACAGTGATGGAGAGATGACAGTGGTTCAGTGAATATATCTGCACTGATCAGCTGCTGATGAAGTCAATATAAATGATATTAGTGCATCACTTACAGCCGACTCTGTGGAGCTCCAGGTTCATTACTGAAGTCTAGAGGGACGTTCTTGGACCGGTTGCTCTTCAGAGACACACAGCTGGACACATCTCTGAAACAACACGTTTCATGAACACACTGATTTATTCTACAGTCAGACAGAGGGCCTGGTTGTCACTGACATCATCAAATCAAAAGGAACAGATGTGTTCAAAGAGTTTCTTTAACACAACACTGTGGCCTCTTTCTTTGTTGTTGTATAGCTTTGTGTTCTGTTCAAAATAAACTTCACTCAATCAACAGCTGTCACTGTCAGATTTGCCGACTTATGTTCTCCTGCCTTTGTTCAGACCACAAACAGATTAGAGTGAGTCTAAAATGAAGGATAAGAACAAAAATGTTCTCTTTTTAAATGAATCAGTCTGAATAAATGTTGGTTAAACAGACGCTGAAATCTGCAAAAGCTCCTCTAGAGCAGTCTTTCTCAAAGTATAATTCATGTTTTAGTTTATTAACCCAACATGAAATCAAATAATGGCTGTTTTTTTTGTTTTTACAATGTTTATTTTCAAAAATAACAAACAATTTCTGGATTTTTTATTTCTTTTTTTGTGATTGCTAATTTGAAATGTTATTTTAAGTTGAAATCTGTGAACTGTAAAAGTTTAATATAATATAAGGTATATTGTTTTGGGGGTTACTTAGAGTTTTGGGTTAAAGTGGTCCTTGGTCTAAACAGGTTTGAGAAAAACTGAGTGACAGATGTCCGTCTTAGAGCAGTTTACTTCTGGTCCGCTGTGGTCCAACTTCATGTCACTTCAGACAAAGGTCGCTGAGCAGACTGTTTTAATATCTACAACTGGCCCAGAGACTTTATGGACTTGTTCTCAATGGAAAGTGTGAGGCCACTCCTCAGAGAACAGTGTAGCACACAGACTGATGAAATATCATGGTCCCACAGAAAACTGACACATTCACTGAATAATATACATCTAATATAAAAGATCTAAATGTTTAAATGTGATTCCATCCTTTGTCCTTGTTTTGTCAATAATATATTAAATTAAATATACACTGAAGATTATTGAAATAAATAATGATATGAATAATAAATTGAAGATTGGAAACTGGAGTTTTTTTAAATAAATGATATTAGTGCATCACTTACAGTCGACTCTGTGGAGCTCCAGGTTCATTACTGAAGTCTGGAGGGAGGTCCTTGGACCAGTCGCTCTTCAGAGACACACAGCTGGACACTGGAGACACTGCTCTCTGTTTGTGACACTCATCTCTAAAACAACAGGATTTATTGTACAGTGAGTGTTAATAAGCAGCAGTGAGCACTTCCTCTGACTCTGTTCTGTTTAGAAAACACACACTTTACAGTTTCCTTCAGACACAATATTCTTATTTTTGGGCCTGAGCCTCAGTTAAAGCAGTGGCTCCATGAATGTGTCCTGTGCTGTTTCAGGTGAACCACAGTGTTCTTAAATCAAACACAAACAGCTGATGATGCTACTCACTGTGTTGGAGCGGGCCCTGGCTCGCTGCTGCCATCTGGAGGTTCCTTCATGAACACACCTCTCTCTTTATAATGGCTCTGTGAAGACTGGGCCTCCTCTTCGTCCACACTCACATTATTCATGTTCTGTCTCAGTCTGAAAGGTGAGCAGTCAAACACAGTGAGCTCTGATCATTTTAATAAAGCACCTTATGAATAATTATCACATGGAGCTGGAGCCAGATGTTTCTAATGTGATTGATTATTGGCTTTATTTCATGTTAATGTTTAGATGTTGGTCTTAAACCTCTCCAGATGGGCCTCTGCCTTTATTCAGGAGAACTGTTCATATTTGGGCCTGTGAAAGCCTCTGGGTAAAGTCTCCACAGTCCTCCATAATCTGTTCTAAACTGAAGCTTTCTCACCTCATTTTAGCCTTTTCTGCCCAAAACAAACTGGTTCATCATTTACTCTAGAATTCTGAACATTGTTTATGGGACTGACAACGTTTTCCTTTAAAATCTAGACAAACTCTCCAAATGTGACAAAAGTGTTCAGGCTGCTGTTGAATACAGACAACACACTTTAAAACCAACTCATTAAGAATATGATTATAGGATTTATTATAAACTAAATGCTACCTACTATACAGTTAAAGAGTTTGTATTTTGAGCTGTGTGTAGGAGACAGAACATGGGTGCACTGTGTGTGTGTAGGGGTGTTGGTCTAGGGCTGAAGGGCTCCAGTCGGTCCTGCTGCTCTGAAGAAGGAGGCTATGTTTAAAGGAGCGCTGCACTAATCCTCCAGTAGATCTCCAGCGGGAGCAACTGCTTCAGACTCGCGGTGCTCTTCATGGCCACAGCCCACTTCAGTTCTCGGTGTAGCGACGAGACTAGCGACGGGCAGCTACATACCAGAATAGTATATATCCTGTCATATTTAATATGGTTGGTATATTGTTTTTAGGGTTATTTAGAGTTTTGGGTTAAAGTGGTCCTTGGTCTAAAGAGGTTTGAGAAACACTGAGTGACAGATGTCCGTCTTAGACCAGTTTACTTCTGGTCCGCTGTGGCCCAACTTCATGTCACTTCAGCCAATGGGCGTTGAGCAGACTGTTTTAATATCTACAACTGGCCCAGAGACTTTATGGACTTGTTCTCAATATAAAATATCTAAATGTTTAAATGTGATTACATTTTTCTTTGTGTCTGTAATCACTGTAATATACAGCCTCCACATTCCTGAAAAAACCCTCCTGTCTGTCCAAACACAGTCCTGGAGCTGTTCTCTCATTTCTGTCACACTCTGTTCAAAAGCAGCTTTTTCAAGAGTCTTTAATGTGAACTGACACAAGGCTCATCACTGTCCAGACTCTACACCAGCCCTCCACCCAAAAAGAACTAATGACTGAATCAATAATAATGAGCCACAGTTTCTAACTATAAATGATATTAGTGCATCACTTACAGTCGACTCTGTGGAGCTCCAGGTTCATTACTGAAGTTTAGAGGGACGTCCTTGGACCTGTCGCTCTTCAGAGACACACAGCTGGACACTGGAGACACTGCTCTCTGTTTGTGACTGCTGTGGGACTATAGCTCCACGGAAGAAGGCTGAGCAGCTATGTCCAAATAATCCAGGCTCAGGTGAAGAAGAGACTGACAGATGACTGCTATTAAATGGACGAGATGCAACATTTACCATATTTGTAGTCCTCTTTGTAAACTTAAATGTTTTAAAGGCTTTTTTTCATTTTGATCTATAATGTTTTTTGTATGTAGACAAACCAACGACCAAACTAATTAGCCAATTACATTTCTTTTAACACATACACCCGCCCCCGAAATATACGCACAGACCCAATGGCAGACACCAATCTAACCTTTACAACACACAATGTAATGTTTATTTTATTTTATTATTTTTCTCTTGCTTTCCTAATATTAATAAAACTGACATGAAGTTAGGGACAAACAGCTAAATATATTCTCTACCTTCATTTAATCGGACTCTGTTCTGTGTCAGTCTGCTCGTGCGTGAGCAGCTCTGTGGGCTCTGTCTCTGTCTCATCTCGTCTCAGAGCTCTAGCTGTTGTGCCAGTAGTTCATATTTTGTAGGTCAGTTGAGGCGCCCTACCTATATCTGGAGCCCTGAGAATTTTACCGATTATATTGAAGTTGAATTTTTTTCTCGATTTTGTGGAGAGTCCACTGTGCCTCTAACATTTGCTTATAGTGCAAATATAAGCAAATGTAATGTTATAAATAATATAATATATATATATATATATATATATTTACTTCAACAGCCACTGGCACAGGTTTAGGTAGATATCAGTCTCTGTTGAAGAGTGGTCTTTCTTTGTGTCGAGTCCTTCCTGTGTTACTGTGAACTACCTCCAGAGAGCCTGCCTCCTCCCAGTGTCCAAACACACAATATAAATTATGATGACATAAATGTGAGTCAATGACTGTCAGAGTTGATCCTGTGAATCATTAATCTTGGTACAAAGTTTTTACCTGGGTTTGTATGTTTCCATTTGTAGAATTTTAGTTCACAAGAAAGAAACCAGTTTAAGCAGTGTTGAGAAAGTTACTCTATAAATTAGACTCTGTGTAATTTGTTTGAAATGTGTTGAAAATATTAGTTTTACTTTTCACTTCCCACAAAGCCCTCTGAAATAATGTTGGTTACACCACATTAATAACACAAAAGCAAAAGAAACAAGACATTTTAAATTGTTAATGTCAACAAGTTTGAAAAATAGCACTCGAGAGTTTACACATGTTTTTAAAGTCCATCTTACCATCCGTCTCAGAACTAAGGTTTGTAGAAAAGTTCTTCCTCTTGAATCTGTCAAGTTTCTTGTTGAGCTGTTTGTCTTTAGATTGTCGTTGTCAAGAGGCACAGAAGATTATTGAGGTTGGTTGAATTTGCAAAGATTAAAGTTCACCCACCGTTTAGTGCCACTCCTGTCTTAGACTTTGAACTCTTACAGTTTCCTGTAAATCACATGTTTCCAATTCAACCTGTTTTATTGCTTCATTTATTACTGCTTATCTTTTATGGGTCCATCCCCTCTGACACAGCTCACAGAAAACTTTATAGAACCTCTTTGAACTGGCCTCACCTCAGACTCAGAATAGTCTTTGTCCAGTCTTTATTATAGCATCTCCTTTTTAGCCGTATTTCTTTCAAAATAAGAGAAATTCTGTTTCAGCGTTTGTGGCTTTAGATTGTAATCTGCTCAAAGCTGGAACTGTCAATCAAACTGCTCACTTCACTTGAATAAAACAGTCTGATTGGCCACTCAGAGCAAATCTACAGCCAATCAATCTGTGGAATATAGACTCAAATTATATGATGCCTCAACAAAGATTGTTAGAGTTTGTCTTTAATCAGAAACAGATCCGAACAGCATTTAGGTCCAAACCAAGGATAAAAAAACATTTTTACATTTAGTCATTTAGCAGAGTTTTCCAAAGTGACTTACAAGTGAGGAAAACAATGAAAACAATTTGAACAACACAAGGTAGAAAAAAGCACAAGTGCACCAAAAACTAGTCAGTTTGTTAAAATAATTTTTAATATCCTATGGTTTATAATAACTGGGTGCTCCTAGTTCTCTTCAGGTCGTGTCAAATCTGATCATGTCATGTCCTTCATACTAATCCAAACATGAACTAGACATAACTAGACGTAGACATACAGAATAAATGAATACTTTACAAAAAACAATGCAGACAGGAAAGTACTTTAAGAAACAACAACAATCCAACACACACACTCTCCAACAAGTTAAATGGGTCAAAGGTCTCACAGTAAGAAACATTGAGGAGTTGGACAAGTATCAGTGACATCACATGCACATCAGCCATCTGGAAACACTCACGAGAACATCTGAGCCACACTATTACAACGACCCTGAGCCACACACAGGTGTCAAAAGGACAATTCCACAGAGACACACCTGTTGCAGAGAATTGAACAGGTCCAACAAGTGGATCTGGAGGTAATTGAATAAACTGAGTACAATACTCATGATGTCGAGACTAATATTGATCCTGACAACAGTTTCCTTTCTACCATGAACAATAACTGTAATTACTAAACAAATGAACAATACAGCAATAATTAAACTGTCTATTATCCATTTCAACAACAGAAGTATGTTCAAATTATACTGCAATAAGAAAATATAACTAAACTTTGTTCATCCTTCAATGTTAAAGCCAAATCTAAAACCTGGTTCAATCAAGAGAAAAGAAATGACTTTGAAATAGATGATTATGATCTTTGTTATGTAAATAGACAAAATAAAAAAGGAGGTGGGGTTGCACGATATGTGCACTAAACTATAAAATATTCAGTTCTAATTAATTTGTCAGAAGTACTTGATAATGTAATGTAATGTTTAATAATAGAATTCAAAAATGGAAAGAAAAAAACATTATTATAAGTTGTATTTATAGATGACCTGAGTCAAGTGTTGATCCTTTTAATGAAGAGATGGAGAATCTGTTTCAGCAGTTAACAATAAACCCATATTCATCTGTGGAGACTTCAACATGGACCTTTAAAATCCAAACAAACACAAACTGATGAATTCATTGAAAGAATTTACTCCATGTCTTTATTTTTATTCATTACAAAACCCACACAGTACAACCTTAATAATAACATCTTTACAAATAACTTGACAAATAACTCAACTAACAACTTGCTTATTTGTGACATTACAGAGCACTGACCTGTTTTTACCAAATATGATTGCAATATTTCTAAAACTAAAGAAATCTGCAAAGTAAGCTGCAAAAGATTACAAACTCATGAAGCATTTAATAATGACCTGAGAGTTAAAGACTGGAGCTCCGTTTGTGGAGAGACAGACATAAACAGAGAATACAATACATTTTTAGAAATATTCACATTATATGATAAGAACTGCCCCATTTCAGTTTACAGTAAACAGAAGAAATATTCAAAATGTCCCTGGTCGAATAAAGGCTTATTAAATGCACGTAAAAAGAATAATAATCTCTATAAATTGTTGATTAAATTGAAGCTGAGAATATATATAAATTGTACATAAAAAGTTTAACTAACTAATAAATAAGGAAATGATTATATTAAAATAAATTATTAATTGACAATAAAACAAACATAAAAGGAACATGGGATGTATTAAACATTCTCAAAAAACTATTTGAAAACACACAAAAAAAACTTCCCTAGAATACTTTGTTGAGTCACATGGTGAATATCAAAATACAACAGAATATTGGAAAAAAATGTAAAATATTTTAAAAACTATTTTTCTTTCTGTTAGTGAGAAAAAAATTATGAATATTGTCCAAAAATCCAAAATTAAATATTCTAGGGACTGTTCACAAAATGTCCGTCTGATACTTTCACTTCCTACCTGTGTCAAGTAAATGTAAAGAATTAAATAAAATAAAAATATGAAAGAACTAAAACTTTAAATCAATGCTTTAAACTCTGAACTATTAACTTTTCAAAAATGGAAAACAAAGGAAATGAAGCACAGCCTCTGAAGATCAGTAAAAACACCTGAAAAACACATTTATTGCTCGTATTAAAAATAAAGATGGAAATTTGGTTCAAATGAAAGAGAAAAGAGAGCCTTCAGAGAACTGTGTCCCTGTACACAGGAGGTTTAGTTTTTAATCAAACCAACACAACCACACACTTATTTCTTTTTCTGGCTGACATCTTCCCACCTTCACATGAAACTATTGAGTTTCTAATAGTTTTTCATTTAAAGCCTGGAAACAGCTGGTTGCTGCCACCTTCTTGCCTCGTCTAGACTTCGGTGACATTGTGTTTGTGAACGCCTCTGTAGCTCTTTACACACGCTGGACGCTGTCTATCACGAGGCTCTGAGGTTCATTACAGGAGCAGATCTCTGACTCACCATTGCACCCTGTACTTTCTGGTCAACTGGTCAGGACCAGAGTTTAAATTGTTGTTTGGCCTTTTTGGTGATTTTACTCATAAATATGTCCTGGATTGGAACGGTTTAACATCAAAAAGGCTTTTGAACAAACTTAATGACATTGTTGTGGGTGGTTTTGTCTTGTATAAATATTTAAATGAGGATGAATGTGCAGCACTGATAAAGCTCCTGGATTGTAAAGACTCTGATGAAAGTCTTGGAGATATAAGAGGCTTATATCAGTGACCAGACTCCCGCTCAGAGCCACTGTTTCATGGAGTTGTTATGTAAGCACCAAAACTGTTCTGAGGACGAGACCCACACACATTTGTTTTTAGACTGCTGTCACTCAAAGAAATGTGGACCAAACTAAACAGACTTGGACTCACTTTTAATGTAAACTTCTGCTCTGTTCTGTTTGGACTCATGGAGGAAAGGTTCACACCGAAACAGTTCAAACTCATTCAACTCATCATCGCAGTCTCCACAGTTAAAATATGGAAAACAAGGACAAAAGTCACCATTAAACAAACATTCATCAACAGCTGCGATTTTTTCACAAAAGACAAACAAACAATAAAACTACTTTCACCATGTCCTACATTGAACTCAGTAACTGTAAACATTTTCTTGCATTTCTTATTCTGTTGTATTTTCAGAAAATAGACGCAGAGTCCATCTGAAAAGCTCCAGTGACACCATCCCAGAACAGAGCAGTGTGACTCTGAGCTGTGAAGTCGAGGCTTTAAAGGAACTTATGAATGGTTCAGACTAAAGTCAGCCTCGGACTCTCAGAGGAAACAATGAAAGAAAACTCAGCTGGTGTCAGTGTCTCAAATAGAGGTGTCTACTCCTGCAGAGGATGGACCAACACATCGTCACAGAATCAACTAATACTGTCACTGTTTTACAAACTGATGAGTACACTTGTGTTTTTAAAGATAGATCTGAAAGAAAAATAAAAGTCAAAGCAACAGAAAGTGAACAGTTAAGAAAAAGTTATTTATTATATTCTTTCTTTAACCTGGTGATATCCTCATTGAGATCAAAAATCTCTTTTCCAAGAGTGACCTGGCCAAGACGACAGCATTACACACAGTTTGTGACAAATACAAGAATTATCAAACACACAAAGAACAATATTTACTCTCAATAGTTACAAAAGAGTTTAAAAACAGTTACATTTACCAAGCTCCTTGAGTTCACGCTTCTTTAGGATAGATTTAAATTCTCCTAAAGTAACAAGTTCAGATGGATTGAAGTCCTTTTGCAGGTCAGTCCATGCACAGGGGCAGCCACTGAAATACTGCCTTACCCAACTCCGTTTATTAAATCTGAAATCAAGCACTTGTAATCAGTCGGTGTGTAGAACAGTTTATTTTACTGCTGTTATTTAGACTGTTTTGTTTCTCAAACTAAAGAAAAGAAATAGACACAACACTGTGGAGCAGAGAGACCACACTGGAAGAACTGAGTGAGTCTGGACAACTATTCATTTTCATATTTATGACTTAGATTTCTTTTTTCTTTAATACACTCAAATAAAATGTCTGGATTTAGTTCTTTTTGTAACAACATGTGTTTGATTAAAGTGAGAAGAAAGTGGACACAGCTGCTTCTCTAAAAGTGATTTATTTAAACTGATCTGTTTCTTTTCGTTTCATAATGTGATGCAGAGAAAAAGCAAAGGCCACAGTGACTGGTGACACAGAGGTTCAGTCTGGAGGCACACTGACTCTGAGCTGCTCTCTTATATTAGTGTTTTGCAGATGTTGAGTCCCCAGTGTCTCTCACAGTGAGTCCTGACACATCACAGCACCTCACGTCTGACAAAGTCTCACTGAGCTGTCAATCCAACTCCACTAATGGAGAGTGGACACTCAAAGGCTTTTCTCAGAACGGCCTTTTCTTACCACAATGTACTTCCTACTGGACAGATCCATCTAAATGTGACTTTTCCCCAAAAGAGAAAACTAATGCAGTGTTTTGGTGTGAGTCTGGATCAGGAGAACTGAGCAATGCCCTCAACATGACTTTTTCATTTCATTTTTCATAGAATAGATGAATACAGCCATCCTCTTCTTTTTATTGCTGTGATAATGTAATAGTCCAAGTGTGACTTTTCACAGGTGAGTCCTGTTCATCCTGTGACTGAGGGACCACCTGTTTTTCTCGGCTGTAAACTCAACACATCTACTGCTCTTTCTTCTGTCCTTTTCTATAAAAATGGAAAACTAATCCAAAATGGAACCCAAAGTGAGTTCAACATCTCTGCAGTGTCCAAGTCTGACAAGGGTTTTTATAAATGTGAGGGACAAGAACAAGGCCCAAGATCTCCACACATTTGGACTTCTCCAGAGAGTTGGATCTCACTCAAATGTGAGAATTATCTTTTAATTCAAAATAGAAACACAAAGTTGGAGGTTTGAAGGTGTATTTATAAAGCACTGCTACAATGTGAGTTGTAAATATTAACATGAGATAAATTCTTGCAGCAAAGGAACATAGCTCTTCATTTCCTGTCATGTTGATCATTGGACTTATCTGTGCAATAGTTGGATTAATTCTGCTGCTGCTTCTGTGACGCTGCACAAAGTCAAAAGATAAGACTATATCAGACACAAACACTGTATTTGTTTCTGATACAAATGCCTTTAATATTATAATTCACTATTGATTTGTCTTTGTTACAGTTTTGTACTTAAGGTCTGTGAGAACCAATCAGAGCTCTGCTGAAGATCACATGACCAGCAACAATTACACCTCTCGTCCTATTGGTCAGTCTCAGCTTCTTCTAACTTGACGACTTCCTCTAAGGCAAGAAGAAGGAGTTTTATTTTGAAGAAAACCAAACTGTCTGTAATCAAAAGTCCAAATCCAGAAAAGGACAAGAGTTCACAAAAGTCTGTTCACAATGAAAGTGTCACTATGGCTTCTTTTTCTTTTGCACTAAAGCAGTAAAAAACACTGTCCACTGTGAATGAAATGAAATGTTTCTTTTACAGATGCCACAGATTCTGTGCTGGAGCTCAAAAACATCAAAAGGTGTGTCTCTTGTTTCTTTCATTTGATACATTGACAGGTCACTTCTTTTTTGACTCCAACTCAGAGAGAAGGACGTGTGAACAGGAACAGAGCTGTGTTTACTCCAGTGTGAGGCCACATTCAGCAGCAGCTACAGTCCAGTCACTTTAAACTAGAACCATCAGGTCCAACACAACAACACTGACTTTGACTTTCACTTTTTCTTTTAGATGAAAGTTATATTGGAGGTTTGTGTCCAGCAGAGGGCACTGTGTCCATGAGTTAGACATGTTTCTACCAATCTCATGTCGAAGAAGCTTTAAAGGATTTTGAGAAGATATATTTTTGGGCCTTTGTACCTGTCTCACACACACACTTAAATATTATACATTCATATTTACTCCACAAATATTATTAACTCTATGTATTTATGTTTATCTTCTAATGTCTTTTGTGCTTTAGTATTTGTTTGGACTCAGGTCTATAACTTGAGTCTAACTGTTGGTCTTGAAGCTAATCCATTGTGTGTAAAAGTCTGTACATTGCAGTGTGTTATTTTCTTTGTGATTTTGCTGATCGTGTCAAATTAGTGTCAGACAATGACTTAAATCCACAAACTAAAGCCTCTGTTTGTGTCAAATCTAATGTTTGTGCTTGTTCTGCTGCGTTGGTCTGACACATGAAGCCGTCTGAGTCGATCTGTGAACAGAGCAGTGTAAAAAACAAGATTAAATACAAATATGATTTATATTTCTTCTCAGGAGATATTTAAACCTGTTGAATTTCATTAAAATCCAAGTTACATAATGATTTCTAAGTTTTATTTTTGTCCAAATTCCAAATCCGTGAAGATTTTTGGCCTTGTTTTTCTCCCTCACATTTATAAAAACCCTTGTCAGACTTGGACACAGTCTAGAGTTTTGTGGAAGAGTCCAAGACACACTTGTGCCTCTTTTAACTTTGTTGTACAATGATATTATCTCAAATCAGTCAAAGCCAATAACAATGTGATCTGCTCTAATTTCTCTTGTTCCAAAGCCAGGCAAGGATCACGTTTAGCCTCGAATAATATGAGAAGACTATTTCATCAAATGTCAAAGGATTCATCTTTTCAGGGTCCAGCAGTAGCTGTGTCGCTGGAAAAGCTTTGGATCGAGTGGCCCTTCTTATTTTATGTTCTCTCTAAATTTGGAACCAATTACATGAAATGGACCAAGGCTCTGTCCCATGAACCACTTGCACGAGTTAAAACTAACGTATAATATCACATCCTTTTCAAGTCTTTAGGTCCACACGGCTTCCACCAGCTTTATTTATCCGAGCACTGGAGCCGTTAGCCTGTGCTATTGGGGCAGATCCAGGTGGACAGGGGATTAACATGGGAGGACACCATTTTAAAAGTAACCTCTATGTGGATGATACAAACCCCATTCCCAAAAAGTTAGGACACTGTACAAACTGTGAATAAAAATCTCATAAACTTATTTTTTATTCACAATAGAATAAATAATAAAATACATGTTTGACAATAAACTTAAATCATCGCTGCACAAGTCTCTCTAAGTCTGCTTTAGACATTATCCCTTTGACTTTGGAAATGTTTTGAAGGTGATAAAATGCTGATGATGTAATAAATTCAAGTCTGAGTCCAGGATGAGTCCTAGATTCCTAAACACTTGTGATCACCTGCTCATCTCCAAAATGTTTTTCCAGGAGTCGTTGTGCCTCTTTTAATTCAATAGTGTGTTCAAACGCTCTGATGAAGGCTTTAAAGGTCAGGGGTCACCTTTAAAAACAGGAACATCTTTTCTAGGTAACTGTGACTGCTGCTGTTGTTTTACAAGCCTCTCTGTTTCTGCCTTTGTTTTAGTCACAACTTGTAAAATGCTCTTGTCACATTGTTCATATGTCTGTGGGGCTTGTGTTTGAGGATCCTTATTATTTGTTCTCCGACTTTGTGTCAAAGATGTGTCTCACAGTGCATTCATCAGTTCATTCTTTTACCTTCGTGGATCAAAGGCATTCCAGCGTAATCCAGACATTACAATCCTCAGCAACAGGTCGAAACTCTGTGTGCTCCCAAATCTGGTGTAGGTCAACACTGAAAACATGACCTCATCAAACACTTCAACACTGCCTTAAAAGTGCTCTTTCAAACATCATTAGTGACACACAAACAGGTTTTATTCAAATTCTATCAATATTTATTAAAAATGAACTAAATATTATTGGAATTAACATCTTCCAAAGAGAAATAAAACTCACACAATTGGCAGATGACACAGTTCTATTTTTAAAAGATAAACTTCAGGGAAAGCCATAAAACAAATCAAGAACTTCTGCTGCATCTGGTTTTATATTAAACACATCCAAATGTGAGATTCTGACTTTATATGATTGAGCTGAGAGTTCAATTTGTGGTATTTTAGTGAAAAAAGAGGTTAAATATTTAGAAATACATATCACAAAAGATGGAGCAGAAAGAGAAAAGGTGAATTTTGTCCCTAAGTTAAAAAAAAAAAAAACTAAACAATATTAAATGTATGTCTACAAATAGACAGGTCCATTTGAGGAAGAAGTCTATTGACAAAAGCAGGAGGCGTGTCCAGATTTGTTTACCCTGCCTTGTCACTAGAGGTCAGTGAAGACACATGCAAAGAAATCAATCAACTATTGATAGACTTCAGATGAAAAATCAATATTAACCAGTTCCAAGGATGTGGAGGTGTTGAACTTTTGGATTTGATAGATTTAAATGATATCTTTAAAATCAAATGGATTGAACAAAGCCTGAGGAACCCAGACTCACTTTGGCACTTCATCCTTTGAACATATTCAAGAGGTTGGTGGTCTACAGTTTCTATTCCAAAGTCAATCCAGTGTTGAACATGAGCTCTAAAACGATCCTCTTTCTACAGCAGGCTCTACTAGCATGGAAACTGTGTCAGAGCCACAGCTTCTCCTGCACAACACTCTTCTATGGAACAAGGAAGACTTTACAAAACCAAAGAAGTCATTAGAATCAACAAAATGGAAACACAATCAAATTATTTTTGTACAAGACCTTATGAAAATCATGGAGAAATACACAAATATAAAAACTTTATTTCAAACAATTTTCCAAAAACTCCCCAAGAATATAAGTATGGCATAAAAGGTATTTCCAAAGAAATATTTGAACCAATGAAAGGATTAAAAATTATATTTCAGAAAATATATTTGTTAACAGAATACACATTAAAAATAAAAATCAATAAACATTTTAGAAAAAGCCTCCAAGATTTGACTCGTTCAGTTGCTGCTTGTATAACCGGCTGCTCAGCACAGTTTTCTAATATTAAATGTGATAAAACATGAATTATGGCTTTTAACTATTGTATAGAAAACAAAGTAAGACAACTACACTGGAAACTTTTACATAATATCTCCCAAACCAACATATTTATTTTAATTTCATATTTATTTATTTATAGAAAATCACCAAACTGCCTTTTTTATAAAAACATGAAGAAAATTGTTGTGTTGAAAACAGGAAACCATTATTTAAACTCTTTTCAATTGAAACAAATAATTATATCTTTTCACTGAACACAATTACAAATAGAAAATCTACTAAAACTATTCAAACGTATGAGTTCTTTTGTTAAATGGAATGTAATAAAAAGTATGGGATGTTTAAAAAGGTTTGGTCCTGTGTGTTTATAGACTTTATATCGACACGTCTCAAAGTGTCACTGTGAGACACAACTGTGAACTGACACTGCCATGTAGGCCTACCTTTATTATCATTTACACCAGACTCATGTTGCCTTTGTTTCATCTTTATGTTTTATGTTTATTATACATTTTCAGTTGCAATGCTTTATTTTGTAAAGTTATATATTTTCTATATTGTATTGTTAATAAACCTTAATAAAAAAGACTAGATTGGATCAAAACAAAGGCTTTATGTTTAACATGAGGTCATTATCATTTGTCACAAATACGATCTGAGGCCTAACAGGAAGTTCAAATAAGCACATGTTTAGGACTTGAGCAGTTTTGTTAACACTGTGTGTCTTTGTGGATGAATAACACAATAAGACACAACAATAACACAACAAAGCCTCTCTTTCCTTTCAGCTCTCTCGTGCAGCAGAAGAACTCACAGCTGACTCTTTCTTCCTTCACACTTTGGATTCTGTTGTGTTTAATGTTGTTTATCGACTCAAAGAACTTGTTTCCAGGTTTGGACACATTACATTGGGCGTCCAAAGAGGGAGGGGTTCGCAGAGACACTGAAAAAATTAAACATTCTTACAAATCATCAAATGTTTGTGTTGTGTATGTCGCCTTCTCTTTTTCCTCAACACTTTGAAAAATGAAATATAAACAAAAAAACAAATAAATGCTAAAGAAAACCAAATGGACGGAACAACAGAATTATAAAATCCTCTTGAAACTATTACAAGGGTGGCTGAGTATTTGCACATTGCATCATTTTCCATTATTCTTAATAAATATTTATCTGTAAAACACTGAACTTTAAAGACTATAATATTTCTACTGCTTTGTTCAGACCATCATTTTGAAACGTACTGATAAGAAAGAAAACAAATGTAGACAGTGTCTTAACAAAGGTCCTAGAGATGAACAACAGACTCACACTCAACACTTTACACAGCTTCATCTCTGTCCAGGTCAGGACTCAGCTGGTCCTGGTCTGGTCCTAGTCTGGTCCTGGTCTGGTTAACTCCACCTGAAAAGACAAGAGAGAACAGAGTGTTTACATTTCTTCTAAAGCTGAGACAAAATGATTATATTTATTGGAGACAGTTCTGGTCGAGACTCAATATTTGAGGCACAGGTTGTCCTTGTGTTTAATGCAGTGAAGACGATAAATACAAAGTTTAAATTCATGAAGCCAGAGCCGAACGACACTGACTCTGTTTAAAACCACAAACAGCTGTTGAGAAGAAACACTTTGTCATGTTTTCTGTTTGAATATGACCTTTATCACAACTATAAGCCTTCACACTGATCCAAACCCTTGGAGTGGTTCAAGAGTTAGGATCAGTGTTACTGCTCCAGATCAACCTCGTGCCACTAAAGCTGCTCCGGGACGCCTGAACTCTGGGACAGTTTGATAAAAGTGAACCTTTGGTCTGGCCCTGGTCTGTTCTGTCTGCATCAGAGGAAAGGAAAGCTCTGTGCAGTTTCTGTGGATTCAGCAGAGGTTTGTCTCCAGAGACATTTTTATAGATTTTACAGAGAATCAGACGAGGCTCTGATTGGCCTCTGTTCACTACAGCATCTACTCACCTCAGAGTCTTCAGTCGACACTGAGGACTCTGTTGGAGTTCAAGCAGCTCCTGAACATCTGACTCCTTCAGGTCGTTACCCCACAGATCCAGGACTCTCAGATGTGAGGGGTTGGACTTCAGAGCTGAGGCCAGAGAAGAACAGCTGGACTTTGACAAACTGCAGCCCCTTAATCTGAATAAAGAATAAATGTTGGAGGTTAACTTTTCAGAACTAATCCTATTTTCAAGACCATTGCTCGAAAAATGCCTACCCATGAAGAAATGATATATTTCAGCAACCAGAAGGTGTATTTGAATAATCTTGGTGTCATTGTAAAGGGAACATTGTGAAGATTTGTTAAAATGTGTTTTTGTATGCAAATGTGTTACTTATGAAGAGAAAATGAAGATGGCACACAGCAAAAATTCACATTTTTTAGTCCGCCTAAAGAAAAACAATATTTTATGATGAGTAAATTTTTGAAATGCTGATAAAAAGGCTACTTTACTTCATAAAATGTTAATAAAACATGTTGACATTATTTCTGCAAAGTTTGGAACTGATAATGTGAAGCAGAATAAAACTACAGAGGTTTTAGTAAAGACAGATTAGGCGGGAGTTCAAAAAGGACCATTTGGCACAATTTTTGGCACAATTTGGCACAGTGTGTTCCATTAGAATTTAGTCATGTAAAAACTGTATATTTCATTTTTATATCACTAATGGTGTTCAGTACCAGTAAATACAACTGTTTTTGGCATTATAGAAAAAAAATATATTTTATATAATTTGTGTATAAAAAAAAAATTTTTATAATTTTTTTTTTTTTTTTTTTTTTTTTAATTAGTAGTAGTTTAAGTAGAAATTTTACCAAAACGGTTTAGTAATAATAAATCTAAATAGAACATGTATGGAAATGTAAAAAAGCTAAATTTTCATGACACAAACCCAAACAACTATTTACATTATTTACAATGTTGGTCAGGTTCTATTACTGTCCAGCATGCCACAACATGAAACAGTTTTTCTTTGAGGTGAAGCAGAGAGGCATATTACATTTTATGCAATACAAATGTAATGTGTCCAGAGTGAAGACAATGTATTGTCTTCATCATAACACCTCTACGTTACATACCTGTGTTTTTTCTTTTCTCTCAGCTCTCAGCTCTTTTCCTGGTGGGGGAGGAAGGACGACAGACGTGTTGTTGAAAAAGCAGGCCATGGTGTGAACGTTGGGGGTTGGGCCCTTTTGTGTTGAAGACAGCTCAAAAACCCCCATTACTGTAAACACAGGTTTTATAGAAAAATAAATACATTTATACAATTACTACGCATGTTATTTTTATTATTACATACATTTTATAGCGTTTATCCGGGGACGTAAAGAGCTTTACATATCAATTATTCATTCACTACAGTTACGCTGGTGGTTGTAAACTGTAGCTTCAGTAGACCAGCCTGACTGCACCTATTGACCCTCTGATCATCACTAAATACATCCACTAAACATTTTTTTATTATTATTATTATTACTACACATATATAGCCAATATAAATGCCATACCTTTCTGATTCTGACGAAGAAAGACTGTATCTAAAGCTCTTCGCCACTTCAAGAGCGCACAACTTGCTTGTGTCAGACAGCCAAACAGCACCGTTGAAAATCCCGTTCAGGTACTTCCCCAACAGTGAATTGCTTCTACTGCTCTCCTTTAGGCTTTTAGTTCAAATACAAGCTCAAAAACAATCTAAAAGATATCCAAAACAATTCAGATCTAGTGCGTAATCAGCATGTAGCGCGCATGCTAACTTTACGCAGCAGCAGCTGACCACCGGCTTTAGAAGTTGCGCATTGAGGATTCTCCGCCGTGGTTTGGTCAATTTGCATGTGTTACCCCTCTTTGGAATCCTGAAACCCCATAGGTTAGATCTGTCAGTCCCAAAATGAGATTGACAAGACAGTCAGCCAATCAGAAATGGGAAAAGCCAACCTACCCACCATAGATAGTATATAGAATGGATGATATCCGCCCATTGGTCCCCTATTTCCCGAAATAACCTCAAAGTCCGGGTGAAAAAATGGCGGTTACATCCGGACATTTTAGACTCCTTCGTCAGAGGATGTTACTAAAATGGGCAAAGGGAGTGTTGCCTCGTAAGCCCGTGCGTGGGTAATTACGCCCACTCCGCTGTAGCCGAGGCTAAGGCAATTGCTAACTTGTTGCTAACCTGTTGCTAACACCAGGCTAACGCAAGTGTAGCTTCCCACCCGAGATTTAGGACCACACTATGTATCTCTCTATAATATGTTATATAGTTAACAAGGCTTTCGAATAATGCTTGTGGTATGTAGCTATAATTTAGCATGCTAATCTAACTTTTCTATTGTATTGTTTAAAATATGGAAAAGGTCACTGTTCAAATTGCTCACTCCCAAGAGCCCACTGCCCAGACAAGTGCAGTTACACATTACTTTGGATACTATATTTTACTTAGTTATAGCCACGTTATACATCACTCTTGTAGTTTTCACGATGGACCTGCCCTCTGCTTTTGCCTTCTGCACCTGGAAACATCTGTTAAAACATCTGCAGCAGTTTTTGTAGTTTTGATTTTATACCACTAGATGGTAGATTAAATTATAAGCAAGGCATTCCCATACTTAAAGCAGAAAAAGTTTAAAACTGTAAAACATGATACAATACATTTTATTGAAAATAAAAAGTGCAAATGAATTGTAAACAGTTTTTTTTTAATGCTCAAGTGTGTAAAAGGTGTCACATATTTGTGATGCAGTTCCAAAAGGTTTGAGAAGCAACAAACGAAGCCTTGTCCCATCAGGTTGTAAGGGTGAAGGTAGACGTGGCGAGGATGTGATGAGGAGTTTTAAATTACTGCTGCAGGACGGGACCCTGTGCAAAGTCAGACAAAAAAATAAATCACAAAACAAATTCAAGTTGGCCTGTCTTGGTTGAAAGCCCAATCACCACAACCAGGTGCAGTGTGCCTTGAGTGGGAACATAAAAGATGGGACAACAACTGTTAAATAAAATGCACATCCAGAAACAGGACATAAGGATTAAAAATAATAGCACAAGACAATACAGAACATGTAAAAATACAATGAACTAGGGTGGGTATACTGAACTATGTCTCACAACAAAATGAAATGAAAGTGAACTGTCCAATATTTAACAGAGAAAATTATTCTGCCAACTCTTAAAAACAAATCCTGTTATCAGACATATTCCACCGATGATGTTAACTATTGCACACACAGGCTCTCTGAAATGTACTTAGACCCCGTTCATGCAGGCTCTAAGACATATAGAAAATGGTCTAATCAAGTTCAATTCATTTCCCATTTAAGGTTTGCATGGCCACAAATGTACATGACATACATAATATTTACACTTTGACACTCAACAATGTCATTTGACACATTATTAACATTCTCAACCTCTCAACCAACTTACCTGCCGTGACTGTCTAGGCTTTGGATGTTTGTCTTTTGAAAAAAAAGAAATTGGTGTGCACAGCTGTGCTTGTCGAGCAAGTCAAGTCCTTCCCTGTTAAAAGAGATATAAAGAAAAGACATTATAGGGCATTGTAGCTACTTTATTTAATGTATTTCTTGTAGAATCACAGTTGTACATATTTTTTATTTAGAGCATTCCTGTATCAACGAGTTGTGTCCATGGCCAACTTGACACCACAAAAGTAATAGTAATCTATGGCCGCACCCCTCGCAGGAAGCAGTCTGTATCAGTACTTTCCCACTATGTCCACTGGTTCTAACTGGTTTCAACAGGTGAGTGAGTAGGTGTCTAATCTAGGTGCAATGTAGCAAAGTGAGCAAATAACAAGTGTAAAAAGAGTGCATCTCAATAGAAAAATACTAACAAATTGATAGACTAAATAGATTAGAAAAACAGCTTTCAGTCAGTCTGCCGTTTCTTTTCGAGCTTCCAAATAATGGAATATTATTCCAACTACCATCAGAAAAATTAATTTAACTGGATTATTTCACTCTCTTTCCAAAATGTGACTTATCAGATCAGACTTGTCAGTATTAAACCCCTCTGTGCCCTGCTGTTTTAACAACTTCTGTTTCTCTTTGCTTAATAAGATATCTGTAGTGTAACGTCTCGGGTTACTTGACTGTAACCCTGTTCCCTTAAAAAGCGGGAACGAGATGCTGCGTAGCATTACGCTATGGGGAACATTCTTTGTGTGACCGGTTGTGAAGCACGTGTGTCAAACACGCCAAGAATTGGCTTATAATACCTCTGTTGGTGACGCAGCTCATCAGTGGCAGCTGTGTGATTGCGCGCACCTGAACAGAGGGTATAATAACACGTGGACGCGGAGCGCCTTCAGGTCAACTTTGTCTGAAGAGCGCCGGACACGCCCAGTGCGGCATTGCAGCGCAGCATCTCGTTCCGGCTTTTAAGGGAACAGGGTTACAGTCAAGTAACCCGAGACGTTCCCTGTCAAAAGCTACACTCGATGCTGCGTAGCATTACGCCTATGGGGAACGAGAATACCAACGCCGCCACTGTAAGTGTCTGGACCCCTCGGGTTGTGAAGTGTGCACAAACACAAAAGAGGTCTCAAACACAATTTTGGGATGATGACTCAAGGACATGCGAGCCCACAGTAGCATGAACATCCAAGCTATAGAATCTGATGAATGTGTGCGGAGAGGACCAGCCTGCCGCATCACAAACTTGCTGCAGAGGGGCACCTTTTGCTAGAGCTGTTGAAGCTGCAACCCCTCTAGTAGAATGAGCCCTCACACCTATGGGCGAAGTTTGACCGCGCACGCCATAGGCCAGGGCAATGGCATCCCTCACCCAACGTGATATAGTTTGTCTGGTAGCTGCAACCCCAGCTTGCAGCCCCGTAACATATAAACAGCTGTTCGACTTACGCCACTGGCTAGTGCGGTGGACATAAGTCTGGAGGGCACGTACTGGACACAGTAAGTGAAGTCTCTCCTGCTCCGGTGTTGTAAATGGCGGAGGACAGAAGGCTTCAAGAACGACCGGATTTAAGGTCGAGAATGGAACTTTTGGAAGATAGTTAGGGTGAGGATGCAAAATGGCTTTGACCAGCCCGGGAGGAAAGTCTAGGCAGGAGGGCGAAACTGACAGAGCATGCAAATCTCCAACCCTCTTGAGAGTGGTAATGGCCGCCAGAAGAACCATTTTTAGAGTCAGAAATTTAACAGACGCTGACTCCAGTGGTTCAAAAGGAGTGCTTACTAAGCCCTCCAGCACTATAGCTAGGTCCCAGGAAGGAACTCTAGCTCTAGTTTGGGGTCTCAACCGCTTGGCACCTCGAATGAAGCGGGCAACTAGAGGATGTCTCCTATCGAGACCCCGTCAATCAGGGCGTGTGCAAGCCGAAATGGCGGCCACGAAACCCTGAGTGTGCTAGGATTAGTGCCCGAGGACAGTTTGTCCTGCAGAAACTCCAGCACTGAAACAATCTGGCAGTGGACTGGGTCTGCATGATGTGTAGCACAGGCATCAAAGACACGCCATCTGCAGGCATAGGCTCTCCTAGTAGAGGAGACCTAGCGCTCAGAATAGTCTCTACAACAGGGGCTGGGAGCCCGACATCTCTTAAGTGGTCCCCTCAGGGGCCAGACGTAAAGGTTCCAGAGCTCGGGCCGGGATGAAACACTGTCCCCTGTGCCTGAGAAAGGAGATCCCTCCTGGTCGGAATCGCCCATGGCGAGCCGTCGAGGAGAGATATTAGGTCTGAGAACCACACTCTGGTTGGCCAACGGGGCGCTACTAGTAAGAGGCGCAACCCGCATTGACGGACCTTCGCCAGGACTCCCGGGAGTAGAGCCACCGGGGGAAATGCATAAAGGCGCAGTCTGGGCCACACATGGGCCATTGCGTCCAGACCCAGGGGAGCTGGAGGAGTCAGAGAGAAGTAGAGGGGACATTGTGCTGTCTGCTGTGAAGCAAAGAGGTCCACCTCTGCTAAAATCTTTCCCAGATTTGGCTCACTACCCCGGGTGGAGTTTCCACTCCCCATGTGTCACAGCCTGTCTGGACAATAAATCTGCTCCCACATTCATGCGCCGGGATATAAATCGCCCTGAGGGACAGGAACTTGTCCTGAGCCCAAAGCAGCACCTGCTGCGCTAGCTTGTTCAAGCGGCACGAACGCAGTCCGCCCTGACGATTTATGTAAGAGACCACCGCTGTGCTGTCTACTTGTACTAGGACATGGTAGCCCCTTAGCTGCTGGAGGAAGTATTTCAGGGCCAGAAATACAGCCTTCATCTCGAGGCAATTGATGTGCCATGCGAGAAGATGGCCTCTCCATATCCCTTGGGCTGGACGGCCATCTAAGACCGCGCCCAGCCCGTGAGGGATGCATCTGTCGTTAGCATCATGCATGCGACAACATGGACCTAGGGTGGGACCCAAAGTGAGAAACTGGGGTCTGAACCACATAGATAGGGCACGAAGCCCTCGGCGCGTAACCCTTATTTGCTTCAGGGGGTTGGCCCTTGGATGAAACCCCCTGGCTCTGAGCCACAGCTGAAACGGTCTCATGTGCAGAAGGCCCAAAGGAATTACCGTGGATGCAGATGCCATGAGACCCAATATTCTTTGAATGAAGTGCACAGCCACTTCCTGGCCTAGCCTGATAGCTTTCAGGGTAGTTAGAATGGACCCGACACGTGCAGGAGACAGATGTGCCTGCATCTCGGTTGAGTCCCAAACAACCCCTAGATATGTTGTCCTTTGGGCGGCCGAGAGAACGCTCTTCTCGGCGTTGAGTCTCAAGCCTAGAGAGTCGAGATGAGCTAGGACGACGCCCCGATGTCGAGCACTAGCTCCTGAGACTGAGCTAATATCAGCCAGTCGTCTATGTAATTCAAAATGCGGATGCCCTGGAGTCGCAAAGGAGCCAAGGCTGCATCCATGCATTTTGTATATGTCCGGGTGACAAGGCCAGGCCGAACGGAAGAACCCGATACTGGTAGCCGCTTCGCCTCAGGAACTTTCTGTGCTGTGGCAGGATTTGTATGTGAAAATACGCGTCCTTTAGATCGATGGTGACAAACCAGTCGCCTAATCGGATCTGGGACACAATCATTTTTATTGTGAGCATTTTGAATTTTAATGCTTTGAGGTAGCGGTTTAACCCGCGAAGGTCTAAAATCGGGCGCAGCCCCATCTTTTCGAACTAGAAAATATCGGCTGTAAAACCCGGATTGTCTGTCTGGTGGGGAACACGTTCTATGGCCCCTTTGTCCAGCAGAACCTGCAGTTCCTGTGTCAATACATGGCTCTGCCCGGTTTCACGGAAGTGGAGACCACGCCGTTGAAACGCGGAGGACGATTGGCAAACTGGAGTCTGTAGCCTTTGGCCACAGTCCTTATTACCCACGGGAGATATTTGGCAGGAGCATCCATGCTGCCAATTTCTCTGAAAGGGGCAGTAGTTTTGTCACCTCGGTTCTTGGGGGATGTAAGACATCCGCTCCTGAGCCAAGGCAGGAGACGGCCGGACACTTACAATTGCGCTGGAGACTGCTGCTCCCGAACGCCAGTGGCGGCGGAGAAAAACAGCGGACTCCTGAGGGTGTCGACATGGAGTCTTTAGACTCTCTTGGATTTTGTTGCGCCCCACCCGTGGGAGAACACCCCGCGCCATGGGCGCGCCAATTTCAGGGCCTCTGCTTCCTGGCAGAGATAACATTCCGCAGGTCTGTTCTCTTTTGAGCAGCGAGAGAATCCGCCTCCAGTCCTTACGAGGGGGCACGATTCGCCACACTCTCCTTCTGGGCAGCCCGCTTTTCTCTGGAAGGGGCCGGACCTGGCCGAACAGGGTGGCCGACGGTCCCGGCTGCTGAGCACGGCGAGGAAGGAACCTCACAAACGCCTCCTCGTAGCGCTTAGCCTCGCGGAACTTAGTGGCGACGGAGTCCACCGCGTTGCCAAAAAGACCGGAAGGCGAGATGGGTGCATCCAGGAGGAAGCGCGGTCCTTCTCTTGATGCCCGTGAGGTTAAGCCACAGATGTCTTTCCGTCGCAACCAAAGCAGACATGGAGCGCCAATAGCGCGGGCCGTCTGCTTAGTTGCACGGAGAGAGAGGTCTGTGGCACGGCGTAGCTCAGAAAACGCGCGTCCTCGTCCACAGAACCCCTGTGCTCAAATCTTTGAGCAGCTCAGCCTGGTATGCCTGCAAAACCGCCATGGTGTGCAGTGCTGCACCAGCCTGACCCGCCGCCTGGAAAGCCTTCCCCACCAGTGATGACGTGAACCGGCATGGCTTGTTGGGGAGTGTAGGTTTTCTTAGGAGGACGATGTCCCGGGGAGATAGCCCGCATAGCGTCTCTTCCACCTGGGGCATCGACCCATAGCCCGCACCTGTGCGCCACGATAGTCGAATAAATCGACGCCGAAGGCACAAAAACACGGGACGAATAGGGCTTATTCCATGAGCGTGCCAGCTCCTCATGGAGGTCCCAAAGAAGGGAGAGACCGCCGCTGTGATCCCTCCCCTGGCCACCTGACAGAAACCTGTCATCCAGTTTAGAGTATTTAAGGGGCCCTGCTCCTGAGGCCACTCAATATTCAGCCTCGCCACTGCTCTTGTAACCACCTCGAGCAGCTCCTCAAACGCCGTGTCAGAGCGGGAAGAGCGCTCGAAGCTGCGGCGCCCAGAAGCCAGGGATGAGGCTTCATCGACGTGCTCACGGGAAGCGCCCGTGGTGCGCCCGCCCGAGCACAGAGCCGGTGTCTGCCTCATCTGGTGAGCGCGAGGGGCATAAGACTATCTGATCCCTGCGCCTCAGCCAGATCAACACGCGAACCCCACGACCGGAGTGGGGAGGCGGCTCGCTCCTCTGCAAAGAAAGCGAGCCGGGCACGTAGGATCTTGGCCTGAAGACGCTCCCGCGTCACGTGTTATTATACCCTCTGTTCAGGTGCGCGCAATCACACAGCTGCCACTGATGAGCTGCGTCACCAACAGAGGTATTATAAGCCAATTCTTGGCGTGTTTGACACACGTGCTTCACAACCGGTCACACAAAGAATGTTCCCCATAGCGTAATGCTACGCAGCATCGAGTGTAGCTTTTGACAGGGAACTAACGCATGTTTTCTATTTGTCCTTTTTAATTTTGAATTATTTTTTTGTATTTTATTTGTCTCCCTAATGGCCTGCATGTAATTAATGATGTTTCTGATAAAGCTGCTGCTCGCTTGTGACTCACAGCAGTTCTGCAGTTCTACAATAACCCATGTGGACTAATGTTATTATACAGTTGTACTGTTGGTCAGTATGTACTGTCCTTGTAATAAAGATGACACAAAGCTTTGGGTACCCTCAAATCAGTGCAGAAGCAATCCATCTCAAAGTGTTGACTGCACAACCGACTGGAAGAGGTAGGAGTCCAGTTCTGTCTCCTCATCTTCAACACCCACTGGTCCAGTCTGTCTGGATTAAACAAACATACAAAAACACAATAGGTGTTAGTATGACCTTAAAAAGGTTACCAAACTTGTACTGTACATATAGTGTTACAATAACAACTGCAGGTTAGGGTAGATAACAACAGGGCTTCACATAAACAAAATATCATGGTCATAAGCTTATAATAATTTCTCTTAGACTAAGTGACTAAAAAAAGATTATGTTTTAACATAAGCTATGTACATATGTTTACATTACCAATTTTTTAAGCCCAGATTTATACATATTAAAAAGTAGTTTATACCTTAGATGTATTGAATGTAAATGAAAAGTGTTAACAGCACTAGGTAGTTACCAAGTTGCGCTCAATCATTTGCACGTTATATGTCAAAGCCATAACATACTTAATTTGATCACTTAGAAACATATTACAGCTATCATGAATAAATCTATTGTTTTGATGTTAAACTATGTTTAATAGCCATGTACGCAATGCAAATAGTGTTTGGATTTGAGCAAGAAATGACATGATATATTGTATATCTGGATCTATTTTTCAAAGCAAAGCCAGTAAAAATAAATTTGAACAGTATTATGATTAACATCTAATTCTAAATTACCGTACTCGATGTACGGTAACTTAGAATTTATGTGGGTTTTGAGCTGTGTTAGATGGGGAAAAGTTGGTAGCTAGGCTAAGTAGCTGAGTAATGCTATATATTTACCCGCTAAAGAGCTCTTAAAACCATCCATAAAACCAAAAAATTTTATTACTCACCGAAAAACTAAAGACCACACTTCTTGGAGAGTCTGTTAGTACAGCCAACAGCAAGGCAAGCCATTTCAACAACGTTCTTCTCAAATACTCAGAGAACAGCCGAGGGTCAGGAACAGAAGCCTAGCTCCGGGCAGCTCGGTGATAGCTAACTAGCCACTTGTTAGCCAGCTAGCCACACGACGTTCGTGTGGCTCGGTGATTGACACATGCCCACCGGTAGCCACACCCAAATTTATTCACAAAACTACACTTTTCAGATAGCATAAACGGACGTAATAATCAAAAATTCACCCCCCCCAGAGTTGTCACATAGTAAAAACTTAGCTCTAGAGACAGGAGCCATCTTTTGTACCAGGCTGTAAACATGATTTTTACACCTGTAAAGTCGTCATTGGGTTTCTCCTTATATTTCCGCTTTTGTAGCCTGCCCTCTGGTGGACGGCTGTATATCGCTGGATTTCGCGGTAAATCTCCGTATGGCGGCGCCCTTACGCAACGACCATTTGAGAGGTACTATGGGAGAGGCTTGCTACCCACGTGGGACTATGCGGTCATAGCGAGATAGAAAAGCATCCCCCTGGGTCCTAAAGCCCGTCCGCCACTCACGAATGGATTTAAAATGTTCACAAGGACTAGCCGAATGCAGCGTGATTTCATGGGAAAAATATCTATTTTCAAGCAAGACTACCGAGGTAAGAAAAATTTTACAGCTGTGTTTCTGAAAAGCTATTTCTTGTGTTGCGGTTGTTTGGCTTCTATCTCCAAAAAGCTTTGGAGTTTTGTGCTTTTGAATATCTCTTTTGAATCGTTAGCATCTTAGCTTTCATTTGCGGGGGCTGGTGTGTGTTTAGCACAAAGCACGGCTGCTCTAGATACAGAAATATAACTACTGCGTTGCTGTTCGAAGTTTGTTATGAAGTAATTCATTTAGTTTTCATTTGAGATGTGTTTAGAGCAAGTGGAAATGGTTTATATAGCATTGTAGCGCTCGTAGAGCTGTTTAATTTGATATGCAGCTTGACTATATTCTCTGTGATTAGCGTTTTCTCATTCATCCGTATCTGTAATATGGTAATTAGGTTCCCCAAAAATGGGGAACCAGGGCTCACCAGGTTCCAATAATAATCAAGGCCCTCAGTTATAAAGAATACAAAGTCTTTATTTCATTTGTCTAGAGGTTTTCACGTCTTCAGGTCACAACAATGATTGTAAATATAGTGGAAGCTCATTGGTCCCAGTTCTGTGTCTCACCACAGGACGATTACATCGGGGCTTTTCTGACTCCTGCGTCAGAGGATATTCCTAAAATGGACAGAGAGGGTATAAGGGACGAGTAGAGGCTATTAGCTCACTTCATCACAGCCTCCCTCGTTCACAAGAGATGAAGAGGTGTCCCAGTTCTCCTTTGGATCAAGGGCTAGAGCAGTGCACCCTTTCAAACATAGATTTTGGAGGACCACACTTCAAACGAAGGGGTAAGTTAATGTCCCAGCATGCAGTGTGTTCACTGGCTCCGCAGCTGTGAGAGAGAGAGGTGCCAGATGTGACTAATTTGGGCAAAAATAAACATTTAAAATAACAACAGTGCTGTTTTATGTTCCTTTAATCTTGTTAATGCACTAATCCGTTTTGTTCTTCAAAAGTTTTTTTTAAAATTGCTGTTTGCTAACGTTAGCTTCACATCGATGTGTGTGTATTTACAAAACTTTAAAAACTTTTTATTTACTAATGCATAACTTGCCTCTCTTTTTTCGCCGATATAAAATGACATAATGTAAAATAACAGTTGTTTTTGTTTTTGTGGTCGTAGTAACATCTTATGCTATGTTCACACCAAACGCGAATTGCGCGAATAAATCGCGCTATTCGCGCGTAGTTGGACGCTTGAACATTTTGAGTTTACTCGCTTCATTCGCGCGTGAAATTCGCTTCATTCGCGCGTGAAATTCACTCAACAACAACGCGTCATGGGAGGGGCTTCTGCCAGGCGGGTTGTCTTCCGGTCTTGTTGAAGAATGGTTGAGATGGATTTTGTCGAGAAAGTCGCAGTGCTCTATTTACTTTGGAGGACTGAAAAACGGCGTGAACCCGTTCAGCTCCGTGCGGGGTTACATCGGATGCTTCAGAGGCGGACCCAGCTCTGTGAGTTTCACAAACTTCTCCAGGAGTTGCGCCTGGATGACGGCCGCTTTCAGCGGTACTTCCACCTGACCCGGCCCCAGTTCAATGACCTGTTGTCCCGGGTCGGTGCGAGGAGTTCCCGCAGGACAGCAACTACTGACGCTCTATTCAAGTCTGTCCATCTGTCTCCAGTCAATATTTGATGTGATTATGAGTAATTAATATGTGGACAACTACAGTCTTCTGAACACAGTTATCAGTCCTACAGTCAATATAGTATTATGTCTATAAAATCGTATTTAGAATTGTATTTATAACAGTGTGTTGTATCTCTTATTTGTTTTTATTTCTTTAATAAATGGAGCCAGCCTCCAAAAAGAATCTATGAGTCATGGCTTGTTTAATACAACACTGGTCCAATCATAAATAACTGTTTTCTTACTATTGTAGATGTGTTTGCAATAGAATATAATAAAAATGAACAAGTGTTTACCATAAGTAATCTAGTCTTAAATACTGAACATTATAAACTTTCTTCTATTTATTCTAAATAAATCAGTCTGAAATACTGAAATGTTTGTGACAAACACATCACATTTGGTCATTATATAAAACATTTATTTATAAAAAAAAATGAAATTATGAAACTATACACAAAACTTAATGCACTATTTCTGAGCAGGAATAAAAGAATCCTAAAGTGAAGGAGAGGAGTGTAGCAGAACCACCATTGGAATCCCCACGGATTAACTGTCCTGCCCTTTTCTGCATTGCCAGAGGCCTTCAGAGACAAGCCTGTATCTGAAAGCCTCAAATTTAACACTGTTTTCGTTCAGATAAAAGCATGTCCAAAGTGCTTTATGGACAAGAAATGTTCTTAATGACTTTGCTCTTGCTTTTACAAGCAGTGGAACTTAGGTTCACCAGGCACCAGGGATCAAAGGTGGCTCAGGACCAATGCCACCCCCCCCCGGCGCCATGTCTTTTTAACCATAAAACTGAAGATAACATTGTTATTTCAGCTGGATTCAAGAACTGTGCTCTTTACCAGAGAGCGCTCCATCTCCAGTGCGCTCCATCTGAGTGACAGTCGGAATGCTTTTGATCCTAACATCCCAGAATGATCAAAGACCGCCCCTGGTGGTCAAATGAACAAAATGACTCTATCCAATCATCAAAAGACAATTTTGTAATTCTTACATTAAAGGAAAATGTATTTTTGATATTGTGTTGTTTATAATGTTCTTTTCCAGGACACGGAGTTGCAACAAATAACTCCCTTTAATGGTCTCCGTTTTGTTTTAAATTAAATGTAATTAATGTTTCAACAATATTCTACATACTCTTAATACTCGACTTTTCTTTGTATAATCCTGCAAGTATAAATGTGTGTTATGTGTTATGGGAATGGGTTGAAACAAAAGGAATGTTTTTAAAACTTTAGTTAAAACTTTAGTTAAATGTTCCCGAGCAACTTCCTCTTCCGCCAACTTCCTCTTCCGCCGGAAGAGCGCCCCCAGCTCGAAGTTGATAAAACTGGCCGCGAGCCAAAACTCTCTCTTTTGCTGCTGGCTCTTCTCCTGTTCCTGCCTCCGGCCCCTCCGGCCTCGTCGGACCAGCCTGCCCCAAGGCGACCATGGCCTAAGCTTTGAGCCTCGTGTTAGCGCGAGTAAACGCTTTGTTCTAAGACTGTGCCTGCTAAAAGCGCCTGCTCCGTTCCCAAAGGAGCGCGCGCAGAAGCAAGTTTTAACCAGCAAACAGCTGAGACACTGCAATGACCTGCCCAACCTAAGACTTTTTAACGGTGCACGGAGGCCCAGGCATTCTTGGCAACAACCGGACCATCAACAACTGGACCAGGCTGCGACGGCATCTTCGGGGTGGAACGCTCCAGGAAGCGTCCAGAACGCTCCAACATTCCGGACTCCCGGACCGCTGATAGCGACCCACCGGACCGAGCCAGCCCCGCTGACCTCAGTAAGTCCGCACGTGACACAACAGCCTTGGCGACGTTAAAATATCCTCTGCTCAAAATCGCCACCCCCTTCTCCGTTAAAAGTCCCTTTGGTTAAATGCCATCAGTCAGATTATGTCTAAACATTCCTCTGGTTTCACAAACCCTGTGAAAGCAAATGTTTACAACTGTATTTAATCTTTGTTCGTTCCTGTGTATTGTTTCCAATTCCTTCCCTGTTCCAATGTTAGTTATCCTTATACCTGTGTTAGATCTGTGTGACTTTTAATAAAACCCCGTAAAAGACATTAATGTTTCTCTGTTTATAATTAAGAAATGTTCGAAAACAATAGAATTCTCTTCCTTTAAGATCAATGAGACTAGGCTAAACAGTTTCTCTGGACCTGTTAAAACCAGGTTGGTGCCCCCTTTTAATTAGAAATTAATTTTAATGAATTAATATTAATATCAAAATTAATTATTGAAATTATTAAAATTAATCTTCTATATGTTTATACAAACATACCCTTGTATATTACACTATATACGCTACAGTATTATTTTTGGTGCCCCTTTACGGGACAATTTTGAGGATAAAAATATTAATTAATAATTTACCCAAATTAATTAATTGATATTTCTTATTACCTCATATATTATAGCTCATACGCTACAGGAGAACAGAGAGAGTCTGGTTTATTTCCTGCTGTGACAGCTGCATCATTTTAAAAACTATACACTGGGTTCCAAATGAAGCAGAACTGTGCTGCTTTCATAGATTAATGTATATATATATATCAAGAGAAGATCCTCTGAACCTGGAGCTACAGCATGTGTTCTGAGAGCTTCTGAACTGGGTCTTCTCCTGGGGTCTTCTCTTTGGTTGCTCTGTAATAAAATGACACATGAAAAAGGCAGAAAAACATTATCAACTCATTAACAAACCACCAGGGTTGTGTTTGTATCTGAATGTAAGAGGCTATGAGGGCTTACTGTAAATGATTGTATATGATATGTATTTATTGCCTGTACACACCTGTGGATACAGCAGCAGATGTGGATGGGGCAGGGGAAGCTGCAGCAGCAGGGCACCCCCCTGTTTCGCAGGGGGGTGCCCAGGCTCATTGGCATCAAAAGTCAGCTCTGTCATGACAATATATATAATATACATATTATATTATTAAATTATAATACAAGTTAACATTTGAACATTACACCAGTCACAAACAACACATATACTCTATAAACTCGGCGGTGGAAAACTAGTTATAAAGTACGGCAAATTAGCTCAGGCTTTAGCTAGCTAGTTGGCTCAATATATACGACTCTAAAGAATTAAAAGGCGTTTTTTTGCAACTTACCAGAGTTTCCGACCCCCTCACTCACTTTCCTTCGAGCAAGAACTTTTAAGATTCCTGGTTCTGAAAAATGATGAAGATGTTTCGTATTCCACAGGCTGCCCAGATAACTTCGTCCTCCATTGTTGTTTTGGATTTCTGCCTCCACGGTCCGCCTCCGTTCGTAGCACGTCACTACTAGAGCAAGCTCCTGATTGGTTAACGCGCCGCGAATTTTCGCCAAAGTTCCGATTTTTCGCCAAAGTTCAGATTTTTCAAGTTGCGCGAATGAAGCGTTGGACGCGTTTAGCGCGTCAAACGCTCAATTCGCGCTATTCGCGCCGCCTCATTCGCGGTGCGTCGTCGATGCGCCTCATTCGCGCGAATCGCGCCGCAGGACTCCCACGCGAGTCTAATCGCGTCTTTGCATTGACTTAACATGTAAATCACTCGCGCTTAACGCCTAATTCGCGTTTGGTGTGAACGCACCTTAACGCTTAATTCGCGTTTGGTGTGAACGCACCTTTAGGGGTTCTTAGGGGTAGCCTATAATCTTAGCCCAGCCCCTTACCCCTCCATTTGGAAGGGGTGGGGCTAAGGGGAAGGGGTAGGGAATTGGGATTGGGCCTTAACATAAAATACATATACCTGGACTTTACTAAACCATAAAGATGTGCTGTGGATCTGGTCCGAAGCAGAAGATACGTTGATTAATATGTTCGGTTGTGGGCCCATAAATATTGCCATATCAAGTGTGAGTATGAGTCCCTGATACCGAGTACAACTGAGAGTTCTTGATATTCCCAAACCAGAAAATTAGTGGAAGAATACTCTCATTATTAAATGATTTGTTGACCATGATACGTATAAAAATAACATGAGAATAATCATTAAAACTAAGACCTGTGTGAAACTCCTGAATGATTATAGCAGCATGTTCCTGCCCAGAGCTCAATAGGTTAAATGAAGACAGTGGACAGTGAGTGGGCATTATTATTAGTGTCCTGTGCCTTCAGGGTTCAGTCTGGAGAAAGCATGCCCTCGTCTGGTCATTCACAGAATTTCACCTTACGTTTTCTCACTTATTAAATGTGACCTGCTTAATCACATAATCTCAAACAGTTTTGTGCAATGCAACAACTCAATAAGCAGCACAAACAAATGGTAATATACTTGAAATAATTAATAAAGGGAAACAAATAAATATTGATTTTTTGAAAAAAAGTCAAAATGTTTAGACAAGCTAATGTATGTATTTAGCACATTTAAAAGAAAACGAGTGAAAATGCACTAAAGTATTTTAAAATAAATCAATAAATATAAAAGCAACACAATTTAAAAGTATTGGTTTGTAGCAGTTCATCTTATTTTTAAATAACTTACTAAAATATATAATGAATTTAAATCAACATTACTCAGAAATCTGTACTTGGTTACTGCTAAAATCATCTTTTTAATTTCTTTCAATTACATTTAATATATTCTATGATTTCGATCTTAAATTGTAGATGTAAAATTTACTGTCACTTGTAATCTAAACTTTTAAGTAACTTTTTACAGAGTAAATCAATAATAATAAAGGAATAAAAAGATTTTCAAAGTTCTCAGATTTGTCCTTTTATTCCTAAAATCCAGTGGTGGAGGAAGTACTTAAGTTTAGTACTTAAGTAAAAGTACAACTACCCTGCAAAATATATACTTAAGTAAAAGTATAATTACTACAGCAACATCTTACTTAAGTAAAAGTCATAATTACATACTTTTAAATTTACTTTAAGTATTTTTTTAAGTAAAAGTACAATCAGTTGTATCAATGTCTGGGCTGTTCAATTTTAACAATCACAAACAATATCTATTGTGTACTGGAAAGAGTTGTTGTGCAATACTGACACTGTAAAAATCTGGTTATTTACTTATTACTCATTAAATAATAATTAGGCTAAGCCAATTATGACATACAATTTATTTTATTTTTAATAATCTATTAAGAGCAGTAAAAAAAACTCAAAAGTACACAGGTGAGTGTTATTCTGACTATACAGGCTAATGTGTAACAAATTAGAATGAGAAAAAAAATAAGCACCAAACAAAATTTGACAAGGGTGAGTGCTTCTCTTAAAACACGCAAGCAATATTGCTATTTAGAACTCTGATCAACCTAACATTAACAGGACAAAAAAAAACAGAACCTATGTGAAAAACAATGAAGTCAATGTTACGATAAGAAACTTAAAAACAAAAGGACCTTCAAATAAAAACTTTGGCCAGGCAATCAAAGGTCAAAAGTGCAAAATGCCCCTATAGAACATAATAGTATTAGAGCCCTAATACTGTATTTGGTTCCGCATAGCATTACCAATAGTTTTTGTTCAATTTCAACAAAATTTGGTTCTCAAAGTTTTTTGATCCTAGCCTGCCTCTTTTTGCAGAAAAAATGTGCCCTGCTGTGCTAAACATTCGTTCGCATGCTGCTGATGCGGGCAAAGGTGTGTTGAGCTTCAGGGACAAATTAAAAACTGTGGGCACTGACTTGAGTATGTCCATTGAGGTAGAAGTGTTGGCCAGATAGGCATCCAACTGTTTTGTGGTTTCGTGGACATTTGTCTTCATAAGGCCAAAAAAATCTTCCTCTTCAGATCCAGAATGTCTACCAGGTGATGATAAGGCTGGCTCTTCCTCCATGTGTGTCTTGATGTAGTCCATGCCTGCACAAAAAAAAATCCAAACATGAATGAAGAGTATTTCTACCAGTTAGCTTTGAAAATAACATATATTGGTTAAAATGAACCACTACCCATTATTCTATAAACAAATGAATGCTTGACAAAGAAATAATTTTAATGACTTACCCAACTTTAGCAAGTTTTCATTGCTTGTTCATGATGTGCGAAACTTAGGAAGTAAAATTGCAGCAGATATGAGTTCTGGGTCATTCATCATTTTTCCAAACCGTTTCTGTATTCCTTCCTGAAGAGCAGAGATCAGTGGCTGGCAGAACTTGGATGAAGTTTGGAGGCGGTCCAGCTTCACAGTTAGGAGCGTTATAGTGGGTACCAGCCATCCCATGTGGATATCCACCTCTCCCTGCAATATGTTGAGTGCCTTAGAGACTGGGTTCATGGTTGATGCATAGTCAGACAAGAAAGCAAGTTCTGCAGGGCTGAACCTGTAAAACACCATGTGAGAACATGCATAATGTCAGCATGATAAGCATAGGCTAGCTATTGCAGTTCAATTAAATGGAGTAAATCATTAGTAAACAACATTATTTCACACAATCAATAGCCTACCACATCACAACTACGTATCTGCTCCATGAAAACTTACATTGGGACTTTAAGTGCAATGGTCACTGCTCTGACTCCTCCTTCTCCACTTTCCCTAATTATCCTCAGTATTCGCTCAACTGCAAGGAAGAGAGAGTTCCACCTGGTCTCAACTGGACGGATCAATTGCAGCTTGCACTCCCTCTCAATAACCTCTGCAGCTGTAGATGACCGGGCACTCTTATTCCAAAGAGCTGAGCACTTGGCAAATGCTGCACGAGATATCTTCTTGTACATAACATTTGATTCAGCTTTTCTAGCATCTACGGTTGAGATCAAATTCAAAATATGACAGGCACAACGGTGATGCTTTGGAAGCTGATATTCAGAACACTCATCTTCTTCCTCCATCAAAGCTTCCACTTCAACACCCTCTGTCTCCTCTTCTGCATCCTCCTCTTCACTGTCATTCACACCTTTACTCTCATCTTCAGTTGAACCTCCTTCATCTTCACATGCATAAACTCGGAAGGCCTTAATAAAGTTTGAGGCATTATCTGTTGTGGTCCTAACAATTTTTTCACGGATGTTATACTCACTGTGAATATCATTAAGTGCACTGGCTAACACATCATAAGAATGTGTCCCTTTCAGCCTTTTACAAGCCAGAGCCACAGACTTTCTTTCTAGGGTATCTGGCTCTATCCAGTGGGCAGTAACCCCAATGAAACTTTGCCTATGAGCTGTCCAACAGTCTGTAGTCGTGGCGATATACTTAACAGTCTGCATTGCATTCTTCAATTTTTCTTTCATTTGCTTTGTGCACTTATCAATTCGCTCTCTTAATGTTGTACGTGACATGACTGTGTAATCATGTTGAGTACAATGTATTAAATCAACAAACCCAGTCTGTTCTACTTCTCCAAAATGCAAACCCTGGACAATAAAGTTAACCACTGCAAGGTCTAGGGTCTTCTGAGATGCTTTGATGTCCTCAAGTTTTCGCTGCTTTATTGAAGAGCCTCCATCAGCAAACAATGTCCCCTTCTTTTTAGAAGAAGTTGCTGCCAAGTACTCCTTCAGAAGTGGTCTGTGCTTTCTCTATAAAAGATAGTGACAACAGAATTAATACACGTTTAGCATTAGTAGTATTAGTATTTAGTAATATAGTCAATCTACAACCAAAATAAATCTCACAACATAATGTAAAATATTTTTAAGGGTTCAAGAATTAATCTAAACCACTACTAGTTAAGTGCAAGTGCAAACACTAACCTTACATCTTACTAGCATATTACTTTGTTATGACTGGCAACATGTAAGTACCACACAAGCAAAAAGCTACTGTATTTGCCATGTCAAACTAAGAGTTTGGACCCTAAAGTTACAGGATTTTACATTTACGTTAATACAAAACCACAGTGTATGGGGCACTGAAATGCGAAACCAACGTGATTACATCTTTAGACTAAAAAAGACAAGCTACTGACACCTACAACCACCACTTACAAGCACAACTTCACACGGGTAAAATTGGTTTGATATTTGCATATACTTTCGCGCTAAATTGCTAAATAAATAAATATATAATATATATACACACACAGTACAGGCCAAAAGTTTGGACACATTACTATTTTTAATGTTTTTGAAAGAAGTTTCTTCTGCTCATCAAGCCTGCATTTATTTGATCAAAAATACAGAAAAAAATGTAATATTGTGATATATTATTACAATTTGAAATAATTGGTTTTCAATTTATTATACTTTAAATTATCATTTATTTCGGTGATGCAAAGCTGAATTTTCATTGAGTCAAAACAAACAGCTATTTTACCCAACTACGAATGTAGAGATATAGCAGTAGTTTGCTCATCTCCAAAAATGTAACGTACTAGCAGGCTATCGTCCCTGCTGTGCTAATAACCAGCTAAAGAAGTTGCCCTGTTAGGGTACCACTAACTTACGTCAAACAAATATTATACTGGTGTGATATTTTTGTTATGTTGACATCCGTTTTTCTATAACAGTCATTGCACAATGTCATAGCAAGTTTGTAACTTAAATATTAATAACTAGCATTGCATGTCTTACCTCTATATGTTTCTTCAAATTTGAAGGGGAGTTTTTAAACGCCAACAGTTCTTTGCGTTGAGGTAGGCAGTTGATACATTGAAAATGCTAGGAGTCATTCTTTGAACCTTTAAATTCGAATAACTTAATTAAATAAGGCCAGGGATGTCTCTGAGAATCAGAGCTGCAGGGCACAGGCTCAAGCTCAGTCGATGTTGTTGGCTCTTCGTCCATGTTTGATATTTGGTTTCCACCGTGTCCTTTTCTTCGATTTACATCAGTTCCGCTTGTGTTGTTTCAAAATGCGCTGAGCGCGTGAGTTCTTTGACCAATCAGATCTCCGATCTGTTTCAACGTGCATTGGCCAGCAACGCCAAAACTTCAGTCGACCAAAATTTTTTTATACAAGATTCGGAAGGATGTAACAACACGCATTTTAATAATGTAGTGGAGTAAAAGTACAGATAATTGCTGAAAAATCTACTTGAGTAAAAGTATAAGTATGCATAATTTTTTTTACTTAAGTAAAGTATAGATACGTAAAAATTTACTTAAGTACAGTAACGAAGTACAAATACTTCGTTACATTCCACCACTGCTAAAATCCGGCTGTTAGCTCTATTTTATTACAGAGCATTAATTCCTCAATGAAAGATTTTTCTTTTTGTGACACTTCTACATTTTCCTTCAACTCAGAAAACATATGGCGCTGGTGACGAGGATCTGTTGTGTTTTGCCCTCGGACTAATCGGCCACTGAATTGTAAAGTAAATGTGTTGAACTTGTGTCCTCCAGCCGGCAGAGGTCAGAGGTCAGCCCTGAGTCATAATCACAGATCACATCTGGTTTAGAGGACGCTGAAAGACGCCTCATCTTTTATGTCCGGCTGCAGACAAAGATCCGGCTGAAATGAGGAAAAGGATGCTTATTGTTTGCAGGATTTGAAAGTTTCTTGATCTTATCTATGTGTCTATTAAATATACTTTCATTTAATTGGACTTTGTAGGAAAGCAATACTACAGTCTTTTGTACTTTGAAATTCTTCTAATGCCTTTTGAGTTTTCCATAAAGTTTTATTTTCATAGCTCAATATTACATTATCAGTTTCATCAAAGGGCTTTACAGAAATAAATAAATAAGCAAACAGGCTGTACAAGACAACACACTCGATGTCATCTTCTTCCACTAAAAAGACCCTTAGTTAAGTTTTAATAATATAGATTAACATTTCCAAACATTCCTGGTTCCACAATATCCTCTGAAAGTAAATGTTTTATTGCTCTGCTATTAACCATCCCTGTATTAATGTCTTTATTGATGTTCCTAGAACTGTATTTTTGTGTTTTAATTGTTTCCCATTGTTTTATTCACCATTATTCATTTGTATAATTTTTAATAAAATTCCAAAAAGACATTAGTGTTTCTCTGTTTATATTAAGTCAAATTCGAAAACGAGAAGATTCTCTTCCTTTTAGATTTATGAGACTGAACAGTTCCCTTGGGCCTGTAAAACCGAGGTGGTGCCCCATTTATTAATATTAATATCAATCTGAAATATATGTATTTATGCAAAGTGCTGCACCTGTTTCCATCTGAGCTCAACACTGGCCTCCAGGTAGATTATAAAACAGTTTGTGCACAGTGCACTTCTTTAATGAAGAGAGGATGTTCCATCCAGTAGTATTCTCTGGATGTATTACAGGATTATGTATTACAGTATTACAGACGTACATATCATAGTCAACGTAATGTGAGAATGTAAAAGAGTTAATTATGGATGTTTTTTTTGGAGACTGGGTTGTCTTTGGACAGGATATAGACATGACGTCAACGCCATTAAAGCCTTTTATCAGAGTGACCTCTGTGACCTCTGTGTGACCCTGGGTCTGTGTGCCTCCAGATTTGGTCATGACTTCCTGTTCTCTGCTCAAACACAGAATTTGACCTATATTTTAACTTCCTGTTTCTAGACCTGTTCAGATTTAAACTCTTGGTTCTCGTTGAACTAAACACATTTTGTTCTTTTACACTTTTTAAACTGTTCACTTTTAACATTCTTAAGTGTTTTATTTCTCATTTTTAATTCTTTTTAAGTCTTTTAACACAGTGTCCTTGTGGATTTATGTCTTCCTTGGTCCTTGAAGTTGCACTTATCTTCTGCGTTCACTGCACCAGGTTTGGATTTGTTTGGTTTGATCCAAACTTACTCAACTCTGAGTTTGTTCAACTCTCTTTGTGCAACAGCCTCAGGATCCTTCCTTCAGAGGCAGCTCCAGAGTCAGGTCTGAAGTCAAGGCTAGAGTCCAACTCCACATGAGCGTCTTTTGGAACAGGCTTCAAGTGGCCGAGCTGCAGCTTCAAAAGCCCCGCCCCCTTTTTCAATCCAAATAAAATGACACTTTTAATGGAAATGTTTTCTTTCTTTAAGTTGTGTTTATTCTAAGCAGTTGTGAACGGTTGAATTAGTGACATAAACATCTGTCTTTTCTGATGAATGCAGTGTGTTGTGTTTAAGTGATTTAGAAAAGCTCAGATCATATTTGACACATTTATTTACAGCTCAACTTAATATAGTCTCAGTAAATGGTGACGATAACCGAGTTAAAACCTCAGCAACACCAACTGAAAACTCAACTGTGTCATTTATGACACAAACAATATGACAATAGAATATTTCCATTGATAGAACAAACATACACTTGGATTTAAACTGAAAACCTCCGTCTCTAAGCACTTCCTCTCGTATTGGACTTATTTTCCAAAGACTCGTGGTGCATTGTGGGAAGGTGATGAGTTCAGCTGAAGTGCTTTTCTACATTTTGGGGACGATATAGTGGTTTTGTAAGACGTCCCACATGTCCATAAATCCCAATAACAGGTTCCACATGAACAGCAGCAGGAATGAGGCCGTTACTGTGGAGTGTTTTCTCATTTCACTTTATTGTCATTTCTCACAGGATTTCAACCCAAATCACATTTATCTGTGTCATATTTCAAATCCACCTTTATATTAATGAAGTGTACAGAAGCACTTGTCGAGACAAATGCTGTGATTGATCCTTCTCTACAAACACAATGAGACCAACATGAGATTGATGTCATCAGTTTGTTTCTGTGGGATCTGTCTCTGTCAAAGAAACTGGAAAAGAACTGTTCCTCTGTTTTATCCAATCAGACCAGCTCAAAGTAAAAATACAAAGTCCATCTCTGATCATTTAAGTGTGTTTGGAGTCTTTTCTAATCTTTTCTAACATGTGTGAGTGTGTGAGGTCAGGTAGACTGGACTATCTGATCAGCTGTGAGGATGTTTCTCTACAAGAGGACACTCTCAGTCCCTCAGAGTTAACAACGACACTGAGGAGTCAACAGACCAGAGGTTAAACCCAGGAAACAGAGTCTGAGTGAATGTGGTGTTGATGTGGCTCTGTGTTGCAGGAGATTGTTCACAGCTGCTGTCATTTTGCCAGTGTTTGTGTGATATCTGCTGTTGTTCTAGTGATGAGGGGGACTGACAGCAGAGGCACAGCTCAGAGGAGAACAGCTTATTGTCTCCAGAAGAATCCTTCACATGACTCTTCCTACATGTTTGATCGAAAAGGTTAGTGCAGTTAAACAGCTCCAAACTGGACTCTTCAGGAGCTCCTTTAATAAGAACTCTAGAGTCAGTTCTGACACCTGTGGACTACACAGTAAAAGGTCACTGCTGTCCAAGGCTCAGGAAAGAGTTAAGGCACAATCACACATCAATGAGCTCCATGACACAGGTTTTTATACAGGGCTTCTCCTTCCCATAATGCCTTGTTTCTCAGAATAAACTAAGCAGCAGCATCGTCCTGGCTCTTTTCTATGTGTCTGATAGATTTAACACTAAGGACCTATGGCTTACTCTCAAAAGCCACTAGACAATAAGCATCCTTACAGCTTCTCAAACAAAGTCAAAGTATGGCTCACACAGCCATGAGCTTCAGAACAGTGTTGATTATGACACTGATTATTAATAGATGCATTGAAAACAGAGTTGATTCCATTTAAAGAGCTGTTGTCTGGCTCAGATCTAAATCTTCATCTGTTCTGAGGCAAATACATACATCTCTGTGAGACAGTCTTTATCACAAATGTTTCAATCAGATCTGGTTCTGACTAAAACCTCAAACAGACACATTCACTTTTATTGTGACGTGTTTAAAAAGGTGCCTTTATTTGATTTTTCTCATTTTGTCCAACAGCGCTGTGCTCTGGTATCGATAAGTCACTGACACAGCTTTAATCCAACACATTTTCTAAGGTGTGTTCCTGCTGCATTGAGGCTTGTGTTCAGGTCTAAAGACACACTGGGGGTGAGTGTGGAGAGGAGCAGCCCTAACTCTGCTACAGACACACTCTCCACAGCTCCAGCTTATACAGGTGTCTGCAGGCCTCTATGAGTCTGAGTCACACTAACTCTGCAACAAACTACTGCTGCATCACTTTTACAACCATCACTGTCTCAGAGTCACACACACACACACTTTTCAGGCCAATGTGGAAAATAAATGACTTTTGTCCCTGAATTTGTGTCTGGCTCAGAGTTTGGACAGAGACAGATCCCATTGTAAGTCCAGAAAGTCCAGTAATGAATAGGGTTTGTCTGAGTGAACAAAAGGTCAGGCTCAGTGACACATCAATGACAGCATTTACAATCATTATTTCTCAGAGAAAAAACTCACTTTACATCAAGTGGAAGAGAAGAAACATCTGCAGTTTGTACAAAAAGACAAATTCAATATTTCTGAAGCTTTGAAATCTTTCTGTGAGTTTAGAGCAAAGCCTGTGGTTCAGAGATGTCTTGGTCTAAATCAATGAGACTGTCACACTTACACTTCCTGAGACCTGGTCTGATCCAGTGGACTCCAGCAGGATCCAGTCTGAAGGAAAACAGAGACATTACATCAGTCTGATCCACACAAGCTTTTCTTTTCAATCTCATTGTTCCTCCTGAAGCACTCTTTGAGCCTCATTTATCAAACATGTGTTCTCTGACATTTATCAATCTGAACTTCAGCAGAAGTTCACTCAGATCACATGCAGCTCTGAGCTCCAGTCAATTTAACACAGTTTTACAGGATTTTACACTAAACTCTAATTAAACTTCAACAAGAATTCACTTTAGAAAGTATTTAGGATATACTTAGATTTTTGGTTCAGAAATGATTTTACTGTTTTGAGGAAAAGGCTGCAACACATTTCTTCAAAAGAAACAAAAGAAAAGATAGTTTTGTAAAAACTCAGAACAGTGTGTATTTCATTGTCTCTGGGTCGGCTTTAGTTCTTCACTTCATTGTCCAACTTGGTCAAAGTAACTTTAAAAACAAAGTTGTCTGGTGCCTTCAAAATAAAAGTCTGAGTGCGAAATCACTAGGATTGATGAAAAATGAACCAGTGTTTATGGACTTTAGTTTTGTTAAATACAGATGTGTATTATTAAGTTATGTCTGTAACATATTTAAATTTTTGTGCTGTTGATTATTCATTATTACTTTGATTAGTAGTTGCTGACATTAAACTCGTCTTTTCTTTTATTTAAAGGATATTTTCTGATAATATTGTGCCATTATTTGTCCACAGTTCTCTGATAATACTCCACAGATCCAGGGCCAGGTTCTTTCTGTGCCTTCAGCAGTTTTCCTTTAAAACATCAAAAACAAAGCTTTATTCTTCCAAAAGGGATTTAGAAATATCACAGTTCAGATTTAATGTTAGTTATTGGAGGATTCAAAAGAACTCTGACATAATTATGCTTGTGTTTCTCTCTGATATTGTGCAGTTCTTGTAAAAAAGAAAAGTCCAAGTGCAGCAGTCTGTGACTATTCCAGTGTTGAAAGAGTGTGAAATGATAGAAGAGCATGTGTGATGTATGAGACGGAGGCTCTGATTGGTCAGTGAGTGTCTCTTCCTCAAACTGCAGCAGCTGCTGAGCTTTTAAACACACACATAGGTTTTAAAACAACCAACTCCCAAAAAACATCTAAAACATGTTCTCCAATAAAGAAGGAGGTAGAATTTAAGAGGAGAACATAATTTAAAGGTACAGTGAGTTGGTGCTACACTAAAGAAACGGTGTGTTAGCAGAAATACTCTGATACTATGGACTGGACTGGACAGTAATATGAAGAGTGTGGCAACTTTACAACAATTTAAAACTATATAAAAAGAGTATTATAGTAGTCATAGGTATTATGGGATGTCAATTAGGATTGTAGATGTAGTAAAGAATGTTAAATATAGATTGAATTAATTGATTGACACAATAATATCTGTTTTTATCTGTTTTGTTTTTTCTCTTCTGTTTAGTGAATGGAACTTATTATAATTGTTTTAATGTTTTGTTTCGATGTTTAGCACTTTTATTTAAATGTTAGAAGAGTTAGTCACAATAAGTATTGACTTCAGCCTAAAACCCTTTTGGTCAATGTTTTATATTTAATGAAAGTGTTCTGTTCTTTTGTTTATTTTATGAACAATAAAAACTGAAAAAGGATACATTTTTTCTTTTAGAATACTCAAACCAGTTTTAAAGCAGCTTTGTTGAAAGGCTCTTTTTTGTCCCAAACTGATGAAAGAGGTATTTTGACAACATTAACTGTTTTGGGATCAGTGTGTTTGTCTCAGAAATCAAGAGACTGCACAGTCTTCTGCAAGTGTAGATAATCCAAGTTTATATTATTATTAATACATTATTATTATTATTGACCACATTATCCATATCACAAACAATCTATTAAACTACTACTGCATCAAATTTAACTTCAGCAGTAACATTTAACATCCAACATAGAGTATATGGTGACCCTTGTTTATTGTTCACAGCCTTTGTGTTCTCATCAGATCACATCCTTCTGTTGCTCACAGGTCTAAGCTAACACCTGTCCTCAGTCTCACCTGGTTCTGTCTCTGTCTCTTAGATCACCTGCTCACTCTGCTCTCTTCTTTCTCTCACTTCCTCTTTCCCTCTCTGAGCTCTCACCAACAGGAAATTAAAGATTCATTTAAGCAAATGTTCCAAAATACAAATGACACCAACAACCAAGAAGATAGAAGATGTACTTTTTGAGATATGCCACTTTAATATGCAACGACCCCCATTACTTATTTTAACAATAAAGAATATATTATATTTATTAAATGCTGTAATATCCATCTGGCTTGTTGCCTACAAACACACAAGTTATTTAAACTTTGTAGACTGTTAATAATATTCCATCTCATTCATTTGATAAAAATAGATTGATTCAAAAATACATTTGACATATTTCATGGCCAACTATGAAGTTTCAAAGTTCTAATGACAATATTTTTATCTAAAACAACCCCATGCCTCCTGACTGCTGCAGCTGTTTCCTGATCAGTGCAAGTGATACTAAACAAGAGTAGCTGGTTCTAACACTGGGACAGGCTCAGAGTAGCTGGGACAGGCTCGAGCTCCTCTGAGGAGAATGAACAGTGAAAGGAAAGTCATTAAAATGTTAGCTGCGGCTAATATTTAACAATGCAGCAACAAGTCCTGTGATTATTAACTAGTTTAAGTGTCAGAAATAAAGTGGTGCCTTACGTACCCTTCATAACAAGAAACACAAAATTAACTCCCCTTAAACAGGCCGCGAGTAAGAGCGCCACCGATATACCTCTGTCCACCAGAGGGCAGACTCCAAAAACGGCAAAACGGGGGGGGGGGCAATGTGCAGAAGACATCCATGTTTATTTACAAAAAGGGGTAGTTCTTTTTTCTTAAAATATATAAAATGTTTTGTTTTAAATATATCTCATTTAAAAATCTGACATTCCCAGTCCTAAATAAAGTACTGTGGAGTAAAATGTATTTTTGAAGGTCTTATTTTTATTTTAGGGGTGCAGCCCTAAAAGTGGTCTAGCCTCGACCTATGATTCACTGTCTGGAAAAATAATGCCTCTGTTTTATTATTGCTGGTGCAATATTATTTATTTATCAATAGTGTCTATGTTTGCTCGTTTATATTTAGTTTTGTGAGTTTTATTGATCACAGTTCAAATGAAAACTAATTGTTCAAAGTATAATCTCTGGGCCCCTGTGTAAGAAACACATTTAGGGTTTCCACTCAGTTTAGCCTCAGCCTCTTCTCTCGTAGGTCGTAGGTCACAGGTCGGGTCAGGAGTCCGTCAGGCCTCCATTAGTGCAGTCCACGCGTCTGAGTGACTCTCACAGACCCAGTGAAGCATTCCCCCAGTTTCTTTCTGCGTCAAAGGCTAAATACTGTCAATCCTCCAAAGTGAAACTCATTACCCTCCTGCTGACAGACCCTGGTGGTCCCGGCTCCACTCGTTTCTCCACTCTGCAGGCGCTGCACCAGCTCAGTGACAGAAGCTTCTGCTAGCTTACTCATCCGGCCCGGTGTTAGCCCATGCTTTACCCCCGCTGGTGGCCCACCGGCTCTACGCTGGTGGTTTGGATGTTTGTAACCGCGTTGGTGTTTGGGCCTTGGTTAAGTTGGATGTCCCTTGCTAACAGGACTAGGAGAAAGAGAAATACTGTCGAACGCACACGGTCTCTTTTCCTGCTACTTGTTAGCCGGGGCCTCATCAGCGGCTGGAGGTCCGTAAGATACCACGAGCAATGAGACACTGGAAGCACGGAGTTGGCATAGACCACTGTTTTTCTTTTATTTTCTTTCTTTCTTTTTCAATAAATATTTCAAAGTGCTAGGTGCATTGTACAAAAGTGCAGTGGCGGAAGTAGGAGCTCAGTCCTCTCCAGCAGTCTACCCCTAATGATAATTTGAGGCGCCTTAAATATGTTCCCAACTAACTGGGTAAGACCCAACCCAACCCCACAGGTACATACATTAACATAAGCTTGGCCTAAACCATGTTAATGTCCTCCAAACAAATAAACCGAACCATAAACCATATTTACAACCCAAAACGATTCACAAACTCTAAAACCAAACACCTATACTTCTTTAAAACCCATAAACCATACAACACTTTTTTGCTTCTCCCCTCTCCATTCCCCTGCCTTGGTCTGGCCCGGAACCTTTTTAATGTTGGCTGTTCCCCCGGGGACTCTTTTGGCCAGACACCTGGACACAAGGAACAGAGCGGTGAGTAAAACCAATGCACAACACCAAACAACTTTTAAAACACACTCCACCCCAACACTTCTCCCCAACCACACAATTACACATATCTAGTGCACAATTCTCAATCAGTTCTAATTGTTCTTTCTCTCCGCAGACTGGCAGCCATCCTCCAAAGCGCAGGTCCACAGGTGAAACTATAAAACAATCAATAAATTATTTCTTAAACCAATCGTGTGCAATGTCCTTATTTATGTGCAACTTGGTGTTTGTTTAAAGTGCTGTGTGCTATAAAAAGTTTCTGTAACGAACTGTCTGTTCGTTACACTACTCAAATCTGTTTTGGTGCATGACATTACACAAGTGTTTTCTAATTTCAGGAGTGAGTAGTAGATGGTTAGACAACCATATCCAAAGTTGTTCAGGTATAGTGTACAATTTCTTGAATTCTGAGAAAAGAAATCCAAATGTTACCAGAAAAAGAAGCCAAACCAAACAGGTAAGTAGCAGGTGTACTGCTGAAGCTGTGTGTTTGAACCAGGACATTTCAGTTGTGGTTTCTCCTCAATACATGTTGAGGCTTTTAATTTCTAGATAGGTTTCTGTACTTGCAGCTTGTTATTCATAAAGAATTTCAGAGTGCATGTACATGCCAGATGTTAAAGGCAGTGACAAGAGGAGCACGGAGCCCAACCAACCCACAACAGCCTGGCTGTTCATATCTATTTCTTTCACCAACATATGGTCCATACCTGAGAGTGTCCAGTGTGCAGAGGGGGTCGTCCTGTAGAGCAGACAGGAGCTCTACTCCTGAGTCTCCTGGATGGTTGTAGCTCAGATCCAGCTCTCTCAGATGGGAGGGGTTGGACTTCAGAACTGAGGCCAGAGAAGCACAGCCTTCCTCTGAGATCAGACAACCTGAGAGTCTGCAAACACACAACATTATACAGATCATCAGTAACAGGTCTAAACATTAACAGGTCAAACTCCAGCACATTTGGTTCAGTACAATGTGTTTAATATTTGTTTAGTTAATAACAAACTGAAATCAGGCCCCTGACCATGAGTTTGTTTAGTAAAAAAAAAAAAATTAACTATTTCACAGAGCAGACAAAGGTTTTTATTAATGTTTTAAGCGTCTGTCTTTTCTAAACAGCACTTAATCCATAAGGATGCTTTTTAAAAGCCTAATAGTGAGTAACATTACAGTAAAGTTTTAGACTCCTGACCTGAGTTGTTCCAGTTTACAGTGAGGACTCATCAGTCCAATAGACAACATCTTCAGCCCTGAGTCCTTCAAGTCATTGTTACTGAGATCCAGTTCTCTCAGACTAGAGGACTGGGAGCTGAGGACTGAGGACAGAGCTTCACAGCTTCTCTCTGACAGGTTACAGCTGTTCAGTCTGGAGAAGAAGACAGAGACAGGGTATGTTAATAACATCAGACATTTAAATTATTTATTCTCATTTAGTCATTTAGCTGACGCTTTTATCCAAAGTAACTTACTTTAAGCTTCTATTCACCAGTGTTACAGCTGGAACACCACTGGAGGCAAGGGTTAAGTGTCTTGCCCAAGGACACAATGACAGTAAGAACTGTGGGGAGAGCGGAATCGATCCGCCAACCTTCTGGTTATAGGACGACCGCTCAACCACTGAGCCACTGCGCCCATTTCTTACCTTTGAATGACCATTAGGCACATTAGAGCGGTCGTCCTATAACCAGAACTTTGGCGGCTCTTGAGCAAGACACTTAACCCTCCTTGCCTACAGTGACAAGGCTCTGTTGTATGAATGTGTGAGAATGTGGGACAACGGATAGAAATTATCCTAAGGCTGCAATCCAGCATGTTGACATTCATTAGGCTGAGTCTCATGAATGTTCATCAACATGCACTGTCTTAATCAAATATATGCATTTATTTATTGTTATTTTGAACAAGATAAATTTATTCCCATGATTGACACAGCACCATCTTATTATCCAGGCTTGAGACTGGCACAAAGTTACACTGCTTTGTGACACATTGTTGCTATATTTTTAGTGCCATGTGTTTGTTTTAATAAAGCACACATTTAAAAGAATTCAACCAAACCTGAATTGTTGCAGTTTACAGTGAGGACTCTTCAGTCCAACAGACAACATCTTCAGCCCTGAGTCCTTCAAGTCATTGTTACTGAGATCCAGTTCTCTCAGACTAGAGGACTGGGAGCTGAGGACTGAGGACAGAACTTCACAGCTTCTCTCTGACAGGTTACAGCGGCTCAGTCTGGAGAGAAAAGATTTTTTAAAGTGTATAAGTGTATTAAAATGTAACTCAGTAAAATAGACATTACTCACAGAGCTTTGTTGGAGGCTTTGACCACTGGCACCAGCCTCAGGAGAGCCTCCTCTGAAGCAGAGTATTTCTTCAGCTCAAACACATCCAGAGCTTCTTCTGATGACAGTAAGATGAAGGCCAGAGCTGACCACTGAGCAGGAGACAGTCCACCTTTAGAAAGATATCCTGAACTCAGGTAGTGTTGGATCTGCTCCACCAGAGAACGGTCATTCAGTTCATTCAGACAGTGGAACAGGTTAATGCTTCTCTCTGCAGACACATCCTCAATCATCTTCTTCTTAATGTACTCAGCTGTTTCCTGATTGGTCTCTGAGCTACTTCCTGTCTGTGTCAGCAGACCCTGTAGAAGGCTCTGATTGGTCGGCAGTGAAAGACCCAAGAGGAAGCGGAGGAACAAGTCCAGGTGTCCATTTGGACTCTGTAAGGCCTGGTCCACAGCTGTTTGGTGAAGAAGTTTTAATTTAGGTTTTACTCTGAGCAGTGTAGCCCTCTTGGATTTGTCTGAGAGCAGGTTGAACCCAGTGTTGATGAAGGTCTGATGGACGTGAAGAGCAGCCAGAAACTCCTGGACACTCAGATGGACAAAGCAGTAGACCTTGTCCTGGTACAGACCTGGCTCCTCTCTAAAGACCTGTGTGAACACTCCAGAGTACACTGAGGCTGCTGTGGTGTCGAGGCCACACTCGCTCAGGTCAGACTCGTAGAAGATCAGGTTTCCTTTCTGCAGCTGCTCAAAGGCCAGTTTTTCTAGAGACTCCACCATCTTCCTGGTCTCTGGACTCCAGTGTGGGTCTTTCTCAGATCCTTCTTTATACTTCATGTTCTTGACTTTGGCCTGAACCACCAGGAAGTGGATGTACATCTGAGTCAGGGTCTTGGGCAGCTCTTCTCTCTCTCTGGTTTTCAACACATGCTCCAGGACTGTGGCAGTGATCCAGCAGAAGACTGGTATGTGGCACATGATGTGGAGGCTTCTGGACGTCCTTATGTGGGAGATGATTGTGTCGGCCTCGACTCCGAACCTCTTCCTGAAGTACTGCTCTTTCTGTGGGTCATTGAACCCTCGGACCTCTGTCACCACGGCGACACACTCAGCTGGGATCTGATTGGTCGCCGCGGGTCGTGTGGTTATCCAGAGGCGAGCGGAGGGAAGCAGGGTCCCCCTGATGAGGTTTACCAGCAGCACATCCACTGAGCTGGACTCTTTGATGTCAGTCAGGGCCTTGGTTTTGGTGAAGTCCAGAGGAAGTCTGCACTCGTCCAGACCGTCAAGGATGAAGACCACCTGGAGGTCTTCAAAGATGTAGAGTCCTGCTTCTTTGGTTTCACTAAAGAAGTGTTGAACAAGTTGCACCAAACTGAACTGTCTCTCTTTCAGCACATTGAGTGCTCTGAAAGTGAACGGGAACAGCAGCTGTATGTCCTGGTTGGCTTTGCCTTCAGCCCAGTCCAGACTGAACTTCTGAGTGAGCACTGTTTTCCCGATGCCAGCCACTCCCTTTGTCAGCACTGTTCTGATTGGTCCATCTGTGTCAGCTGAGCCTTTAAAGATGTCTTCACATGTGATGGCTGTCTCTGGTCTGCCTGGTTTCCTGGAGGCTGTTTCGATCTGTCTGACCTCATGTTCCTGGTTGACCTCTGAAGCCCCTCCCTCTGTGATGTAGAGCTCTGTGTAGATCTGGTTCAGAAGGGTGGGGTTTCCTGCTTTAGTGATGCCCTCAAACACACACTGAAACTTCTGCTGAAGGTTAGACTTCAGTTTTTTGACAAACTCCAGAGTAACTTCCTGAATGAAGACAACAGATAAAGCCATGAGTATCAGAGAATATAAAATGACTGTGAGTCTCTTGTTAAATGTGTTAAATGATCCTACTCCTCCACAGACGCTCAGCCAGCTCCTTCTGCTTCATCCTCTTCAGGAAGTTCAGTGTGATTTTCAGAAAAGTCTCACTGCTGCTCCTCTGCTCTTCATCCTCATCCTTCAGATGCTCTAAGCATTCTGGGTAATCTGTGCTCAGAACCTTGTGGAGCTTCTTTAGCTCCTTCTTGACAAAAGTGCAGATGTTCTCCTCCAGAAGCTGAGCAGATACATTATAAACAACACAAATGCAGTCAGTGTTCAGATCTGTGAAAAACAAGTTCTCATTCATTTATACATTTCCAAACTTTAGTGAATGACAGACCATAAATATGGAGTCCAGCTGTGTCTGATCACTGATGACCTCTGACCCCTGCTGCTTAACTCTGTGGATGAGGACACAACAAAGACACACTCCTGACTCTCTGTTGTATAATAAGTCTGTATTATTGATATACTCTGTAAGGTCTGGATGATTAATGTTCTCTCAGTTTTCAAGCTGAAGACGTTTTGTCTCTAATTCCAAGAGACTTTATTAATTCTGAGTTCAACTGGTAAGAGAGCTGAGCTTTATCTCTAGAGGGAGGGGTTTAACCTGAAACTAACTCTCATCTGTGATAAATATATATATTTATTCTAATAAAAACTTTCAAAGACCAATTCAAGGACATTTATTAAAGACTTGTTGAGCCTGCAGTTTGTAATGACTATGTTGTTTGTGTGAAACCAAAGGAAGAGAATGGTTCATATCGACCAGTCTCCTCATTAAACTTGGACCACAAACTGTTTACAGCAATTACAGCCCATCAATTATCAGAAATTATTTAATGTTTGACAAATACAGATCAGATTGTGTTTATACCTGGGGCAGGACCTGTGTTCAGATCAGTTCTAGTGGAAATGAGACCCCCCCACCCATAGTTGTTATTCTAAAGTGTTCTGACGATGACTTACTGTGGATCATGCTCTGTTTTGAAGTTAATTGGCTCACCCATGGAGTCATCACTTTTAAAGGAGACTTGTCTGGGCCCAGGAGCAGGTCTGTGGATAAAGATGGTGCAGTGGTTTTAGTGCTGAGCTAAAGAAAATAAAGAGGTATATTAAATGTCCAACTCCAGATAGAATAAAACACTCTTGCTCACTGCTCACACTGTCTGATCCATTTAGACATAGTCCAGCCTTAGAGCCTACATCACAAAAGAACACTAAATGGTAAACAGTGAGTTCTTAAGATGGATGTTATGTATAGTTTTGTTGAAGCCAGTAATTAGTTTCCTCTGATGTCACAGATCCTCTCTCCTCTGCTCCTCTGCTCTCTCACTCAGTCTTTCTGCACAAAGTCTCAGGCTTTTGCTGGAAATGGCTCAAAAAGCCTGGCTTCATTCTGACTCAAGCAGAACACATGTTTTATTCATGTAGGCACTAGATTTGATATTAAATATGATAAATGTGTCTGTCTTATTAAACTCATGCTTGTGTCTGACTGTAGGCCTCAGTCTGAAGAACAAGATGACACATAATGTATTGGACTAGAATCAGAAAATGAGTGACGTGATTAAAAAGCTGTCATTACACTGTGTGCCTCGGGAGATGCTTGAGTTCTGAAGAACTGTGAGACAGTGTGGCTTTTAGCTCCAGACACGGAGGGGTCTCTGGAGCTGCTGGTGTTAAATCAACTCTCTGCCCAGAGACCCGCCCTCCTCTGACACTGGCCCTGAAACTGACCCTATTAAACCAACAATGGCAGCCAATCAGAGGCAGAACAGGACGAGTCTTCACAGAATGTGGGAGGGACCATTTCTGTTGGATGGTGCATTAAAGAACGCTTGGAAATACAAAGGCTGTCCCGTATTGATTGAAAACAGTGTACCGTATTTTTCGGACTATAAGTCGCACCTGAGTATAAGTCGCATCAGTCCAAAAATACATCATGACGAGGAAAAAACATATATAAGGACTATAAGTCGCATTCATTTAGAACCAAGAACCAAGAGAAAACATTGCGCTATATGCTGCTCAGTGCTCCTGTAGTCTACCACTGAAAACAACTGAAAACTGTTAACTGAAATATTAACTTCATTTATTTAAAATCCAAGACCAAGAACAGATATTGGTAATCTGGCAAGGCAAGTTATTCAGCTAATGGTACACAATAGTACACAGAACAACAGGCTGAATATGTATGTTAACGTAACACATTAACAGTTAGCTACATATTAGCATAGCACTCGCTCCAAACTTTTCTGCTGCTCGATTACCGTTTTCGGCTGCATATTTTACTATCTGCGGTTTGTAATCTGCAGAATAGGATTTTCTTTTTGGGGGCATTTTGTTTGCATTCAGTCTTTCTCAGTTGTCTTTAAGTTAATATTTCAGTTAACAGTTTTCAGTGGTACGCTACAGGAGCACTGAGCAGCATAGATCGCCCTCTCGTGGCTGTAGACGGTAATGTTTTCTATTGGTTCATTTCTCTTGGTTCATTTCTCTCCGTTCATTTTTCTCGGTTCATGTCAAATAAATTGATAAATAAGTCGCACCTGACTATAAGTCGCAGGACCAGCCAAACTATGAAAAAAAGTGCGACTTATAGTCCGGAAAATACGGTATGTGTTTTTGTATGTGTCTTTTTATTATATTCTTTCAATGCACACTGAGAGACTAGTCGCTCCTTTATTAAAATATAATGACTTCATTGTGTTCATACTCCTCCTCATGACAAACAGTTCTAACATTTACTTTTGAAATTAAATCCACAGTCTTTTTCACTGACAGTGAACATTTTAATGTATTTGTCTGATTCTAAGGATGTGGAGGTTACAGAGCTGTTATTTGAATAATTCTGCAAATAGTTCTGACGATGACTTACTGTGGATTATGTTTTCTTTTTAAATGACATGCTCGTCGGGAGTCATCACTTTTAAACCTAATCCCTCGATCCATGGAGGCATCACTTTTGAAGTTAATTGGTTTACCCATGGAGTGATCACTTTTAAAGGAGACTTGGCTGGGCCCAGGAGCAGGTCTGTGGATAAAGATGGTGCAGTGGTTTTAGTGCTGACCTCTGACCTGGAGAACAGTGGTGGACTGTTAGAGATCCTCATCTCACCTCTGAGCTTTGGGGGGGTCAGTGGTTTTAGAGGGAGGGGCTCCGTCCTCTCTGTGCTCACTCTGATCCATGCTCAGTCCAGAGCCCTACAAAATGACACAAAGTGAACAAACTGTAAAGGACACTCATAAATCCTTTCCTCTGTCCTACACTGCCCCCTACAGCCACAGAGCAGTCACTGCAGTTACAGATAAACTACTGCACTAGGACTAAATCAGGGACTACATCTAGATTTAAAGAAACTAAACTAAACCAGGAATAAACCAGGACTAAATCTGTGAACTGAGCTTCAGATTAAAAATAGGATCAACAAGGATTAAACTGATTAAACTAAACTGGCTTAACCCGAAGAAAATATGCATCAGCTATGATTAAATAACTAAGCCTTTTTAATTCCAGCCTGAACAGTGATTAAAGTCATATATAACCCCAGTATTTAACAGGACTATATCAGGTTCTGAATGTGGTAGAGAATAAACAACTCCACAGAACAAAGACAAGGTTTAACACCAATAAATGAACACAGTTCAGCACGAGAACAAGAAAACAAGAAAAAAAGCTTTTTTATAAATAAATTAAAATTTCTTGAACACTGACCTGAATAAATAAAGATTATACTAATTTGATGAATAACAATACACTGAATGTTCTTGGACCCAGTTGCCTTGAATAACTGACTACAGGTGGATGTTATCGGTGTAATTTAAGAAAATGAGCTCTAGCTTCAGCTGCACATTTTGGGTCAAAGTGAAATTCTGGTTGTGTGTAAAAACAGTGACACATGTATCTGTATCTTATCCTGCCTCTGACGTTGTGCAGTAAACTTAGCTCCTATTGGGCTGTAATTGTTCTTGTTGGTTATTGCTAATTCTTTAAGAGCAGGACATACACATGATGCATATATCTACAGCTTATATCTGTGAGGGAGTCAACACACAGAGAGTGTAAAAGGTCGGTGGCAGCAGCATGGTCATGTGTGTTCATTAACAACAGAACAGCTGTAGTGAGAATGTGGTACAAAGTAATGGTGACTGGAAGATTATTAGTGTGTGTTAGTGATGGAAGTCATTTCCATGAACCAGTGCAAACCCTGATTGTTTTACCGATGTTTGTCGCCTTTTGTAGACATTTGGTTCTGCAACGAGGACCCTCTCAGAAAAACTACACTGCCCCCTACAGCCAGAGAGCAATCACTACAGCAGAAGTGCAGCTCTGACTCACACTGAGCAGCTCCAGCCTCCTCTGCACTCACTGAAAGAACCAGGAAACAACACCAAAGACAACTTCAGCTAAAACAACACCAAACACACCCTCAGCTAAAACAACACCAAACACACCCTCAGCTAAAACAACACCAAAGACAACTTCAGCTAAAACAACACCGAACACACCCTCAGCTAAAACAACACCAAACACACGCTCAGCTAAAACAACACCAAACAAACGCTCAGCTAAAATAACACCAAACACACCCTCAGCTAAAACAACACCAAACACACCCTCGACTAAAACAACACCAAACACACCCTCAGCTAAAACAACACCAAACACACCCTCGACTAAAACAACACCAAACACACTATCGGATAAAATAACACCAAACACATCCTGAGCTAAAATAACACCGAACACACCCTCAGCTAAAACAACACCAAACACACCCTCGGCTAAAACAACACCAAACACACCCTCGGCTAAAACAACACCATCGGCTAAAACAACACCAAACACACCCTCGGCTAAAACAACACCAAACACACCCTCGGCTAAAACAACACCAAACACACCCTCGGCTAAAACAACACCAAACACACCTCGGCTAAACAACACCAAACACACCTCGCTAAAACAACACCAAACACACCCTCGGCTAAAACAACACCAAACACACGCTCGGCTAAAACAACACCAAACACACCCTCAGCTAAAACAACACCAAACACACCCTCAGCTAAAACAACACCAAACACATGTAGCGTATGAGCTGTAATATATGCGGTGATAAGAGATATTAATTTAATAATTTGGGTAAATTATCAATTAATATTTTTATCATCAAATTGTCCCGTAAAGGGGCACCAAAAATAACACTGTAGCGTATATAGTGTATATACACAAGGGTATGTTTGTATAAACATACAGAAGATTAATTTTAATAATTTCAATAATTAATTTTGATATTAATATTAACTCATTAAAATTAATTTCTAATTAAAAGGGGCACCACCCTGGTTTTAACAGGTCCAGAGAAACTGTTTAGCCTAGTCTCATTAATCTTAAAGGAAGAGAATTCTATTGTTTTAACATTTCTTAATTATAAACAGAGAAACATTAATGTCTTTTATGGGGTTTTATTAAAAATCACACAGATCTATAGGTATAAGGATAACTTAACATTGGAACAGGGAAAAGGATAAACACAAAACACAGGAATAAACACAGGGTTAAATACAGAGGATAAACATTTGCTTCCACAGGGTTTGTGAAACCAGAGGAATGTTTAGACAATCTAACTGATGGCATTTAACTAAAGGGCCTTTTAACGGAGGAGGGAGTGGCGATTTTGGGCAGAGGACATTTAACGACACCAAGGCTGTTGCAACGCGAGAGGACTTACTCGGTCCGATGGGTCGCCGGTTAGGTGGGTCACTATCAGCGATCCGGCGCCCTGAATGTTGGAGCATTCTGGGCGCTTCCTGGAGCGCCCCACACCGCAGATTGCCGCCGCTGCACGCTGCCTCGCCCAGAGGGTTTGCAGCCTGGTCCAGGTGTTGCTGGTCCGGTTGTTGCTCAGAGCGCCTGGACCTCCGTACCGTTAAAAGTCTTAGGTTGGACAGTTCATTGCAGTGTCAATGAAAAAGTTCTCAGCTGTTTGCTGGTTAAAACATGCTTCTGTGCGAGCTCCTTTGGGAAAGAGCGGCGCTTTAGCAGGCACAGTCTTAGAACAAAAGTTTACTCGCGCTAACACACTCAAAAGCTTAGGGCATTAGCGGTCCTGAGTGGACCAGAGGTCAAGAGGCGAAAAGCAGAAGAGAAAGAGTTTTGGCTCGCAGCCAGTTTTATCAAGGGAAGTTGCTGGGAAAATCTTAAACTAAAGTTTTACTAAAGTTTTAAAACATTCCTTTGTTTCAACCCATTCTCATAACACATAACCAACATTTATATCCTGTAGGATTATACAAAGAAAAGTCGAGTATTATGGATACGTAGAATATTGTTGAGACATTAATTACATTTCATTTAAAACAAACGGAAACCATAAAGGAGAGTTATTTGGTCACAACTCCGTGTCCTGGAAAAGAACAGTATAAACAACACAATATCAAAAATACATTTTCCTGTAATGTAAGAATTACGTAAATTGTCTTTTGATGATTGGATAGAGTCATTTGTTCATTTGACCACCAGGCGGTCTTTGATCGTTCTTGGATGTTAGGATCAAAAGCATTCCAATTGTCAATTAGAATGTAGACAGAGCGCTCTCTGGTAAAGAGCACAGTTCTTGAATCCAGCTAACACAACAAACTTATCTTCAGTTTTATGGTTAAAAAGACATGGCACCGGGGTGGCACTGGTCCTGGGCCACCTTTGATCCTGGTGCCCTGTGAACCCAGGTTCCACTGCTTGTAAAAGCAAGAGCAAAGTCATTAATAGCATTTCTTGTCCATAAAGCACTTTGGCCAGGCTTTTATCTGAAAGAAAACAGTGTTAAGTTTGAGGTACAGGCTTGTCTCTGAAGGCCTCTGGCAATGGCAGAAAAGGCAGGACAGTTAATCCGTGGGGATTCCACTGGTGGTTCTGCTAGTCCCCTTTCGCACAGCTGGTTCCACAAGTTTTCGTGTCGACATCTTGCAGACCAGGAAGGAAGCCACACGTTAACACACACAAAAACCTTGGCGTCAGATGTACTAAGGTGAACCTGATTAAGGGAAACACATTGGTATCATAAGTTGGAGTGGCCGTGTAGGTGTTTGGGTCAAAGTTAACAGGTGGTCAGAGGAGGTACCTAATGGTTAGGTTTGATCCTATTAAAACAATACAGACGCCTTTTACATTGTTAGGCTGTTCACTGAGGAGCTGGTGTCTCTAAGCGTGTCAGTCATCAGCAATGAGACCAGTGGCGTGCATAGTCTACACGGAGGGTTTTGCTAAGTCTCACTGTGAGTGCTTACCACAGACAGTGTTCTTCACATTTTCCTGCCGTTGGGGTTGCTGTTGTTGACTGATCTGCGCTTCTACAAAGGAACTGCTAACAATGGTTACAGGAACATTAAGAGGACTGCATTAGCGTTAGTCAGGGTTGGTTAGCTGTGGATTAAGGGATCGGATTGAGGCTACTTGGGGTGTACCCGCTTCCTCTAGATCCCGGGCTTTGTGCACTTTAATCCGAGTCTCTTGGACTGGAATCAAATGCCTCTTCAAATGCTAGACTTGATCCACAGTAAAGAGAGCGACTGTCTCTTGATGCTCAGCGTGGGTCAGTCTCTGCTTAGTGAAGGTTTCATGGCCAGCTCGCGGGTTGGCGGCTGGTTTGAGTTAGCGGGCATGCGGCGATGCCAAGATGATGGCTGACCGTTGGATGGAGGTTTTGTACAAAAAGATCTTTGAAGTTTTTGTCTTCCTCCATGCCTGGTTTCATTGAGTGGCCAAAATACGCTTTGGCGTAAGCGATGGTAGTACAGCTGTGGGGACTCTGACCATGCTTGTTTGATTGTCAGAGCAGCCGTCAAGCCCACATTCGTGGTAACGCCAGAGAATTCCTCCATGAGTGATTGACTAAGGAGTTCAAATCAGCTCGGACGGACGGAGGTTTTGACGTTCAATAAAACTACTAACATCTCTGCTTGATGTTAGTTTGATTAAATAGATTTTATCCTCAGCAGTAGCATTGGGAATTCTTTGGAGGTAGAATTCAATGTCTCTGAGGTACTGCGCTAGTGTCGTGAGACACTTCTTGATGGGGCTCAAAGCGGTGATATGACGTGCAAGCCTGTCAAAGTCTCGCCAGTGGGGCCATAGTCCCAATGTCCTAGGCTCGCGCTGGTTGTTGGACAGAGACTGAGGGGCTTACTGAGGCAGCTGGTAGCGGGTAAAGTCCAACTGCCTAGGCACGAACGCTTGGGGGAAAGGGTCAGGTTCTGGCACTGGGGTGCTTTCACCCCCCTTTATTTTACCTGATGGCACAGCGGGCAGCTTGTGCCAGGCGCACTTGAAGGTGGTCAATGAGCAGGTGGTCTAGGTCTCGTTCTTGAGTGAGAGACTCCACCTGTACTCTCAGGGACTCTTTCTGTGCAGCTGTCTTTGATAGCATGTCTGCTGCCAGCTGCGCAGATCGTCCCTGATTTTATGAGTTCCGACCGCATAGTGTCGTGCTCATCTTCTCGAGTACGGAGCTCGAGTTCTGCTCTGTCGTGGGCAATTCTTGTGTCGCTCAGCTCTCTCTTTAGATCAGTGAGAGCTTGTTCGGAATCGGCCAACGATGCTTCGGCCGACTGGAGCTCATCATTCAACGCCGCGTAGTCGCGTTGAAAGCGGGTGAGGTCCCGTCTTTGGCTCTGGATCTCTTCACGACTGCGTGTCAAGAGATCCACTGCTTGTCTCTGCTGAGCGCAGGACAATAGCCATTTGCCCTAGCAGTTTTGCTAGGTCCTCGCCCTGTGGCTTGGTGGTTAGGCCAGGCTAACCAGGGCGCCAGTGTGGCATCGAAGTTTTATGCGGGCACAGTGTCCCGTATCTCATCCACGTATTGGGGAATTAATTTCTCGGTTAATTCCTTAGGGCTGCGCCCAGGTGTTCCAGTGGTTTGATGGAACTGGACGACTCAGGGGCAGGTCAGCCATGTTGAAGAACGTGACTGTCTCTATGAAACAGGTTAGTTACAGTCAACTGGGGTTTTAACTGTAAAGCGGGAACCAATGTTTGCGGAGCGGGCGAAGAGAGAAAAAATTAAAATTAAAAATTAAAATAAAAGAAATAAAATAATTGAATTAAAATTCAATTTCAGAAAGTAATTAAATCGAGGGAGTCCGATTTAAATTTGTATTGGCTATTAGCAATAGCCTGTTGGCTGGGTGTTAATTTAGGGTTAGCAGCGCTGTGGCGTGGGCGGTGCTAATCTGTGAAATTAACAATTTAGGAGCAGGGTTCAGTTAAGACTCCTGCGGGAGAAGAATCACAAAAGCAATCTTAAATCCCTTAAATTTGAGCCAAATTAAAGACAGTGATCAGTAGCAAAGCTTCTTAAAGTACATGGGATGTACAGGGGCGTGTCACAATATTAGTTGAGTTCAGTTTCAACTGTATTGTGCATTTACTAGTTATTAACCAGTGTTATTTGCTGAATCAGTATTAACAAAGGTTAATTTACTTAGATTACTCACTGAGGCATTTCAGTGTCAAATAAAAGCTTTAAACTACTTATTATTATCAAGCTCTAAGCTTTGATGATTAATCAGCCACTTGTTTCAGGAAGAGGTGTAACTCCCTTGAGTGACCGCATGAGGGAGGTAGAGCTTCTCCCAGGGAATTATGGTGGTTTCGCACCTCCCTTCCGTTAGGGGGCGCTAGAGACTCTTGGTGAGTCTGCTTTGCCAGTCCTTTCCGCAGCAAAGCAGTAGAGACTCTCGTGAGTCTCTGGCTCCGGAGTGACGCTTTCGCACGCCTTTGAGGGTCCTGGCTGAAGCGTGTTGTCAGCTCTCAGTCAGGGTTGACCCTGGACGTGTTTACAACTACTAACAATGGGTTAAAACACAGCAGGCTTTGTACAAGGTACAAGGCCACGTTTTAACAAAAGCACTCAGTGGGCCACGTGGCCGTGAGCAGACGCAGCCGCCTTTTAAACAAAGCACATAGCATTTAGTATGGAGTTTTAGCAGGTTTGCAAGGCCTCTAAAGTGTCTCCATTTAGTCTAGAAGTTTTAACTGCCTAACACCCACAGGCTAAGGATTCAACTTTCTAGAAAGGACAAGTTTATCTCTGGTTTCGTACAAACGCGACAACCCGATAACTGTCTACACGTGATATGGACAATAACTTATGGAATTCCGGTTTGAACGCGGCAATTCTGAATTGTCTTAGGCCTTAAAACACACTCTGGTAGCGTGCGTTAGCATGCATGCACATTTGCTAAGTCTCTGAGCTTTATCAGCAGACTCTACGCAACTTTAAACAAGTATTTCTTAATGCTGACAGCTCGCAGCCATTAGAAATATAATTCACAAAGTCCTTCAGACTTTAAAACAACCTTAGCAGGCACTTCTTAATGCTGGACAGCTCGCAGCCATTAGAAGGGAACTCAAAATGGATGCCCTGAGGATCCACGTGTTTACACACGCAACAATTCACTTAAACAAAGTCTCTGTATTCAGCAGACTTTAACAACTTTATCAAACATTTAATAAATGCTGGACAGCTCGCAGCCATTTATTGTTTGAATGCTCTTGCCATAAAACGTACGTACAATATTAGACATAATTCAAAACAATATCAGTCCAGCTGGTACGCTTTTGAAAAACACAGCGCTTCACGTTCGATCATCTAGCGATGATCACACATACACCCATTTAACCAGATAAACAATTTAGAAACAGCTTTCAGTGCACAGCCATTATGTAAAGACTTTAGGTGTTATTTAATGATTTCAATGTTTTAATTAAGAATCTTCTTTCAAACCCCTCACACGGGGCACCAAAAATAATATGTAGCGTATGAGCTGTAATATATGCGGTGATAAGAGATATTAATTTATTAATTTGGGTAAATTATCAATTAATATTTTTATCATCAAATTGTCCCGTAAAGGGGCACCAAAAATAACACTGTAGCGTATATAGTGTATATACACAAGGGTATGTTTGTATAAACATACAGAAGATTAATTTTAATAATTTCAATAATTAATTTTGATATTAATATTAACTCATTAAAATTAATTTCTAATTAAAAGGGGGCACCACCCTGGTTTTAACAGGTCCAGAGAAACTGTTTAGCCTAGTCTCATTAATCTTAAAGGAAGAGAATTCTATTGTTTTCGAACATTTCTTAATTATAAACAGAGAAACATTAATGTCTTTTATGGGGTTTTATTAAAAATCACACAGATCTAACACAGGTATAAGGATAACTTAACATTGGAACAGGGAAAGGATAAACACAAAACACAGGAACGAACGAAGGGTTAAATACAGAGGTAAACATTTGCTTCCACAGTTTGTGAAACCAGAGGAATGTTTAGACAATCTAACTGATGGCATTTAACTAAAGGGGCTTTTAACGGAGAAGGGGTGGCGATTTTGGGCAGAGGACATTTAACGACACCAAGGCTGTTGCAACGTGTAACGAGAGGACTTACTCGGTCCGATGGGTCGCTCGGTTAGGTGGGTCACTATCAGCGATCCGGGCGTCCTGAATGTTGGAGCATTCTGGGCGCTTCCTGGAGCGTTCCACACCGCAGATTGCCGTCGCGTACGCGTCTCGCCCAGAGGGTTTGCAGCCGGGATGTAGAAAGGGATGTCCAGTTGTTGCTCAGAGCGCCTGGACCTCCGTGTGCCATTAAAAGTCTTAGGTTGGACAGTTCATTGCAGTGTCAATGAAAGAGTTCTCAGCTGTTTGCTGGTTAAAACATGCTTCTGTGCGAGCTCCTTTGGGAAGGGAGCGGGCGCTTTTAGCAGGCACAGTCTTAGAACAAAAGTTTACTCGCGCTAACACGAGGCTCAAAAGCTTAGCCGTGGTGGCATTAGCGGTCCTGAGGGGACCATAGACGCAGAGGTCAAGAGGCGAAAAGCAGAAGAGAGAGAGTTTTGGCTCGCAGCCAGTTTTATCACCTTCGAGCCGGGGGTCACTCTTCCGGCGGAAGAGGAAGTTGGCGGAAGGGGAAGTTGCTGGGGAACGTCTAACTAAAGTTTTTACTAAAGTTTTTAAAACATTCCTTGGTTTCAACCCATTCTCATAACACATAACCAACATTTATATTCGTAGGATTATACAAAGAAAAGTCGAGGATTATGGATACGTAGAATATTGTTGAAACATTAATTATATTTCATTTAAAACAAAACGGAAACCATAAAGGGAGTTATTGGTTTGCAACTCCCGTGTCCTGGAAAAGAACAGTATAAACAACACAATATCAAAAATACATTTTCCTGTAATGTAAGAATTACGAAATTGTCTTTTGATGATTGGATAGAGTCATTTGTTCGTTTGACCACCAGGGGCGGTCTTTGATCGTTCTTGGACGTTAGGATCAAAAGCATTCCAATTGTCAATTGGAGTGGAGATGGAGCGCTCTCTGGTAAAGAGCACAGTTCTTGACTCCAGCTAAAATAACAATGTTATCTTCAGTTTATGGTTAAAAAGACATGGCACCGGGGGGGGTGGTACTGGTCCTGGGCCACCTTTGATCCTGGTGCCCTGTGAACCCAGGTTCCACTGCTTGTAAAGCAAGAGCAAAGTCATTAATAGCGTTTCTTGTCCATAAAGCACTTTGGCCAGGCTTTTATCTGAAAGAAAACAGTGTTAAATTTGAGGCTTGTCTCTGAAGGCCTCCGGTAATGGAGGAAAAAGGGGCAGGACAGTTAATCCGTGGGGATTCCACTGGTGGTTCTGCTACAATTACAAGGCTAAATGTTAATTGCTAATTTATTCTAATAGATCTTCCAGCCTCAATGTTTTCCACCGTCTGTTAAGTGAAAACAGTGATTAGATTTAGATTATTGATGTGCTTGTAAATCTGTATAGGGTAAAACCTTGTCCTGTTTTATGCCTCTTGGCTGGGCACAGTCCCAGTGCACTTTGTTCAAATTTATGGTGTACCTGTGCAACAAAGAGCCCTCAGCCATCTCCGTCTCTCTTCTGGGATTCCCTGTCCTCCTCTGTAAGTGCAAGGCAGGATCATAGTAATAGCTTCAGAAAGTGTGAGCAGGGAGCGCCTGTCGGTCTTCGCATTGACAGCCATTTGTTAATCTGAATGAGTTGTTTTCAGTGCATCTTATTTACTCTGTGAACATCAACACATGCACAACACAGTAAATATTGTACTGGTCATAAATAAATGAGCAAACACTAGATTAGCTTTAGGGAGAGTCACTACTGCAAGATGTCTACCTAAAATATGATATTTAAAGTTGTCTGCAGTTTTGGTATTTAACTAAACGGAAGAGACAAGCATTAATGTCAATTTCTGATTAACATAACCAAATACCTACTAAAATTAAATGTCCACTCAGTGAATATTTTGCATTTGTTCATATTTTGGCATATTTTAACGGCATCAGAATGCTGCAAAAGACAAGCAGAATGACTTTTAGAAACTTTTAAAGACAAAAGTAAAAAAGAAAAGTGTGTGCTCTGTTCCCTGTGATGAAATGTGGCATTTACTTTCTGCTAATAATGATTGGACTAATTCCCCGTCTGTTTAAAGGACGTCTCTATGACAGACTGTTTGCTTAAGATGATCAGTGAAATCAACCTGCCTCTGTCTGGCTCGGCACTAATCCTCCACGTCTTGTCTCTGTCACCTTTACATTACCGGCTGTGTATTGTCTAAATTTCTACCTTCTTCTTAACTCTGATTTAACCTGCTGACCTCTGCCGCTCCGTTCCGTCCCTGGCGCATTTTTTTGTCAGGTCTTCTTTTATTCTAACCACTCTCATCCCTCCCTGCAGTGCTGATGAGAGGTTTGATGCTACGTTCCATACAAATGTGTTGGTCAATGCATCAGGAGCCTGTCAGTACATCCCTCCAGGTAAAGCCACACATTTTCACTCCCCATTTTATCTCATTTCTAACATATTAGCATTGCAAATTACACCACATTAATACCTTTACACTTTCTCATAAGGCATTCTTAAAAGCACCTGTTACATTGATGTGCGGTGGTTCCCATTTGACATTCAAAAGTGTGATCTGAAGTTTGGATCGTGGACCCACAACGGCTGGCTTTTGGATCTTCAGATGATGGAGGTGGATATCTCTACATACATACCAAACGGGGAGTGGGATCTTGTAGGTAAGAAACGGAGACATATTGTATGTTTTGAGTATTGTACTGACATTACTCACTGGGAATGTGAAAGGCTCAGGGAGACAGGCCTGTAACGTAAGCTATAGGCTTCATGTCAAGTTGCATGAAGCAGTCAGTGTCGCGCTGCTGCTCAGACTGCAGGTGCTTCAGAGAGTGCTACTGTGAAGGCTTCTAGTAATATGTCTCTCACAATGAGAGGTCTCTGTCTGGGCCCTGGTTAAAGCCTCTTAGATTTAGCTTGGGGCTGGTGTTTAACTCAGCTGTACAGTTTTCTCAAAAATGGAAAGAAAATACCAAACTACTTTACTTTTCTTATTTACTTGAGTGATATTGTGTCAGGCATTTAAATGAATACAGACCAATAATAAGAAGAAATTCCTCTGTGTGGGTGTTTCTGAACAGTGGTGACACTCATATAATGTTTGGCCCTGCATTTTATTGTCCTTTAAATAAAGGGTTTTATATACTATAAAAAAAAAACAGAAGACAAAATTAAATAAATACAATTCAAAGTGAGCTCAACCCCATGAGGTGGACAAAATGTGGATGAACGTCTGGATGGCTGCTAATCAGAGAGGGCAGAAGATGGGTACCCAGCTGGCTGTGAGGGGGTGGGGGTGTTTGGTGACAGCTGGCTCAGCAATGGTTCACTTAATTCAGACACAGCCAGGCGGCAGTCCACGGACACACACTGCCCTGGTGTCTCACACAGGCTCAGGATGTGGCCAATGCATCTGCAGGTCTGCAATCCATCAAATTATCACACGACTAACAAAGGCTATTCCTCCCGAGAGTTCAGGTGACAGTGTTTAAATGACTTGAAATTGAATTCGTTTAATTGAATGTTGCATGCACAAACACCCACACTTTGGTCAGTTGGGATAGGTGTGCCCGAAATTTGTTTCAGATTCTGAATATGTTTATGATTGCACGTCTCTGAGAGCGATGGATATGAATACACAATAGTGCTAGAGCGGCAAGTGGATCGAGGGCATTTCAGGTTGATTTTAGGCTGAGACAAAGACACACAAAGAGTTTTCCATCTGTTTTTAATCAAAGCTCTTCTTGTATTCTGCCAAAGATGATTGCATGTGTGAGATCTATCAAAGCTTCTCTAATCAGTCTCTGACACACTTTACACAATTAAAGACAAGACAAGAAAAGTGTTCTTGGACTTTACCTGCCTTTCATTTGGACAAGGTGATAAAGCAATGGTTTGGTTTTCTTGATTAAAAACTAACAAACAAAAAAAGATTAATCAGTATAATGAGCACGTTGAGTGGATAAGTTATTTTTGGGGATGAGACTGACATGGGTGACATATTATTTCAGCCAAAGTTAATTTGTTTGAAATGAGTAGCCCCACAGACATTTGTGGACATTTTAAAAGCCACATCCAATTTCCTGCAAACAAACCTTTTTCCACCCGAGCTGGAATTGTCCCAATATAAAGTACTTATTTTTTGGGACGACAAATCCATTTTTGTATAAACCTATTATTATTTTATCTTATAATGATTATAAAATAGTATAATATAATAATCAATTTATTTTCTTTAAAATAATCAATGTCAGTTTGGTTAGAGTCTGGAAAGTGAAACTTTTATTTAACCTGTATTTATCCAAGTAAAATGTTTTCTCATTTACAAACATGACCTGGCCTAAAGGCCTGTCAGGAATAAATAACTATACATACGTACAACTCTACATAGACAAAGATACACAAAACAACACATACAACACAATGTGTTGAGCGGTTAATGTCTGCTCTCCTCATTCAGTTACATTTTGATTTTTCAGGTGTGCCGTCCAAACGCAATGAGCTGTATTACGAGTGCTGTAAAGAGCCATATCCTGATGTGACGTTCACTGTCACCATGCGGCGCAGGACTCTTTACTATGGCCTTAACCTGCTTATCCCCTGTGTGCTCATCTCCGGACTGGCTCTGCTGGTCTTCCTGCTCCCAGCTGACTCTGGAGAGAAGATCTCACTGGGTAAGCACTCACTCACAAATACACAGTGATTGTGTGATTGTAACAGTAGCCCCACCGTGGGGTCATTCTTACCCTTTTGTAACTTCTTGTAACTCTTCATAAAAGGCCATAATATAACTTTTAACTTTTAATCTTTAAAATGGCTTTATATAGAAAGAATGGGCCGATATGCAACATTTTGGATTTAAACCAAGACACAGGGGAGTTATTTGTATCCTATTTAAAAATCACTGTGAAATAATGCAGTTTCCCTAAAACAATACTAAGCTTTCATCTAGAATCTCTTCATTAGCAAATGAATGAAGAGGTTTATTAACATAAACAGGATAATCACCTGGACCTGAATATGCCAGCCTGTTTCAAAATGCCACTCAGTAAGAAAAAGGGTCAGTGTTAATGGAACTTTCTTCACTAGGGTAAAGAGACTGAGGGATTACACAAACACAAATTGTGAGGAGTTTTGTAAATGTTTTTGAAGTCAGCATAAATCCTTTGTTTTTATGCTCATGCCTTGTTTATTTGTCTGCAGGCATCACAGTGCTGCTGTCGCTGACAGTCTTCATGTTGCTGGTGGCAGAGATCATGCCTGCCACTTCAGACTCTGTTCCTCTGATTGGTACAATGCTTTGTTTCTCTAATTACTGAACGCCCTAGTGTTTATTTGACCTTGGAAATGACAAATAGAAAAAAAAAAAAAAAAAGGGAAAAAAGCATTTTTTGAAAGTTTTAGTACAGAACAAATTCTCAAGGGACAAGCAGGTACAATTACTCTAAAATGAAAATTAACAGTGGTGCCAGAAATAGGTGTGCCTATGATATGGACTTCTGGGGTAAAATATATACCACAGCATTATTGTGTTTTATAGTAAGTTGCACTTACTCAATCTGAGCATTTCTTAAAACAATTTAAAAAAACAATCCCAGTCATAATTGGATAAGCTGCTGCACTTCTCTCAAATACCTAAAAATGTAATAAAAATCTATTTTAGCAGACCAAGTGATAAAGCCATGATGTTTGAATTAACATTTACAACAGTGTCTTTTATATTTGAATGAATATTTGACACAATACAAATGATTGAAGCACAACTCTACAATCAGAATAATGAAGATCTGAAACTTGGGACTACAAGGAGCTAATATTTATGTTCAAATCTCTGTTGGTTGCTCAGTTGGCAGTTGTTGCTTTACCTGTTGGTGTTTTGACAGATAGGTGACCTGTAAGACCTGACAGATACAGAGGGTTATTTACCCTGGAGCCACTTGTCTGTGATGTCACCCACATCTGAATGTCAACTTTGAGATAGTTACACACTGCACATTTACACCTCAGGGCAGCACAAAGTGAAGGAAGCTGAATCTTCACGGGGCAGGAAAAGAAAGATGGCTGTAGACAGAGATGGGGCTCAGCATCATTTGGCTGTGCAGTCATGGAAAACCAAACTCTTCTTTACTGGAGCAGAAACTCAAAAAGAAAATAAAGACATGCCTTGCCTTTCTCCTCTGAATGTTTTCATAACACTCGAGTTATGACTTATATTTGATTGTTTACTTACCAAGCTGTAACATCGAGCATAATACAATTTATTATTTGGGTTGTTGCCTAGCAATAAAAGTCTTATATAGACCGAGTTAGGGTCTGCACGCACAAAGGTTAATCTGGTTGTGTGTACTCCTATTTGTCATCTTTATACTTAACTAAACCATTGCAACTCTCTACCACCATATGTCATACTGCCTAAAGAGCCTTCTGTCAATTAATAATGAATAATGAATATGTTGATGTCCCTTCTATGGTAAAAATCTGTTTTAACATGACTTGTGTGTTGTTTTTTCAGCTCAGTACTTTGCCAGCACAATGATGATAGTGGGCTTGTCTGTAGTAGTGACAGTTCTGGTGCTACAGTTCCATCACCACGACCCCCACGGAGGAAAGATGCCTAAATGGGTAATAGCATAAATTCATTTTCATTAAGTCTACGAATGGGGCAAATAAGGCGAATTACTGACAGTTAATCTAATTCGGTATTTTCTCTTTCCTGGTCTACGTATACTCCAGATTCGTGTCATTCTTCTAAACTGGTGCGCTTGGTTCCTCCGCATGAAGAAGCCTGGAGAGGACAGTAAAACTGCTGTGAGCCCCGGCAACGCTTCGGTTTACAAGTACTCCCACCCACCACCCCATCACACCAGCACCAACAGCATCCAGATGAGCACCATCCCGGGTCAGGCCACGGCAGGTTCAGCCACCACCAACGGGAACATGAACCTGTATTTTGGATACCACTCCATGGGCACAGACAACCCAGCGTTCCCACCCAGCACTGATACAAGTGTGTGCGGCAGCGCAGGGGGAACCCATCCCACTGCTGCGTCTCCACATGACGTCCACTTGGAGCAGACGCGGACTTGGCTTCTGGAGCAGATACCGGAGATCGCACGGATCCTGGAGGAAGTGCAGTACATTGCGAGGCGTTTCCGGGAGCAGGACGAAGGAGAGGCCATCAGCAGTGAGTGGAAGTTTGCGGCGGCTGTGGTGGACCGTTTGTGCCTGGTGGCATTTTCACTCTTCTCCATTATTTGCACCTTCACCATCCTCATGTCGGCTCCTAACTTCATTGAGGCAGTTTCCAAAGACTTCACATAAAGCCAGTTCCCTCAACAACCATATAAACTGTGCCACACAAGCCTCTCTTTAAACAGCCACACTTCATTTCCCAACCTACAAACTTTCCTTCTATTTTCACTTGTTTGTCAGTGAAATGTGGTGTGTAGAGGTACGTGACTTGGATATTCCTTTCCAAAGTGGCTCCTCGTGAGTATACACTGTACAGTTTTCCATGTAGACGGTTGGTCCTACAACAGGAGTTAGTGATGTAGATCTCACACTAATGCACTTTTTAACTGTATCCCTGCTGCACTACACTGTTATGTACAACAGCTTCACCCCTACATATACACCTGTTTTATCTATATTAATGTAAACCATCATTTAAAGTATACCAGGAAAGGGTTTTCAGTAACAAACAGCATAGAACATAACAAAACAAAACCATATTTTCTATGGTGCTCAACTCCACTTTATTTAAGTCCATACAATCTTGACCAAGGTCTATCCTGCCACTCACTATTCAGATAAAGACATTGTTTCACATTTGTTCTCTGTCCTTCTGAAACCTAGGATCTACATGTAAATTAAGGATTTTATGACATTACTGGTAAATGTTATTAACTGTGCCATTCAGTCCTTTGTATAAAGTCCAGTCACTCTCGTAACTCTAAAGCCTATTATTTTTAAAACCCTTGTACTATTTGTTGAGATTAGTCTATGATACACAGTGTTGATGGTCTCACTCATCCCCCTCTGTTTTTGGACTATTTTAATGTCTGCCTTGTGCACTAGTTGCACACAATTCTTAGAAAAACTGTGGGAAGGAAGATGATTGAAAAACAATATTTGTCAAGTGGGATTTGTGGAATGATTCTGTTGAGATGCATTTGGTCCTTATCTTTTGCAGCTCTGCGCTTTGTGTTGTCGCTCTCTAATACTCAGTGGAAGGCAAACACTTTTTTCCTCTCTAATCTCTTGCAAACGACATGCAAGCACGATTACTGGGTGACCTTATGTAACAGATTGGACTAAAACCTCTTCTCTCGTTGTCGCCCAAAACGCCCTTTTGACCCTCGATGGTTGTCGCCCGGCATGTAAATTCCCACTGCTGAGCATACAAGTAAACTCACACACATCTTCAGCTTAGCAACATGCTACTCCAAAGGGAATTGTAAAATAAAGGATAAGAGTGACAACTGCAGTGCACTGTGGGAAGGCTCTGCACCAGTGTGTGACTTCTAACTCATGCTGTTACAGATAATCAACAGGACTGTCTCCTTTTCAGGTAAACCATTAAAAATATCATCCAATTAGCATGCACTGAATCAAATGAAATGTGAAGCCCAAAATGGCGATTTATACTCATGCTTTTATGACATATTTTTTCACCATAAATGTGAATATTTTGAAAACAGATTACAGAGTGCATTGTGCTGTAGAGTGAGGAAAAAAAGCTTATTCCTTGATCTCTTTATTCAATCTCTTTGCATCTAAACTTCTCTTGTTCATTTGGACAGTGGTCGGCGGGGGATTCCTCCGTCAGAAAATTACAGTATGTTGCATAATAGACAAAGAGGACAAATCCTCCATCAGTAACTGGTGATAATATAAGGCCTGGGATAAGAAATGTATACAACAAATGGAAATGGACAGTGTTTCTGTACATATACCATGCACTTCTGTTGGACATGTCTCCTTTTCATGTGAAGCACATCCAAGTGAAACGGCAGAAACATCTCTTTTGTGACTTTTGTGTTGTTAAGTATATGCCACCATCACAGGCTTTTTTTGTTTTTTCTTGAAATCACAGTTATTGTATTTTATCAGCCTTATCAGTGTCTTTCTTTGTGGTCTTTTTGTGCCTCTCAGTACAATTTATTCTCCTGTGAAGGATGTACATAAATGCTATCTGTCAATGACAATTTTGAGATGAAATAAAGGAGAAATGTGTTATTTGCTGGCAATTCATTTGAATGTTTGACATGCCACAGTTCTCTCAATGAGACACAACATGGGGTCATTCAGATTGGTATTTGAGAGCAACTGATGTTACATTGGTGGCTTTGTCAATCAATCAAGAGAACAAAAGACTACTTTCAGCTTTTGTTTTGTAGTTAATTATGGGGTATTGTTGTGACAGTATTGTTCACATTCCATAGTCGTTTCCAGTCAGTAAAAAATTTTTAAAGTTAATTATTAGGTTTTCAAATCTATCCAACTTAGTCCAGACATACCTAAAAGAAGATCAATATATACTCACCTAAAGGATTATTAGGAACACCTGTTCAATTTCTCATTAATGTAAGAATCTAATCAACAAATCACATGGCAGTTGCTTCAGTGCATTAGGGGTGTGGTCCTGGTCAAGACAATCTCCTGAACTCTAAACTGAATGTCAGAATGGGAAAGAAAGGAGATTTAAGCAATTTTGAGCGTGGCATGGTTGTTGGTGCCAGACGGGCCGGTCTGAGTATTTCACAATCTGCTCAGTTACTGGGATTTTCACGCACAACCATTTCTAGGGTTTACAAAGAATGGTGTGAAAAGGGAAAAACATCCAGTATGCGGCAGTCCTGTGGGCGAAAATGCCTTGTATGCCAAGGTATGCAACAAAGCATTTGTGAAGCCACAACACGCACAACCTTGAGGCGGATGGGCTACAACAGCAGAAGACCCCACCGGGGCGGGTACCACTCATCTCCACTACAAATAGGAAAAAGAGGCTACAATTTGCACGAGCTCACCAAAATTGGACAGTTGAAAACTGGAAAGATGTTGCCTGGTCTGATGAGTCTCAATTTCTGTTGAGACATTCAGATGGTAGAGTCAAAATTTGGCGTAAACAGAATAAGAACATGGATCCATCATGCCTTGTTACCACTGTGCAGGCTGCTGCTGGTGGTGTAATCTCCAAGATGCTGCAAGATGCTATCCTATCAATATGGGCCAACATTTATAAAGAATGCTTTCAGCACCTTGTTGAATCAATGCCACGTAGAATTAAGGCAGTTCTGAAGGCGAAAGGGGGTCGAACACAGTATTAGTATGGTGTTCCTAATAATACTTTAGGTGAGTGTATAATAAGTGTGTATAGGTGTATCTATTTAAGTATTTGTGTTTTTATGTATATTTTTATGAATGGGTTGGCAGTGTGTGTGTTGTATGCTGCTGGACATTTGAATTTCCCCTGATAGGGATGAATAAAGTACAGTATGTAAGAATGTATAACATCTTTCTTTTCTATCTTATAGTATCTACAGTCAGGTCCATAAATATTGGGACATTGACACAATTCTAATCTTTTTGGCTCTATACACCACCTTAATTGAAATGAAACAAACAAGATGTGCTTTAACTGCAGACTTTTAGCTTTAATTTGAGGGTATTTATTTAATCCAAATCAGGTGAACGGTGTAGGAATTACAACAGTTTGTATAAGTGCCTCCCACCATTGTGGTGGTGTATAGAGCCAAAAAGATAAAAATTGTGTCAATGTCCCAGTATTTATGGACCTGACTGTATCTATCAGACTACTGCACAAAGTTTGACCAAGCTTTTCTTCACTTACCATCGATCGATTACGACAAGCTCGTTATGTGAATGTGTTATGGTGACTTTGGCTGCAATTGTTCACTGGCCTACAGGTACAAAAAGCTGAGTCTGAGGAGATCCCGGCTCCTTACTTCATGTGATAGTCTACAGGTTTGGTGAGAAACCTATAGAACACACACACACACACACAAATGTTCAAAATGATCTCAGCCTTCACTACACATAAAAGGACAGCTGTCGGTGATGGAAAGGCTTCACACTGTCTTTATCTGCACACATACGTACAAGTCTGTCTCAAAACCTTCAAATAATCAAAGCTGTTGTAGAGACAGACAACTATACCCAAAGATTGACCCAGCATTGCCCTGGTCATGCTCCGTCATGGGGGAGAGTTCACTACAAAAGGCTGCTTCGTGACCAATTATGCAGTCCCTGTTTGGTGGCTCCTTCAGTGCCAGCGTCTGTGGATTTAATGCACAAAGAGCACACACCCACTCAGTGTGTATATGTTCCCACTCGGTATGAAGGACAACAAGAGAGTGTGTGTATAACTCACGACACTTACCATCCAGTCAATAGAAGCTGATTAACCAATGTGACCTTGACAGGACAAATTCAAACATTAGAAAATTTCCAAAACTATTGTCAACAATTTAGAACAGAATTAACAATCCCTCCAAAGCCAAAGTGATGCATCCTAAGAGCACAAAGTCATTGCTATTATCCATCTTCTATTCTTTATCATATTTTATCTCCAACCCTAGGTTACTTTCATGGGCTCATCTGCTTCAAGCATCAACCGTGTTTCTCTTTCCTTTGACTTAATCCACCGGGATAAAAATGCAATAAAATATTGTTAATCTGGTTTCAGAATGAGTGGGGCATATAATCCCATTTACTTCTTCAATCCCTTTCCCCTCTATATTACAACTCCTGTCCAAATAACACCTCAGTACATTCCCAGTAATTCAGAGTCATAATCTTAGCTCATAAAGGGATTGCTTGGAGAAAAGGAGGTTAATAAATTGGGCTTGAGGTTACCAGGTGCATGAGCAGAGGAAAAAAGAAAACTACAAGTCAAATTGTTATGTTGAATTGTTGGACAAAAATGTTTATCTGTCTTTCAAGGGTGCACAAAGTAATTTTGAACACAGCAGGAAGAAGAAAATGTAATTTTGGGTAACCTCAATTACATATTTACATGGTTAGAGTTGTTTTCCCTCTGTTTGGACACACATTGATGAAGTGGACTCAAAAGCCCCTGCAAAGCCACAGATTTATCACAATTTACAGCTTTAAAGAAGGATGACCTGAGGCACATCTGCCTCTGCTTCAGCAACAAAAACACATCAAAATACAAAAATGAAATAGAAAATCTAGAAAGCGAGCAGAAATGTAGAGTGAAACCACTGCTCCATAGTGGAGCGGAGCATTCAGTTTTCAGACATGATGCTTTTATGGGCTCCTGTTCTGCGCTGTTCTTTAAGTTCCTATTTTATTTTTTAATCTATTTATTTATGTGGTGACATTTCATTTTATTGCCAATGCATTTATTCTCACATCCTTATGATGACAAAGGAAACAAGAAAACACCACAAGTAAGATTTAGCTAGACCTGTTCATTACAACACACCTTCAGCTTTCCTGTCTACTACTTACATTTTATTTTGTTTGTCTGTATATACTATCATATAACTATTTATATTTTTGCTTTTAATTGCATTTTGCAGATTTTATTGATATAAAGGTGCTAGAATTTCTTCTAGTCTTCAGAAGATTTAATAAAGGTTGTTTTTGTATTTTACATTGGCTTTGGTAATAATGATTTACTAAACAGATTGTATCTATTACTTTTTTAACATGTGTGCACTATGTTGTTCCCCCTATGTAAGCCAGTACAGTTGTTTATACTGCGAGCTAATTTCAAAATATAACATTTCTCCTCGCAGAGTGTCCTTGCTGCAAGTATACCAAATGTGTGAACCACATTTTATGTGTTTGCACTGCTTCCCTTAAGTGACACAAACAGGCTGCTGATGTGTGTGGGCACTGTGACGGAAACATTTGTTCATTTGACGATCACCACTTCTCCTCTCTCAACTCATCCCTCTTAGTGATGCTACGTTTCTTCATTTTTGAACCATTAACATCTCTGCCTATGCCCTGGCGTCTTTGCTCATCCATCTACTCTTTCCCTTTGGCTGTCTGTTGCTGTGTCTTTTTTTCATCCCTGAGGCAAGTGACGTAAATTTCAGTGAGCACATTCATCTGATGACTTAGCGCGCGTATGCACAGAGCACTCCAGAATGGGGCCAAGGGAATGGAGTTGACAAAGTTGCAATGAGTCATCTTCTCAGACATCGATGCTGTGCACAAGTCACATCAAGAACCAGAAAGACTATGGAGTTGCTCATGAGTGGATGGATGTTCTGCATTACTCTTCAAGTCTTTAATAAAAAAATCTTAATATTCTTGATAGTAATGCAACAAACGTAACAGTATATGTTATAGATACTTCATGATTGTGTTTTTATCTTATACATTAAAGACTTTTATCCTCAGTCATCCAACTGGCACAGAAGAGCAGACGCTTTGGAAATCCAGTAATCACTTGGTCGATTGGAGGGAAGCATAACTGTCACCACAAAATTAGTGGAGTGACCTGGATGAAGACAAAAAAGTGTGAGAAAAATTGATGTTATCAATATATCAATATAAAACAAATCTTTTTTTCTGAGTACACACCTGTTGTGGAGAGGGTCCCAGCCCGAGCAGAGGTCTTGTACAATGGAGCGTGGTACAGGGCAGGATCAGGGACATAGCTCTGTTGAGGCTCAAAGTGCACCACTGGCAGCATGGAGTTCATAACTCGAGGTAAAGCATCCTCAATCACCATGTTCTCATCGTCCCAGCGACTGGAGTCCATGAACATGCCATGCACAAGCACACCGTCCTTTGGCTCCGGTAACTGTTGTGAGCAGAGAAAAACATGTTCATATTTGGGACTTCTATAAATTCCGTCTTTAGCAATAACATATACTGGAGTTGGGCAGTAAGAATTGTATTGTTGTGTTTTCATAGAAACCTCAATAAACAATCCCATGTTCTCAGCTCTAGTACCTTGTCATCAATCCTAAGTTTTGCATTTTCCGAAAGAGTGCGCAACTCCTCACTCACAGCTGCCTGGTCCCTATAAGCCTGCACCATGTTGAATCGAAAGTTGAGCTCATCAATGGGCAAATTGTAATGTCTGGAATGATTCTGCAGCACTCCTATCAACCAGAACATGCACAAAACACAACAGTTAGAGAAGGAAGGATCGCGATTATTCTGTATTCAACACTCAGTTATTGTTGCTGTTGTATAATCAATGCTATGGTTCATTAAAAGCCTGATAATGTTTTACCAGTAAGAAAGCCTTGAGGGAAGAAGAATCCTGATATCCAGAAAGATTTGGGCTGACCACGTGTTATCCAAGTCTAGCAAAGGAGGACACAACAGAGAGCAGCAATTAACTATACCTTAAAATAACTTTTTGCATTCTGTGCTTAACAAACCGTGGTGCATTGCAGGGCTAGTGTTTCATATGGGACCTGAAAGTGACTCAACTTGCGCTGGCACACAGAGGTGGATTCTCTCCCTCGCGGGGTACTGAACATGAAGCAGTGTGACTCAGCGGCTAGACATTATGTTATGAACCAATGCCAGTGTCCCCTGTTTGTGTTGTGTATGGGAGAATCTGTGCTACACACATGTTCAGACCAGTCTCACGGAAGAACAGTTCAAATGAGAGGAAATGAACCAAACCAAAGATGAAGTGTGTATCGTCATAAAGCAAGAGAAGTGATGGGCTGAGCCTCAGGGGAATAAGCCAGCTTAATGAGAAACAACACACGCATATATTCATGCACCAAAAAAGATGTTGCAAATCTTTCAGCCATATGTCAGTGTGTATGAGAGACACAATTATCATGTTTTCTCTGCATCCATGGTCATTTCTTATTAGCAATTTAGATATATCAATAAATAATTAAAGAGAGGGTCTTTTTGCAATTTTATATGTTGTCTCATCCTCACCTGAATAAAAAATGTCCTAAGGACCAGATCTTTAACCCATGAGGCCAGGGTTTTTAAAGAGGGGCAGAGTTTGCCCAGTGGCTTGGAACCTGGTTGTTGAGGAAACTTGTGTAAATACGGTCCATCTCCTCAGACATCACCGCTAGACCTGCAATGGCCTTCTGCAGAGCTGAAAGAGAAACCTAGAAGACAACGGACAATCGGGAAGTACAGCAAGTTTTAATTTCATACAGTATGTACTTAAAATAGTTAGCAGCCACTTCCACTTCTTTTCAATTTTAGTTAAGCTTGAGTATAGTACATGTAATTACTTGACTTTGCAATGGAAAGGTAAAGTTGTCATAGTATTGACACAGGCATATTTTATTTGTTAGGTCAGGCCCTTTAAAACATAGCATGTGGACGAGTTAGGCTTCATGATATGTTTAAGTTATTTTTAGCTGCAGTGCAGTCATGCAACTCAGAAATCTAAAGCATAAAGCATATACTGTGTGGTCGTGTGCCCCACCCTGAGCACTTTCAGCAAATTGTTGAATCGATCTGCTTCCTGCGCCAACACAGTTGTTAGGGAGTTAAGGCGACCATGTTCATCCCGGACAAACAGAGACTCTATGGCTTCACCCATGTCCAGACGCTCTGCACAGATGGATGCACGTACAGAGAGAAAGATGTATGTAGAAAACACACAGATGTTTGGGTTTATGAAGATGATGATGCACTTTTAACATTAATAAAAAGAGATTTATTGAGTGAGAGAATGTGGATACCAACCAGGCAGCTTAGCTAAGATGGACTCAGCCAACTCGCAGACAATTTCATCATTACTTTTAGCCCCATCACTGGCTGAAGAGCGAGGATTAACATCCAGTATGGTGCTGATTAGAGCTATGGTTTCTTGTCGCTGTAAAAAAAACCAAGTGTGGTATAGCTCTAGAAGAGTGAAGTTTATCTAAAACAGTCATTGAATACTTGAATGTTATATTTCTTTTTAGGCTAATTGATAGACAGAATTTCCTTAAGGTCAGTCCATTCCTTACCTGAAATGCCAAGTTGGCATTCTCGTGCATGCCAAACACCTCTGGATCATCAATAATTGGAAGACTCTCAATATAATTCATGTAGTCCTTGAGATGACCAGACTCTGGGGCATAGTATATTCCTTGTGTACAGACATGGATGAAAACCATGATTCCAAAAGAAAATATGAGCACAATAGAATATGCTGTCAGGTAATACAGTTTGTCCTGACTTCACCAAAATAAAAACACAAGACTTAACCATACCAGAAGTGGAATAAGTGTAGCCAGGTGAGAGCGTTTGAGGTGAAAAGAAGCCTTTCAGGATTGTTCCAAGGCATCGTTGGTCCCAAGCATCAGTTACACGGCCTCCATATGTGATCTCACCTGAGGAGGAAACATACTGTAAACATTATCTGCACTGCTTTGTAACTACTGTAGACATGACCATCTATTCCCCAATTTGGGTCATATCCACGAGTGTCATTTGAGTTTTAAATAAATGAGGCTATTATAACATTTAGGTCACATTTAGAGACAATTATTAATTGTTGTGAAGTGTACTCAAGAGTTTAAAAGCTTTTCCCTCGAGACTGTCAATTTTATTATTTGCTTTGTTCGTCCCAACATTGCCCCTCGATGCCACTCGTCTAGGATCCTTGAGGCAAAAGTAACCATCATTTTCCCCAACACATTAAAGAGTCTTTTTATCATTTATAGTCGCCTTAGGCAGTGGAGAACTGCATTGGCACATGGGATGACTACTGTCAGATCTCTACATGGATTATTTGTTGGTTTTTTTTTCCAGACAGGCATCTTTCCAGGTCACACTGATAAAAAGCAAAAAAAAAAAAAAAGTAGTAAAATAGACACAAAGGATGAAAACTCATCAAAAAAACTTAAAAACAACTATAAACTAGTCAAAAGAATAACTGTGAATAACAACAAATGTAATAAAATAATTTAGTTAAAAAGTAAAACAATATTTGAAAATTAAAAAAAACAAGTCAGCGAGTTACATAAGCTGAGGGAGAAAAGCAGTGAATAATCAGACAAATCTCAGCTGAAGCCTGTTGTAGGCTGAAGGCTGTTTAAAGCCGGCAGAGCCTTTTTTTGTACCAGAAAAGAGAAGCCTTCTAAAAGCGGAAAGGCAATACCATGCTTGGTTTGAGCACAAATTCTTTATTGCAAAGACTGTGCTGCTCCAGGAGAAAATGACTGTGAGCATTAGGATTAAACTAATAACACAGTAGTGTGATAACACCAATGAAAGACATCAATATGATAATGGAGTGGCATGCTCCAATGAGACCGAGCGCAGCACATAATCATTTAAAGTGTAATTGAAAACCAGATTAGGCAAACAAATGAACTTTAGATTTAACCATTGTTAATGAAATGGCACCCTCCTCATTTTTACCTTGAAATGTTAAGCTATTATATATCATATTGTCATTCTGCCAGCTAACACTAATTCCTCAATGAAATGCTAAAACATCTACATCTGTCATGTTTCATGAAGAGAAAGTACTCTGCTGTGCATAAGGGCATCTGTTGGGTTATTTCCATACACATGCAGTCAAGAGGAAGCGAGAGGCTCACAGCAGCGTGAGCGCCAAACAGACACAAGACCACAGCTGCAGAACAGAGTGCAACTGAGTTTAGAACAGGCCTGATCTGATTTAAGGCAGCAAACATTTGACTTTAATTTCTCCAAGATGCTAAAAATGTGTGAGCTGTTGACAAAAAGCAGCATACACAGAGAGGGTGTGAAAAAGCATTAATGTTTGATTGCTGTGTATTTATGTCAAACTGCATTTAAGTAATTTTGTGCTATTATTTTGAAATGGTCCTGCTGAATATCCATCTATCTTTATCATTATTATGTCTGTACATTGTTTTCGTTCAACTTTTACCACTCCCCAACACATTAACAGATCTTTTCTATCATTTATTCATCTTTAACATAAAAAATATCCAGGTGTCCCCCCAGTGACGTGCTTATACAGCATTTTTATCAGTGTGTTCTTACCAGTGATGTAAATAAGAGCGTCCCAAGGGATGGTGCCATCTTTGCAGTACAAGTTGAGGTTAAGCAGAGCACACTCCCTGTCGCTATCACTGAACTCATAGCGGATATTCCAGCCAAGAGGGCCAAATTTCTTACGCTCCTAGACACATAAGATAAACAGAAATAAGAAAAGACACCCACAACACAGATGCATACACCAAGAAAGAACAACTTTTTGAATTACTAGTACTAGATATTTGTAATCTGTCACCTGGATAATTGCATGGAAGAAACAAACACCAAAGATGATCTTCCCCCACTGGTTTCCCAGAACATGGTCCTCAAAGAAGCTGTTGGAAATTTCTGTGAAAGCTCGTCGCACATTTGCACGCAGTCCTTTGGGAGGCTCATTAGTCACCTGGCAAGCACATATATGATGCAAAGTGGTTCCAAGATGATTAGGAAGGAAACAGTGAGTATCTAATATAATATGCCTCCAAATAATGTTGAGACCTAAGGCTTTATTTTGTGTAACATTCTAAGCAGTAGGGAGTCAGATATAGAGTTCCTTAAGAGTGTCCTTTGAAACATTAAAGAAGACATTCCTGATGCCCAAAGCAAGAGTGGGCTGTTTTTATTTCTATTGCAAATGATAAAAGTTTGCTGCAGAACGCTGCTGCCCGACTGCTAACAAACAGTCGTAAACATGAGCACACAACACCTGTCCTGTACTCCCTGCATAGGCTCCCTGTCCAGTTCAGAATCTATTTTAAAATCTTAACGTTTGTTTTTAATGCACTCACGGGCCTTGCACTTTCTTATTTGTGTGAGAGTTTAACCCCTCACCAACCCAGCAGAGCTCTACGTTCTGCAGGGCAACATCTGCTGAAGGTCCAACAGTCTCGGTTCAAACAGTGGGGCGATCGTTCTTTTTCAGTGGTCGGTCCTAAACATTGAGTTACGTTCCATCACTGACCTGCCTCTGTTTAAAGCCAAATTCAAGACCCACTTATTCAGAATGTTTTTTGGCACTTAGTGTCTCTGTGACACTGCTCGGTTTTTATTTTGGTAATGTATTTTTAAACCTATTTGTAATTATGTTTCTTTATTGTTAATGTTGTACGGGACCTTGGTCAATCTGTGCTTGTTGACTTATTGTTTAACTAATGCAAATAAATAGCACACAATTACCAAAAGAGATAAATGCAAAACAGATGCATTTACTGTGTAATTGCAATATTGGACTCTTAAATCCCATCAGACACAACTATAAGGCCATTACGTACAGTAATAGGCCTGCATTTAGGAGTCTTTCAAATTATTGAGCCATTCTCTGAGTGTTAGTGGAGCGAAAACTAAAGTTAAAAATTGCCTTTAGAGTCCTCTGTATAATGGTGTTGTATTATTTGCAGTGTGATAAAAAGTGGTATAATCAGCAAAATATAAAATTGTGTATTGCCTGACATTATACTGCATTTACTTTGCGTGTTTCAAACCTTGACAGAATTCTGCAGCACTGTCACAGGAAATACTTTGGTAGGCATGGAGCTGAGAAACAAGCGGAAGTTTTCGTGAATGTGTGTGTCTGTAAGATAAAAAGAGAAGAAGGGAATAATAAAATAGTTAGGTTCTGCATAAAGCTGTTTCTGTTAATTCATTGTTGTTGTACCAGGCTCGGAGAAAGTCTTGATGAGCTCCTCCATCGCCAGCATCCAGGAAACAGCCAGGTGACAGTTCTGAAGGAAGACCCAGTTTCCACTTTCCATAGCTTCATGGATCATCTTTTCTGCAATAGGTCCTTGTCCTTGGCCCAAAGAGATAGACTCAACCCTGGAAGTGCACACATAAGAGCACAAACACTTTTTTTTCTCCATGGGGAACTTCTGTAGGTTGTTAGTGGCCACCTTAAATTTCCAAAACATTCTACCATTCAAACATCTCAACACGTTATTGTCCTTGGTGACCTATAGTCATACCTGTCAAGATACCCTCTTTCTTTGGCAAAGCGCTGAAAGGCACTCATGGGATCTGAACCTGTGCTCAGAATGAAAACTAATGGGGTGCAAGGAGACATGTCGTTGTAAAGGTTGGCCAGGTCGATTGGGGGGTTTTCCACAAACTGTTTTCCAAGGCTGACAATCACAAACTCAGTTGCAGCAAACAAAACCTGGAGAGAAGTGAGGAACAGAGCAATTAAAGTACAAAAAAGAAGTTGTAAATACTGTATGTGTAATCAAATGCAATAATAAAAACTACACAACAAAACAATAACAATAAAATACATAGAAAGGCATATGATTACGCAAATTTTCCAATCTACCTCAAACTGCAGACCAGTTTCTACTCACTGCAGTGCTTTTTTCCCCATTCAGAAAATATATATATTTGGAAATGTAAATTTTTTTATTTCTGAAATCCATGCAACATTATGATATAAAGATCACAATTTTTACAACTAAATAAAATACATTCTTTGTCTACCTTCTCTTCCATTAAGCTCTTGATCAGGATTAGCTTCTGGAAAAAGCCCAGCCTTTCATTCCAGTAACCTCTGATCCCACCTTTGTTGATTTTTCTAGATTCTTCAAAAGGAGGTAAAGACACGTAGCCTTCCCAGGTCTCGGGATTAATGGATGCTTGAAAACGACCTAAAGATGAAAAAATAGGAAAAGATAGCTGTGTTTGTTGTGAATATGTTTGAAAAGTGACAGTGAGTCTTTATATGTGGCTCACACAAACGTTTAAATATGGCAGAAACATAATGTGCTGCATATACTGTACTTAACCGTACTTAACTGTACTAGACAGGCCATCATACTAAGACTTGGTTGGTTACCTAGCTTGATATTGATATGTGTCTTGATGATTTCTTTGGAAATGCCCTTGAAACATTGCAGTGCGTTCTCCAGCTGATAACAAGTCTGCCAGTAAAAATCACTTAGCCATGGCACATCTGGACATTTCGGATATTCCTATGTCAAAATGAAAAGGTGATCATTGCAACAATGGACAAACAGGAAAAAAATAAAAAAGAGTGAAAATGGCATGGAGTAAACTGCATTAGACTTAGAGGGTGATTCAAAAGAGTTTAAACAGGTATTTCTTCTGTAGATAAACAGACACGAGTGGTGATACAAGGCACATTTAAAAACATTAGAGGGTCTGCTGCTGACACATAGATGATTGATGTATAGACTATGCTAAGCAAATGACATCAGATGGAAAAACAAGGGTGATGAGGAAAAAGGCAGCATTAGCGTGAGGCTCATGATGGCTGTCAGGCAGAACCTCCAGTCAAACTAATGCTAAATAAATGAGAGCCAAATGGTGGGTGAACCCAGGGGTATACCTCCTGTGGGGCAGGAGTGGGCTGCACTGAAGTCTCTCAAACCTTCTCAACACACCAATAAAACCAGTGTGTTATCTCAAAAGACCCTTAAGTCTTTGTTTAGTGCTACCTTTTTACTTGAAACACTGGTGCTTAGCATCACACACCTCTTCCCTGCTGGGACTGAGAAATACAGACAAAGTGAGAGGAGGGAATTCAAAGTGTTTGTTCAAGGAAAAGGATAGAAATAAGCCATTTTGAATCCATCCTCTGGGTTAAAACAGGCTCCAAGTACAATCATCTGATATCATGGATATTAGTATGCAACACATGGACTACAGTAGAGATATTTCACTTCTGTTGACCTAAATATTGTTTAGAGCTCTGTTATGTTTTAACTTTTCCTGAGGGCTGTTGCTAGAAGCCAGTTGAACAAACTCAGAGTTGCAAAGTAAGTTCTGAGTTTATAAAACCAAACAAATCCAAACTGGGTAACTTTGGGTTTATCTGTTGCATGACACGTTATTAACTTTCTCTATCAACTCAGGTTTAAACCCTAAACCAATGATTAGTGGCCGTGTCTGTGCAGTGAACAGCCAATAGCATTAAACCTGGAGGGAAAAGGGAGCCAGGCTAATTCTGCTGAGGTGTGACCCAAATATTGTGGCAGCAAATAGTTTAAATAGAGAAAAAGGTTTTCAAAGTGTAACCAATGTCCTCTACTTTGTTTTGTGCATAGTTTAATAAATAATAATAAAAGTCTAAAAATAAACGTCTAAAAACAAATTTAGATTGGTCCACATTGGTTTTGCAGACTCTAAACCAAAACTAAACCTGCTCCAGAGCAGGGTAGCCGTGTGGTTGAAGTTACCATGGCGACAGAACCCGCTCTAGACCACTAAACTAGACCACTTTCTGGAGACAAAAAACTTCATCTTCAGGGTAGTTTGCGCAAACTAAACCTGAACTTACCTGGATCTAAATCTAAACCAGCTTCTAGCAACAGGCCTCTGGAGTAGTACAGCAGAACTTTGTCTACGTACTATACTATACTGACACTCAGAGAGGGTAAATAAAGACTTGCCTACATAGAGCCCTGGGGAAGTTTGGTGACTAGTGAGCAACTTTTAATCTAAAGTTAGGAGAATATACAGAAGTGTGACAAATTTCCTTATAAAATTACAAATAAAAATAGCTGGGAGCTGACACATAAACAGACATTTACAACATGTCTCCCTAGTATTAACATTTGTATCAATATTTCTATGCCCTTGATTTTCATAAGCCCACCTTTTCCAGTGATGCAGCTCCTCTCAGGAAGTACTGCCACTCAACCTCAGAGATTTCCCCTCGCTGCCTCATGATCTCAACACACAACATGAAGCTGTAGATGAGCTTGTGCTGCTCAAAAAGGCCACGGGACACATTGATGTAGGAATTAAGCAGCGTCTGGTCAAGTAGGATCTGGAGACGCTCCTCTAACACACTGCTCTTTTCCGATGTCTCTATTGTGGTGACAAACAGCTATAGTTTGTGAAGAGAAAAACAAACAAATAAATGAAGAAGGAAGAAAACAGAATATTAAAAAACAATTGTTGGGAGGGTTCTGTGCTTTTTTACGAGTACCCTGTTTTTTTGCCCCACCTGCTTAAAATACTTGAGTGAGAACTGGTACATGGGATCAATTTCAGAGAGACTGGCTATGACAAAGTATAAAACAGAGCCCCGGGTGGCCACGGGTCGGTAGCGCTCTCTTGCTGAATTGATCATGAGCTCTGTGGCCTCAGCTTCCTCCAGGCGATGTTTTATGGCCTCAGATGTCACCTGAAAAATAGAAAGACAACAGCAGTCAAACCAGACGATTATTTCCAGATGAAGGCACATTCAGAACCAGGGATACTTTTAATTTAACAAGGCCAACTGCACTTACCTTTGACTCCTGCAGTGTCTGAACCAGCTCCTCATTATCAAGTATATTCCCTTCGGAGGTAAAGAGGAGCTTTAGAATACGATCCTCAATGTCTTTTAACTGGTTACGGTCTTTGTTGATGCACACAATCAATTCATTTCTCTGCTCCTCAAGATGGGGACTTTCCAGACGTACAACATCACTAAAGATGATTCAAAACAAAAATAAATATATTTATTGTTTAATGTAATTGATGTTACAGACATAGTGAGCTGATTTTTTTGTACAAACCTTAGCAGTTGATCTTCCAAGCCAGACTTTGTCACTGTAAAATTAATGACAGTAACTTTGATGCACACCTGAAAGAGACCATGCACAATCACAATCAAAATCTGTCCAATAGACCACACAACTTGCAACAATTGGTTTAAATGCACATTGTTTTTCACTTGCTAATAGCTTTTTATAAGGCAGTCTGTTATGAAATAAGTTAAGATATTTTACAAGACTAGCAGCTGAAATCCAAACACCATGTTGTCGTACATCGGTGTTAAAAATACTGGAAAGGAGTTATTGTGAGTAAAAGGCACTGCACAGTGGGTGTAATTTATTGATTTATTTTACAGTCACACTGCTCTTAAGGCATTGGGGGTTGAGGATGTAGAACTAACTTTATTTTTTATCTTTTCATTTCACTTCCAACTTAAGGAGCTAACATGTTCACACTTTTTCACAAACATTTAGAAGATGGTCTGTTGGGTTTCTTACCTCTGGCAAGTAATGTGGGTTGGCCATTTTAGTTGTCATATAAAATCGGAAGTTTTTGTCATAGTCAATATCTGCGTCTCCAAGCCTGATCAGTGTCCGTCCACCTGCTACAAAAGTCTGCTTTAGCAATACAGGCTCCAGAGCTGGATCCAGGCTTTCCTTCAGCTGAGCATGCAAACAAACACTCAAAGATCAATTAAAAAACAATGACATTGATAGTCAAATCATCTGTCTCACCAGTACATGTACAAGAGCCATGTTTATGAACAGTGTGAGTTCTCACCTCTTCCAACAGTACAGGCAAGCCTAGACGGATGGCATTCTCTAGTGTATTCAGGAAACTTGGGTCTGTTAATTTGATAACTTTTAACCCATTTTTCCTTCTTTGGAACGAATCCACCTGTTAGCCTAAAAGTGAAAAAAATATCTATGTTAGGGACTAATTAAGTCAACAAAGAATTTAAATAGTAATATATGTTGCTTCTTAGATATATTGTATTTTAAGTATAGTCTTTAAAATGTCCTGACAATGTAAAGAACATTACTTTTGGCATTGTACAGTATACAGTAATTAAAGATTAAATAGAATTAAATGAAATTTATCTGAAAGTGGGGATATCACATGTATCTACATATTAAGTGTAAGGAGTTTACCTGGTCCTGTGGGTCTATCATAAGAGGCCAGCGACGGCCCTGTGTCACCAGGATGGCATTATCTGTAGAGACAGTGTCACGAGGCAGACCTTCTGTGTTCCACTGACGGATAACGTATGGGTCCCCCAAAATTTTATTTAGACTAAAGCTGGAACTGATGGGAATGTTCAGTTCTTGGCAGCGTCTTATCCACTGGTCAATAAGCTAAGAAAAAGAAACATGCAGTTAGTTACTTATTACCGTTACTGTTTTTGATAATGTTGGATTTGAATCAGTTCAGTGCAATAACAGTTTGTCTTCTGGCCTTTACTATGCAACTAACAGCATCAGTGTTAAATCAAATTAAATATAATACTGAACCCAATAACTTCATAAAGGCCACAATTATGCTATTTAGTACAGCTTATGTGACTCACCAGTTCTCTATAGTGGGATGTAAATGCTCCGTAGTAAGCCACACAGGCAGCTGCAATGAAGACATTCCCTACAATATTTACGATCTCTTGCTCAAACTGGCTAACACTCTGCTCCCAGCGTACCTGCTCATCACCTAGAGCAGATGTTAGCTTCCCTGCCCTGGTTAATCGAGCCTGTGTCAGAGCCATGGTGTTCACTATGTGCCAAAATAGGAAAATGAGAGAACAAATAGGTTTAGCCAAGCCGAGTGTCGACAAAACACCAACATTTCTTACTTGTACAGAAATAACTCGGTAACTAAAAAAGGTAGAGGTGCTCTTCTTACACAAATCCTCCTTTTCTCTCTCACTGCTCTCGAATTGCTCTTGAAGGACTCGGATCTGATTCTCCACTTCCAGTAGCTTTTCCTGTTTCTGCCTCAGGGTTGCCATGGTCACATTCAGTTCTTCCTATATAAATACAATTTCAGGAACTAACATCATGTGAAGATAAAAGAATAAAATTGCTCCATATTTTGTTAGTTCCAAAGGCTATTGATGTCTTTATGCAGGACAATGGGAATGGGAATCTAAAAAACACATTTATATTGAAATGACTATAAAAAGTGTTGAGTAGATCTACTTACCTGAGCTTTGGTTAGTTTTTCTCTTTTAGGGCCAACGTCTTTGAGGACTTTGGAGTAGAGATCCATTGCCTTGACCCACATGCACATTGATTTGCAAGCTTTAGATACTTTCTCTACCTAGAAAAAGAAATAAGACCAAGTTTACATTAGGTATTGTTTTGTACAAGACTCCCTGTCATTCAGATCAGATTCAGTCATGTATTATATATTACATCAGTTTCAAACAAACCTTTTCAGGCACAAAGTCTGGATTGTTGATGTATTTCTGCAGTTTTTGTAGGATCTGTGGCTTGATATTGTCTTTGTCATAGTCTGTCAGACGCTTGAGGAAATTTGCATCTCCTAGTAATTGCTTAGCACTTGGCCAGTCTGGTCTGAAGAAATAATAGCAAAAAAAAAAAAAGTTTAAATGGGTTCTCCAAATCTATCTACGTAGAAAATAAAGTAACCTAAACCTGAATACACCCTTCCTAGTACTGCACATTGATTTGACCGAGCTTTGATACTTTCTCTACCTAGAAAAGAAATAAGACCACTTTCCAGTTTGGGGGTTACTGTTTTGATGACCACAGGCACTCACTGTCATTCAGATCCAAGCCTTTTCTAGCTCTTGTGAGCCCTTGGTATTTCTACATCATGTTCCAAACAAACCTGATGTTGCAATCATTGTTGCACGCCAACCACAACGGCCTTCCTCTGCTGTTTGTCCACCACCACAATGTCTGGTTGGTTCGCCATTACCATTCTGTCAGTCTGAATCTGGAAGTCCCACAGGATCTTGGCTCGGTCATTCTCTACCACCTTTGGAGGTGTTTCCCACTTTGACCTCGGGGTTTCCAGTCCATACTCCGTACAGATGTTCCTGTACACTTGGTTATAGCGCTCCATGTATGCTTTCCTGCCAGCATCTTACACCCTGCAGTTAAGTGTTGGATTGTCTCAGGGCCTCTTTGCACAGCCTACACCTTGGTCTTGTCTGGTGTGGTGTTGGATTGTCTCAGGGGCCTGTTTGCACAGCCTACACCTTGGGTCTTGTCTGGTGTGGTAGGATTTGGGCCTCTCCTGCCTTGATGAGTGCCTCCCATGTGCTGTCCTTCAGTCCGGTCCCGTTCCTCTAGCCATTGGTATTTCTTGATATCAGCCACTTCAGTTATGTTGTGGTACATCCCATGTAGGGGTTTGTCCTTCCATGATGGTCCTCCTCCAGCTTCTCTTCCTCTGTTCCCATTGTCTGAGACATTCACTGAGCACATCATCTGTTGGGGCCTTATCTGTTGATGTACTTGTGGATCTTGGATGTTTCATCCTGGATAGTGGCTCTGATCACTCACTAGTTGCCACGTGCCTTGTTCTTTACGCCATTGAGCTGACAGTCTCAGGGTGCTGGATTTGGGATGGAACCCTCCATGCATGGTGAGAAGCTTTGCCTGTATTGTTCTTAACGCATGCATCCTGTGATCTGTTCCTTCTGGAGAGACCACCTCCTTTGTCACCATTATTTATTATATATATATATTATATATATATATATATATATATATATATATATATATATATTATATTATATATATATATATATATATATATACTCGTTATATTTGGCAGTTGCTGTTTTTCTTGTTACCTCTTATATTGCCATTTGCCTGTGGTATTAAGGTACATGCATCCTCAATGTCTGCTATTGTTCCTTCTGGGAGTGAGACCACCTTATCTCTTTGTCACCATTATATATACACTATATATATATATATATATATATATATATATATATATATATATATATATATATATATAAAATAAATAAACAAGAGTAAGCGGTTGCCACCAAAAAATGTATTTTGGACCAGGCTGGATCTAAAGCATTGCAGTAGGGGCTGACTGATTAAATTAAAAAGGTGACAGAAGAATGGGTGCCAAGCCATGAAATGGTATGGTAATACTCAGGATGCTGACTATACGATTATATGCAGAATGAAAAAAGAAAGGTCACTCAGTAAAAACAGCATTGGAAAATTTAAAGAAGATGTGGTGTAAAACCAGAGCACAGCTACTGAAATACTATTAAAAGTAACATTCTGACATATTGATGCAGCATATACTGTAAAGTAAAAAGCTCACGCACTTGCAGGTGAGTAGGATACAGATAGCCTCCATAACTGTCATGACCAGGTCAGGAGGCTTGGGGAACACCTTAAGCTCAGATATGTCACCCTTGTCCAGTGAACTTAGAGCCTGATTGGCACCTTCCAGAGCAGGCAGAGCCTCATCCAGATCCCTTTGGGCATCATCAGCTATAGCTTGAGTTTCTTCAGCCTGGGACTGCGATAAAGCCTCATCTTCTTTCACTACTTTACGCACCTGCAATAATGAATATATTTATGAAAATACAGTACTACATGTAGACAAAGAGAGAGAAAAAATTAAGTAAATGAATGCTTACCTCATCCGCTTTCTCTTGATCAACAAACAGTTTCTTCATCAGCGCATCAACATCAATAGACTTCTGTTTTAGGACTGGCTCCAGAGCAGACAAATCAACTTTCATTTTGTCCACCAGCTTATTGGTCTCTAGCAGCTTGGTTAGTCCATTCTTCACACGGTCTCTCGCCTATTTATCAACGGACACTTACTGTAGTATGTGCACTTATTTCAGTAATCAAATACATGATAATTAAAGCCAGTTCTGTTTTAATTGCCTTGATAATAATTAAAAGCAATTACCTGAGTAAAGAACAGGTTACAAAGTATGTACTTACAAGGACTAACTGCTCTTTTTTTTCCCCGAGCATGGACAAGTAGAGGTTGATGAGCTCAAGATAGGAGGTAGGTGTGGTGTAATATCTACGCCTCAGCTCAGAATAGTAGCGCTCAGCCATGTCAGTAACACTGACATGTATGTCTACACACATGGTTGAAAAGCTTTGTTTTTGACGAACACTGCCAAAGTCTACATTCTGGAAGAAGGCCTGAGAGACAGAGAGCAGTGCTTCTCGTGGCCACTAGGAGAAAAAAAAAAATCAGAACTATTTAAAAAAGATTGATTAGCGCAAGATCACTATTACAAGAATGGGTCACTTATTATAGTCTATTTAATGTGTAACAGAGATGTTCTGCATTAAAACTACATTCATACATAATATAAATGTTTGATCTAGTCTTTCAAACATACCTGTACAAACCAGTCAATAGTGCAGCAGTTGACCAGTGAAGGAAACATGCGGCATCTGGACCTGAAGGCATCACCTACAGGGCTCATGCAGAGCACAATATGCAACTTCTCTCGAACACGTGAGATAAAATATTGGAAGACCTAGAGCAACAACAAATTCACACAATAGTTTTACTGGCTCAACAGGCAGCTTAAATGACAAGATATAAGTTATTTCATGCCAGTTTTGATTGACATTTACATGCTATCTTGCTGGGATATGTTAAATAGTTTATGAACTGCAGTACATTAATATATATATATATATATATATATATATATGTTTTATTTTGTGCTTTTGCTGTGTGACCTTGTGGCTGTACCTCATCCCTGTTCTCTTCACTTATTCCAGCCTTTTTTGCTTTTGGGCGAGTGGCTGCAAGGACTTGTTCCAGCTCATCCTTTTCAAAAAGATTTGGCACTTCACCAGAATTTAACATGTTGTTGATATCTTCTAAAAACTCCTCCACCACAATCTACAATTGAAGGAAGAGAGATAGTGCGAACATGCATCTCTTTTTACCCCTAACAAATGGCGCATTTGTACCTGAGTATCTGTAAAGAGGAACACCATATCTTTGCCTTCCACACCAGCCATTTTATAGAGCTTCCTCAGGTCTTCGTGGAAGCTCTCATAGTTGTAGCCTCGGCTCAGCTCAATCTCAAAGCAACAGTACCCACACATATGAGCTGCTAGCCGGGTAAGAGACTGCTTCCCTGTGCCTCCAACACCCACAAGCAGGGCATTTCCTCTCTCCTGACGAATAACACGGGCAATTCTGAAAGAGAACGCAAGCAAGATGGTTTACATTTGGCTTGAATTAATGTAAAAAACTACAAACTGAATATCTGAACTTCTTTCTTTCTAAGTTTGTTCTAAAGGTTTACACACCTCTGCAAAACTACTAAATTAACCATCAACTAAGAAGTCATCTCACAAAACATGTCAAATTATTGCCCGGACACACCTGGAAACATGCTCAACAGCATCCTGGAAGAAAACCAGCTTGGTCTCCTTGGAGAAGGTCACATTGTAATTATCAAGGTAGTCTTGCAGAACAGCCTGGATCTGATCCATCTCTGTTAGATCCTCATAAATGCGCTCGTCTTTCTCTGCACCTATCTATATGTTTAAGGCAAAAGACACACTATAATAAATAAAACTGTATGTCATAAAATGTGAGCATTCTTACCTTATTCTTACCTTCATAAAGTCACCAAAGATAATTGGATGCGTCACAAACTGTGCAGGTTCCAAACTAATGTCAAAATATCTGCCTAATAGAAGTAAAGGTTTATTAAGAGGAGTGTGATTTAATTTGAGTACATAATCCATATACCTCAGTCATTTGTTAAACTCAGCACTTACTTGCCATATCACAGATTATAGTGTTGAAGTAAGTCTTATCTTGGTTGTCGATAAGACGGTCATGAAACACTCGCTGGCATTCATGGCAGAAAAGACGAAATATCTGGGTCTTGGTTATCACTTCGCCTGCATCACATTGTAGTATACCTGTTAATCAAAAGATATGTATGAACAAAGTTATAAGCATTCTTTAATTGCACATAACAATACACTTGTAGAGACAAAAAAACACTAAATGCTTAGGTTATCAAAGTGTAAAATAGGAATATGTAAAGAAAGAAGATACGTTTTCAACTCTCTCAAGATTACATTAAAAACACGGTGGAGAGAAACACAATGAGTTTTATAACACCTAATAAAAGAAAAAAGAGAGGAAATAGAAAGGGGATCCTGCGTAGTAGTACAGAGAACTTGGGAGCCTGACTCTTGCCAGGATTTATAAATATTGGTAATGCATCTGAGACATACTAGTTGTTCCAAACTAAAAAGGTACAATGACTTAGAAAGCTTTTCTCAAACAATAATGTGAATGTGAGCGCAGGTTGGTTAAAGCACAAGACTAGATTAAAATACAAATTCCCAAGATCCCATGTCAAGATGCATTTTGAATATACCAATGATGTAACAGGTGTCAGGGTTACACAAGAAGCATTACATTGCATCTAGTAGACAGCTCTTGGCAAATAATGCAATGTCATTGTTGATTTGTTTATTTAAAGATCCCCATTAGTCTTTATCGGAGTATAGTCTATTCTTCCTGGGGACCGATGATGTTGATAATGATCATAGTAAATAAAAATAATAATGGTAAAATGTGTCCAGCAGTTCAGTTCTTACATTGTATTTTCTAGAAGGTATTAGTTGTTAACAGATGCCACACTTGTATCTGTTTTCTAAAGAGACTTGTGTTTCCCATGTGGCTCTAATTTGAAAAAGCAGAAGCTTTATCTTGCATCTCACCTTGAACACACTTTGAGAGGTCCCTGAGATTGAAGACATAGTGGGACTTTGCAGGAGTGGGGAGCAAATCCACACTCAAACGGTTGTAAATCTCCACAGCTGCATCCACAATTTGAGAGGAACAACCCTTCACTTCCTGAGAAAACTCACTGAGGAAACCGTCTAGGATGGCCTGGAGCAGGGTTTAGAGGTAAAAGAAGCATAAAAGAAAGTATAACATGTACACGGTATAGCCTCACTAGGTGGAACCTGAAATATTAGAACCTGAAATGGTGTGACAGCTCAATTATGTCAGCATTTCTCCTGCACGTATATGTATTGGATGAATAGTTTGTGTTTTCTTCTGACCTTGAAGATTTGTTTGAGACATTGCTCTGATGGTGTAGGCAAACACAACATACTGAAGTGGCGAATGAATCTGGGAGTAATTGGGTTGCGGCCCCCTCCTGGAGGTGCACATGCTGCTGCAATAGTCATATCCTTTCAAAACAAAAAGAGTTAAGAAAAGATGCATCAAAAACAGATATCTCAAATAAGACATGCCACACACAATTGCATACTCATGTGACAGAGGTAGTGTTGTGTATCTAATTTTCACAAGTACACAGATATGTCAGATTTCTAGCAGAAAAATACTACAAAACACATATGGCTATTTCCATTAGCCAGTTACTTTTGGATCTCAGAAACAATAATTACCAATCCCAGCAACAGAGAAAAAGTTTTAGAGCATTCTGAGCCCAAGTGGGGCACACAAGTTCATACCTGGATCTCCTTCCAGAAGAACTTGCCTCTGTCATAGAAACCAGAAAAGTCTTGGAACTGACGTAGGAGTTCTATGGGGGGCTGAGAGCCATAGCGATCCAATTTGGGCATGTTCAGGTCATCAACAAAGACCACTAATTTCTTATTAGCAGGAGCACCTGTGGAGTAGAAATGACAACAAATGTAATTTGTCTATTATACATACAGTCTACATAAACTTCTGTGGAAGTTCTCAGACATGCCAACATATTGACAAAAAAAAAATAGAATTGAAACCTTTTCCAAATAAAACATTTCATGTCTGTTAGTTCAGCTAACAGTAAATATTGTGTTTACCAAGAAAATTTTTTCTCTTCTTTTCCAGCTTGGACTCAATGATTTCTTGTGTGCGTGCAGAGGAAGTCTGAGCAGAGAAGTTGATGAAGACTGGAAGATATCCTGCCTTTTCTTGAATTCTGTTTAGTAGATCTCGAGCTACAACTGACTAAAAGTACATGAATAGTACATGAGGCATGTCCACAAGCAAGAAGCAGCTTAAAGTGTGCATTTGAGCAACTTTAAAATCATTACCTTTCCCACTCCAGTATCACCAGTGAAAAGTACAGAGCGTTGCACTGACAGCAGCTTCTCCATCAGGTAGCCATAGCGGACAGTGTCTGTGGTTGGGACCAGCATCTCAAAAAATGGCTGTTCGCTATTGTATTTAAACAAAGGGATAATCTTATCCCATGGCTGCAGATGTTTGTTCTTAAAGTTCATGTGCACATTCCACAGGTTCATATAATCCGGAATCTGCAAATATAATCAAACCATATTCCAATGAGCAAATTAAATAAAACAAAGTTACATAAATGCTGACACAGAAGTGCTTGTGTTAAACATCCAACAATAATGTGAACAATAATGTTACTCTTCTTTGCTCATGAGGTGCATTAAAAGTATCTTTAGGGTGTCCACAAATTGTCTACATATTTGTAATGGAGCTGCTACCTTTTTTATGTAAAGTATATACAGTTGAAGTTTATACCTCTGCATCATTGTTGCCCTCAAACTGTCCTTTTACAAAGGTCTCAAACACATCCCAGTTAGCACTGGCCAGATTGCCCCCAACAGCCCATACATAGCTAAAGATAAAGGTCTGGCAAATAACCCTATTCAGATCACGGGAATCCTAAAAACATAGAGAAATAAGATGAAAACTGGAAAATAAAACATTGAACATTTCATATTCAAATATACTGTATAATAAAAGAAAACATTGAACTACAATAACTGATCACCAAGTTTGGTGTACCATTTTAAGTTCAGGTCCCTCTGTCCCAAGCAGCAGTGCTTCTAGCAAAGAACAAAGAGTGGTGACTTTACTGATGTCCACCTGGCGGATGGCCTGTATGCAATTCTTTGACACAAATTGAAGACCCTTCTCCACATAGTTTTCAAACAACCCCAGGAGATAATTACTGACCGGATCTGGCAACTGAAGAGAAGAAAATTAAAATGCACAAATATAAAATATTAAAGAATTTGTCTTAATATTAGGCTCACAGTGTTTGCCATAATCTACTGTATGTCTGATTGATACATGCAATAAAATACTGTAGAATAACATGCAGTGAAAACAAATGTTATGCAGTTTGACTAATATCTTCTATTATATATTAAACGTTCCTCTTTTATTTAGATAAACAATAAAAAAAACCCTGAATGATGATAAAATGAATGCAACCTTGTCTCCTAGACCACTGATCCATGTCTGAACATAGGGCATCCATTTGAGCTCTTCTGGATCAATATACACCATTCCACATCGACTGACTGTTGCAGGAGAGGCCACAGCCAAGTCCTGGGCCTGCAGGTCCACAGAAAGTAAAAATAGGTGGTGCAGCTTAAGAAAATAGTATCCTTTGAAAATATTGCTTATTAACATGAACATCAAACTTCTGCATGTCTATGCCAACCTCAAACATCATATGAATCGATGGAGTAAGCTTTATACGTTCACTGTTAGCCAGACAGAGCATCTTGTTGTCATCAAGCACAGTGTTCATGTTCTCGATCCACAGGGCATCAACTGGACCATCACATATTACCCATTTATGATCATCACTTGTGTCACTGACCGCGTCACGTACACTCAGTGCCATCAGTCCATCAATCCACTCTAGAGTCAAACTGTTCACCTGGAGAAAAACAAAAAAATCTGTGGATTAAAATGACGTCTGTATCAAAATACCCAGTCTATTACTGTTTACAGTGTGCAGTACCTCTCCATAAAGTTCTCCCATTGTGACTGATTTTGGATTAAGAACAAATTTCTTGACTGGTTGGTAGAAGGGACTGGTATTTTTGTGCTCCGACTGATAAAGAGTCTCCAGTGTGTCTGCTAGAATGGTGTAGACAGTGGTTTTACCCCCTCCAGTAGGCCCAACCAACATAACACCATGACGCACTAACATGGTCTCGATATAGTTGGATTACCTGTAGTAGTTACAACAAAACGTAAAATAGGATAATGTACAAATTATTAAAAGCTTAAATTACGTTTTACCTTATTTGTCATGGTAGGCAGCGGCTGCAGGTTTCGTTTAACAAGAGACTCCTGAATGGTGGAATGCAGCACACCATAGTCATGTTCCGGGATACATACTCCAGGAAACAGGTCTGATAGGATCCCACTAAATGGATATAATACCACACAAAGTTATGTTTTCAAAAGTTATAATCAAAATGATATTGTACGGGCATTAGGCAGTGTTCATGTATGTTTACTGTATGTTAATGTGTTAAATCTGACTTGTAAGCTGTGTTAAACGCTAACAAATAACACTAGAAACCAATAATTGAGTTGATCTGTGAATCTGTAGCATTAATATTCTGAGCACATGAACACAACAAAGTACAAGAAATGACTTCCTTTCTCGGAAACAAAGACCCACATCAATGCAGCCATACCCAAATAAAACAGCATCATCTGTAAGGAACTTTGGTAGGTTGGAATCCCTTAAAGCTCGGATAAGAACCACATCCTCACTGAGCTGAGGGTTATTTCTCTTCAGAGACCTAAGTACAGAGAAATATATTAAACAACTAAGTCAAAGTCAGTTTTAGTCAAACCAGTTTACACATTGATTACCTAATTTTGGGTATTAAAAAAAAATATATATATATATATATATATATATATATATATATATATATATATATATATATATATATATATAAAATATATAAAGTGCTAATAGTCAGTGTGTAATGACTCCATTTAGTTGGAAAAAAGTATCATTAAAGTGGGACATAATGAATGTGAGCTTAGCATGGACTCAAAGGGGTAATATTCTGCAAAGACAGACAATGAATCACAAGTAAATTACAGCTCCCAGAGCTTTAGCTAATAACCAAACACTGAAAGCATGATGCTCTCCACATTCGGTCAAAGAACATCAATTTAAATCTATTTATACACCCACACAAAGAATTTGGGGTCTGTTATCTCTGAAATTGCTTGCTTTCTTTTGTCTACTTATTGCTTTACCTCATTTATAAGTGTTTCAATTGTACACAGCTCTAAGTGAGTCATAAGACTCAGAATATTAAACTTGGTATGCAAGTGACTGAAGTCAATACTGGTTTACAGAATAACACAAGTAAATGTTTTCCCTGGAGTGATATAAAAGGTGCAAGTCTGTGTTTGTGTCAAAACTGGATTCCTTCTGAATGTTTTAAATAGATGTTTTTGCTGTTTTATAACTAGTACAGTGGGTGTTTGTGTGAGTGTTTGTTTCTCTGACCCAGCCATTACGAGCACAGACTTGACCGCTCTCATGCCAAAATCATAGTGGTCCTGCTGTGACAGCTGCTCGGAGCATAGCTTATACATCTGGGTCATCTTCCTTGCTAGTGTCTTACTAGATTCAAATCCTTCAGAGTACAAAATCACCTGAAGCGAGTAACGTTGCAGAATAGACAAAACAATGAGAATGTGAAAAGCAAGCATTATTAGACTCATGCTTAGTTATGTGGTAGAAGCAATTACCTCAGCAATAAGTGCATAGTTTGGGACCATCATGGCTATAGGTCTGAAGAGAGCTTTTAGATTGTCAGGCAGCTCGGTTCTTCCAGCATAGCCTGGATTCATGGTAATAAATGCAGCACAGGTCATCACTAGTTTGATATCTCTGCCCTCAAATCGAAACCTTGATAGCTAGAAAGATTTTAATCACACAAAAGACAAGAAAGGTTATTCTCAATAAAAAAAAGTTAGGAGAAATCAATGGTACCATATCTACAAGTGAATTTAAAGGCATAATCTCTGTTAGCACAAGTTATGATAAACTTGTGCTTTTTAGGATTATTTGAGTTATGAAGCTCAAATAATCCCAAAAGGTTAAAAAGACAAAACAAATAACAAGGTAACATTGCCTTAAAGTGTTTTTGTGTGTACAAGAACATACCTTAGCAGCTTTAGCATTTCGTATGGTGATGAGTTGCTGAGCAATAACAGATAACACTTCAATGTCAATTCGATTAAACTCGTCAAAGCAACACCAAGCTCCAGACTGGGCAAGGCCACTAAAGAAACGCCCCATCATCTGAAAGACAAAAAGTAACAACTATTACAACAGTGTGAAATATAGTGGTTTTTACCAAAGATGTTGATTTTATTATTTTTCTTGTCCACAATTACAATTCACTGTCCCATTTTTATCATAATAAATGTTATAATACTAGAACAATAAAAGGTAAAACACTTCAAAACATTTTTTACTTAGTTTACTTCAATGCACTTTAATGTTTCTTTTGTTGTTGCAATAGTGCCACCTAATGGTGAGGGAGGGTAAACACAGAAAATGTGTAAAAATGAATTATTAAAATAGAGAGAAAGAGAAAAGAGAAAGAGAAATAGAAAAATAAGGAAGAAAGAAACAGATGTTTACACAGATCTGCCCAGTCCATTCTGACCTTATAGTCCAGTCCATCTGAACAGTTGAATACCACACACTGTATGGCCAAGGCCTTGGCCAGGTCCTTAGTGGTTTCTGTTTTTCCTGTCCCAGCTGGTCCTGCTGGAGCCCTCCAAGGTCTAACTGTAGAGCACCCATAAGACATAAGTAGCAACGATCCTACAAATCAGAGCACATTTGAAGACAAAGATTAGGAATACAATACATTAATTTACAAAATATAATATGATCTTCAATGTTCAGTTTCTATTTTATTATACCGTGGGGTGATAACCAGCCTGGGGCAGGCTCCTAGGTATTCATAGCCATAAATATAAGTGGACAAAGCCATAGTGGCTACACAATTATCCAGATCCATGTCCCAATAGTAACGCAACTGCCTTTGCCATTCAAAGTTAGACCTGGAGTCCACCTGTAATACAAAGGTAAAAACAAGGTAATAACATTTAAGTCAATGTTTATATTATATCTGTATCCCAGGTCTCTGATTCAGATTATTTTTTTGCAAACAGTAACAATGTTAAGGGAGGATGGTTCAACACCGTTTCAACACTACAAAAACAATAAGATATCTACCTTCTGTCGGACGAGATCTGTGACAATGTCTCTGGCGTGAACATCAATAGTGATGAGAGCAGTAATTATATTACGGTGTAAAGTAGGAAGGTGTCCTCTCACTAATGCTGCCAAAGCATTCAGCTTCTATAATTATAAGATGTTTTTGTGATATTTTCTTCAGTGAAATAATTAAGATAACAAGTTACAAAGACAAAAGAGTTTACAGAAAAGTTGGTGTGCTCAAATTTCTGCAAGGCAGCGATGTGGTCATGGTCCCCTCAAGACAGTCTTCCATATCTCTGCACCACATCATCTGGGAGATAGTCAGCACCACCTATTGGTCAAATACACAAATTGATTTTCAATCCAAAAATAAATGTTAATATTTTTTTGAATAATACTGGGGGAAAAAGATTGTAGCACATTTGTTTAATTTAGCACTATGGAAAAAGGTAAATGACAAGGATAAGGGACTCAAAGCTATGTAATCTATAAGCAAACAATAAACACATTTTCTTTTTCTTTTCTGTTTTGGTGTTTTATCCAAAGCCCGAATTACTCCGTCTTTGTAAAATCTGTGTGCTTTGTGTGGCTTTACCTGTGATGGATGTCCAGCCACCACCCATTCCTCCCTGGCCTTCACCTGGTAGTCTGCTATAGCTGCTTTGCTAAGACGACGCAGTGATGAGAACATGGCTTCCTCCACCTTACAAAGCCAATTTTCCACATTCCCTTGTGCCTTCAGACCTTTAGTCAAAGACACCTGAAAGGAGACACAAAAGCAAACATAAGTTGACATGAACAATTTACAGATAATAACTACATTTCAGAGCATTTATTTAATAAATAGAAACATTACACTGGATGCAAATAAGTAAATAGGTTTTAATTTTATTAATAAAAAAACCCATCAGTTATCAAAGTAACAAAGATTTGAGATTTGTCAAAACTGACCATTTCTCCCTCAGGAGAGACCATTTTGAGGATCTCTTTGCTATAAATTGTGTCTTCTTCAGAATCCAACTCGGTTTCTGTGGCCTCTGGAGTTTTTTGAGGCAACAAAGCAAACTCTAGGCGTGTAATGGCATCAAAACACTTCCTTAGGTGGGGCTGCACAGCCTGGGGATTTCTGGTCTGTGCCAAGATCTTGAGCAGCTCATCATTAGATAAGAAATAAAACCTGCAATGAGCAAATAAAAGTTAAAGGGCAGAGTACAGTTAAAAAAAAAAAAATTCTCACTCAGCATTGACTTGTAGGGGTACCTTGGGAAAACAACTCTCTTAGACTCAAGATAGGCCTCCAGACACTTTTGTACTTCATCCAAAAGGGCATTGTTGCTCCTAAAAGTCTCCAACAGATCTTTGTAGAAAAAAAAGGAGGTCTTAATGCTGGCTTTAGCCTTTATATCAGAATTTATTTTTGAGCCATAGAATTACTTACGAGGCTGTGTAGCTGCTCTAAGGGCATTAGGCGTCTTGTTAACCCTTGCCATGATCTCTTTCCAGGATTTGTCCACTTTAAGAAACATTTTGGATTCAGTGGGCAGCTGCCTCTTAATGTCTTGGTCCAAAAAGATACTCTCCAAGTACAGCCAATTTCTTTGGCATGTAAGCCACTCATCCTGTGAAGTAAAGGAAGTAAAAAAACAGATAATAAGGCCAAAGTAAAAAAAAAAAAAAGCAAAAGTGAGTCTTTTAAGTCCATACAAAAATAAAATTTGACCAAAAGCATACCAGGGTTTGACTGAAGAGATGCAACTGTCTCTGTAATTCGTCCACTCTAGACTTAATGCGAGTGACATAGCGAGATGATGCAACAGTCCCTACATTGATAATGCTGTCATCCAACAGCACCTTTACAACACAAATACAATTTTACAGATGAATGTTAAAACGCAGGACTAAACAACATAATACTGTTTTTACCTGTATATCATCTGTTCCCCCCAAGATGAAGACATCCTTGGAGTCACCATGAGACAGGACAGTAAATTCTGTGGTCTTCCAAATATCCTCTACCTGTAAATCATTCAAAGGAGATTTATTTTTGTTCTTTCATTAACAAGCCTATGTGGCTAGTGTGAATAATTTCATTATTACAACACAAAAATGTTATGCTATTACTAGTATTACAACTACTACAACATAAGTCAATATAGCCTTAAACTGTATTTTTGCAATAATTGCCCACTCCTCACATTTCACACACAAGTGTTTTCTTTTCCACCCACCTTTGTAATAAAGGTCTCAACTGACAACTCTCCTGAAGCTTGTCCTGAAATCTAAAAAGAGGAAGGACTGTGTTAGCACTCTTTTTGCTGTGCCAAAAAGAAATCCCCTAAGGTCCTGTACTGTCTTTAAAGTTACGTAGTTATGTTAAAATTCATTGAACTGACATTGCAAAATAAACTGAAATTCTATTGTTATATATACAGTATGTACTACCTCCTGTATCTCTGGGCCATAGCTGAACAGGTTGAGCTCCTCCAATTCTGCAACAGTAAGCTTCTCCACATCTAACGGTTTTCCCACAGTATACTCAAGTGTTTTCCAGTGGTCGACATTCATACACGGATTGCGGAGGTCAGTTATGACAGGTATCTGAAAAGTAGATTAATTAAGAGCTTAGTTCCGATGTATTTGTATTTTTATTATTTAAAAAAAAAAAACAATATCTGTCTTGTATAACACTTTACCCTGGACTTCATCACTTCCACTTTTTCCTTAAAACTCGGGACTAAATTGTTGAGAGGCAGACCCTTTTCGAGTTGGTTCACATACTTGGTATATTTGTTGACTTGTGCTCCCAATTGCTCAAGGTCCAGCTGCTCAAGTGAGCTCTGAGGAAGGAGACGCATAAATGGACACAGTAAAGGAAAACTTCTTCATAAATCTACAGATATAAAGCCTAAGTAGGCTTTACCTGGCGCCATCTATCCTGCAAAGTTTCCCATTCCTCCATAGAATCCCACAATAGTTGCTTTAGCCGAACCTCTGCAATTAATCTGTCTAAAGAGTCAAACCCCACCTCCACCTTTTAGCAATAAACAGTGAGATAAAAAGGGAAAAAATGGGGTTAACAGATTGGCTTGGTAAAGTAGAACAAAATAAATAAGCCTGAAAGTATTACAATACCTTGAATTTCTTCTGGTAGGACATATAAGTGGCTGCTTGTGCACGAAGCTCATCTACAGAAATTTGAATTTCACCCAACAGCAGACGCACTTCGGCAGGGTCTGCATCAATGTCAAGGATACGTTTGTCCTACACTCAAAAGTCAAAAGGGATCATAAGCTCAAAAAATATAGTGCGTAACCATGATAATAATGTCGCAACTACCTGTGACTTAAGATCGACTTTCATAATTTCTTGGGTCAGATCTTTTATGTCCTTCTTCAAAGAAGTACTGAATTTTTCCATTGTGTCCTTTTCGGCCCAAGCAGCTTCATAAATATGCCCTTCCAATGTGCTAATGGTAGGTTTCAAGGAGGCACACACAAAAGGGTCTTCAGGTGGCATTGGAATTGAGTATGTGTCAATCAGATTGTAAAGCTGACAGATTGCTTCTTCCTCCTCTGCTAGCACTTTAATCTAAAGAAAAGAACAGAGAGGGATAGTGTAGTAGAACAAGGTCAATAAAACATTAAAAAACGGGCGTATAGTCCAGAAATGGCTATTAATAACTGGTGAGAAAATTTGTTGCATACTCTCTCCCGTATTTGTTCCAAGAAAATAAGGTAGTTGGCTAACTCAGCAGTTGTCGATGGACTGAATTCCAGTTTAACCTGGGCTGCAATAGTCTCCTCAAGGGTAGCATCTACCCTGCGTCTAGCTAGCTGAGTGAGCATCTCATTGATGACCTGGAACAGAGTTTCACAGCTAAAGAAAACTGCTATAAAAACAAATTTGTGAATAAGTATGTAATATAAATGATATTTCTGACCTCTAGACATTGAAGAGGGGATTGCACAAGTTTCTCTTTTAATGCTGTTTTGTCAACAAGAAGTAAGCCAAGATTCCTTCTCTCTGGAATTGTTAAAGCCTCTTTTCGTTGACTGTGATATGACGCTAACACTTTTTCAAAAAATGACAAACCTGTAAGTAGACAGAAAGTGCTTAAAATTTTAAAATAGTATACTGTAAAAATAAGTATATACCAATCTATATTAACATTAATGATAACGTTTTATGCACTATTAATTGGTGCATCACCATCATCATGTTCTTGTTGCCGTAATGAGTCTACATCTACATTCTTGTTTTCCCTATAACTCAGACGAAAATGCTCAAATGTATCAGAGTACACTTTTGCAGCATCAAAAGCAAAGTGAATTACTTCCTAGAATAAAAGAAAATAACACTGGGTCACAATACAATTTACATAAAGCACAACATCCAAAGATGCAAAGGCAAAGTAAAAACAGACCTTGATGTTTGAGATAGCATTTTGAAGGTGGGTATCATTGTCTAGAATGGCTTCAATACAAGGTTCTTCCTCATCATCCTGCAAACATAGACAACATTTATTATAGAACTCACTCTCAGGAATCACATTTTCAAGCTAAACACTTATTTTTCAGAAAGTACAGAAAAATGCTATCCCCTCAAATGTAAAATTGCCTTACAGTCTGCTTCCAACTAAAATGGCAATATACTGTATAAATGTCACATGATGCAACATTGAGATGTGTTACCTCGTGAGAGTTAGCAGGGTTTGTAAACTCATCAAAGTCAGGATCTGACGCAAGTGTGCTGACAGATAATACAGTCTCCCTGAATTGTTCAATTAGCTCTGCAACAGCCTCCTAGTGATTGAAAAACAGTGTAGAGACTATTAATAGACTATTACTAGTAACTATTAGGTTGATGCCATGTTAAAATAAAAATATACATTTTGAAACCCACCTGAAAGCTCTCTTCTGAAGGTGTATAGGTTAGATTATTTTCAGAAATATTTAGCTCAGTGAGGAAAATCGGTTGACCATGGACATATTCAACATCCTGATCATGACACCAACCAAAAGCACATAGATAATAGTGTTATATAAAATAATATATTAGAATAACAATAATTGAGCCGTTTAAAAAAAGTGCTGTACCCTCTCATTCCTATCTTCCTCAACTGCAGGCTCAGCAGAAACCTCAGGCTGGGAGCTCCAGTGTTGTATTTGTGTAAGACTTGGTGTTCTACCCACTTGCTCTTGGAATACAGACAGTACTTTGTCCACTCCATTCACCACCAGCGTGTGCAAGGTGTTGGTGACCAAGTGGTCAACTAGACGGATAAAGCTGGTAAATAAAGAAGTGTTTAATAGAAGCAATATAATCATCGTAACAGCATTCAATTACCCACACACACAATAAGTGAGAAAAATGAACTGATAGCCCAATTAATTGACCAGTATAACATGCTTTTCCAACGTGACATGTAAAAAGGTCTGCTTGAAATGATCCTATGGTCAGAAAATGAGAAGAAAGAAAGACAGAGACACAAATCTAAAGGCAAACTTAGGAGAACTAATTATTTAAAAGAAATAGGTACGCACCACGTGTTTAATAAGGAAAACCTGATTTTTTACATAATTTTCCTCATCTGTAAATAAAAAGTAAAAATACTATATAATATAAATATAATTTGGAACTCGTGTATGTGATCAATTTCCACAAAATCAGTTTGTCATGTTTACATACCATAGTCACCAACCAGCTTAAGCTGCATAAAAGAGTTATGACAAGCGCAAATGGTCAACTCTTTCACCAACCCTTTAAAATGTTCCAGGTCAGTACGTGCCTAAAAACATACACCGTCAAGTTTATTTATATAGGAAATTTGAAAACAACCTTTCCTGCTTTGCAGGTTTTAGTATAGTATACTGAAATATAGTAAAATAATAAAAACAAATAAAAACAAGACAGAAAACACAAAACACAAAACAATAAAATAGATCAACCAAGTAAAGCAATTAAAACAGTCACGGTCCAGCTCAACTTGTGTTAAAAGACAGGGGTATTTAGTGAGGATTTAAAAATATTGAGGGACTGGGTTATTCTAATGTTATGAGGCAAACTGTCCCAAAGTCTGGGAGCAGCTACAGTGAAAACTCTACCTCCTCTGGTTTTCAGAAAACACTTGCCATTCCAGCTCACTGTGATGCAACACACTATTTGTACCTCTTGCTGTTGTTTCGATTGAAAATCCTGAAATTCCTGCAGGGAGTAAGTGTGTTTTTTTTCTGTGCGAAACAAGCCTGTGTCACCAATTTGAATACACAGTTTCCTGATGTCATTCAGGGCTGGACCTAGACACTATATATATAAAATATAACAATAAAGAAAGAACAATAATGCTAATTTTGACAAAGCAAAAACTTTAAAAGCATCAGGAAAATGTATAATATTTCAATGTCACGTACCTGATTGGCAAAGAATAAATTGTTTCTAAGAGATTCCTTAGCCAAATGAATCTTCTTGTCACAAATTTTTGCGCCAGATATAAAAAGGTTTTAACATCCTGAAGTGGGCAAAGAAGGGAATACGAATAAGCTTGCAGTAAGTGTTATATTCTTCTCCCCAGCGCTCAAGGGTTGTTAACTCCATTTTGTTTTTAGATACAGACAACACGCCCAACTCGCTGATCATCAAATACTCATCCTTGCTGTAGACATATATTTTAGGTTCACAGACAGGGTCAATTTTTTCAATGGGAAATGGCCATCTTGGAGGATCAGGAGTTGACACCTTCATGGTTGATTTATCCTGGAAAGTTAAGTTAACAGACAGGGTAAATGACAGACTGTGTATTGTGTTTTTGTCCTTCCTTCTAGAATTATGTGATTATACAAAACAAATATATAATAACACTGGCATTTCACTTACAAACATATCACTGACCTTGGACTGCAATGGAGGCAGTCGCACAGAAGGCCGAAAAGACACTTGGTTCTTGTGTTGCTTGAGGGATGGCTCTAATTCTTACAAAAAATAGACATTTGGAGTATATTTTTTTCTTTTTTCTTTAATTAATTATTAATTTAGTAATAGAGCAAAAAAAAAAAAGATAAAAAGAAAATGATTTGGCCAATATCCAATACCTTTGGACTTGTTACTTGAGCCAGTAGGATTAAGAGGAGAAGCCTTCTGAGAGACTGAAGCTGTTTGGTGCATTCTGTCAGCTGATTGTAGGCGTGGGAGAGTGTGAGAGCTGACAGGCACTTGGCGTTCACGTGGTTTGGAGAGTGTTTGTTGAAACAAAGGTGATTCATAGTCCCATCCAGGAAAATACACTCTCTGGCGGATTTCTTCATGACTGATACCCCGCTGTGTTCTGGATATGCGTCTCCTTAGCACAGCCTAGAAACGAGTTTAAACATTAGATACATAATATATAAAAATTAAATACATTTACATCTATTTTGATGGCTATACCTTTGTAGTAAATAAGAACAAAAAATAAAATATCGTTTTACTATGTGGCCTAAAAACACTTACTACACTACATATAGACTATTTGAGTTTAAAATAATTTCCCAGTTGAGTTCATATCCTACCTGAGTGTCCTCTGGGTCTGGAGGTTTTGGAGATAAGGTGGGTCTTTGTCGGTCAGGGAAGTGCATTCGACCTATGTCAAACATTTGGATTTGGGTAGATTCATTTAATGTATGTCAGGTGCCACAAATAAGTGGTGTTATGTAATTATAGTGGTTTCGTTTTTCAACAACGCTATATAACCTATGTCAGAATTTGGAATAAGCCATAGCTCACTTACCTCTGGCCTCATTGCTCGGGCCAGGCCGTGAGTCCATGGGATAATATGTCCAGCTTTTGTGGTGAAGTGAAAGAGAAGAGAACCTGCCTGCGATAAAGCAATATATCATAATATAAAAGCTAGATAGTCGATATGTATCCTGGCATAACCTTAAAAATGTTACGTAAAATAGCTACATTAGGACTACAGGACTCTTGTTTAACAGACTGACGATTGGTCTGTCAACCAGCTGGTGTTTTGCAATTTATGAACTATAGAAGCTTAATTTCCAGGGCTGCAGTGATGGGGGAAAATGCTAAAATCGACACACATTTCAGCCTGCACGTGCACAGACATTAGTGTTACGTATATAATGTCTACACATGCATGATGGTGACGCGCTTAGCTATTCTGTTAAAATTACTGTTTTCAAACTCACAAAAGCTCTATCATCGTATTTGAACAAGCTTACCGTACTAAATTTACAGCATATCAATGTGTGATGGCAAAGCGTTTTATTTCCGAAAACTCAGGTCTGATAAAGTTGATGGTTTCCTAGCAACAAACTTGTTTCCCAGCATGCAACGCAACCAAACAATGACACGTTGCTGTTTGTCACTGTCTTTAAGGAAAGGTTACATATTATTTTGTTTAACGTGCCACAAAGAGATACACAAAACATAAATAAACAGACAAAAACAACAACAAAGGACGTATTTTAAGTTTATTTTGAAGAAAAAACACTATGTCTGTGAAGATTTTCAGTCATCCAGGTCATCTTAAAGGAAAGGTAAAAGCAAAAGCATCTAGACTCAGTTTTCAAGGTTATTTGGCTCTAATTCCAAGAGACTTTATCAATTCTGATCCGGAACTTTGTCAGATCCAAGTCTTCTGGAATTAGAGCCGAAGTCCAGATGCTTTTGCTTTAACCTTTTCTTCAAACAACACTATGCATTTTAAATAATCTTAATTTTAATCAATTATGATATGAACATAACCTTTGGTAGGCCTACTTAATTAATGACATAATATTCAAGTAGAAAGGTTGTAAATAAACTCCTTAAGCACTTATGTTGACATTTTAACAACAAAATCTGGCAACATTTTCTTTCCTGGAACCTTAAGACAGGTGTAGACATCATACAGTCTCTGGATCAGCCATGTGTTTTTTCCTTCGTTGTGAAGCCATCATATTCAACTTTAAGAAAAAATGCATACTGTCAGTATTTTTTAAACAGAATATTGTAATTTATGATATGAGTGCCAGTTTATTATTATTTTAAAAAGACTTGTGTGTCTTGACCTGTTGTGTAGCTGTAGTTGCTTTCTGTTCGGCCTGTGTCAGTCGTATTTGGAGACGACTGGACTTCTCATGATATTCTGCAAGCTGCCGCTCATACTGTAGGACATAATTGTTAATTTGATTAAACAACCTTGTATATTTGTAAATGTATTTTTGAAAAAGAAATTAAAAGTTTAATGTTGATGTTAACCAGACCTCTGCAATAGAGGTACGATCAGTTTCAAGCTGTAATTCTAGCTCACGTGACCGCTGTTTCTGTCGATTCAGCTCTGCCCTAAAACAAACATAAAAACATAAACATTGAAACTTTTCACCAATATTCTTCATAATAAAAAGAAACAGAATAATATTATTGAATCAATTATTTCATTGAAAAACATTGTAAACAAGTCACATTTGATGTCCGACCGTCACACTACATACATATGTGCTCATACGTTTACATACCCTGGCAGAATGTGTGATGCTTTGGCCATTTTTCAGAGAACATGAATGATGACACAAAACCTTTTTTTTCCACCCATAGTTAGTGGTTGGGTGAAGCCATTTATTGTCAAACAATTGTGTTTACTCTTTTTAAATCATAATGACAACAGAAACTACCCAAATTACCCTGATAAAAAGTTTACATACCTCATACCCTTAATACTGTGTATTGCCATCTTTATCATCAATGACAGCTTGAAGTCTTTTGTGGTAGTTGTGGAAGAGACTCTTTATTTTCACAGATGATAAAGCTTCTCAGCAAAAAGCCTTGGTTTGGTTCTTTTTATATCCCTTCCCTGTTTTATACAGTTCAATTACTTTTTCCTGCAGATACTTGAATTATTTTGCTTTTCCCATGACTCAAAATACAGAAATGTCAGTGTCACACTTAATGAAAGATGCAAGGGTCTGTCAGGAACCCAGAAACTCACTGACCTTTGAAACACACACGCTGATTACAAGCAAACAGATCACAGGTGAGGATGGTTACCTTAAGTAACTATTCAAACCTGTTTGTGTCAACTTATGTGCATGTTATCAGACAGAATCACCAGGGTATGTAAACTTTTATCAGGGTTATTTGGATAGTTTCTGTCGTCATTATGCTTTAAAAGAGTAAACACAGTTGTTTGACAATAAATGACGTCACCCAACCACTAACTATTAGTGAAAAAAGCTCTGTGTTATTATTCATATTTTCTAAACAAAATGGCAAAAACAACAAAAAAAAAAGATCACAAATTCTGTATGTGAACTTATGAGCATAACTGTACATTGCATCTTGTCCTTTGTTAATGTTAAAATCTAACTTCATGTGCCCTTACTTAAGGCTTGAGATTTTGGTCTCAAATTCTTGGACCAGTTTTGTGGCCTCCTCTTTCCACCTCCGAGTACTTTTTTGCTGTGCTGCGAGAAGGCGAGTCAGATCAGCACTAGAACTTCTGCTGCTTTCTTCCAGCTCACGCACCCGGGCATCTAGTCCCTGCTCTTTCAAGCTATACTCCTGCTCCAGTTGTGAAATCTGAGGTAAAAGAGCAGAATTCTAAATCTATTTTTTACCAAACACATTCTCTACAATTTTTCTTGCTACTCATCTTATTGTAACAATCATTACCTGCTGCTTGGCTTTCTTTTGAACCAGCAAACTGGACTTTCTCAAATCATCCATCTCTTTGCAAAGTTGTGTGTTTTCCTGTTGCAGCTTAAGACGCTCCTCACTGATGCACACACAGTCTTCTCTGGCTGCAGCCAGAGAATTCTGTAGCCGCGTACTTCCTCATGGCACCGGGACAGCTCCTCAGTGTAGCTGCAAATGGATGAACATGTCAAAAGAGAAGGGTGAGTTGGGCAGATGGAGCAGGGGATAACATGATGTTTCCATCACTAACATCATTACCAGCAGCAGATGGAGCCTTGTTGGCACCAGTCCGTTGTCACCTCACTGTTCCAAAATGTGTGAAAGAAATAAACACAGGGGTAGTCTACTTACTCCATTTCTATCTTTTTTAGTTTGTTGTGGGTGCTTTGCAGGGTGATACTAATGTCTTCTTTCCTTCTCTCTGCTTCCAGACACCTTTGATGAAGAGCTTCCATCTTTCTATACTCTGGCTCTGCCCTGCCCTCCTTGTACACCTACATTAAAATAAACCATCACAGGAAACATTTATTTTTTAGAATTCAGAAATCTGACTACAAACAAAAAAAAAAGAAAAATGCAGTTGCCAAGATACCTTCTCCAGTTCCTCCTCTACAGCTTTTCTCTCTCGTAGAGATCTTTCAATCTGTGACTGTTTGTCTGCACATTCCTGGAGTGAGACCACAACAGCAGTGAAAGTAAAAACTACTACTACAAACACTTGTTTATACAGAAAATTATTCAGTGCAACACAATAAATGCCCTTTAGGTTAGAGGTTCTTACAAGCTGTAATGCAGATAGCTCCTCAGTCATTCTGAGAATTTGAATGTTGCACTGTTTACGGACATTCTCCACCTGTTCATTTAAAAACACATTGTTTTAACCAATCATAGGAAAAGTTAAAAAGTAGATAAGGCAGACTACTTTTAGCATTGCTACAGCCAGTAAAGTGGGAGTGTACAAGTTAAATTGCAAATGAAAATTAAACTTTAAACAATTATATATTGTTAGTGTATACACTATCTTGGTTCTAGAGTGATTTTAAACTTCATACCTCTTTTCTTGTACGAACTGCAGCATCCTGGATCAAATGTTTTATAGCCTCCTTTGTCTTCTCCAGCTCTTCCGTTTTCTGTTTCTCCCTCAACAGGACCTGAAAGGAAATGGTAAAAACAGACAAAAGAACACATTAAATAAAGTTAGAGATTTGCAAGGAGATGAGTCAGTCTCATCCACATTTAAAAAAAATAAAACATTAACCATGTTTAAGATGAATCATTCGTCTGTTTAAAATAACCTCATATGTTAAATTAAGAACAATCTCAATTTGCCAAACTTTTGATAGGATGCTTTTGACCTGTTCTTTTTGCAGTGCAGCCTCCTCAGCCATCTGAATGCTCTCTCGGACTTTGGATAGGGCTGTGTACTTCTCTTCCTCTAAGGTGGTGCAACGGGCCTGGAGTTCTCCAACCTTTCTCTCATAAACAGTTTGCTCTCGGCGAACTGTTTCCGCTTCCTGAGTTGCAGCGTTTAATCTAGTGAAATAGAAAGAGGTACAAAAGAACAATGATTATACTTCTTGACTAAACATGTCAAGATTTTAAATTAAAAACATACATGTAGCTAATCCATTTTTTTTATATTTTTTGAATATCAGTTGCTTTAAAATATTAGATTTATTATGGGTGTGATTTACAACAAATTTGTAGAAGGCATAGCCTTCACAAGCATTGTCGTAGTAATGGCTGCCAGAAGCAGCAGTTCACCATGTGCTTACCTGGACTCTAGCTGGCTCAAGGTTGACTGAAGCTGCTGGAGCCTTCTGTCAGCTGCATTCTCTCGCCCCTGAGCCTCTGCTACATCTTCTTTCTGAACACATGCACAAAGTCCTCTGGTCAATTTCACGTCATTTAATCAACCCACTTTACCCAATGTATCCCCTTACCCGTCTCTGCATCTGTTCCTGGAGATTCTGCAATAATTTGGTCATCTCATTTACTTTGGCTGTGGCTGTTCTCAGTTCAGCCTTAGATTGTCTGTAAAATTAAGCAATATTTTATCTATTGCGTGAATGTTTTTTTTTTTTCCCCAATGGAATTTGCAGAGTAGTATTTCACAAAATCATGATGATTAGTGTCAAACATTTAAGAGCAAAATCTTGATTACCTATGTTTGCTTTGTAGCTCCTCCATCTCTGTAGTTTGCTCTGTAAGTGTATTAAGGAACTGCTGGTTGGTCTGTGTGTGGCAAGAAAGACACGAGTCCCATTTATGAGGCATCTCTCGCAGAAAATCTTAACTTGCTTAAACAAATGTTGCACCAAAACTTCACATGTAAAAGTTTCAAAGTCAAAGCTACAAAGAACCCGTCGTGTCTGTCATACACAACAACAAACACAGCAGTGCTCAAATACAAGGACCTAAATATCTGAGGGGAAAGCCCAAGGCTCGCCCTCTTATTAAAAATGTAACAGATGGATATAGTATTACTCTCTCACACATCCATTGTGTCCAGAGTGCAAGACCTGGCTTATATATCACAATGTGTATGTGTGCTCTGGAAAACCTAAGGAAGAATTACCTGGAGCATACAAATTAAGTACAGTCAGTATGAATCTAACAGACTTGCAACGTGAATAAGAAACAGTTTTACTAAGTAACAGGACTAATTGCAGGAACAAGGTTAATTTTAAAGAGGCACACAACTTTTCGATCTCACTCCTAATTAGGAGACAATAATTTAACATGCTTTTAATTAACTGTCACTTACTGTTTCTAGTTTCTGATTGGCCAGTTGAAGTTTGTGGGTGTGTTGCTGGAATTGAAAAAGCTGATCCTGTAAAATGTAAAATAACTATTTGTAATTGTATTGTAATTACCCCAGGCCTCTATGAAGCGTCAACAAATGCCAAGCTGACCTAATTAATAGCATTTTTTATGGTAATGGCTCCATCTAGTGGTATATTTCTGATGTGTTGGTTGTGTAGAGTGAATACTGAACTGTGAGCTGCTTTTTCTGTGCATCGTGCATCTGTGAGTCAGAAATGGTCTTCTGGTAGTTCTGCTGAAGGCGTTCTAGCTCCTGAGAGGTTGTCTGCCACAACTCCAATGCCTGTACTCGCTCCTAAACATAAAATGTAATTTGTGATGAATGAATGAAGTGTCAAAAATGACGTCAGGTCAATTAAAGCTTTTGTTAGACCATGATAAAAGAGAAACTACAGTATATATTATGTGACTAAAGACCTGTTCAGACATCTGGATCTGCTCTTGAAGGTTTCTGACGACTGTTTCCTCATCCAGCGTACTGCCATCAGCTCCTGAAAACACTGGGATGGCATGAAGCTGCCTCTCCACTGACTCCCTAAGCTCAGCGTGCAGCCTGAAACAGGTGGGGAGTTTAAAAGGTCTTTAAATATAGCTTTAACCTTTACCCTGTACCGACTAAAAAAATTAATCTGATTTTGGTGGCTGTCATAAGACCCAGTAACATAGTTATCACAGTAATCTTGTTTTTGAAGGTCATTTCAATTAACACATTGTCAAGTGGAAGGTCACTCAGACCTTTAAGAAAAACCTTTTCCAACTACAGGCTATTAATAAAACACAGGATATACATTATTTGATATATACATTATCTGAGGCCATTTTACTTGATATACACATTGATACTTATAAAATAGGCTGTAGAAACCAAAGAAAAAAAAAGAAAATGTGTAGAGATGTAAATAACTAAAAAGATTGTAAAATTTCTAAAGACGCCACTTAGGAGGTCAAACGTGCACAGTCAAAACAATTTTCAACTGCAGAAAACCAAACTTGTAAGATATTACCAGCATAATTAAAAGGTGTTCAAAAACTGACAGAACGCTAGATAAAATGTAGTTCACCAACTTAACCTGACAATGATGGTTTAATCCTAATAATAAATTAGGCAGAAGTCAACAGGTGTACCTTTCATTCTCCTGCACAACCATGTCCAACTTCACTTTTACAGCCGCCATTTGCACCTGTTAATACAAACAAGTAAATAAACAATTGTTTTTCATGTAAAAAATAATAATATACTCATTGGCCAAGACTTAGTTATTTTCCAAAAAATATTGTTTTAGTCAAGACCACTTTTCACCTGATATTTCTGTAGCTGCTCAGTCATGTCATCTATGTGCCGATCATATTCAGCAATCAGGGGAGCCATTATACTGTAAGGTATGAGAATAGTTTGTGAATTTGAGGCTGCTTGAATGCGTTTAAATTAACCACTAGCCTGTTATAAAGCAAATAATTCAACAATACATAACATTAAAATGCCATTGAAGCTTGCTATAGAACTGTCAATTTAACGTCAATGCAAAGCCCAGACCTTCTATCACTTATCCACGGTGTAGAGGATTCTGCTTGTTCCTCCTCAACCTAATACAAATAACATATACAGAGGTAATGATAAATGCTAAAGGCTCTCAATTGTTTACATTTTAATAAAATGTGCAGTTTATTTTTTAAAATCAAAATTTCATAGTGAATCTCTTTACAGTTATATGAATCTAATTATTTAATTTCACTGCAAAAGGCATTGCTACACAAATCAACTATGAGCATGCAAATAATTCACAAACATGCAACATACCCGAGACGATGAGGGTTGAGGGTGGGATCCATGTTGATACTGGCTCAGGACAGAATTTAGTCTTTGGACTAATAACAAACAGAAACAGAAAGCACAATCGTGCTGATGAAGTGTTTCCTTTTAAAAGTACAATTCAAATTTGTTTCTGGAGTAAAATGGAGTCTTTGCAAAAGTGTTTATCTCCATCTCACTGTTAAAAGTTGCAATATGACCACAGTCAGTAAATATAATTCATAAAGCAAATTCAGTTTTGACAGTTCTGTGTCAAATTTATGCAAAACATAAATTCTGAATGTGATTAATAATCAAACATGGAAATTGCCATAAAACAAAGATTTGTTTCGGTGGTTTAGTCAGCTGTACTGTCCACCAACATTGGGAGTAATTTTGCCTCATGCGTATCTTTAAGACTTGCCAAATACGTAGTAATTACAGTAAAAAACATGACATACGGACTATATGTTGTATCTGAACAGGAGCTTTAAGATTCATACCTTGGTCACGTAAAAACTCAATTTCTGTTTCCATAGCGAGAGGTTACGTAGATGTTTCACACCTAGGTTAAAAAAAGGTATTCACACAAAAAAGACAGTTTTTCTCACTACTGAAATGTTGCAAAGCAGAAAAGAAGCTGTATATTTGAATATGACAGGCATTAAATTGTCTTTAGGCGTCAGCTGGTAACTGGTGTTACATCCTTGGCATTAGCTCACTAACTAGCTTTAGCTGAAGCGGCTAATCAATCTCAACCAACGTTTAACTACCGTATTACACTTCTACGTATTTCAAAGAAAAAGTACGTGCAAAGGTCAACATCAGTGACATCAAATACATGAGCAAATTACTTACTGTACTATATAAAAGGTACTTTTAACCCCCCCTCTCACCCCGTCCCGCCGCCGTCTGTTTAAAAGGGAAACAAAAACAACCAATCAGCGTCAGCGAGGGGGTACAATACTGATGCTGGTCCGGGTACAACTGTGAAAAACAAACGGTCCTACCGTGTTCTCAGGAAACAAGGTAGTCTGGTCTGTACACATCTAAATGGTTTATTCATGCACGGTGTTTGGCTTTGGTTAGAGAGAATATGGCTGAGATATCCTTTTAACATGAGCTCATGTTATTAACAAATGTGTGTTTGCGTAGTTCGTAGTAGCAAGTTCACAACAAAAAGTCAGGTGATCAGGAAATTAAAGTAAGTGACTCGCAATATAATCTTAGCAAACACCACACGTTTACGCTGTTCCAAGATTTTACAATAATTGGTATTATCATGTTATCATATTAATGGGTTACTGAGTAATAGAATATTTGACATTGACCTAATTTGATAACACGCGGATGATACAATAAAAGGCATGACAAGCCTGCAGATGATTACAGATTTTACACAGCTCACGACAACATGGGTTTAATTCGTGGACTACAGTTTTTTACACTTGTCTACACTATTTTTCATTGTGAATGTCTGTAGGTTAATTTTTCCTGAGTGCATTTTTTGTCACCATAGTGTTTGGAAACTAAGTTTTACTGATTGTGTTTCTTTCATTGACAGCCTTCAAAATCCAATGCAGTTTGCTGTCCAGTACACCTGGGATAGTAATCCAGTAGATCATGAGCCTATCAGGATTACTTTCTCACCTGGGGAAGGGGGGTTGAAGATGCAAGTGTTCGGACCCTTTTAATGACCCAGAAGCCCCTGGTGGACCCCCTGGACATGCTTTTCCTGGACTCTGGGACTTTGAAGGTTTGTCACAGTAAAAGTACAGTGTATGTGTGTAGATCTATCCACATTTGACTAGTTTCACAGTATGACACGAGAGACAAAGGTCTTTTTTGTGACGCTTTAATCTTAATAGCAGATACATTAACATTATTAAAATGACATAGCAATTAAACCCCATAATGAGGCTGAGTAATAACAATTCTATCTAATTGACCTAAAGTAAGTTGGATTTCTAGTTAATGAGCCCCATATATTTGCCCTCATTAGCGTAACATATTAGATAGGAGAGCAACCCCATTATGATCTAGGTAGATATTGTGTGCTGCTAGGTTCAATTATGTACACAAGTTATTTATTTATTTATTTTTTCTTTAGTTGTAGAGTCATTCTTCCTTGACAGCACTACAGAAAACTACCTAGAGGTGGAAGTTTGTCCGTAAGTACTGACACCTATTCTTTTTGTGACGACTTATTTTACAACAAACAACAAAACATTTATATACATTGTGTTTTTTTATTTTTATTTTAGACATGGACAACACCTCATACTGTTGCTATCAGGGCCTGGTCAGGCATTTGTGGTAAGCAGAATACTGGGGACATATTAAGTTTTAAAAGCATGTTGTTGCAAGATGTCGAGGTCACCATCTTAAATAATCTTCCTTTTTCTCTTCAGCAACAACTACCCATGGTGTTTGGCGCCACAGTCACAGGCAATAGATGGATGGGAGAAGCTCTAATTCCCTGGGGTTATTTTCCTCCTAATGTTAATAAGATGAACTCTTATGCTATCCATGGCTCAGGAGAGAAACGCACATATGAAGCACTTTACCCAGTTCCTAAAGATGAGATAGCAGAAGGCCAAAAACCAAACTTGTAAGTACAGTTTCTAATTTCTATTTCTATTTTCATTATAAAAAATATTTTGTTCAAATGATTTACTAATTTAAATAGGATATCTTTCAAAGGATCTGGCTTTGATATAGGGCTTATTAGCTGTCCTAAGAATAAAAAAAATATGTTTTGTACATAAGTAAATATGTATCTATACATCTGGGAAGGCGTTATACATTCAGATATCTGTCTTGTCTGTCTTTTAGCCACCTCCTGCAGTATTTCCAAAATTTCAGTCTTCAGAGCATTATGGGGGAAGACTGGGTCCAGCCAGACTCTGAGCTATGGAAAGGAAAGCCATAATCCTTCTTGGCAGCACTCCCTTTTATCTTTACCTCTCTTTGTTTCTCAAATACACACATCAGAAAAAAAAAAAAACAGTAGCACAAACACCTGACGGCAATGAGCACAGGGTAATCAATTTCTATTAGCTAATAATCTCAAACAATATGACACGTAATATGTTATAAGCCTGTCAGAGTTCATTAGTCTTCAAATGCAGGCATACAAGCATGCACACACACACCTGCTGGATCCCCAGGTATTTTCTATCATCTTAAATTGTCTTGGCAGAGTGTGACTTGCAGCTGTTATACTATGAATTGTGGAACAAACTGTACACGTGGATATTCATCTTTTGTGTAGAGTGTTTCATTTCTGTCAGTATACTTTATGTGGTCCATTGAGTCAAATGTTAGGTCTGACACAATCGTACATGAGGTGAAAGATTGTTGTACAGATATGTGTTTGAGAGACTTTTGTTTTTATAATGTGCTGTAAATGAAACCTTAAACCTTTTGTAATCATTACAGTCTTTATTCATTTATCTTTACTACCTGTTACTTATTCATCATCATGAATTGTTAAATACAGGTATTTGTGCCAAATTGATATAACTGATATAATGCCTAAATGAATTAAAATAAATGTTTAAACTGTGCATATTTTGCCTCATTTTACACAGTCCCCATTAACGCTTGAAATACTTGGAAAGAAAGTTTAGTTTTTTATTTTTATTTTGAACGTATAAGATTTAGGAGTTGCACAGATTAGGGGAAATGTTTGGAAGAAGTGCTTGAATTTTACATTGAAAATGTTTCATGAACCCTATGCAGGTACTAACTGTGTAGAATACAACTGCATAACAAGTCACTTTGAGAAGTTCAGATCACCAGAAACTCTGATCTGCTGCTTAGACATGTGACAACTTTCTCAAATCTCTATCTTCCTGAAGAATCTTTTTGTGTTGCCCTATCTCCTGCCCCTGCTGCTGTCCATGTGTATTTATCTGCTGCTCTTAGATCACTTGCTGACAAACTGCTTTTCCTGACCAGAAGACCGAGGAAGAGGTGATTGATTTTCATGTTGGACGTGTACCTCTTCGCTGTTGCAGCCCAAAAGCCCATATTGAGCCCTATCAGTTTTAATTGGCATTCTCGCCTTTGAAATGCATGCCGTGAGTAGTCCTAGAGAGCCTAAGCTTAAGCACTGTCCTGAATATCCCCTGTAGTGCCTCGTTGCCACCGCAATGCACACTGTACACACACACAGCAATCATTTTACACATAAAATCTTGACCTAAAAAGATTAACAAGATGGATTAGAAATTGCATTGCCTGTCAAAAACTAATAAAAAATGGATTCATGACTATGCTCTCCCACCTGTGCACAGTCGTGTGTCCTGACTGAGATTTAAACCCAGCTCGCTCTAATTAGTGTGAAAAGATGAGAAGAGAGAGCAGTACAGGTATCTGCCTCCGAAACCCCAGCAGACAAGCAGACACAAGAGCCTGTCTTATCCCCTTCTGAAAGGAGACCAGCATGCTCTAAAACATTCAACAGCGGCTTAAGGGTGATTCGGTGTGTCAGAAACTTTCTGGTGATCACCCAGACCTAGTTCCTTTTCTTTTTTTCAAAGACGTGGGCCAGATTTCTTTAAGTTTAAAGAGTGTTTGGGGGTATGAATGAGGATAAAGTTGTGATGAAAAATAGAATGGCTGGGATAAAAGAGGATCTCAGAACATGAAAAGAGTCAGAGATTGAAAAAGTGGAAAAGGTAATGACTTTGCCTAGTTTTAGGGTTCTGCGATAGAGGCTCAAATGAAAGATTCATACTGAAGCTAATAAGATGGTGCGGCCATTTTTAGCCTTTGCAGACTCAAAAAGAAAAAAACACTATCAGATGGTGCAACACGATAGAACTTATCATGCTGGTGCAGTACACAGTCCAGCTACAGCCAACTTCCGATATAAAGCATTGCACAAACAAAGGCAAACTTTGATCAGTGCTCGTGTGGGACTTTATCGCACACAAGTGCTGTTTAGGCCCAAACTGTTTAGTGATCTTATCCTCAGTGTACTTTTTACAAGGTTAAAACAGTTATAAAAAGTGACAAGCTATTGTGTTTGTCTACTACTGAGGTACAGACACAGCACTCCAACATTCCCCGAGTGATTGCTGATTAATTTTGCCTAATTACTGTCGGACAGGTCTATCATTACCAGGAGAACTGCAGGGGTTAAGGCTGAAGGCGCAAAAACATCTGTGCCTGAATGCTTCTGCAGAGTGCGAACGTGCAGACGTCGTGACACAAGTACTAATTGCAGTTGAAGCCAGCGATGTTACTTGCGGGAGGAGGCTATGGGGATGAATGTGGGATGAAGCTGTGAGAGGCTGGGAAAGAGACAGAACCAAAGTGAATACAAGGGACATTAATGAGGGCCAGACAGGTTCTTGTTCTCAATAACACTGCAGTGAAATTGAGACAATGAGGCGTTTGTGAAAAAAGATGATAAACTATGTTCACACAGCAGAGAAAAGTGGTCCAGATTTGATCATTTGTGTCACCCTTTATATTAATTGGACTAAAATTCTAATGTGAGATGATCCCAGTTCTGGAGTGAGCACAAAACATAAATACTATAGAGCTAAACACTTATGGGATGTCTAGCATTGTATTACCTTATACACAATATTGAGGAGGATTTAAAAGTGAATGATATTTTACTATTTTTTAAGTATTTAAGAAATGTGAAGCAAAAAGCTAGTCTAATGTAAGAGATACATCACGTGATTAAGATACAAAAGAGGCCTGAACCTGAAAGATAAGAGTGTATGTGGTTTGTCTCGTTCACACTAACATTAAGAAATCTAATAATGGACATATATTGCATTAGCAATATCAGATCTACCTGAAACCACCTTTCATTACACACATACACCAGCAAACTTTCAAAAAAAAAAAAAAAGGGTCCATTTCTATTTCACACATTCTTGAATTAACAGATATCCATTTTTCACATGGATGTGTAGACAAATTCATCTACTAATATACACATTAATATTGCATGAGTTAATAATAAACACTATTTGTTCATTGAGACAACGCACATTCCATGCCCGACTTGATAAATACATAGAAAGAGAAACAGTATTTGTTCTCAAAAGGAATGTGACTCATGCATAAGCATTAGAACCAAATGATATCAGTAAGAGGGGAAAAGGAAAGTAAATTAAGCTTGCTTTGTTATCGCCACAGAATATAAATCATGAGTGTTTTTCTAATTGATTCCATTACAGTCCCACCTGCCTGCCGACTCTCTCATTTGTCCGTGTATTGTTTATCTTCATTTGAAGCTGGATAGATGAAAAAATCTTGTTATTGAACCTGAAGCCTGTTGAATTTCATCTTTTTCAGCGAGCACATTAATTGCCAATTAGAACAAGTATGCAATTATTAGAGAATATTTACTCATGTGCAATAAAACTCACATGAAAAAAAGTAATTTGGGAACTTTGCTTGTGTGTGTGAGATAAACTATAGTGATATTCTTTTCAATAGCAAACAGACCCACATTAAGTTCTGTGATAATTTATGTGCAGCCTGATACTACTGCTTGTAAGTGAGCAAGTTCACTAACTCTTAATTGGAAAATAAATCATGCGGTCGCCACAGCAACTGACACTTAAAAAGTGGTAATGGCGAAATGAGAGCGTGGTGATTGTGTTACATACTGCGTGTTTGTGTGCGTGGATGTATGTGCCCACTCATGCATGTGTGTTTTTACCTCCTCAAGCTCATTACCAGGAGCCTTGTTAGTAAAGCTGCTGCTCTGTACTGTACATGGCATGCTGTTTCATTCCATTAGGTCTTGTTTTATCCACATTTCTGCACTCACGATGGCACTTACATTCATTTGAAACTGTGAAGAACAGCAAATATTGTCAAATGGTGGACATAATATAATTACACCATTAGATGCCAAAGTCCAGCCCATGCTCAGGTTTTCTTCTCTCTGCATGTTGCTATCTTAATGCTCTGTTAATCTTTAATTTATATTCCTCCAATATTCTATACATTTTAACTACTGGTTCACCAGTTTTGATTAACCCTTATTATTCTTGAATTTCACTCCTGCTGTTCAGTTTCTTTCTTTCTCTTCTATTATTAAATTAGTAGTAGTAAGACCAACAACTGAGTATAGAAAAAGAATAGACTTATAATAGAATAGCTGAGCAGACATTATCTGCTTAGATAAGTTAGAGATAACCTCGGTATATGTCAAAACAAAAAGTGGTTGGAATCAGAGATTCCACATGCAGAGGCATGTTGGCAAGGTAATTATGACTCCTGTCTCACATTAACAAGGCCCTGGGTTTGATCCTCAACAGCACCTATTTGTGTGAAGTGAAATTCAAGTATGTTTAGCTAATGGTGCTATTAAAATTGTAATAATAATCATGCTACAATTATGCATAAATAAAGAAACATAAGTCAAATAAAGTTTTTGTGCTCATGCTCATTCCTTTTCTTGCCATTTGTCCTGCCCTCTGCCTTCCAGTGCCTACATGAAATGGATGGAGGCAGAAAGAGCATTAGCTTAGATGAATGGATAGAATGGCCTAACACAATCTGGCCCACTTCAGTAGACAATTTAATATGGACTCCCCCTCAGTGTGCTTACCTCGCCAGGGCACTGCACTAAATCTCACTTTGACTTGATCACACTGACTATGATAGATACCCATATGACACATCAGAACCGCAGTGTTTATGTGAGTGTGAGTGTGTGCGTGCCGTGATGGATACGGCAGACAATCCATGAACAGGTATGCTGGAAGAGGCAGAGCTGATAATTACAGTATTTATCTGGGTTAGGTGTCATGGCTGCCCTGCACCGCATTATAAACAGATAAAAGGATGACATATCTTCTAGAGCATTCCATGTGCCCTTCCAAAACAAAATGCATCCATATCATTAAATGTATTGGGATGTCATTATATACCTTGTTGTAACTACAAATTTTAGAAAGTTTTATTCTCAGGTGATTTACATAATGCTATAATTTACATATAATGATAGTGTATAAATTATACTACATGGTAATAATAAGGTTTAGTCTTAGATTATCATTCATTCAAGCTATCATTGAGCCCTATCCTAGTTTAGTTATTAGATAGTACCATCTTCATGTAACATCACCTTTGCACCTTTGGTGTATTTTGGATGCACAAAAAGCTTTGGCTCAAAAGTCCAGTAATTTAAACCAAACTTTCAAAAAACTCAAAGCTAAATGGTTTATAAGGCTCTGAATAACCACTGCCATGATCCTAGGAGACAAGCGACATCTTATTAACAGCCAAGATAAGGGGCAAATCAATGGTTTGAAAGTCACTGAATGATCCCAACCCGCGCCATTAATCTTCACTGACCCAATTTATTCTATTCTTCACCACTTCAGCAAACCATTCAATGCAATCAGTCCATTTCTTGCAGACAACCTCAACCTTAATTGCTTCTTATTTGGAGGGAAATCATTAAGCTCACCACAACTACATTGCTTTACTGATGACCAATTAGCATTGGACAGAAATTTAAAGATAGTGGTGATAAATTTACTATTTGGACATTGCCAGCACTGCAGAGTTTTTGCGCCAGACAGACACATGTACGTTTTCTCACAATAACATACTGTATATTTGAAACACAAAATACTAATCATCAGATGGTGGCAACTCAATGCATTTATGTTATGAGGTTAGTGAAGTTGACTTGCTGAAGTTTAAACCAAGCATCAGAATGGGGAAGAAAAGGAATTTAAGTGACTTTGAATGTGGAATGATTGTTAGTGCCAGACGGGCTGGTCTGAGTATTTCAAAAATTGCTGATCTACTGGGATTTTTACACATAACCATCTCTAGGGTTTACAGCGTATGGTCCGACGAAGAGAAAAGAAACCACTCGTTACAGCCAAAGTCTACAGAACACCATATTTGAACGCACAACATGTTGAACCCTGAAGCAGAAGACCACACCGGGTGCCGCTACTGTCGGCTAAGAACAGGAAAGGCTACAATTCACACAGGCTCAACAAAATTGGACAATAGAGGTTAGGAAAACGTTGCCTAGTCTGATGAGTCTAGCTTTCTGCTGCGTCATAGTGTGGGGATATTCCTTTGGCACACTTTTGCTCCTTCGCACCAACTGAGCATTGTTAAAACACCGCAGCCTACCTGAGTATTCCATCTTCTACTTCCAGCAGTATAATGCACCATGTCTCAAAGCTAAAATCATCTCAGACTGGTTTCTTGATCATGAAAATGATTTCATTTTACTCAAATGGCCTCCACACCAGATCTCAACTGTGTTCATGTTAATATGGGCCAAAATCTCTGAGGAATGTTTCCAACAACTTGTTTAATCTATGCCACAAAGAATTAAGGCAGTTCTGAAGGTGGTTAAACCCGGTACTAGCAAGGTGTACTTAATACCCAGTGCCCAGTGTCGTTCATAACAGTCCTAAACCACAATGGTAAATGTTACAAATTAAAACTTTACTCTTTCTCTGGAATTATATATCAAATCCATAGAAGAGACACCATAATCTGTTCTAAAGCAAAAGAACTCATTCATTCATCTTCTCCCGCTTGGTCCCGTTAGGGGTCACGGGTGACTGGAGCCTATCCCAGCAGCAAAAGAAGAAGAAGTTACTTCAAGCAGTACTCATCTCAATTTTTGGTAGGAGTAACAAAACAATATGGAAATCAGTGGTATGGTGGTGGTATGGTCATGTTATTGCAGCACACTTATATGGGTATGGGTAACCCCTGAAGAGGCTTGTGTCGCCAATGCCCTGTGTGCCGGAGGGCAGCAAAAGTTGTGTAAATGTAAATCCTTGTGTATAATAGCGGGGGAGAGGCTGGAGGTAAAGCTATATACTGCTGCAAAAAACAGTAGTAGAAGAAAACTTGCTTTCTGAACATTAAATTAAGGGAGCTGCACCGATTTCCTACATTTTTACAGTCACTATTTAAAGTCTGGCAGAGTGGTTAGTGTTCCTGTCTCACAGCAAAAAGATTGTGAGTTCTGACACCAGCCGACCAACTCAAAAATTCTTGGCCAACTCCGGTCTTTCTGTGAGGAGTCTGCATGTCCTCCATGTGTTACCGTGGGTTCTCTCCGGGTACTCCGGCTTCCTCCCACCGTCCAAAGACATGCATGTACAGGTTAAGCGGCATCTCTAAAGTATCCCTCGTGAATGAATGTGAGAGTGAATGGTTGTCTGTCCTGTGTTAAGCCCTATGACTAACTGGTCATTGTCCAGGGTGTAGGCTACTGGTATAGGCTCCAGTCACCTGCAACACCTAACGAGACAAAGTGGAAGAAAATGAATGAAAGTTTTGCCTGTGTTTCATGCAATGCAAACAGCAAATGCATTTTTAATTAAAGAAGCAAGAACCACCAGTGTCCGTAGCACTGGTGTATGAATGTGTGTGATTGTAGAGGTGAGTTTGGTGGTGGTTGGAGAAGGTTGTCAGCGCTGTGTGCAGACAGGGGCTCAGTCTGTCCCAGGTGTGAATGTATGTGACCGAAAAGGGCACAGAAAAGTGCTATATAAATGCACACCATTTACCATTTATTTACCTTACAATCCCAACTTATTGTAAAACAGGAAACAGCGCTGTTGCTAATAAATGCTAGCTTTGTTTTTGGCTCCACCTTTTCAAAAGTGGATAGAGCAGTAAGATGCACATTAAGGTACCCCTTTTAATTATATAATTATTTTAATATAATTGATGAAAACCTTGCTCCTTGATGACACAGTCTTTTCTTTTTCAAGATGAAGCTGACTGTGAAATGTGATATAAACTGGGTCACTGAAAGAGGATTTAGTACAATGGTAAAGACGCTGCAATATAATAACCACTCGAACCTGCAGCATCTTTATTATTAAGCTGACATTGTGACTTGTTGTTCTGAGGACTCCACAGCTGACCTCCTATGAAAGGCAATTCAAGTTGCCTCATGGAAAACAGTAAGTCGCTTTCAGAGTTGAAAACTGACAAAGAAGCCTTGTGTGAGGAGAAGGTCAATAATGTGAAATGTTAATATTCAGCCTTGGCTTTACAGCTTTGAAAGGATTATAAGCAAGTTTCATCACATGAAAGTAGTGCCTCCTGGAGGGTTTGCATCTTTGATAAAAAGATGTGATCAGAATTTGATTGCAGCAGTACAAGAAAAGTGCAGCGAAAGGGAAGGAGTGAGGATATACAAAGAGGTGGTACAGAATAATATAAAGTTAGGGGGATAGTCTGAAACATTTTTTACAGAAGAGAAAGGAAGGGAATACATGAAAGAAACACAAATGAATGGTAAAAGTCAAAACTCAGGCCTTGTTCTATTGGGAATGTGAGAACAAGGGGAAGATCAACAAAGGCAAGAAAAAACAGATTCTGAGCTTTTCATTTTGGTGTCATTGTTGATATTTGCCAGCTGCCACACTGCTCTCATGATCAGAGGCTGCGCAGTGACAACGATTAAACTTCTCCACTTTTTGCCGATAAAAGCAAATAAGAATATCTTCCCTCTTCATGGTCTATAATTGTGTCCATATCCTTCCTCTTTGTTTTGCCTTTCCTTTTTTTCAGTTCATCTCCCTTGCTCTCTCATTCCTTATTCCCACTTCTGCGCCCACTTTTTATCTCACTGATAAGGTTCTATCAAGCTGCCAGTCAACTGTGATGCTGAGCAGACACTGATAACACTCCGGCAACTGCAATTAACTAACGCTCCTGTGTCTCTTATGGTTAGAAAATGTGAAATGTCATTTTTTTTAGCTCTGAATTCTCAACTCTGTCTTCTCTCTTAGGGCTGTGTGAATTTATGTTAAGTATGTCAGCATGCATTGAACTTTTAAACGGCACCAGAACAGGAGTCGTCAGCTGCTATAGCTGTGCCGAGCCAGACATGGGCAGCTTGGCCGCACGGCTGTTTCTCTGCTAATCTCATTTTCAAAAGTAGCTGGATTAAATTTGGTTAAAACAAGCATGTGTGTGGCTCAATGGGTGAATGAGTGAGTGAGCGAATAAGGATAAACCGTCACAGCTGGTGTGCTCATTTTCAGCATTACATGGGTAACGTGTCAGCAACAGCTAATAGTCCATTTGGTGCTCCAAATTAAAACACAATCACCTAATAGGAGTACAGGGAGAGAGGGATCTAACAGGATTTATGAGAAAATGAATAGTGATTGGATGTGAAGTTTGAATTAGAGGAAGCAGTCTAGTGTCAGACTCTATGAAGGTGACTGACTGCAGAGAGGAGCGGCCAAATCTCAGTGCAACAAATCTCATCCAAAAGCTGCCAATCAAATTAGTGTGATAGGTCGCCCCACACAATACTTTGACTGGGAAAACAACTTAACATTTATTATTTATGTTATACTTCTAAGGGCCTGTGCTACGTCTGGACTGCTGTAAATATATGTTAATCTTCAGTATACATGGTTCACTTTTTTTTTTACGTCAGTCATATTAATATTGTACTGTGATACATAAGTAGAAAGAAACAAAGGGAATCATCTTTTACTTTTTTAGTTCAAACTTGAAGAGACACCCACATACAAAATCTTTATATTCATTCATTCATTTTCTACCGCTTTGTCCCGTTAGGGGTCGTGCAGTTGACTGGAGCCTATCCCAGCAGCTTTGGGCCTGAGGCGGGGTACACCCTGGACAGTAGCCAGTTAGTCGCAGGGCTAACATTTAGACATAGACAGTGACAAACAACCATTCACTCTCACATTTATTCAATAGGGGAAAATCTTTATATTAATAAACATAGAATTAACAGCATTATAACAATAATTTCCAAATGTAGTAGAAATACTCGTTTGTCCTTTTCCATATCACTCATGTATAGCTGAATAAAGTTAGACTATACCATATTACAAAATAATGTCTTTTCATGAACTTATCCACAAACAGTTGAGGTAAATACCATCTGAGTACAATAACACATTATACTACTACTTATACTACTTTTAACAGCACCATTTAGTGCATTTCACAGCAGCCATCATTTCTCATAACTACTGGACTCTACTTCTGAGATTGAAGCTTCTGTTATTAAAGTTGTCTGGCCCCAGATGACACACAAGCATGAGATTGCTGCAAAGGATTGGTAAAACTAAGCACTCCATGGCAAACTAAGGAGCTTTTAAATGACCAGACCTCTCCATCTCCATCTCTCCATCATTCACACTCAGACCCTGTCCTCTGTTCCCCCATGGACATCTCTTCTCATTCACCACGTTTCTCTTTCATTGTGACCCACAATTTAGATACATTTTTCACTCTTCCCTGTTTGTCCTGTAATTTTGCCGGATACATTCGAGTAGAAAGGAAAGTAACAATTACAAAAGGAAAGATTTGGAGAAGAACAGGGAGGTAGAGCAGAAAGGAGGAGACAGTGATAAAGCAAGAGGAATAAGGGGTAATGTAATTAATGAAAAGTGTTGTAATATATTACCTGCCACAGTTAATAAAATGCCACTATACACCATGGCTTACGACAGGAACGAAAGGTTAACTGGTGCGTCATATAAATGTACTGCAACAAGCGCAGGTGGAGGAATTAGGACTTACACATACATTGTATACAGCAATAGAAGCTATCATGAGATGAGCTCATAAAGACAACAGAAGGGAAGCTGATGCCTGCATGCAAATGAAAGCACCTACGCAGATAGAAACCTTTTGGAGCATGCCCAGTCTCTTAAGAAATTGAGTTTCTATTTTAATATTCTCTAAACTGGTGCTGTTCTTGTCTATACAATAATTATAATGTAATTTGTGTTGTCATGACAAAATTTATCTTATGGTAATTAACAAGTTAAATTTTATTGAGAGATAAAATATACACTACAATACTAAATTCCCATAATATGAAAAGTTATTTAAGGTCTTTCACATTATTCTATCTTTAGCCCATTGTGTATTTGTAAAGCGTAAAATTTAAATTTAAATTAAATGTAAATTTGCTAAGTGTAATACATTTATTTGTTTAGGTTTGGCTGATATTTAACAACATTTTGACCTGTAAAAAGAAAGAAAAAGAAATAACTTTTGTTTTTAAATTTAGAGAGTGCATTGGTGAAAATTCTCATTTTGCCATGGCTTATCGTGCACCATATACACATTCACAATCTCTCTGCTCATATTGTGTTTCTTCTTCCTTTGATTCTTTCTCTTTTCTCTTTCTGTTCGCCCTCCTCCTTCCCTGTGACCGTCTCATCCCTCTCTTCTACTTCTTTTTTTGCCCCAAGGATATGTCCCCTCCCACACTGCTTCTCTCGCTCTCCATTTATTTATATCAATGAGCAAGAGTCATTCTTTCATCTTCCTCCAGATGAACGGACTCGGCTGCTATGGTTGAAGAGGACAGAAGAAAAGAGAAGCACAGAGGAGCACAGTTTCTTTTACGGTCCATAAATTCAACTGTACCAAGCGCCGGGAATATTATATAAACTCTCCCTTGTTGAAAGAGATAATTCACCATGCCAATGTGTTGGCCCACTGCTAAAGGGATTGTTTTACCCCAAACACTCCAAATGCATATTAATACTCAATTGGAAGAATCAAGACCTTATTCCAACATTTACACAATAGACTACTGTGAACAAAAGCACTTTTGCAGCAGCTGTATTTTCACTTTAGGCTTTGAAACACATACAATAAATAAAACACAAAAAATAATAAAATATCTGCAGAAACAGTGATATTTTTAAACACATTAATCAAAGATGACAAAGTTAATAGCCATCAGACTATAGCAGTGTAGAAAAGTAATGGTTGATGTTAGAGAAAAGGCCAGACTTGTATCTCCTGTGCTTTGACAATAGTGTCTGTAACAGTAGGAAGCTCAGGGCAAGGCCAGGAGAATTGTAGGAGTTTGATAAAGGGCTGGTAGTATTGTCAGACAGATGTGGCATTTAACATCATGTGTTAGCGATACCTTATGGACATGGAAGACTTCCCCGAGGGCAACCATAAGTCTTTATTTATTGTATGGAGCAGTGCACATGAGGATGTTCTAAGGGTGCACCAGACCCAGACTGCAACATGGGATATTTCAACAAAAGGATAATAAACATGTCACCAGGCTGAAGTATGTATAGGTATATAGTATTTTTGCAGAATTTGTAGCATGTCAGGGTGGATTTCTCAGTGGGTAGAGCGGCCGTCCTTCAACCGGAAGGTAGTAGGATCGATTCCCGCTCGCCCCACAGTTCATACTGTCGTTGTGTCCTTGGGCAAGACACTTAACCCACCTTGCCTCCAGTGACTGTAACACTGGTAATGTAATGTAAGTCGCTTTGGATAAAAGCGTCTGCTAAATGAATAAATGTAAATGTAAATGTAAATTTCAACCCTGGGTTTTTACGCATTTAGATTTTATCAGTCTATTTATGACTTTATCTTTAGATCTTGACAAACATCAGTCCGCCACACTGTGATTGCTTGACCACATTGTGGGAAACACACCCTTATAAACCTTTATTCAGCTCTCACTGTTGAGCATGTTAACTCCATTCACGGGGGTCAAAGTCCCAGTTATTTATATCCCCCTGGGCCTATTGAAAAAGGGCAAGCCGGTTTAATATTGTATGTGAGTTCATTCAAGAAACATGAATATTCTATACAATATTCTTTAGTTCTTCATGTAAATGATCCAGACAGTGAATATGTTTGATACAGGATGTTTTGTCTTATATCTCATAACCTAACGCAAGATAAATATAATAAAAGGTGTGCCAAGGGTAATATAGAAATGTAATATAGTGCAGCTTGTTTGGATTCAGTGCTGTGCCTGATGTGAAGGAGTGAAGAGCTTATATTAAAGTAACAGCTACTTATCCGACATGTTCTCTGGGTTTGTGGATGGATGCACAGATATCACCTTTTCTTTCACAGGACTAATACTGTGTTCAGAGCTGGGAATTTCCAACCTCCGCTGTAATAGAAAACCATAACTTTCAATAGAATAAAGAACACACACAATTTCCACAAAGTTATAAAGTCAAAGCAGTTTTTATACCGACAGAACACACAAAGGAAGTAAATCAAACTATGAGAAATAACTGAAACACTGTCACATGTTAAAGTGTTAACTAAAATGTTAGTCGGTAATAAATCGGAAATTGTAATAACAGCAACAGTAACTGCGGAACAGTTGGCTATCTCTAAAGTTATCCGATTTTTTTTATGCTAAAAGGGAGTTACAGTAAATAACATGAGCTTAATATAGTGTTTAACAATATTCACAAAAGTTACATAATTTAAATTAAATACATTTCCCCATTCAGTGATATTTTGATTAATCTTTTTTTGAATATTACTTGCTTGTTGTGAACACAGTGAAAATGATTAATGCGCTTACATTTATAGCACAGATACTTTGTACTTGCTTCAAAACTACAGGGAATAAGATGAATTTTATTAAAGAGCTGAATGTAAATAGTGTATTTAGTCTGCATTAACTAAGGATACGAAACTATAACACCCATAGCTCTGTTGTGTTTTTCCACTTTAAATATTTTAAAAGAGTATAGTAAAAAAACAAACTATTAATGCTCAGTTATAATGGTCTTTTGTTTTTATTGTTGTAAGTTATTCACATTTTATGTAGTGGAAAAAGCCTACACTTGCTTTACCTGGGTATAAAGTACCCTTTCTTTTGAAACTTAATTGGTGTTCATAGTTATTATTTATCATCACCTTGAGGTCTGGTGGACTTTTGAGACTGTTTGCAGTAGTGTCATATTAGGTATCATTTATGCTCCTGGGACCAGATCAGCTTTTACAAACAAGTGTGGCCATAGCTTTAGTATTAACAGGCCACAAATGTATAACAATTATATGACGTGAAGGTGACCAATACATTAAAAAAAAAAAAAAAAGGAGCCAGAATGGAATTTGAATTTAACACAAATAAATCCTATGTAGTTATAATATAGTGGCTGCTCAGTATATATCCGAGTGTTGGTTTTCTGCTTCATTACAACAGTGTGGGCGCAGTGGCTCAGTGGAAGAGCGGTCGGGAATCGAGGGTAGGCGGTTCGATTCCCGTTCTCCCCACAGTTCATACTGTCGTTGTGTCCTTGGGCAAGACACTTAACCCCCCCTTCCCTCCAGTGGTGTTCCAGCTGTAACACTGGTAATTAATGTAAGCTAAATGTAAATGTGTACTGCTTGATTTTACTTAATTAACCATTAAGTACTAGCTCTTAAAGCAGCAGACTCAAAATAACAACTCAAAGGACCGTTCTTTTGTCAGTTCCCACTTTACCTTTTTTTTTAGTATCTGTATGTGCAATGTGTCCAGTAAAGTTCCTCTGCTGCAGTCACAGGAAATGTCTTGTGAGGTTATTTCAGTGTACTTACAGTGCAACCTGAAGGTCTTTGGGGCATGGGCTTGCTCAGGAGACTCAGACACATGTTTTTCCAATCAGCTCTCCTGCAACAACTAACTCACACTGTGACACCTGATGGCTTTGTTACCACACATAAAAAGGTACATACATTACATACATAGAGTTTTTACACTGTGGTATTCCTCCACTTACAATCTAACCTTGTGTTATTTGAGATAAGTAAGGCATCTGTGCGGCATTTTACGACCACTATTTCAGCCCGGAGGTATGCAGTTTAAAATGGGTATAGCTACAGAATTCATGTGGTTGGAGATAGCTTTATTCATTCATTTTCTTCTGCTAAGTCCCATTAGGGGTCAAGGATGACTGGAGCCTATCTTAGCAACTTTGGGCCTTAGGCGGGGTACACCCTGGTCAGTGGCCATTAAGTTGCAGGGCTAACATTTGGAGACAGACACAGACAGACAACCATTCACTCTCAGATTTATTCACTAGGGACACTTTAGATTTGTTGTTCAATTGGCCAATACAAGCATGTCTTTGGGTGGTGGGAGGTGTACATTTCAAGTTAGAATGTACACTGATGATTGCCGCAATGACTCTAGCCAGTTCTGAGACAGAGACTGAGAGCACACTGACACTCATTTCTAGCTGTGAGTCTTTGTTTTCACCAACTTAGCAGCTGCAGATCAGTGACATTACCCACTGCTGACTGGATCAAAGCTTTGTTGTACTGTAGTGCCCCGCCAAATCTGGCCCAAACCCCAGTGCGGCTGCTAACTCAAGTCAAGCAGCTACCTACTGTGTTTTTGTGAGTGTCTATTTCCAAGTCAAAGGGAAGAGATCTGAGGCCTACTGTGGAGATTAGACAGTTATGTCTTTATGGAACAAAGGGATGAGCTCTGGACCTGCTGCATAAAAAATACAAAACTTTGAAAATCAGCATTATTATTCATCTTCAAAACCTCTTTTAATTTGCACCCAAAATGAAGTTTAATATTCAGTTAAATCACAAAGAAAGTCAAAAGTATTCATAAAGACATGCAGTGTAAATTATATGAAAATCTTAACATATTTCTCAAATAAATGCAACATTCATACATACAGTCAAGTTAGAGGAGGCCTCATACTACCTACTCCTTTTTCACAGCTTGTCATTTGTGCCGTAATAGCACTTTGCTCTCCAGTGAAAGCTGCATAATTAAGAGCTTTTGCTTTCACACCTTTCAATGCAAGCTCCAATAAAACCCTGCTCTTTCAAGAGAGAGCACGTTACTATGTAGGGTTTTTGGGTGCACGTTACTCACAATGTGATGACATGGGGGAGATGATTTGTGTAGGGGCTAAAAATAAAATGTTAATTGGAAAAGCTTGTGTTTGTTCCTGAGCAAAATTACTTAGCTTAGTGTGACAGGGGTAGAGTGATCATGTCATGTGACCAAGGCTTTAAAGGTCAGAGGTGCACAGGCTTGCTTCCTCTTCCTGTGAGCAGGCCTGTGCACAGGGTTGTTTCTGGTAAACCAAATAAACTTGTTTTTTTAATAATTGAAGTGTCAACCATGTTATAAGAATTTTTTTTTATTGGATTGTATTTGAATGTGTTTATTTTAATGTGTATTCTGTTTCGAAGAGTCCTAACAGTCCATATCATTGTCCATGGTCCAGGTATTTTAAATTCTACTGCAATGTGGCTTAAGCCATTTTATTAACTGCACTGTTTATTGACAGGCACAGTGCTGGCTGCCCTTTGTTTTTATAGAATGTTATCCTTTTGTAGATTTGGTTCGATGGACGTTCTGCAGTTGGTGTGGGACTGTGGTGCAGAGATAGCTGGTGCTGGTGGAGGTTCACTTTTAGATGGTGACATTATTTGAGCTTCTTGGTTTTGGTGGCACTTGTATTGGGTGTTTTCTGTTGTGGGAAATGGTTATTGTTGTGCTTTCATCTTGTTTCCTTTTTCACTAGTAGTCTGCCTCCATCACCCCAGCTGTCGACCGGAGCCTCATAACTGCAGATACTTTGATAAATGTTAGTTTAAATTATTGTAAATAGAATCTGCCTTATAGCTCTTGGACCTACACAGACTGGCTTCATTAAAGCTCACCTGCAGTATCTTAAACACATACAGTAAAACCAGTGTTAAATTAGCTCATATTTACATTTCATATGGGTTATGTATATATGAGCAAACAGGATATTAACCGTAGGAGCAAGAAAACTAACAAAAAGGTGACCAAAAGACTGCTTATAACTGTTTAAAGCAAGTTATTTTTTTTCTATGAATCTGGCAGCTGTGTGCTGCAAATGTATTTAGCTTTTCCAATTGAACTTACCTCCTCCACACATGCTCCCACATCCACAAATGCTCCCACATCACTGATTATAAGGCCAGTCACATATGAAGTTTTTTTTTTTTTCCTCAAATTGAGCATTTTACACTTTTGAAATAGCATTGAAATGCTGCTGTGTTGACTTTCAAACAACTGTCAATGTATTCACAGAATCTTGTGAGAAGACAGCAATTTTCTTGTAATGTTATTAGCTAATGTATAAATTTACAACAATCAAACTTTAACATGAACTAAAACAAGTTGTAATTAAGCTGTTATATTAAGAGACTTAGTTTTAAGCCATTCTCTGCTGCCATACTCCTACTGAACATTTAACACATTCAATCTAGAATTAATTTCAGACATTTTCACAATTACACGCTTGCATTTTGTCTGTAAAAAAAAGTGCCTACAATGTCAGGGTTCTGTTTTTACTTGACAATGAAGAAAGTGAGCATACTCACAAAAAAAAAAGTTGAAAAAGGAAGGCGACTAGATCAGACATTTTGTTTTCAGCCCGGTAAAAATACGTAGTAGATAAAATGTCTGTGGAAACTGTCACTGCTGTACGGACCTTTAACTCTATTGTTTGATCAACCTTTCTCTTGCACACAACACAGTATAATCTCTGATGCCCTTAGTACCTCAGCTCGCATCACATCTGAAGCTTCCAGCACTTTAAACAATACACACAGGCTCGCTCACAAAATTCACTTGTAAAAAAAAGTATAACCTTTTCTATCTCATTAATATGCCTCATTGCCAAAAGGCAAGAAAAGAAAATGTCTCATTTAAATTTGAAGGCAAAGAGACGGATGTGGGGTTCCATTAAAGCTACGTTTCTTTCCATGATGCACGCACACAAGTACAAGTTGGCACTTGTACGAACACACCTCGACAGCGTTCTGCACGGCATCGCAAGACTTAGTGATTAAAAGGACAGCGCTAAATCTCAATCTAAGCACATACTTTTCAAACCTGACATTTCAACTCCTTGCTCCTCTCTAATCTTGTGTCTATAACAAAGTGCCAAGTGGCTACTGGAGGAACTCCTCATTTCTCTTATTCAGCACCAGTTTTCAAGTCACTACATACTTCTCACTCTATTGTATCTCTGAAGATTTTGTCAAACTTTTGCTTTGAGTTCATTTTAGCTCATCTCACATCTTCTAACATTTTTACAAGACTCTGTCCAACCTTAAGGCAGCTACAATAGACCCTGCTCTTGTCTTGACCGCAGACCTACAGATACCTCAGTAGGAGGCCCGGTGGCCGAGTGGTTAGCACCTCCGCCTCACAGCCAGGACATCCTGGGTGACACTTCCCATCTTTCTGTGTGAAATTTGCATGTTCTCCCTGTGTCTGCGTATGTATGTTTTCTCTGGGTGCTACCAAAACATGTACAATAGAGCAAAATATATAAAATATATTGTAATCTCAGTGGGACTATCCTGGTTAAATAAATTAAACCTTGTATCTGAGTGTCTGTGAGCAGTGATCCTGCTGCTTGATTGACCCCTTGTTCAGGTATTTCATTGGCATTTAATAATGCATTTCTTATGCAGTTTGTATTTTGTTCCACCTTCCCTCCTGCCTTAATGTTTTTTAAACTTAAGTCGTTAATCTGATTTGATACAGTACAGGAACATTTTAGCTTTTCTATAGTGTCCTTAGACAAAAAGAAGTTAAACTTGGATACAAGGAACAAGGCCAGCCTTAGCAAGATAAACTTGTGCAATTACCACCTCATTAAACATTGCGTGACTGCATTACATGACATCTTCAGGTCTAAATATCTCTTGTTAATAAACTTTTGCATTATAAAAGTTTACAGTGAAACACTGCTTGATGCTAATGATCATGAGTTTATCTTGATGAAAGTAATAAAGCTCATGGCTGTGATGTGGGAACCAGCATACTGAAGCCTGATACACTTGAGAAAACAGCTGCACTGCCTCATGCAATTGAAAAGGTTAGCCCTGGAGCTAACACCTGCTCTCCCACAACAATACTGCAGAAATATGCGCGATTCATCTACCTTCAGACTTGCCTCTGCAGACTGATGGATAATATGATGGGGTTACAAGGTTACTAAAGCTATACTGTAGAGTGGGATGAGGTTGTTTGTTGTATCATAAGACTCTTCTTTAAAAAGAAACAATTATTATAGAAATAATTTGTAAGGCAGTCTCTTTATATAAGACAGGACTTTGTACTAGCTAACTGAACAACCTGGTTGAGTATAAACCAAACCTGGACTTGGTTTGAGTTCAAGATGTTGTCTTATTATAAAAATCAAGTTCAGTTAATGTACACCTTTTGCACATAGCTCTCAACACACACTCTCACTGTAAAAGCAACAGCCAGACTGACAGTTTTGACACACCAATATGAATACCATGCAGCTGTCATCACTATGCTTTTCTCACCTTTCCAGTCTTTTTTGCGCCCCACACCCCGTCACTCTGTAGACTCGTTTTAAACGCCCATACTCCTGTTTTTATATTTTTCTAGCTGTTTCTCTCACCTCTGACGAGTGAGGCAGGATCCAACACTCCTTTCATTGTTGTTTGTAGACGTTCACAAACATTCCTGCTTGTGTAAATGTCACAGCAACAAAGATCCATCACGTAGGTGTGCTTTTATCCTGCACGTTCCTTGATATTTCCACATATTCCATATCCTTTGACAAATGCAATCACTCTATTTGATGCAATTATGGCAAGAGATTGCGGGTGACTCAGAAAACAAAGTGCACACAGCAATGTTACTTTAATGAACCGAAACATTCAGACCGAACAATTATATATGAACCCTTTATAGATAACAATATGTCCTGTCAATGACACGTACAAACACATGTATATGGAGAGCAGACAGCACATCATCCAAAGAATATATTGCTCAAATTCTAGGTGTGATTTATTTAGCTTTTTCAGCCCTGATGTAAGATCCAATATATATCATCATTAACTGTGCTGAAGCTGGGCCTCTGCGAGTTCATACAGCTGGAGTAAACCAGAATTAGTAACAAAAATGAATATGTACCATGGCAGCACATCACCTCATGTGCAGAAAGGTCATTTTGCTTCTGAACTGCGAAAGTGTTGCAGAATACCACTGCTCTAAATGTCACAGTTTCTTTGTAATAACCAGTGTATTTTAGATGGTCATCTAAACAAAGCTTGAACACAATATTTACATTATATCAGCAATAACAATCAGTGGTCACCAGTAAATTTAAACTACTACCATAAGAAATGTCAGTGCATTTGAGTTAATTATGTTTCCAAAAAGGTCAAAAGTAGAGTAAAAATGGTAAATTGAGCAAACAGCCATATTTTTGTGGTTAAACTTTGGCCACAGCAGTTCTTGTGGAGTGTCCCTCATCTGAACAGGTCCCAACCTGGAGCTTGTGTAGTTACCATGGTAACAGTAAAAGAAGAAAGAAGGAAAAATACAAGAAAAAAGGTTTTATTAGGTGACTACCTTGCGTTTGGGCCAACACTGTAAACCATTCTGAAACATGAATACACTGAATGAATATACAGTACATCTAGTTTTGACTGGACCAAGACCCTCTTGCTTTGTCGGACCAAAGAATCTAGGGGTTGTTTGTGTTGCACATTCACAATTTAAAAAAACTATTTGAAGCTTGTAATGTAAAGTGTAACGCAAACCAACCAAAGTCACAAAAGTATCTAAATTATTGTAAGCAGAGAATTGCCCTGTGTACTCCTTTAAGGATGATGAATAAACAAAGGATCAAAAAATGCTTACACAACCTCAAAAATGTATGTATCGGGTCACTTGGTAAGTCAGATGGTGGCTCACTCACAAATTATTTCTGTTCATTCATTTACACCTTTGTTTTCCGAAGCTACTCACTGTCAGTAGTTTACTTTGTTCACACACACCTGTTTCCCGCTGGAACACTGGCTTGTGTGTAATTCCTTGTTCTGTGTGAGACAAGCGTCCCGTTGTGTCGTGGTGTGTTCATCGATACACACACACACATACACACACTCCTGCTGAGATGTGAAAGGTTTCGCATCCCCAGTGCTCTCCTCAGGGTGTGTTTACACTCTCACGTGTTTGTGTGCGCATTTTTTTTCTCCACCTTTAATTGCCTACCAGGGTTTTGACCCAAATTAAAATTCATTTTTAAAAAACCTCACTAATGCACCGTTGCTTGGCAGACACACACACACACACACACACACACACACACACACACACACACACACACACACACACACACACACACACACACACACACACACACACACACACACACACACACACACATCTAATATCCAACCTCAAGGCCAAGCGCGGAAACTAAAATGACTGAAATATGAAAAATTATGCACACGTACAAAATTGTGCACCCACACACATCTTCACCTTTAGAGCAGTGTCTCCCTTTGTGTGTAATTAATCAGTGAGCAGTTAAACTTCTCATGCTTTTCCATCACAGTCTAAATGTGATAGTCAAGATGCAGCTGAAGCGTTTGAGAAGCCATGCTGCACAGGAAGGAACAAGAAAAACAGGTGCCACATAAGCAGAAAGCATGACAAAAATAAAACAATCGTGTGTGTGTGTGTGGAGGGGGTGGGGCTGAGTCGCTGATGGACATTCTGGGTGAATATAAGATCAATAGGTGAATCCCTGAACACAGTGTATGACAGACAGAGGAGCTGACACAGCACATCCTCAAATGTGGAGCGCACAGATTTATAGGATGAAAGCATGAAGCACCCAGAGGATTATGTAAGATGTGGGTAAGTAATATACAATAGAGAAGAGTAAATGCAACTGTGATAGTACTTGGTCATACTTCATTAAGATTTAGCTGGATACTTATGTAGTATTCTAAGTTAAAGTTGTTGAAAAAAAGGGTTTGGAACAAGTACATTGGTTTAAATAGGCTAGGTTTTATCTTGGTGCATATTTTAGTAATTCAGTTTTTAAAAAAAGGTGGATTTACCATTATTTTAATTTCTAAGTCTGTTTCTTGTACAGCAACATTTCTGTCTGAAATTCTACAATAACTGTATGCTTCCATTTTTGATTCTGGGGGCTTTAGGCAAACACAGACTTTGTGCTTTATTAGTTTATTGGTTAGATGCTGCTAACTGATGCTGCTACAAACGCACCAACGCAGGTAAATGTGTTTTATATGTTAATGTGAGGAGAGAAAAATGTATTGTGAAGAGGCACGAGAGTCAAGCAGCGGTGACAAAAGGTGCAAAGCCAGGTAGAGAAGAGGAGAGTGACTTGGTGGAGGTGGATAAATATGGGCTAGAAGAATGGGCAGGGAGAGCTCACTGGACTGTGCAGGAGGGATGGGGAGAAGGACTGAGGGTGGCAGTGGAAGCTGGTGGTAATCAGAAAGCAGCGATGGGTGGTCAAGCTGCACGTATGTGAGTGTGTGAGTGTGGTCAGTGCACTGTGACAGACCGACACCGAGTTCCTGTGCCCTCGCAGTGTATGTCACACTGTGTGCAGCTATGTGTGTGTGAGTGCAAGTTATATATTTTAAGGTGCTTAAATGGATTTTCAGACATTTCTGCTGCTGATTTGCTGAGTGCTCCAACTGACGAAGCCCTGAGCGAGTGGGGTGCAAAAGTTTGCATCTGACCTAAACTCTGAAAAGTGAAATGCCCCAATGAAAGGGTTTCCAGTTGTTAGAGCTGTTATATGACTACATTGGAAAAAACAGAATCTCTGTGAAATTACACCAAGATGAAGATTTTATGGCTTGCTTTGTGTTTTGTGGATGTGAGCATTATCTACTTACAGTTAGAATAGCTACTTTGCAGTGTTATTGTGTCTTTGGTGGATAATGGAGGTTAGAATGGCCACAAAGTAGGAGATACAGACAGGAGCAATGAGGCAAAAGCTAAACAATGTCCTGCCAACTGCCACAGAGGCTCTGGTTAAAAGCCACACGTTTTCATAGGAAAAAAAAAGAAGAAAATCCTGAAGTTTTCATTTCAAACTACTGAGGAATACTCAGATGTAATATTTATTTCTTTGGGCTTCTAGTATTTGGGTAAACCCACCTGATATTATGAGCATGTTTCTTACATGATATAATTTCTTTTGGGTTTTTACAGGCTAGAGTCATAACAACCATACTTGAGTTTATTAAGAACAACTGTCACTTTCACTGTCATCTTTATTTTATCCAAAAATTCTCTTTGAATTCCAGCACATCAGACAGGGTGCAGGGTTTGTGTGTTGCTTTGAAAGACAGTGAGAAATGAATTCTACTTTCAGAAGCAAACTGATGGTTTTTAAATCATGAGAGCCATTTTCACTTTGCTTTATTCTTGTCAGGTCTTAATTACATTTTCTGTGTAAACTGCTTACTCTGTATTCCTGCTGAAAACGCCACGTCCCAAGAGTTGGAAAACAATGGCAGTATATTTGTCTAACTATGCATGCGTGTGGATTGTGTGGAACTCTTGCTGCTAAACATTTTATAAAGCTCCTCCATTTCATATTCTCTCGCACCTTTCAAATAAACCACTTTTCTGAGGTAGTATTGATGTAAATGATCATTTTAGGTTTTTGCAGCCATCAAAGGCACATGTTTGGTAATGCTCTTCTACATTTGCAAGAAATTAGACTTAATGTAATTATGGCTGTAATTGCATGCCTCTCTTTTTCATTGCACTGTATTTAAAACAGAACATCTCTACTATAAACATACGGTACTTAAAAAACACATATATTTACAGTATATAGATATGTATAAAAAAGCTTTCTCATAGCTCTTTTTGGTTTGCTATCTTCTAACTTGCTTTGAGATCATCTTTCTCTGATCCGAGTACTTACTAAGGCGTGGGCGAGTCTGTGTCTGTCGTTCTTCTACTCTTTCTTCTTTGATTTCCACCTCCTGTTCCTCTCACCTGTCCTCTTCTATCATCATCGTCCTCACTTCTGTTCACATGAAAACACATTGTGTCACTGCATTTACACACAGACACAAAGTAACAGTCCCAGTTGGGTGGGACACAGAGGCACACACCAGTTCAGCCCACTGTGAGCCCAGTCATGGATCACTGCTAATCCTAGCTGTGCAACACATGTGTGCTTGTGTAATCATGTGACAACTTCCTTTAAAACTTTTCTATTATTATGGCATTATGGTTCCTCAAAGTAATGGTTAGTAACGTAGTACACAGGAAGATGATTTTTAATCTTTCTTGACCTGAGAATCAAACACATTTCTCAGAGGAGAGCAGATGCTATTGTTTCCTCCCTAGCTATAGATAGCTATCTCTATATACACAAAACAGAAAAAAAAAACTGAAAGCAAAATGGCAATATTACAAACAGTCAGCCACTTCATAGCTGTAGGTAAAAACTCCACAAGTCTTTTAGTACTCCAACCAAGAGCCCTGAAATGACAGCCTGAGGGCACAGCTCAGACTCCCTCGGAGTGGATGAAGGATGGTATTAGTCTGTTTCAGACACTGTCTGTCGTAAATGACTCCTAGCTGGGCCTAACTCCTTCCTTAAACCTAAGAAGCCACTTTAACATGACTGATTTTTTGTTTATATTGCATTTATCAATGTTCCCAAACCAGAAAACTTCAAAATGGTTAGGATTCAATAAAATATAATAAAATAATGTAATCTTCTTAGAAATGTTTAAACATTAGTCCTATGACTGATCATTTTTCATAGAAAAGAAAATAATTGTGTGCAATGTAATGAGGTGATGTGGTGATGCACATTGCAGACAGTTCCATCTCACCTCCCCTCTCAGACACTTTTGAACAGTATAAGTGAGCACAAGGATCATCCTCTCCTTGCTGACATTTGCTACAGCATTAGTCTAAATGTCAACCTAAACATTTCTATTGCATTTGATAGACACTTCCTCACATGTGCACACTGCAATCCTCTGCTGCTTTACATTCAAATCTTACCTTGGCTGCGCTTGTGATTAAATTCCTTGTCTCAGAGGAGAGCAGATGCTATTGTTTCCTCCCTTTGGCTGCCACCAAACGGAATGAGACTTGAGATCCCCATTCTGGCTCAAGCGCCTTGCAGTTACGCTACATCTATGAGCCACGACATGCAGTGGGATGAAACTAAGGGTAATATATGGTTGCCATTACTCCGAGGCCCGCCAGCTTAACCTCTCTCATAGATCTCTCAGCAGATTCTCTTCTATATGGACTATTCACTTTTAGAGCTTGTTGTGCCTAACTGCGAGCACTCACACTTGCATGGACAATGTATTCGCTCTGAAACACATTTTTATGAGCAGACAGAAGCTATGTGTCCCATGAGTAAAACAATCATTTCATTTCCACATCGTGATGTATGGTGCACAATGCTGCTACTGGCCAACAGGTGGCACTGCAACACTTTATTTTCACAATATTAGGAGCTGTCCACAGTGCTGAATGAAAAAGCTCCTCATACGCTTGGCTGCTGTATTTAGAGGGGATTCTGGGAATGTACATAAAAGGAGAACAACAGAAGAATAAAGAGGGGATACAATTTTAAGGACAACATTAAAAAGCAGGATGGAAATTGAAGACGCTTTTCAAAATGGTCATTTACGAGAAGAAAATTGCTAAGAAAAATACAAGATGATGTAAAATGTGGTCTGAATGGTAAGGGGAAATTAATACTTTAAAACTACAAAAGACAAGAGTAAATGGAAAAGAACCAATTTTACCATCATAATAAAGACAAGCAGGATCAAGCAGACGCCTGGCCACTGGCTAGCAAATAGATAGAGAGAGCAAAATAAAAGCCCAAAACAGAAATAAATTTAGTATTTGTTTGTGTCCGTCAGAGAGACAGGAGTGTTTATGCGAGGGAGGAGCAGAGGAACAGGCAGATGGGGCTAAGAGGGGTGGGAGACATTAAGTGTGTCACGTCCGTCTGTCTCCGCGTAACACTGTGTTGGTGAGGGATGATGATCTCCAACGCAGGGGTGGCCGCTCTACAGTATGCATGACACAAACAGCAGGGTCCTTGTCTCTGTCGGACTACAGATGGTGACAGGGGAAGCCTCAGTTTCACTCAGTTCTCAATCAGCAACCAACCCCTGGTGTGCCTGTGCATATTTGCTTTGCCTTGTCACACTGACAATGAGCCAGTAATGGGATTGTCAAAGTAAAAGGTCTATATTGTTTTTATGACCCCTTGTTTCAAATAGGAGGAAACTAAGGTACCATAGTCTTACCATAGACCTTAGTTTTCAGGAGTTCACAAAATAATCTGTTCAGTGGGTAATGATGTTCTGTTGTTTTTTACACTGCCATGTTTGCTGAAGAAGATCCATGACCGAAAGCTTGACAATAAAATGACAAAGTATAGAACTGAGAACTGAGAAGCAGTGATTTTCCTAAAGATATTGCAAATTAACCATCAGTGTGCAACTGGTCACTTAGGTTGTTGGCCAAATGTTTAGGATCTTCTTCTATGTATTGTAGTGTTTAATTTCTCAAATAAAAGCATGTAATCTGACAAAAGTGTATACATTTTCTTGTAGCCTTTAGCCAGCTAGACCCATTCACTTAGAAATCCTGTCGGACCGATTTTAATCATCTGCTGTATCTAAACTGGGACAGGCTTTACATGATGCTTCTCTTCTTTGAGAATACGTTTGTTTATAGTGCGTCACTAAAGCACTGGCACAATATAAAAAAACACAAAACAAAACACTTGCCATGGTATTAGAAGGTCTCACCTCCCTGTTGTAGAGTTATTTGCATGTGTGAATGTCAACTGGACTAGACAGAGTAAGTGCGAGCAAAAGTTGACACTTCACCACCCAAGTTAGTGCATGGTAAAAATGAGTCTCAAGTAGGGCGCAAGGAATAGGCCCATTATAGCTGTAGATTAATATTTCTTAAACTGTCAAAGAAAGGAACAAATGCTTAACTCTGAGTAGAAGTGTTAACATTGGAAGTAGTTTGGTATGCGGCCAGCCTATTTAATAACAATATCTCATGGTATCTTTCTTTGAATGGTTTTATTAGCAAAGATACCTACTTCTGGGGAAATGTGGAGTTTCAAAGGTTTAAGAGTGTGCAGGGCTGCTTAAGGCAAAATATGCTTATGTTTATCATATCAGTGTATGCTTTCATTGCTTTAACTTCAACTAACCACAAGTATCCGATTACTTGTCTATTATCACAGTGGCTCCTAAAAACATGTTTAGATTGTAATTTTTGGCACAAAAAAAGCACAACTGTAAGGATGATGGTCATTGTCATTGTGTGTAACTCTGGCACAAGATGACAAATGTTTCCCACTGAGTTTTTTCTATCTTCAGCTTGTACTGTGCCCAGAAAACAGCCACTGTCTGGCACTAATAAACATCACAAGCACTAGCAGCTCAGAGTCTTTCCGCTCTGTCCACCTTTTCCATTTTCAGAGGTTTCACACTGTTATATACAATCCTGCAGGCTCCTAGTTTGAAGCATAAACAACCTTTTCATGGTCAAGATCTACCTGTCAGAGACATTTCCTTCACAGGACGAATGATAATGTGCAGGTGGCCGAGAGGGAATGACTCAATACATCTGCTGCATACTTTGACCCAATAAAAGTATGCGGCAGGTATGTTTGCCGAAAAACTCAATCCAAGGACAAGAAAGTAACATATACACAAAGCATGTGACATACTTGAATTTCTCTGTTAATGTATTTTTTTTCGGAAACCTTTTAGACAGCCAACAGCACAACCTTGTCTGTGTCAATACATTGAGCCATGACATGTTTTTATTAGTTTTTATTCCGTACTCTGATTTTTACCGATATGTTTTAGTATATTCTTGTTACAAACTGTACTACTGTATGCTCTTAGGATAAATAATCTTGTTGGACAGCATTTTTTTCCTCTTTCGCATCTCAATCCATTGCTTTTATAGTGACTCTTATTACTTTTTTACTACCCACAAACCTTTTCTACCTTTTTCACACACACATAGATGGACTCCAGTTTAGTCTTTGCCAGTCCATCTCTTGTAGTGAGATCAATGCCATGCCCAGGTAGAGGTTGAGTCTGCCACACAGAGAAAAAAACTTACAGCACAGTCAAGTGCCATATCAGATTTATGTTAAAGCTCAGGTTTTCTATAGTGTTGGAAGCAAGAGTAAAAACAGGGTGATAGTGAGTCAAGACTAACACTAGAGCATGACACATAGGAAGAGAGGAATGGGAAGAGTAGTACTTGCTGGTCTTGATTTACTAAGACTGAGAGAAGACTGAGTAAACATGGGTTGGATTTCATGAAATGTGTTTTTCTGCCTTAATTCTGTAATTGTAAGCACTAAAGGGAAGAAAAAAAAGTTGGCCCCTGAAAATGAATGAAATAGTGAATATATTTGGAGAGATACAAGAATATACTGGTTTATTTACATTATGTGAAATGTGAAAACTCCATTCCATCCATAGCTATGTTGTTCAGTAAGGGCCTGGACTTAAGCAGTAGTTATTATTATGTGTTGCCTTGCATTAATCATATTTATATTTTGCAAGCTACTGGCAATGCCCTTAACAGAGCTGGTACAAAGAATCCCCTGGAGCATTAAATATTAAGCTTTGCAATGACACATGCAGACTTAACTGTGTAGTGTATTTACTATTGCTCTATTGTCACAGCTGTGTCAGTGAACATACACCACTACTGTTTATTACTTAAGTGTTTTCTGAAGGCATAAAGATTTCATAAACAAATGGAAAATGAGACACAGCGCTCCAAATATGGAAAATACCCAGTGATCTCTTAAAGGAGCACTGACTGAGCCTTAGCGACTGGTCAACACAAACAAAAACTGTTCATTTTGGGTCAATAAAATTATACATTATACAGTTGAATACAGGCACTGATATGGCTGCTCATCCTGCTGTGTTATCGCTCTGTTCCTACTGCACTGGGGCATTTAGCAATCTCCGTTTAACTTCACTCCCACACATTTTCACACTGGCGCTTGGCTTCTTTTTGGTTATGCTGTGTGCAGACGTGTGGGTGCTTGTGCGTGTTGGTGCCTACATAGTGACAATATTGTTTTATTATCATGAGGGCGATGCTCCTAATTCCCCCTGAACAAGGTCATATCCTGTCTGGCAACCAGACTTGGGTCCTGCTGTTGCAAATCACCAAACCTCCCAATGTGGGGTACAAGATTTTTTACTCTGATTTCCCCCTTTACTTTTTAAACAGTCCAGATTTTCAGGTTTCTACAGCTTCTTGTGTAGTAAGTATTGCACCACTGCTCTCAGCACTTTTATAATTAAAGACATGTCATACTTGCAGTAATGATGAAATTCTTCACAACCTACCATTTTTCTGTCCAATAGTTCAACCATTTTTTTAACTCTGAAGTTGTGTTTGACAAAATCTTGCAATCCTAAATGTTGGTAAAGGCACTCTGTTAGTGCGTGGTCTGTGTAGGTTGAGCTGGTCTCCTTTTGTTTTAGCATTGTGTACAAATGCTTTGAAGCAAACCAAGTCGAGATCTAACTCGCGAGTAATGCTGCTCTACCTCTCTATGACAGATAAATCTACGATGGGGTTTTGTGCATCTGTCTGCGCATGCAGCGCCCACGGCACCTGTCAATCAGCACTGTCGTTTTTTGAATAAGCTTCACTGGGAGATGAGGCCCTTTTTGATTTGATCGCTGAGGGGAACCACACAGCCTGTATCACCGGATCACACACGCAGAGAAGGAAGGAGAAAGTTGCTATTCTTGCAATACGTAAGATCCTCTTCAGTGCACACACACACACACACACACGCACACACACACATGCAAAAAAGACTGACAAAAGACCATGCCACGTACGCGCACATGTGCAGCACTCTTCCTAGATCTATTCTTTTTAGAGCAATGCTCCAGTGAGTTTGAATGAACCTGACCTACTCTCGTCATTTAGAAAGGCAGCTAAAGCTAAAGCATGAGAATTTGAGCACATGAGTGTTAGGGGCAGGTTGAGAAAAAGGGGGGAAGCGGACCTTAGACAGCCGAAGTGTGTGTCTGGTCAGAGGGCTTGTCTCCTGGTGTAGAGAAGTGCTCAGAGTGCAGACAGAGTGTGGGCTAGTTTGGCCTGCTAACCTCAGAGTGCTAGTAATTGGCACTTAGCATTAAACAGCTCCTCTCCCTCTGGGATAATAAGACTCATGGTGAAAAGTGAGCGGGAAGCTTGAGCAGAACAGAAGAATTCATCACACGCACAAATAACACCTAGGAAATTACTGACGAACATAATAAATTGCACAAAATAACAAGCTATGAGAGTTTTAATTAACTCGAAAAATGTGTAATTATGTTTCAAAAGTCATGAGTTTGAGAGCTGTGCCAAAAAAAGCTTGGAAACACTTGATTTCTAGTACAAAATAGAAATGTCACCCTTTTGGCGGTGGAATAAGAATAGGTACCTTTACAATAACCATTCTTTATTCAACACAGGCCCAGGTTTGGTAATTCACCGGCTCCATGTGAAAACATCCTGGTATTCATGGGTAATTAAAATATCATATTATTAATGGTGCACACGTAAAACATACTGTATCAAAGAGTCAGCTAATCCAGTTAAAAACTCTAAGCTATCAATACGTTTTTTTTTCCCATTTACTAAATAAATTGTTATAGCAATTCATTGTAAACATTAAAATCTTTCTTTTAAATAAAAATTTGACATTGTCCTCATACATTGCATAATTTGGTAAAACACCAAAGATTGTCAAAGACACCAACCATTGTTTTTTTCCGGTTTAAAGGAGGATTACGGAAGATCCAGAGTTTTTGTACTAGTGTGCCACCTCTGGCGTTAGCGGTACTCCATCCAGTGTCGTGCATGTTCACTGCTTGTACGAGCACGAACAAACAACATAAATAATGTGCTGCAGGTTTCTAGTTGGGAACCAGTATGTCACTTGAAGAAGAAATGTATGAACCATGCAGCAATACAATAGACTGTCCTGTTTAACTTGATTAAAAACAATGTTAAATTTCTTATACTGTTAAATTATATGCAGCATACTTTTCAACTATAAAGCATTAAAACTTGTTTTGTATGGAAAACAGTAAAGCACTAATGATTACTTGTTGGAGTCACCAGACATTGTTATAAAAGCCTATTTTGTGCAGACTCGCTGTGCATAATCAAGCACAGATCATTACCATGTGGGCCATATTAAATTGCAGCAAAACCCCAATTAAGGTAGGATTACATATGCATGGCCAGTTTCATCCTGGTTTTGAAAATGTGTTGTCTACCCATAATCCATTTGGCCTTGAGTCTAATATGTACCTGTTTGCTTTTGCCAGCAGAGCTTGCATTGTCAATTTAAAGAGTGCATCTTGTGTTAAACATCTCATGGTCTGCTTATGACTAATGGAAACTTTCTGTTACTTACAGCAATTAACTGCAAACTTTCCCTCCCATTGCCACCTCAGTGCAGCCGCCTAATTGATTCCCATTAATTGCAGGTGCATCTGAGTTGTACATAAAATTAGAAATGGACTGCACCCGGATGGACAGTGGAGGTTATATTAAAATTTTAAGAAGATGACAAGCTCTGTGCAAAACTCATTAAAATAGTTAACAAGTGACATTTTATTAAACATGTTTACACAGTCACACACATGCACAGTGTTAACACACTACAGTGCCACTAGGGACCTAATTATTGCCACATGAGCAGAAGGTAGCTTCCTATTATTCACATTGGTTTAGTTTCCCCTTTAATATTCAAAGAAATCTTATTAAAAGAAAAAAAAACTCCTTTGCTCAAAACAGAGCCACCCTAGATAAATTAAAAACATCTTTGTTTGCGTTTCAGTATTGAATGAACTCTGCCTCTGTCATGATAACACTCACTCAAAGTCTTTTTTGTCCAATAGTTTATACCGGCCATTGTCACTAGATGTATGTGTTGAACCGTTAATCTATAGATACTAGTACATTATTGAGAAAACATTCCCATAGGCACCGCCAATTTACATTGTTCTCACACGATTCTCAGTCCAACTCCTGTCTGCCCTGTTCACACGGCTATGCTGAAACAGGGAAGGTGATGTTGGCCTGCCAGGAGGCTTTAATACAATAAGTATCTCCGGAGGTTCACTGTACACAACAGTTATGGTTCTGTGAATAATCAATGTCAATGGAATGTCTCACAACTGTTATTCCCATTGGTTGCAACAAAAAAAAAAAAAAATAGTACTCTTGGTTTATTTAGTAGTGTTTTATTTTTTACTTTTGACCATGAGCATTTCAATTTGTAGCTATAATAGAAAAGGGTGGTTGACAAAGTGAGTGGTTCTTTTTAATTTAGTTTTGTGCGCTTTTGTTGATTTATGTGATTATGACAGCAACCTTGATTTCACTAAAAAGTTAACAATGTGGAATTCGTTTTTGTTCAGGCTATCCTGTACTCATGGCTCTTTAACAATGGGCCACTAGTGTAGTGCTCATCTTAGTGTCACATTTGTCAGCGTAACACTTGTATTTAGTGTCTTTGGAAGTGTTACCAGAGATTAGGAGGTTGCTTTCCCATACCACAATAGCCCCCTTGTTACCGTATGTACATGACCTTATCACAACCCATATCCTTCCGTCCATATGACTAGTCCACATTAGTACCACAGTGTAAATTAATAATGTGAACAACAATAGTAAAGCAAAAATTCCATCTTACATACTTCATATCTTAAATACTACATACTTCTTCATTTTTATTTCCATTTCCAGTGGAAGTAAATAAAAATTAAAAATCTCATATTAGTTTATGATTGAAGTCTCAAGGTTTTAACACTGCAACTTTTGTCGCTATGGGTAATTTTTCCGCTCTGTCTCACATTAAGGTGCTATACAAGACTGTAGCCAAAGCATAATGTCATACCTTGTAATTATATATTTTGTGCATTATTACAGTGAGGTGCTTTCATTGTGGAATAAATTTGAATAACAGGAAAAACTTATTCTGCTCTGCCCAAACCCTGCAGTGACATACTGTATGGTATACGTGATTTATAGTTAGTTGAATGATTTTTATAGACTGTATGGTATTTACATTAAATAGTATAAATAAGCCTTTGTACTCTCTGTGTTTTTTCTGGTTATGCCTGAGTTTACCTTGTTTGGTGTTTTTAATTGAGGCCAGTCTGACAGAAAACGGATATTTTAAGAATAAAAGTTAGACTGTGGAGGCTCTGAGCAGCTCCTTCAGCGGCAGACTGAGACACTCTCAAAGCAGGAAGGAGCGCTACTGCAGGTCCTTCCTACCTCCTAAAATTCAATAACCCATAATACTGTGCAATGTCCATTTTTTTCTTCATTTTTTAGACAAGGCAAGACATTTATTTTTGTATAGCCCAATTTCACAACAACAGCCGCCTCAAAGGGCTTAACAGACTGCACTAGACAACATCCCCTGTCATTAGACCCTCCATCAGGGGAAGGAAAAACTTAAAAAAGAAAAGAAGAGAGAACTGCTGTAATAAAATTTCCCCTCTGTGGGATCAGAAAGGTCCTATCTTATCTTACCTCTCTTATATGTTATGGAGAAAATTATTTACTTTGTAATATTTAGTTTAATCAACCTTCTCTCTAGCAGAATCTACATGCCAGATATATTTAAATGTCAGGTGTAGATGTCTAATTAGAAAGCTTTCATTAAGAAAAATGACCACGTTACCGCAGCTATTGAGTAGATTCAGAAAATAAGTTGTTTTGGACACCAAAGCATTAATCTAAGCTCCATCCATGGTACAAGGACTAGCACTGCAACAAGAGGCTGACCAGGCTGTGTAATTGTAACTCCTTCAGTTAGAAATGTTGAAGGATGTTCAGTAATTACATTAGGTTACAGAACACCTTTTAACCTGACTTTTGATTGAAACCTCACAATATTTGCTCAATTAATGTACTGTACATTATAACACACGTTTGAATTCAATGTCCTCTATTAAGACTCTCTATTAGAGACAAAATAAAACAAGGTGAAAGAGATCGTACCTTTGAATGTACAACTGTGTGAAAGAACTAGAGATAAGATCACTGAAGGTCTAAGTACTTATTTTTCCATTGTTTGTTACACATAGTCAACACTTTTGCAGTCAGAAATAATACAAAGAATAGTAATAACATTAATACTACTGTTTTTAACTTAAAATTAAAATAAATGGGCAGTCTATGTATTGCTGGTTATTGTAGTTTTTGTAGTATTATTGTAGTTTTATTGGTTTCCTGTTAAAGGTTACAAGTCAAACAGTATGTTTGCTTTAACTCCATTAAAAATCCCTTCTAATGCAAAAATCTAAAGTAAAGTATCAAAACATACAGTAGATGCCAAAAACAGTCAATGGCCAGAGTTGTGAATACTTATAAATGCAGGCAGTCATGTAATAAGAAAGTTTGACATATTACTGCTGAAGCTAGCCACATTGTAAATTAAGTTTTTGCACTCATGAAACATGAAGCCTGGTGGAGTTCATGTAAATCCGATTTGGTGTTTGGACAGTCCAACATTTTCATCCAAATAGTTCAGCTGTGGCGATGTCTTGTGTGTCATATGAAGTTATGAAGTCTTCAATGGATGACCTGCTCTTTACACCCTCCAAGTTCAATGAAAATAACACAGAGAAAATTGTCAAAGATACCTACATGTGGGGTCATGGCCACAACATCAATGACACATTCTATTTTAGATAAGCTTTGAAACTACTTAAACTTCTCAAATGTCCTTGAAGTCTTACAGGGTTAGAGAAAGTCCGGATAATTGGCAGCCTTTCTGAATGATTTGTAGCAATTCGCTGCAGAGTTCAATATATTTTGGGATGTGTGGCGAGTTTCTGTCCACCTTGAGGGCCTGTCCGCTGGAGTGAAGGAAATCCTGAGCAGAGGAGTAGTGGAGAAAAACCACAGAAAGAGAGAGAGATATATGACATAATCCTGACTCAGATTAGTTACTGGTTGATATCTTGTTTCTCAGGTCTACAGACTCAATCAATAGCTGCCAGTGAATGAGAGGAATCTCAGTCTCACACACCATACACACACTGTAAGGGAGGATGAAATGTGGAAACTAATGAGAAAAACTTCAGAGCATCTTTGCAACTGTCCATTTTGTGAATATTACTTATCTACTTCTCTTAGAGCAACACAACCTCTGTATTATTATTATTATTATTAATATGGTTTCTCACTTTAGTCTCGCTTGGTAACGCAGACTGACAATCAAAGTCAAAAGTCATGGTCACCTGTGCTACATTGTTACTCAGTATAGTATAAATAAACAAGCTCTGGAAACTACAACTTAACGGTCTAACAATGAGCTGTGTGCTGTTAAATGGTCTGGCGAACAATCCAACAGTGCATAAAGGCACCAGCCGTGAGCCGCGGCAGCTTCACGGCAGGACAGCAGAAAGACATTAGTACTGAAGACCTAATTACCTGCAGCTGGATGCCACTGTAGGCCCATGCCAGCTCCAGCTGCATTTCTGCACACCTTCAAACACACCCAGCATGCAACACTGTCACTGGAAATTACATAATTAATTTGTCAATACAATATACATTTTCTGTTTGTTTTTCAGTATGGACCATTTATTTAACTGGTTCAAAAGATGTTTAATTATATAATGCACAGATTTAATGTTAAAATGAAAAGGGTTACAAATAAATGACTTGTATGACAAACTAATGGCTCCTTGGTTTACTTAGCAGAAAAACATCACTTGATCAACACCAAGGTATAGATTAACTAGTTTCATATTAGAATACTAAACACTCATCTGATCAGGTGTTTTCAGATTTCATTCACATTTATCTTCCATGTATCCTACTTGTAGTTACATCTTCTCATTTACCTGCCAAACACAGATGTTGTTAGTATACTGTACAAAGGGTCTGGAATATAGAACAACCTGACCATATGTTTTTCAGATCTGCCCCTACAGCTGTTTATGAATATTAAAATTTATAATGACTGATTTGAGTACACAATAAATGTAATATTTATTTGCTTTTCACGATGAGTTGTAAAAGTAAACATTCACAAATTAATACATAGAACCATGAGGTACAATTTGTAGATGACTTTAAGTGATTTTTTCTTTTACAGCAGTAATTTACTGCATACTTAGACAGATTTATTTAGAAGAAACCAATATTACAAACCCCTCATCTATCATAACCATAATGATGGTTCAAGCCTCATCCGTCACAAATATTACATCTAGGTTACCATGACACATCTATTTGATTCATTTTTCTAAGCTCAGTCCTGCCCCACATGCTGTATGAAGACAGAAGCTGATAACTAAATTTCAACCAAAGCAAGTAAGTGGAGTTGCATTTTCAGCTAAGTCTGTTGCAAGAAGAAGGAGCAGCAGTTTAGGTCAACATGCCATCAATTGGCGTATTATTCAAAACCTTGGGTCCTCATTAAAAATTCAAAAATGAGTGAAAGTGAAGTGGTAGATGGAGCCCAGGCCACTTCAGAGGTCACATGTATCATGGAGCACAATCTATGTAGAATTATTCTTCGGCACAGAGACAATTGGTGGGTGATTTATTAATTTAACAGCCATAATGATACAATTAGAGTCTTGCAGCACTGGTAAACAGAAATGCTTTTCATCTTTAGTCACTGCACCATAGGTTTGTCTTTAATTATAACTAGGTTTAGAAATACTACTTGTTAATTAATGTGGCAACTATAATTATTCACTTTTTTCACTATTTGGGAAGATCATGATGGCATGTACTATAAATGTATGGGGTAAAATCAAAACGATAAATTCTAACACCACACAAAGCCTTCTTGTGAAATGGAAATATATTTAAATCTTTTCAGATTGAAAATGTAGGTCTGATATTGGCATAACAAAACAGTATGTGTTCGGAAAAGACGTAAGCAAACAGAGACTGAGCCTTGCCCCGCAGGCCGGCCTTCACGTCCAGTCCAGGGTATGCAACATCCTTTGAAAGAGGCTACTCATGAATGAGGTCTGGGGCTTTGTCTTTCTAGAGAAGAAGATAAAAGATAGAAAGATTTAAAAAAAAAACAGGAACACACGCTCACATAGTGTGCACAAAAGTCAATGTCATTAGAAACTACAAAGAGAAACTATAAAGAGAGTGTATTATGTTGAGCTTGTTATTATTTAGGCACATCTCTAATGTCCAGAGCCACTTGTCACCTTCCCTCCTGTCCTCTTTAATGCTTTCCCATTAACAAGCTGCTTATTCTCCCTCTCGATTTACCCCAACCCAATTGATTCTGTCACTTTTGGCTCACAGCAGCACACGTTCAGAAAAATTTCCACATTAAAAAAAGATCAAGTTATCATGGTGAGCAACTCAGTAAAACACCTCAGCCTGCCAGTTCCTCTAAATGATCAACATGATTTAGCTTCTGTTGTTTATGAAAAAAAAATCATCACACACTTTCATGTTGGATTGGTTTGATCATACGCACATGTGTGATCCAATTTAAATGTGTTTACAATCACACGTGGAAGGAATTTTAATGGCTGCATAAGAAAAATGTTGAAGCCAAGAAAGTGATGCCTTTAATCAATAAAAAAAAAACTATATACTTCTCTTGTCTTTTTTTAATCCTTGAGCATAACAAGTTACCTTTCATTTCTTCTGCCACCTCTGCAGCTACAGGCTAATTCTAGTTCCTTCTCATCCCATACTCTCCACTCCTTATTGTGCCCAAATCTTTCTTCTTTCTCAATGAACAAGGCCCTGAACTTTCTGAAATCCCTGCAGTAGGTTTTTGTCCTACAATGTCGCTCACATTGAGACGGCCAGGTTTGAAGTGGAAAAACCATGTTGATTCTGTTCATGTGATTACTTTCCATTGTCAGTGCAGTGAATAAAACTTGTGTAAATACAGTATGTGTAGTTTGGTGCAGTAGTCACAATGAAAGGAATGAAATTGTTTTTTTTTTTAACATGTAGAGAACATGACCAATCTCTTTAATGTCTTTGTACATTGTGAATCTTTAACCTTGTAAAAATACATTTTTTGTTGCATGAGTGTCACATGTGACACATTTTTATGTCATTCTGTCCTGGTCACAAATGTTAAGGTTTTTGTTAGTATTCAGTATCAGCTTAAATGTTTTTAGTCTCTAAGCTTAGGCTTATTGAGACTCCTGGTTACTGATGCAATTTTCCACTAACTCAGAAAGCTAGGTGCTACATTTCGAAGCTGTGCTGGAAAGGTCCAGCAGTGTCCTCCATCTCCCAGTATCATAAATAACAAATAAACAAAACACATGGGAAAGAAAGGAGGTGACATGGAGCTGAGCTGGGACTTCAGGTAAATAATCAACATTCCCCTAAATAAAAATGTCTCAAGCTTAAACCTAATCAAGTTATTTGTGTCTGTACCTTTGGGTTGTAAACCAAATGCTGATGCCCAAGATGACATAAGTAATAAATGGGGCCTGTAATGTCTGGCTACCAGAGAAAATACTGGACCAATACATGATTAACCCAGATTCTTGGCACATTTCAGCGGATGACGACAAAATAATTTAAAATAATGTTGCTTATTAAATTGTACAATTGGATCTCACACATAGCATTTAGTATTCTTTTGCAGCAGTAAAATTGTTATTTGTTTGATCAACTAGAACTATTTACAACCTTGTAATCCTCCACTGGGGATGTGCATTGGTGCTTGTTTTAAATTATGAGCATGAAGGCAGTCTAATTCCTACTAAGGCTGTATTAGGGCACTGAAAATGATCTGCGATTACTGAAAACAATGCCCAGCGTTCAGAAATTGTTCAGCAATATTGGCTATTTGGTCACTTTCCCAGTGGGGATTTGTTTTGACCAACGCTGAAACCATTTCAAAGTATGTTCTAGGGCTATATAGTTGCTTGTAAATGCTTGTACATAATTAGTATGCATATCCGTGTCTGTGTTAGGAGGAAGCAGTGTGATACAAAGAAGGAAGAAGAAATAAAGGATAACATCTGGTGCATAACATCTGCCCCAGGCCTGCTCATCATGGGGAATCATTAGAGAAATCACACACAAACATTCAAACAAACACCCACAGCCCTCACACACACGTCATTGACAGAGACCTTCATGGAAACAACATGCTAAAGTAATGGACAGATGACAGGACAGATGGACAAACGGACTGTCGGGTGCCAAATCCAAAACATTTACACACACAAGGGACCAACATTAAGAAGTCCTGCAAAGAGTGATGTGTCGCGTTGCATATTTCCATGCAACCATAAGCAACGATCAGTATCAATCAAACTGGCTTTGATGTACAAACATTGATTCTCTCTGTGTTCTGTCACTGAAACTGATAGAACATGGCTGTAAATGTGTGTAAAATGCACACACATTGATTGTGTTCATAATGTAACCTGTGCTTTTCCATGTTTTGAATCCAGAGGGGAATGTGTTTTGAAGATAGCGGCTCAATGTCCTTGTCTGATTGCACTGTGAGGGAGGAATTTGGCAACATCAAAGGTTTGAGACAAAACCTAGTGGCTGGAAGAGACTTTTCATCACCGCTTATCGCTGTTTTACTTAATTACCTCATCACGACAGGGATGATGATTGGAACATATTTCACTGATAAACGACAACATAGCTCTGCCTTTTTTTTTTTTTTTTTCTTGTAGGGAAACACAAGGAGTCAAACACACCAATGTGATATCTTAACGGACATTTACTTCCTCAACAGAAAGAGTGGCCAGTTCAAAACAGCCTCGCCAAAATGATAACCCACAAGTTGACCTCAGAAGCTGCTCTCAAGGGCACATTCATCTATAGCAATTAAACAAAGAGTAATAGCAAAGGCCACAGCAATAAACACATCACACGTCATACATTAATTAACCTAAATTGATATTGTCGAGAGAATTTACACACTTCCTATTAAGGGATAAACTTAAAATATTGCCATGTACATAAATATAAATAAATAATTTATCTAACATTACAATGAGTTGCATAGGATACTGTCATACTGTCACAAGTGAGCTGGATTTTCTGATGGTCATCTTGCTGCATAGGCTAATTTACATAATATAATAGAGTGCACTCGACTGTGTTTGTGCGAATATCCAAAATAACAACAGCCTCATGGTGACAGTGTATTATGAAGATAAACTATGTAGCACAACAGAAATGACAAACCAACACCATTACATTTAGCATGACCCCCAAACTGCAACCGTTTTCCTCTGGAGGTACTAACCTGTTCATTCAGATATCATATATTATTAGTTACACGTCACACTAGCCTGCAAGGAGCACAACAGAATAACATAAAGCCATGAAGGATTCAGACTTTCTGACTCAAAACTAAAGTGTTCATAAAAGGCAGAAAAAGTGAAGTAATGGTGGAGTTTGCAATATTCTAATGTGGCATGTGTTGCTTTTAATAATTTTGCGCCTCACTTTTCTGCTCAGTGAAAGTCTGGATGACATTGTCTTCTGGGCAACTGCCTGCTTATCTATTTCACTTATGAATTCTCTTCATTTACTATAATAACAACGATAATAGTGACATTTCTTCATCTCTACCTTTCCAGGATATCATCTCAAGCTTGAACTCTTTTACAAACTGACACCTCTATGGGTTTGACTTGGTCCAGTGTAACATTTATGTAAATTTAACATTCAAGTTAATAATGTCTTTGATAAAGTTTTATTTAATTCTGAATGGCTTTAAAATAAAAGAGTGCAAGAGTAATTATTTTGCTTGTAAGGCATTACCTAAATGGACTTTTAAAATTCAATTAATAATGAGAAACTAGACCTTTTGTTCCCTCCTGATTCTGCTGTGTTACTGTACTGTTCTGTTTGGCTGCCGGTGACACTCAGCCCCCTCCTGTGACTCTGATGTCCCCTTTTGTCTGCTACAATTCTTTTTCACTATCCCTTTAGGAAAAGCCATTTTTCCATCACCTTTCCCACATTTCTTATTACTGGTAACAGCCTTTGCAGTATTTGTTACCCGTTCACATGCTGTGTCTCTTTCACTATCTCCAACAAAGGAAACATGTGAAGGACTGCCGAACACAATTCTCTTTAGCTCAGCCTCATTTTAGCTTTAAGACAAGCTAATCCAACAAAATATATATATATTTTTTTCATTCAGTAAGTTTAGACTTCTGCTGTCCTGGTGATTGGGGGATAATCACATCCGCAAACGCAGTAGCAGTCGTAGCAGCTGCATATGGTCAGCTGCTATGATCAGTCCGGCTTGATGCTCCTTTAGACAGTGGCTGTGTTTTTCAACATTGGATGAAAAAATATGTTGTTACCTTTCCAGACTGTAGATCCTTTTTCTTTACTTTCCCCTGCGGCTGCGGAATGATATTTAATACATTTAGTTTTGACAGTCTCTTTTTAGGGAAATCTTTGCTATAATACACTGCAGGCTTTGTTTTTGTGCTGATGCAACACATTTGGTGTACAGTGTGTCTAGTGTCTATACACCGTGAGGATAAATAGCCAGGTTTGAATTCATGTTAGTTGTAATAAAAAAGGCTCTATGATTTTAATATATGTAAGAAAACAGTATTGTACCAAAGCTACTAATGCATCTATTTAATTATATTTTAGTACAGCAGTGGGACAATTTCTTTATCAGTAAGTAAAAGTAATCAGTATCTTGAGAAAAAGACCCATGGCCCACCATGTGTAAATGTTTTAAACACACTTCTAAATCATCTTTATTGCACTATTATAATAACATTTTAAGCAGTCAAAAATAGTGATTTTTTTGGAGCCATTTGTGTAAAATTTGTTTAAAGTCATTACTATCACATCCATTTTTTTTTAGCACAATTACTATGGGAATGCATTTATTGTTAGTGCCAAAAACAAAAGCAGTTTTCATTGGCAGTTCTGGAAGCCTGAAGAAAGATAAACAGAGAATGCTCTTCAAAACGGCAGCAGTGGCGGGAAATAGCTCCATGTCTCATATTCTTTTAAAAACAATAAACAGCATCTTTAAACTAAAACTCACCGCAGCTCAAGCCACGCAAGGTCCTTTGAAGGAAAAGGAAAGAAAGCTAAAGAGACAGCTTCGGAAAATGAATATTTCTCCTGTTGTGCACAGTGTTTCTCCTGATATTCACAGTTTTTTTGTGGTTATGTATCATTTTGATGGAAAACTATTCTTTTGATGTGCATGTAGATCTCTCTGTGGTGCAATGTTTTATTCAGTGGCCATTTAAACAAATGTAACTTTTCTGTCACATTAAAATGCACATGGAATGAATAAATATATTTTGTTTAGAAACAACACATTATACCCAATTGACTTCAATCTCCATGCAAGGAAAGTTTGACATTTATGGCTCAATGCATATTGGTGTTGCACTTATTTTATCACGTTTTTTTTTTATCAAGGACAAGAAGAGAGTAAAACTGGCCTCAGGCTCTTTTTCCCAAAGTGGTCCACCTGTTTAATGATCCTCTGTTACTCAGTTCTGCTTCAGCACATTGAACATAAATAACTCCTTCAAGTATTGAATATATATATATATAATGTAACCTAAATATGTCCCCCAATGACACGACACTCAAACCATTTACCATCTATGACAACAATTTGGACATGTCTGTCCTCAGAAAAGTTTCTACTGTCTCTATTGAAGTGGTAATCTCTTGATTTTACCTAGGATCAACAAAGTCCCTTGGTTACGGGATGAAACATATTCTCCTTTCTTAAAAGCCTCCCACATCTTAAACTCTATGAGCTTTGATATCCAAGGACTACAAAATGTATGCTTATTCTAAAACAGGCATCAAATGAGGGTCTGCTGGCTGCCAGTACTGTGCCATGTTGCCTGTCCTTCACAAACAAAAGTACCTAAGGACATGACAGAGAAAGAATCAGGGCCAACAAGAAGTGCACTGCAGATAGTAAGCCAACAAGAGAAGGAGATTTCCCTGAGATGAGTCGAAGATGAAATGCAGGTGACATCAATAACTTCAGTAACAGGACAGTAGTCTTCATCATAAGCATCTCCTCCGCTGCTTGCTGACGCACAAAAGTGAGGATGAAAAACAGCTTCCAAACGAGGAAGCATGAAAGGACGACAAAGCAGTTTACGAGAAAAAAACATGAGGCTTTAAACACAAGTGTGTCTTAGGGGCGTAGTGGCTCAGTGGTGGAGCGGTCATCCTATGATCGGAAGTTGGTGGTTCGAGTATGAATGTGTGTGACTGTGGAGGTGAGTTTGGTGGTGGTCAATATCATGGCAGCCCCCCTCTCTATCTGCCCCAGGTGTGAATGGAAGCATAATGTAAAGTGGTTAAAGTGCCCGAGATGGGTACAAAAAAGTGCTATATTAATAGACACCATTTTAGTTTGGCCCATGTCAAAGTGGACAAACCTGTGCTACTCTACCTCTTCTACCTCTCTTCTGCTTTTCATCATCTTCTCGAGCCGAGTGTGTTGCTGGCTCAAAACGGGAGGATGCATGCTGGTCAGGTGGACATTTATTTCTCTGAGTACTATCCAAAAAAAAAAATCAGTTTTTGTCACCATGGCAACAGGTAGCAGAGTAAGAACCACAGTTTGGAGAGGCTTGGCTCAGAATGTGGCAGGATGCTTTTATTTTCAACTTATTTTATTAAGTTGAAGGACTAGAGCAGAAAATATGAAAAGTAGATTCAAACTGCAAACAGTACAACATTTTCATCCTGCTAAATTCAGTTATTAAAAACACTGACCTGTGTTCCAGGTAATTGTATTGGGTCAGCTTAGCTTAGTTCTCATTTATTTCTCCAAAAGATAAAAATAGATGTGTCATTGTCTTCTTTTCACACATGTAATCAAGACCTCCATTTAAGCACACCAGATTTTCTATTGCAACTCTAAGGGCACTTCACAAGGCTGTTCAGCTTCTTACTAATTCAAGGCATGAATACACATTGAATACAAACATGAACAAAACACGTGAAAGATTTTAAATGGAATCTGTCCCAGTAGGTACTAAGTCTATAACCATGAAGCTGATTGATTTGAAGCTGATGTTTGAGACCAAAGGGAAAAACAAATCAATACAGGTCGACAGAAAGGTTAGTTACAAGGTGAATCAGTTTATTATAAATCTGATTGTTATGTTGTATATTGATTAATGGAACAAAAAATGTAAAGGTTGGTGTAAGTGTTGTCATGAAAATGCAGCAGCAACAGTGCTCACATTCACTCAGTTTCAAAACAATTTGAATGCTGTGATTGAGATAAAATAGTGCAAAACAGTAAGGGAAAATTAGAGAGTCTGTTATAATACTAGAAGCAGAAAGTCATGTTTTGATCAGGAAAGACAAAGTTTGAGAAAGAAGAGCAGTGTTCTTGTTGCTACAAAGTGGACCATGCTGCTTGCCACAGCAGGATCCATAAACAGTAGCTGGCAAACTCTCAGCGGGCTGATATTCACACACACACTCACGCACGCACTGGGACGTGTCCTGAGCGCATGAATAGGGGTCTTTTCTGCTGAGTAACTGGGGAGGTGGTGGCCGCCCCACTGGCTCATTGATTTATCCGACAGCCTGCTCCTGTTTAAAGCCCAGCTGTCTCTGTCAACACACACATGGGCACGTGGTATGTTGCCACGCACACACAGCTACACACAGTAATGCTCCAGCGTGCACATTCTGTCAGTAGCGAACCTTAGCCAACTAGTGCTTCTGTTGCTCTGTACCCTGTTGCTGCCGAGCTTGGCCTGTTGCCAGCGGGGCAGTAGCAGTGTGTACTTTGCCTGTGATAGTGAACAAGAGCAAAGTGTATTGTTGGGATGTATTTGCAGTTATTATTTGCTGGGCATCATCTGTACTTCATGCTGACTCTTTTTATTACAGGTACAAACATTACCTCCAGTGACCAATCATCTCCTGTTAATGGTGACTATCCTTTCTGACCATTTAGGACACTCATGCGTTATTATTTTTAGCTGTTCATAAATGTCACTTTTTCTTATTTAGGCTCATTCTTCTTTTTGGAGCATAGGATCGCTGCAGGCTTCCAGCTACAGGGAAGACGCAATAAGCGATTATTATGAAATATGATCATGTTAAAATGGAGGCCCTGTGGTAACAATGGAACCTAGAGGAACGCATTCCCTTTCCATATTTAGACGGCAGGTTAGTCTTAATCACATTATGAGGATGCAGGATCACCAGGGTTGCTCAATTATACATTCTCCTGTCTTTCATTCGTTCTGCCACCTCTCCCTTCTGCTTTCTTCACCTCTAGCCCGTCACACAGATTATGCTCTCTCCCTCTATCCTCAGTGGAGAGGCAGGAATCACACACTAAGCTTTGAACATGAAAGACGAGGTGGAAAAACAACAACAAGGACAGCGGATCACTGCGTGCGTCTGAGAGTGTCTGTGTGTGTGCGTTTCATGTGCATGTAAAGGAATCTTTGCTCCAAGATGTGTTTAAAATGTCATTTGGATGTGCCTCAATGTGTTTATAGCTGAGCTTTTATGCCCTGCTTTTGCATTTACCTATGTGTTTTGACATATTTATGCAGCAAAGCTTTCATGTGTGTCTGTTAGAAGCTTTTAAAATGTTCACACAATCCATTTGTCTTGTAAGACAGTATTCTGTTGTTGTCAAGTCATTAAAACTTTGGTTTTGGTTTGCAACAATTCACAATAAAACTTTTCAAATGTGCCCCATGTCATGTTCCTTAAAAGTTCACATCCAAGGGTTTGAGTCCAAAGAGTTTGAATTGTACAGAGTATACAGTGTAGAAAGTGCAGCCCGACACTGTAATTTATTCTGCTCAAGGCCTTTACCTACTCAGGAAGACCTAACTGGAGATAAATCTCTGTGTGAATAATATTTCTGGGAATGCTGCAGGTACAATCCTCATGATATAATTTTGACAGATTTAGTACACAAGAGTGCGACCCAGTGAGTGTGTTAGACAGAAGTTAGAAGAAAGCTCGCCATCAGGTGAGACTCAGTGGGCTGTCAGTTACAATGAGCCGCTGGATGAAAAGATAAACCAGAAAAAGTTGCAGCGCACACATTATAAAACAGTATCTCTTTTGCATACAGACACAGATTGAAGAAAGCTATATGTAAAACCTGCTTACTCTCGACAAGGTGAGAAAACACCCAGCTGACATACAGTAAACTTAGTTTGAACTTAGATTCTGATGCAGCCGCTGTGTCTACTGTGTCGATTGCACTCTGGCCCCACAACAGCGTGAGGGACCACTTAACGTCATTTGCACTTTCATGTTGGCTGGGACTGTTTGCAGCAGGATTCTATAGGGTCTATGAGAAAATTTACCAAAATTAAAATAGGAGTAGTAGATGGGAGTAGAGTCAAATAAAACTGACTGTGCCATCAGCATAAAGATTTTAACTCACAATCCAACATCATTCAACACATTCAGTGTCAAAGAGTACAACCATTGAACAAACTAATATAGTCTTTGCAGTTGATAAAGTTAGCAATGTTCGCAAACTGCAATTATAAATATGGCATGCAGTTTTACTTGGGACATTTGCTTTAAATAATAAAAGAATTGGCTGTTAGCATTATTTTTGCTTTGCTTTTTCAACATTAAAAAAATAAATATAGATAAGTGCTTTATAAAAAGTTTCATCCATTAGTGCTTAGCTGATTGCTACTTTAATGGATGGCTTTTTAAAGGAGTAATAGAAGAACCTGTCCTTAGCTGGATCCTGTTTAATGTGGCAAAATGTTGTCAAAGGAACAGCCTACTGACAAAATGGTTTCAGTGAACTATGTATTGTCCATTTTTTGTTCTGTCATTTCCCTCTATTTCAGGCTGAAATTGCTCTCTTCTTCTGTAAAGCAGGATAAAACCTGCTCTTGTGTAACTTGGCGCTGATGCCTCGGTTGGAAGGAGAGAGTGAATGAGCTGCGTAAGAGAGGAAAATGGATTTATTGGTTTTGTGTTGCATGCTCCTGTCATTTCAGGACAAAGTATTGTTGTCAACTGTAATTTATTATACTATTTAGGACATACTTCTTTTATTTTTACATGTACAGTAGTATCAATCATGAAGGGTTTTTCTCACACACGCAAAAGCAGACATGCATACACAAGCTTTAGCTTTAAAGTGAAAGCTAAATGCTAAAAGAAAATGAGCACAGCAAACAACCATCCTTTAGACCTAAAAAATAACAACACAGATATTAATGAGCTGATCGGTTATAAAAGCTGCAATAACTGCTTTTTCCCTGAGTTTACACATAACATTCACTAAAGCAGCCCCCTCAGCTGAGCACCACATTGTGCTGCTGTGGACAGCTGGACAGACACATGTTTTTGGACTAGTCTTTGGTTTGTTTATGATATTGCTATTTACTTGCTTGTGTGAAACAGGTTAATGAATTTATAGCGACTTCCATCCAACGTGCAGTGTTAAACATATATTAAAAAGGCTTTCTGGTGAAAATTTAATTAATCCTCACACATTTAGAATCCTTTTAACTATGCAATGAAGTGTATATATATGTTATATGTGGTTTGTTTATGATATTGCTATTTACTTGCTTGTGTGAAACAGGTTAATTAATTTATAGCGACTTCCATCCAACGTGCAGTGTTAAACATATATTAAAAGGCTTTCTGGTGAAAATTTAATTAATCCTCACACATTTAGAATCCTTTTAACTATGCAATGAAGTGTATATATATATATGTTATATGTCTGTATATGTCAGTATTTCAACCTTTGTTTTCATGTAGGAAGGATGTTTTTGAGTAGCTCTGTTAATATCAACTAGAAGGAAGGGAATAGAGCTACACTTTATGACAGGTGGTATAAGTTGATTCAAAAGCCAAAATAAACCTGGATTTGACATTTATTCAGCACATTGGATAACATGGCCAAGATATTCTAGGGAATCCTGTTTGTTATGCATTTACCTCACCACAGAATGTTATCAAGGTGTTGGGACGTAATGTGACTTATGATTATGATTTGACACTCCTATAATGCTTTGTTATTGTTGAATACATGTTGAACTGACAGAGACTGAAAGTGTGTTGTATTAACCATTACAATGAAATGGATTTATATAAACTATAATGATTACTCATGCATAACAATATATGCTCTAATTGCTTGGTTGTATGCTGTTAATTTAATGTTGACTAGTTAGCTTTCATTTATATTTTGAAATTATTATGTGCCACATTTGCCTGGTACTTTAGACAATAGATAAAGTTGGATACTCCTCACAACCACTTGTATGACTAATTGCAGTGTAGTTTAGTTTACTAAACTGTAGTGTAGTTTCACTGTAAATCCTAACATACTAGACAATGACAAGTGCATCTTCTCATCCCTCATTTGTGGAACCAGCAACAATGGCAATAGAAATGCATTTCTCTTTTCCAACACTAATATTACTTTCAAATGTCATTTAGAAAGAGCTCCTGACATAAATACATGTATATATGACATCATGACATTCTAGAATCCCACTATGACATCATGACATTCTAGAATCCCACTATGACATCATGACATTCTAGAATCCCACTATGACATCATGACATTCTAGAATCCCACTATGACATCATGACATTCTAGAATCCCATTATGACATCATGACATTCTAGAATCCCACTATGACATCATGACATTCTAGAATCCCACTATGACATCATGACATTCTAGAATCCCACTATGACATCATGACATTCTAGAATCCCACTATGACATCATGACATTCTAGAATCCCACTTTGACATCATTACATTCTAGAATCCCATTATGACATCATGACATTCTAGAATCCCACTATGACGTCATTACATTCTAGAATCCCACTATGACATCATGACATTCTAGAATCCCATTATGACATCCTGACATTCTAGAATCCCACTATGACATCATGACATTCTAGAATCCCATTATGACATCCTGACATTCTAGAATCCCACTATGACATCTTGAAATGATCGAAAATGCTCCAAAATACACTAATACTGGGGAGGACCCCAGACCATCCGGCTAGAAATCAAGTGTACCTGAATTTACTAGACTTCTTTAAGGGTGTTTTTTCTGCTTGGCTCAAGAGGCTAAATCAATGTGTAGTCTTAGTTTGTAGTTATCCTAATTAAAACTTGAATTATAAATATATGTAAAAACAATCTGGACCTTGGTAGATTCTAAACTCTGGCTACGGCCCTGACTTGATCATCTGAGAAGTTTCACATTCAAGTCAGGGGCGGCAGTAGCTCAGTGGTAGAGCGGCCGTCCTTCAATCGGAAGGTAGTAGGATCGATTCCCGCTCGCCCCACAGTTCATACTGTCGTTGTGTCCTTGGGCAAGACACTTAACCCACCTTGCCTCCAGTGACTGTAACACTGGTAATGTAATGTAAGTCGCTTTGGATAAAAGCGTCTGCTAAATGAATAAATGTAAATGTAAATGTAAGTCACTGACATTTTTAAGGCACTTTTTATCCAATTGTTTATTTCACTAAAGTCATTGGATATGGACCTTGTGTCTCTTAATCACTACCTTAAAAGAAGACTATTGTTCTTATTGACTTTATTCATGCCATCTGCTGTTTTTATTTTTGTGACTGAATTATACTACAAGAGCTTCCACTTTGATTATGCTTGTTTGCTCTTGCATAATCAAGGTACAGTGGAAAATATAACCTTGCTTATTATTAACCCATCATTAATAGCGTTAGCATGCAAACTGAGCTAAATAGGTCATTTAAAAATACATAAATTAAAGAGATTGTAGAGCAGACTTGACTTGTGGTTTCTACTTAAGTGTACTTTTTCACAAGCTCTCCTATTTCTTATCTAAAGTCACATCCAACATCAATTTAATCTGCTCTTAGTTATAAAAGATTTTTTGCAACATTTTGGTCAATTGATTGTTTTTATGTAAATAAGCTTTATTTTACAAGTTTTGCTTGTACGTTAGGGTTAGTGGTTATAAGCTCATTGTGTTCATACAATTGAATGTTACATTTCTCTCTATCAGCTTAAACTGTCAATAAAGTGACACTGTTTCTAAGTCGCCCTATGTTGCTTGGAGAACTAAAGTAATGAGCTACAACAGGTCTTTGGCTTGCAGCTGTTGTTCCTCTGCCCCTCTGCACTGACAGCTGAACAAGGAGGCAGGTCACGCACCTCTGCCTTTTAATACCAGGACAAACTAAAGCAGCAATAAGAAATGCAAATTGAAGCTAAACACCTAGGATGGCCATCTACATAACTATTAGCTGAAATCTTTGTCCTTGTAAGAAGCCTCGTGTTACTGGTGGCTTCATCTGTGTAATAAATATTTTCAGTTATTTGTTGTCAGGACCAGGATGTTTTTAAATCTGACATTGCCCTTTTGTTTGCCTAATAAAGGTGTGTGCCATGGAGGTGAGCTGTTTATTGGCAATTTTCTTTTTTGGCATTAGTCCTGGAACTAATTGGACTAAATAAATACACTGTGGACTAATTTGATTCAATTGTGTTCGGTGTCTGTCAATATGTCTGCCCTTCAACTGCTTTCCCTGACTAAATTCATCTTGTTAGCTTGGTGCCTGTCTCTCCCCTTAGGTCAACTGAGTGATGGAGGCAGACAGAAAAGGTGTTTTTAAAATGCAGTTAAATGAGCTGAAATCAGGTATTCCTTGAACAGACACAGCCCAAAATGGAGACTCTAGCTCTGTGTCTGATACGGTAAGGCAAACACGTGCGCATACATATACGCACACTTTCAGTCAGGCAGAAATTGACTCCAATTAGCCGGCCGATGGTCTCTCTCTTTCACTCATCAGCGCGAGTGTGAGAGGCTCATCATTAAAAAAGCATGCTTAATGACAGTGGGCCTAACCCTCTCTAATGCACACACTCTTTGATATTCTAGAAGTAATCCTACACACCTTCAGTACGCCTGCCCCATCAGTCGCTCTCTGCCCCCGTCTGCTTTCACTCCTCATTTCTTCTGTAGATTTTATTGTTATATTGACATACAGTATAAAAGAAAATACAAATGGAAGAGAACAATAATGCAACTATCTTTTTTGTAAGTGATGTATGAATTAATTAGTTTTGCAATATGAGTGAAAAGGAGAAAATCAAGATATGTGCTTTCTCTGGTGACCTTTCTTTGTGCTGTGCGCTGTGGCATCAGCAAAGCTTCAGTGTAAAACCAGGATTAGTGCGCAGTAAGACTTCTGCGGCTCAAAGTTACTGTAGTGAGACCATCTAAAGTCGCTCTCAGTCATTGTGACTCACACATAAAAAGCTTTCCTCTAGAGCTACATCAGTTTAACACTCCTAGCACTAAGAAAGTGAAATACGTTATGACTGTGCAACAATCTTCATGCTGTAACTAGCAATGATAAATGTGACACATTTATGGCAGATTGTTTATCACTTCTGAAATGGTGAATTTAAAATTGGCCATTTGAATAAATATGAGTGTGAGTAGTTATCTGCCAATGCATGTCTGAAAGTGTTAGCCCTGCGATTCAATGACAATTATCAATGATGTATCCCGCTGCCCAAAGCAGCTGCGATAGACTCGAGCCTCATGCCACCCTTAAAATATAAGAATTATTGTTTTTACCCTTAACATTATTTATTACACTTAATTTATTGTTATATCATAGTCTAAACCAAAACACACCATCCACTGATAATAAATGACAAAGTAGTGTAGCTTTCTTTGTGTTTTGTCAGTACATACATGCATTTTTCCTGCAGAGTTCCCAGTTATGGTACAACAAATGATAATTAAATCTGCTTAATTTATAAAAATAAAAATAAAAATAGTCATTTTTAATTAAATTTTTTTGGCCTGGCCATTGCACTTTTGTCAATGCTACTTTAACTCAAACAAGTTTGTATCGATGGAAGTGCAACAATTCAAAAGCCAAATGAACAAAAATGCAAACAATGACAAAATTCAGTTTCCATCTTTTTATTGATGTGACACCTGCTGTACTTCATTTAATGAGAAGAGCTTGACTTTTAAAAATAAAATATAAGAACTGTTCAGAACAGTCCATAAAGTATGTATTTAAACACACAACAATGGCTCTACTTAAAGACTATTGTGCTATTTTCTCATCTTTGTAATAATTGCTCAATCGAATACTCCTCTGCAATTTCCTCCCCCTTTTATACAACACATAATTAGCTCCAATTATTGTTATTAACTTTGGGCAAAAGGCCTTTGTTATCAAGGTCAGTGTGGTCTGACAGAGCTTTAAAGCTGGCTCCTGCCTCATCTCATTCTCTCCACCGTTCAGTTAATTACGTCCAGCACGCTCCCATTCGCACAGTCCTTTGTCTCTCAGCTTTACACACAGACATGCGCTTCACTCAGTGGGAGGAATGAGGACCTTTCTGACATTTAGAAGGTTTGAGAGCTTCAACGAAAAAGTCACTGGGTTTGTGGAAGCATTGGAATGCATTATCAACACAAAAGTGCGGCCTCATTGGGCATCAAGGAGGTCAAATGCAGTATAAGAGGCAGGTACATTTATATGTATGAGAAGCCTTAATTTGTGATTCTATTCAAACAGTGATGCTTTTTTAAAAATTTGGTGTGAATTATTTTTTTCCTCAATTCAAGTGGCTCTTCAACAAAAAAATTACAGAGAAGAATGTGTTTATCCACAGTTCTAAATTGTAACACACCAAATGAATGTAAGAGATAGCTTTTATATCATACACAATTTGTTTCACTATGTCTGTTGTTAAACCAAAGTTATATTTAAAGTCATGGCTCTGTTCTGGGACCACACTGCTTTAACACGTGAATATGTGACAAGCCTAAGGCAGGGAGTGCAACAGAGATATCCCCACAGGGACCAGAACAGAACAGAGCAGGCATCAATGACAACACACATGACAGTGATTCAGTCAGACAAGGCTTAAAAAGGAAGAGCTGGAGCTGAGGTTTGGGTGCAAAGCCGCTTGTAGAGGATACAAGCTAGAACAGGTTAAAGTAGGAAAGCTCAAGGGGTGACTTATTTTTGTCGGGCAATCAAAAGTTAGCCTCACTCCACGTCCCTCAAGAAAATGCCATTTCTCCATTGACAGTTTGGCCATTGGGACAAATATTATATAGTATTATGATCAATTATTAATTAAATCAAATTAATCAAAGTAATCACCTAACAATTTGTAACACTACACAATAGATTGAATAAACAACAAAAGTGAAAAAGAACTTAAGGATATACATTTCCATGTGAAACAAAAAAATGTCTTAAACATTCACAATTTTGTGTCACATGTTGGCAAACAGCTTATTTAAATCCATAAAAGTAAAAAGAAAAGTACTTGTGGGGTTGGTCCCTGCATTTTTCATGACCTAGAACTAGAGGTGAACATCTCTTGTGCTTGTCTAAACCACAGGCCTTATTACAGGCATCTAATGATATGTTCAAAAAGTTAAGAAAAGTTTTCTAATTACGTACTGAAAGTTATAACTTTTTAACTGCGGCACTGTCGTCCTACATTTCTTTTCCTACTAAAAGTGATCTGCTATAAAACACCAAATGATCAAACATGCGCCACTAAATGTAATGCTAGTGTAGCACAATATTAATTTTAACCTATGAAACTCATTTTGGATGGCTTAGCGAGGTAATCAGCTGGCCCTCTGAAATGTGAGTGGCCTGTTACAGACTATGACCACAGCCACACTGAGCTGCTTAATGTGGCGCCAGCACCATTTTGTGTTTGTATTTGAACTGTGGATTGCAGCTTTCAGCAGAGGGCCACTAAGACCTTGAGAGTGAGTGGCAGCGAGGATGATTAACACAGCTACGCGGATGGTGGAGGAGACTTACACACAGATACACACAGGCTCCCTGCTATGGATCAAGCCCGGATATGCTCAAATGTTCTTAAGGGATTTACATCCCATAATTGTAACTGCAGCAGTGAGTTAGCCATTTACATGACAGTAGTGACTGGTTGTGACTTAACAATGTAGAGGGATGGACCTTAGGTGGCTGGAGCTTTGGGTGTTTCATAGAAAAGAGAAGGTCTAATTTCTGGTAAAATATAAAAACTTGTATGGTTTCTGGAATCTTTATCTTATGTTTGATGTGCCAAATTATTATGATGTGGCATTAGGCATTATGGTATACAGTCAGCTTAAATGTACAGTATTGTTCAAAATAATAACAGTACAATGTGACTAACCAGAATAGTCCAGGTTTTTAGTACATTTTTTAATTCTACGTGGCAAACAAGTTACCAGTAGGTGCAGAAGACTCTCAGAAAACAAACGAGACTCAGCATTTATGATATGCACTCTCTTAAGGCTGTGCAATTGGGCAATTGGTTGAAAGGGTTAAAATAAATAGCAGTGTGGCATTCAATCCCTGAGGTCATCAATTTTGTGAAAAAACAGGTGTGAATCAGGTGGCCCCTATTTAAGGATGAAGCCACCAGCACTTGTTGAGCATGCATTTGAAAGCCTGAGGAAAATGGGTCGTCTAAGACATTGTTCAGAAGAACAGCGTACTTTAAATAAAAAGTTGATTGGACTAGGGGAAAACCTATAAAGAAGTGCAAAAAATTATAGGCTGTTCAGCTAAAATGATCTTTAATGTATTAAAATGGAGAGCAAAACCAGAGAGACGTGGAAGTAAACGGATCCATCAAAATGGATCGAAGAATAACCAGAATGACAGGCTCAGCCAATGATCAGCTCCAGGACGATCAAAGACAGTCTGGAGTTACCTGTAAGTACTGTGACAGTTAGAAGATGTCTGTGTGAAGCTAATCTAGAATCTTTTCAAGAATCCCCCGCAAAGTTCCTCTGTTTAAAAAAAAAAAAAAGGCATGTGCAGAAAAGGTTACAATTTGCCAAAGAACACATCAACTGGCCTAAAGAGAACTGGAAGAACATTTTGTACAAAATAGTTTGAGTTTGTACAGTCAACGGCAGACACTGCTATTTTTTTTAAACACACCCCTTTCAACTAATTGCACAATTGCACAGCCTTAAGAGCGTGCATGTCATGAATGCTGGGTCTTGTTTGTTTTCTGAGAATCTACTGCACCTACTGGTAACTTGTTTGCCATTTAGCAATAAAAAATATACTAAAGACCTGGATTATTCTGGTTAGTCACATTGTACTGCTATTATTTTGAACTATTCTGTATGTATCATCTTTTCTAAGTAATGAGTCACTCATGTGGGATAAAGGGCTTGAACCTTCCATATTATCACAGAAACTAAGGTGGTCTTACGAAACAGGAGGGTTACATTATTGCACTGCAATGATGAAGGCTAGAGGACAGAATGAAGATCAAGGACCGGCTCAGAACATCCCAAAAGAAGAACTTGAGGTATTGCTCATAAAAAAGCAGTGAGTTTGAAGTTCAGATTTTTTCTTTGGTACTAATCCTTCTTCAATCATTATTCATTTATTTGATACATTTCTAATGTTCAGTCTTGATTAACTCTTCTGCTTTCCTAGACTGTTTTGTCCTATTTCTTAGACAGTGCAGGAAACACAACAATTATTAAGAAACTAAGGCATAATAAAGAGCAAGTGACTTTCTCACTGCAGCTTTGAGTGAAGGACACAGACAATAGCGCTACACAAACAGCTTTTGTACACCTACAACCACTGCTGTGTTCTGTTTTCCCATATGTTTTATGATTTGTATTCTACACAAATGTCAGCACTTGTGAGGCTGTGTTTATCTTTCTGAAGTTGAGGCCTCCCCAAATGTTGATGTTAATAGTGTTTTCAAATTCACAATGTCCCCCTCGGTGAATGTTATCTGTTTCGCTGGCTCGTTCTCTCTCCACTGGCGCAGTACAGATTAGTTAGTTTCTACCAGTTGGTGCAGTCTGGGGCTCCAAACGTTCACTTAATGAATTGGCAGTCATCTGTGTGTGTGTGTGTGTGTGTGTGTGGCTGTGTGTATATGTGTGTGTGTGTGTGTGTGTGTGTGTGTGAGGGAGTGAGTAATAGAGCCAGAAAGAGAGCGGCCAGTGAGATGCTAAATTAATAGCAGTCATCTTTACATGCTTCCCTCTGCTTGCTAAGTCTGCTAATGAACAGACTTGGACGCCTGTAAGTCTCACATGCAAACACAAAGACACGTGCCCTATTTCACACAGAGCGCTTTAACAAATAATGCCTGTGGTTTCGATGATGACACCAAATGGACTTCAGACACACAAAAAACCCATTCTCGCATTGTAAAATTTTCTTTTTTCTTCACAAAGTTGCCACTGTAAAGACTACATTTTTAAAGTGAACAAAACCATATAAAAGTAGAAAAATTATATGACAAAATGAACATGAATAACAAGACCGGACACCTGTATAAATGAGATGGCAACTAAACTATAAATATTCTTGAGTTCTATAGTAGCAGATAAGAAATTAGCCTAACTCTATATTTTGCATCAAGTTCAAGTTACCCAGACATTAGTGATTTTATTATTGCTGCCAGTCAGAGCCACCAGGGAGGTCTGTCCCAGCCATGACACTTTTGTCTCCTCCTCCTGAACTCTGAGGGAAATGTCATGCCTGTCCAGATCTGTTTACGATAACTCCTGGCATAACTAATGAGCTTGTAGTCTTTATTAGTTTGTGATTGAGATGGTAAAGTTATCCATTCTGGACTGGAGCAGTTTTAGGCTGGTAAAAGAATGCTCTGTTGGTATTACACAGCCAACAGCAAGCAACACTTAACTCACTCTGTCATGTTGGGAACATGGGGCAACTTGACAGGTTACCCTGGTGGTGAAGACAACACACACATATACACAAACAAGAACACACCCACGTGGATCCATGTGAAGGCACTGGGTGTTAAGATAGGGCAAGGGGATGCCTCGGGGGTGCTACAGTTTGTGTAGTGCAGCAATGGGACCCCCCAGCTGCTGCCTGCCATTTCCTCACTCTCAACCCAACGGGCCAAGTGTGTGTCTGTGTGTGGAGAGGCAAGATTGCAGAGCTTTTACAGTGGGATAAATGGAGCCAAGTTTGTGTGTATGTGCACGTGTCATCCCATTGGGTGAGAATGAAGCCAACTCCAGGAAATGGATTGGCATGGAGGACCTCGTCAGGGATTGTGGGGTAAGGATGAAAGAGTTTTTACCGCTCACACTTTCTCCTTCCCGTCTCCCTCTTTCTCTCTGCTCTAGATGTAATTTCTATTTTCACCACCAGGATTTCACTAACGCATGTTCAAATGCACAGCTAAAAGGAGGAGAGGTGGGAAAATATATATGTACCTCTTTCATATTTTTTTCTCCATGTTGTGATAAACTTTTGTGATTGTGAATTGTGATATTGAAGAGTCAAAACCTGTTCAACACCATAATGCATTTTAATTTAGTTTATTTTTTCACTGCAGAATTTGGGTTATATGCTGTTCAAGATGTAATAGTCTTATGACTTTGGGTTATATGCTGTTCAAGATGTAATAGTCTTATGACAGCAGTTAAGTGGTTAATTTTAGAATAAATTTGAAGTTTGCATTATTAGTTTGATTCTTTTGTGAGTGATTACCAGAGCTCTTTGCACAAGTTAAAAAGGATACTATAATAACCCCCACAAGCACCATTTAAATCCAATTGAAGAAATGCTATTACCAGTATAATATGTGGTTTTTAAAAATGAAACTGTAGAAACAGATTTTGGCACACATAACACCACCTGTTTTATGGTTGAACAAATTTAAATTTCAAAAAATATCAAATGCAATCTTTCTGAAATGTTATGAATAATATTTAGTACAAAAAGCAGGTGAGAGTTATGATGAATGGTACAGGGTTGGACCTGCTGGTTATAATCCTGGTTGTGTGTGTATGATATGTTTTATTGTGGTGTATACTGAGCCAGCGTGTTTATATGCACTGTTTTTACTATGATTGGCATGTACGAAGCCGCTCATTATCTTTTAGATAATTACTGTTGTGATGTGGGGACTGCTCAGCTCTTTGATTGGGTGACAGTACGAGGACAGCATAACACTCCAGGCTTCCTTTCTCTTTATTCATTTTCACTTAATTTTTTGCCTCTGTATCATGATTTACTTACCCTTTAAATGTTATGCGTTGTTTATGCAGCATATCATAATGTGTTGGATTCATTTTGATCATGTTCTTTTTATAAAATATGCAACTAGAGAACATAGTCTTACCATAAAATCATTGTTGCATCTGGCAACCCGTGTTCCCTGTACCCTTTCCCCCCAAACATGAATGTGCATCTGCATACTGATCTCTGGTGGCACGGCTGGCAGAGACAGGAACCAGTACAGATGGCTTGTTTGGGGCCTATGGCAGGAAATTGGAGAGACACAACTGATAGAGGGTTAGCAATGGGAGTGGGTTTGAGTACAGGCATTTGATTCCAATCTTTAAATTTTGCGCAAGCTTTGAGACACAAATGGTAAAGTCACATTTTTCTGTGACATACGTACAAGACTTTGCAGTTTCAGCATACATTAAAAACATATTTCCAGTCTGACCTTAGAAACTGGTGATGCCGTATTCGAAGTGTGGATGCATGACATGGAAGAATAAGAAGTCAAAAGTTATTTAAAAAGTTCACTTTGTTTTCTTTTCTACATGTTTGACATCTTATCAGTATTAAAGCAACAATCACATATAAACACAGATCCACACAATCATAACAATGGACAGACTTTAGATTAAAGGTCAAAGTTAAATGTGTACAGGCCACTAAGTCTGTATTCACATAAACATTAAAATGATCTTTGGAGAAATGTCCAATGTAACAGAAAACAAAAGTCAAACTTCTTGGCCACATGACCATAAAATGGACAACACTTATAAACACTAAATAAGCTCTCAAGTTTAAAACACACGTTAAAGAGAAAAGTAAGAAGAAAAGCATTAGTAAATAGGCATTTGGATGATTAATTGCATTATTTGCAGGTGCACTAGGGGCCAAAAATTGTTCAGGAAGTTGTAATGTGACATTATTGTGCATAACTTACTTAATGGGGTTTTGCAGCACAACATGATAGAGCTGTCACTTTACAAGTCTAGAGCACCACCCACATCTGTCTGCTTCTCATCTCGTGGCCATCTGCTTCCAACACAAGCAAGCATAAGCACACATAGCACAAACAGATTCCATGCCAGCTTCTTCAAACTTACTGAAAAGTAGTTTTTAATATTATTTATTAATACGGGTAGAACTACCACACTACACACCAAATGTGTGTTGGACTAATGCCAGGCTTCCTGCCCACACAACACTATTATTTCAAAACAGATTGCTTCTTCCTTTTTCTTAACCAGCTATTCTTTGGACACCATAACAAATGCTGTTTTTTTATTTTATTTATTCATTTTATTATCCTTTTATTATCACTGTGGGGAAATTTCTAGGTAGCAGCCACCACCAGAGGGCACTCAGCATGACAGTGGGTACCTGGAGGAAACTCCTCAGCATGGGGACAACATGCAAACTCCACACAGAAAGGCCTTTTCCAACCTGGGAGTTGTACCCTGGACCTTCTTGCTGTGAGGCGACAGTGCCACCAAACAAAGCATTTATAGTTTCAACTTTGTCTGACTTTAATACAGTGTATGCATGTCAGCATAAATAAAAAGATTTTCAAAGTAAATGCCATTGTGGTATTGGGAAACAAGAGGGACAGTTATAGAAAATGAGTTTGCTTTTTTTTGTTGTTGTAACCTACTATTTTTCAGTAGGTTACTCCTACATACAATAATATAAACAAACATTCTCAAAGGTATGAAGGATAAAGTATACTGGCATTTTTGGGCTTTGGAAAATTTTTGTTTGTTAGTTAATGATAATTTCAACTGGGGTGTGCGTTATTTTAATAATTAACAACATAATGACCTGAGCAGAATGACACTAGCTGTAGCAACTCTCACCTAGCAATCGCATACCAAGAAACACTGGCACCTTTTTTGCAATGTTGACGGCTGTAAGGCTGTTGATGAAGTGACTACATTACGAGCAACTTGGCAGCTCTGCGGTGACAGCGGCTGGCTAAGTCACTGTGCAGCTGTGAGCATAACAATGTGACTAAGAGATCAAGTTACTCATCCCTGACAGCACAAGAAGGCACATGTAAGGCATGCAAGAAGGGAAACAGGATAGGACCTTGAAGCTATCTCAGTGTCTTTGCACCTAAATAAGCTAAAATATCATATAGTTTGAACAAAGGTGCCATTTAGCAATCCTGGGCTTTAGTCATATGTTAACATGCTTATAACAAGTTATTGTAGTTATTTCGTTTTTTGGTTCAGCATACAATGTATATTACGCTGAAGCAGAGATGATTGTACCAGATTACAGCTCAACAGCTAATTTCCATCTGTAGTCCTGTATTGTACATACTTTTGATGGTAAGAAAAAACAGAGCACCCAGAGGAAACATACATAGACACGGGGAGAACATGCAAACTCTACACAAAAAGGTCCTGGATGGGAATCAATCAAAACTCTTTCTGTGAGGAAGGAGTGCTAACCACTCTGTGCCGCCAAGTTTGTGTAAGATTAAAAACTGTCTGTTTAAATTTGTGCCCCGTCTGAAAACTATGCACATTGTATAGAATTTGGTAATGGCAGTCCAGCGCACAGGACTTACATGTGGCCCACAAACATTTGGACACGCACAGATACACACAAACATTGGGTTTAGTGGTGGTGCCAGCTCGTGACATTTCTGAGCATGCCATAGGGATGAGTGGTTGAGGGTTGGCGCAGGGCTAAGTGTCTGTCTGTAGGCCTGAGATAACAGCCGTCACCTCCCCGAGTCCTCTCATTGTACACACAAATGGATGTTGAAGCACACAAAAACACACACACCCATGCCTTTTTTCATCAGTTCACAATTAAACCATCCATCCGCTGTGACAGTGAATGCTAGTCGGCCGACCATTCAGCAGCACTCGATATCAATAGAGTCCCTCTGTCTCTCTCCGCGCTCTATTGTCGCTGTGTGGAGATGGGAATGGGCTTTAACAGTTGGTCGAACTACAGGGCCCCTGAATAGAACTGGCTTATGGCGCTATTTATGCATTGTGCTGATCTCTCTTTTCAGATCTTTAATAGTGCTGTGATTATGAAGAATGTGGTGATGAGGCATTGTTTTCATGCCCTGTGTGGATTGTCTTTGCAATAACACATTGTGTAGCCTTCTGTGTGTGGTTATGTGACAAAGAATAAAGATAAGGAAGAGGTTCACTGGCTTTATCCAGGTCTTTTCACATTCAAAGTCACAACAGCCACCTCTCACCAACTTACTCACCTCCTCTGTCTAAGGTAATCACTTTTTCTTATTCAAGCATAGACTGAAAGAAAGCACGAGAGAAAGAACTGTTGAAAGAAGAATACCAGTTTCTGGGCTCCATTGATTTCAACAAATGGCTACACATCATGGCATGGATTGTACAATAGGGACAATTTCCAACAGAATAAATGCAGGGGCGTTTTGTTTTAGATCTGCTGGGATGTGTGTGTATGGTGTGTGCATTTGTGTGGCCAAAAAAAAGGAAGAGGAAAAGAACACTCACACACTTAATCAGCAAAAACTGAGCATCTCTCTCTTTCACATTCCTCCTCTGGGTCTCTGCATTTCCAGGCAAGTCCATTTGTCAGAGGAGATTTTAATTAAGGGGGCATATTGGGGGTGGACCATAACAATCAGGCTCGGCACTGTGTGTGTGCAACATAGTTCACTGGTTAACATAGCAATGTGCCCTGTTAGAGTTCAGGATAAGGTTGAGGTTGAGGTGGCCATAGAAATGAACTGTCTGTGACATTAGACACAGTCAAGGGGTGATGTTTTCATGGCGGCATTGATCTGGAACAACAGACTTTGCAAGGGTTTGACTCCGGGGTGGGACGGGGCCTTTCTGTCTGGATTTTGCATGTTCTCCTCGTGCTCGGGTGGGTTTCCTCCGGGTACTCTGGTTTCCCCCACCAACATCAAAAACATGCTGGGCACCCCTGGGGTGGCTGCTGACAAGGAATAATAATGTCCTCACAAGGATAAGAGATAAAAAAAACTGTTATCATGCACAAATGGTGTTTTCTCAATGAAAATACTTATATCATTAAATATGCAGTGTGGAACTCTTTTTTTTTTGTTTCAATTGAGAACTGTTTAATCAAACAATACAGCACTATAATAGGAAAGATGAAAACATTAAATTAACATAAATATCATGTGGTTGCCCAGGCTTTGTGATTAAGGATTGTGAGAAAATCTTAGCCCATGACAGGAAGATTTGGCCAATGGGATCACTCCCATTGGCTGGATGGTCTACAATTCTTAAATTATTTTCTAATCTTTGTACATAAATCTAAATGTTTTTTCACAAGCCTCTGTAGTCAGGTTAATGCAAGCACAACATATTTTTTGCCAAATATTTTAACCAATCTGAACTCCACAAATAACTAAAACAATACTATATTTCATGGTACTACATCTCAGCGAATATATCTGCACTAAATCCACCTATTTTGTCCTGTAGATAAAAGGAGGTGTTCAGATCAGTGCTATAAATCCAATATTCTTCCATTGTCACCCTCTACCTGATACCACCTTCCCACCTTCTGTAGGCACGTCCGACGCTCTTATTCACCCTCATCCCGCCTGCCCTTATCGTTTATCCCTCCACTCCTCCCATTTCATTCCGACTTCCTTAGCCGTACAAATACAGAGCTGTCTAAGAACTCTCAGGTGGTTCAAGTCTATTACTTTGGGAGATAGAAAACACTGCTGAGGTGTTCTGATTGAGGCCTATTAAAATTCATAAGCTGTGAAATAAGGCCAGAGATAAAGAAAAAAAAAACAGCTGCAGATGAAGGGTGTGGTGTTGTATATGGATGTATGTACGTGTGCCTATGTGTGAGTAAATTTGTCAAGTGTTTATGAAGAAAGAAGGGAGGAGGATAAAGACAGTGGAAGTGATAACGCTCGCTGATCCCAAGAGTCCTTTTTGAATTACCTTCATACTTTTCTCCCCTTTCTTGTCCTCTTGGTATTTTTGTCTTCCCATCCATTTGGCAATACTTTATGAGTGTCTATTGTCCATATTTTCCCTTCTTTTTCTCCCCATCTTCAGGCAGACTATTAAGCACTGCACAGCACTTTCTGTAGGCAGCTATCTTCCCTTTTTGCTTCTGATAAAAAGAAAATTCCCTACTGGTTTTTTTATAGTTATGAAGGCACTTACTGAAGATTATCAGACACACATATTTGCACGTACGCACATACAGTAAAAACACCTAACACCTTCTTCTTTCTGTTTCTCCATCTCCTATTCTCTGCATACACACACAGTACATTAAGAGCGGAGAATCAATATGGGCCAGAGGTCAATAGAGAACGCGCACTGACTGGTAAAACCTGACTCTCACTGGGAGACAGAGAGTTGCTCAAAGCTGGCCATGGCCATCATTTCATTCATTGTACTTCCTCCTGCTTTTCTCTTCCTCCCATACAAAAGACTCAGCCCTTTGCTTTTTCCGCCTGGGATAGATTATAACAAAGACTGTCAAGTATGGAAAGATGAAAGTAGAAAAACATGCTTTAGTTTAGCCCAGCAGAGTAAGCACTGAACAACAAAACACAACAAGTGGCGACAGTGGTGTAGTGGTGTAGTGCCAGCTGGCCCTTTTAAGATAACACCGCCTCCTAAAAGTAGGTACATCTGTTCTATAGCCAAACAAAATGGCAATGTAACTGGCTTTGCAAAATATTCCCAGTTCTTTGAATAAAAGTTGACTCTAAAAGGCTTTAAAGACACGGCTGCTTATATCCATCCGGCGTTTAAATTAAATGCACTTAAAGAATGACATAAAACAGTGGAATTCTTTATTACTACTTATAGACAAAGAAAAGGCCCATGTTAAGTGTACAAGGCTGAGCTTACTAACCTGACTCTGCCAGTGCCAGACAGAACTGCGCCACAGAACATAGTCTGTTCCTCAGCCTTTGCAAAATAGCAGGTACTTTAAATGAAACTTGGTTGGTTATAGGATTTAGCTGCCTTTGACTAATCAGGATTACTAAAATGGATGTGGGCTTAGAAAACAGTGCTATCCAAAGAATAAATTACAAGTCTCAGTAATTTTTTTCAAAATGGCATTTATCTGTTTTTGCAAAAACACTCCCAGTCCTGTCAGTACTGCCACCTCATTGGACAAAAACAATTCCTGAAATTAGGACATAAATACCGTATGCAATGGAAAGCCCATTGGTCCATCTTATCTTGTAAAGAAAATAAAAAAGTAAGTTCACGTGCAAAGTTTTCCATGGAACCCTTCCTGTGTAACAGACCATTAGATCACTCAGATCATGATAAGTTAATTTCATACATTTGTGCTTTCCTGTTCAAACCAAAACAGGCCACACTGCTTTATGAAGCCACTTTTTTGATCATTTAAACAAAGGCTTTTAATTGAATCACCTCTGTCGAAACGTGAGTCTGGTACTTGGGTTTCACATCCTATCCACCGGCCCAATCTGCCTCTCTTAATTTATCTCAAGCCTTGTAATAATGCTAACTTTCTATTGTCACATTTTAGTCTGAATTACTTCTCTTATTCCTACACTGTTCATGCAATTAATATAACATTTATTTCTACCAAAAACACTCACAAAAGATGAATGAGATATATTAGGCTTCCAAAATAAGCCTGGTACCGTATATATTTATGCAAAAGGTGATACTATCTGACTCCACTTAAAACTGAAAATGTGCAGAATATATTTAGTTGTCAAGTAAAAAGAATTTTCTTTTTTAAATATTTCATAGTTTCCACCACTTTTTTCCAACAGTGGATACAAAGATGTTATTCAAAGTGTCTTTGTGAACTTGGCAAATGTGTAAAAATGTCCCCAATGTTGTCGATCCAATTCACAGTTTTTACACAACACTCTTTGAGCAGAAACAAACAAGTGTGGTGTGAACCTTTTGGCAGCAATAGACGTATGCTAATAGCTCTTTTTCATTTTGCAGTCTGCTTGTTCTCTGTCTATAGCCTGGCTCTTAGTCAGCCCTCTCTCTGTCCCACCACAGCTTTAAGATCACACCATCTGGACTCGACACATACATTTGTTCAGTCCCCATTGTGCTAAGTGGATTTATGTGGAATAAAGATGGGGAGTAATATATCGAAAGCAAAGGGGGGAAGAAAAAGGAGGGAAGTAAGACGAGGGGTGGGGGAGAGGGAGGGGCCATCATGCAGGAGCCGGAGAGATTGATGATTGATCCAAATAGACTGCACTAAAACGGCGACAATAAGAACGTGGGCACGTGGGAGAAGGAGAGATGACAAAACATATGCTGCTCTGTCTACACCATCAATCTAAAGTTGTGAGCTCACCTGGATATTGTCAAGCATTAGCGTGTTTATGTCGACGTGTGTGTGTGCGTGAAAGAGAGCGAGAGAGTGAAGGGCTGTGACGATGATGAGTTTCCTCACAAGCAATATACATATTCAGAGAAAGTGCAACACTCAATCATCTTTTTCTTTGCCGTGTTTCTCAGAGCTGAGCGTGCACTGGCATTGATGAGTGGTGTGCGCGGTGGTGGTGACTGTATTTATGCAGCTATGGAGTCTTTTAAACTTACAATAACACCCATAACATGCAATCATGAAGAAGGTGAGAGAAAAAATGGTAATTTACCTTACAGCTTGAAGAACATTCCATCTGCGGAATGCTAACATCTCTTTGTGCGAAAGGTCTTAAAGTGTAAGAGTATTTGTGGTGAAGGGAAAAAGAAGAGCAGCACAGGTCGAAGGAGAAAATTCATATCATAACCGTGGAATGGTGTAAGCAGTGCTGATGGATTTCTGCCATTGTTTAAAAGTGATGCCCAAAATCAATCAAAAATCAATGAGTGTAAGACTAGACCAGGACGGATGACTTTTAAGACGGAGACTGACCAAGACAGGGCAAAACCAGAGCACAATCTAAATTCATTTTATATAGTGAAGACATATTTTGATTGTCATAGTGTACTCTGCATACCAGAGAAGTATTCCTCTACCCAGGAGACCAGGGCCATCGATCTGCACCAGCCAGCAGTAAATCATAAACAGCATCCAGCCATTAGGAACCCTATCAGGCTTATACTATTACTAATTTACCACATACACACAAGTCAACTAATAATTTAAAAAGAAATGAAGGAAACTTGTTTTTTTTCCTCAAAATAAAATTATCACCAAATTGAGTTCAGTGCTATGCATAGTTAAAATATTACTCTACAGAGAAGAGTCTATAATCCAGACACTGAACTTTTCAATGGACATGATAAGATAACATACCTCACTGACTTTGTGTGGCCGTGTCAGATAACAATGAAGAACAAAAAGTCTTAAACAGTCTTAAATCAAACGCGGCTATATGAGCTAGAAGCTTGCTTTTTGATCAAAATCCATAATAACAAAGCCCATTAAAAATGACTCATCTAGTAATGTTTTCATTACAGAACAGTAAAGAATGGTAGAAAAAAGTGAGGGGTAAACGAAGGAGAATGAGAAGAAAATCTATCATAATTAGCTGCCAGCTTATAGAATGGATGTGTGCCTTTTTATAGATGGCTACTAATTGAGGAGAGAGCACAGAGCCTATTATGCTGCATATTAGCTTTTAATTATTCTAAACGAAAGCTAAACACCCACATGTATGTGGAGCTTCAAATTTCACCAACATTCCCGCATAAACCACACAAAACCCCTTTGTTCAAGGTTTTCATTCTCCAGACAGCCCCACAGTTTTAGCGCGTGCCTTTCCCTGACGAGATCATTACATTACTTTGGAGGCTCACACGCTAAGAATCTTAACCAGCTCATTATTGACTTTACTAAGGTTTGATAGCATAATTATTACATATTTTATAGCACTTGCCGTTAGAAAAACTGGCTGAAGTGTGCTGCAATTTTATGCTTGAGGGTTTGCTCTTGATGCAAGCTGGAATTTGTCAGCTTCTATTATTTATTTTGGCCTAACCAGTCAAACTGCATCTGCAGGGAAGAACATCATCAACACCAGATAGACATTCATTAATTCATGTGACAAGATAGAACGGCAACATCTGCTGAGGACGACAGTGATCGGCAGCAAAAGGGATTTCAGGAATTGAACGGAGAAAGCATGCAACTGATTTGATTTTTATTTATGTGGATGTGAAAATGTATTAAGAAACAACAAAAAAAGAAAAATGTGTGTTGACAAAATGCACTTTTTGAGTAAATAATTAAAGCAGAATGTTAAGAACTATAGCTGACCTGTGTCTCTGCTAGTTTTTAACCAAGGACACACATTGAGTACTTCATCTGCATACAAAGTACTGTAGGTTCTTATCTAGAGGACGGCAGCACTGAACCAAGACTTGCCCAGAGGTAAATGATGAACATAGGAGCAGACCTCGCCTCTCGTGCTTTATCGCTTTCACTTGCACTCTGTGGAGTTACTGTCAACAATCAGACATCCCAGTGCCAGGATTAGCGCTCTGTTATAAGAGCCCAGATGGCTGTAATGGCTGATGGTATGATAGGAAGCAAGGCTGTTGCTAACGCCATATATGAGGCTAATTAACCTTGATGTTCCCACACATTTGGGCTAGCACTCAAAGGCTAGCTTTGCAATCGTGCTATCAGAGAAGAGCAACAGGCGTTTTTGTATAGCTCTGAGAGAATGTAAGTGGCAGACATTATATACAGGACGTTAATCAAATTCTCTCAAAGTGCTTTCATTTTACGTCACAACCAATTTTACCAAAATAAATGATAATACAATAATGTTGTCCTAAGCTACTTTGCAGCACAATCTACATCATCTAATGGCCAACATGATACTTGCTATAATGTGTGGTTATTTGTCTGAACATTAGTTGCACTGTACAATTTCAATAAATAAGCAGTTGTTTGTGTTATCCAATCGATTATATATAGAGAAATAGGATATACATTTTGTAATGTGAGGCAATAGTAAAGGATTATTATTTTCACAATTCTTTCCTGTACAAAGCTTTTCTGTTATTGGTATATTTAAATTAGGCAGCTTAGACGAGTATTGGCTATATTTTACTAGAGTTTAAGGCTAATACTAGCAACTCTGACAACTATGAGAGTAGGGGCACTCCGAAACTTCAATAAAGTCATCTCATTAACTGCAAACTTAAATCCCAACACACCCTCTTCGAGCTCTAATGATTAAACAACAGAACTGTGAACGAGGCTCCAACATGAAGAAAAGTCTCCTATCGGAAACATTTGTTTGACATGTACCATTAATGCTAATCCTTTCAATTTAAATACCATTCAGGATGTAGAGTTTAACCTGCACAATACATACATTTTAGTAAACTCATAAATCAACCACTTTTGGTTTGTAGTGATAGTATTAAACAATGCCAAACAGTTAGTTGGGAGTCTTAAACATGCAGCACAACTTAAATAAGGAAAACTGTTTAATCACTTTCTGCATTTTGCAATAATGATATACTGTATATATATATTTTTTTTTTTCTAAAATGGTTTCAACCCAAAATAGTATATTTTTAAAAGCAGTCATTAGTGACAAAAACAGGCTTTATGCTGCCATGTACTATTTGTTAAAGGGATTGAATTAGTTACTCAGGGATGGAAAAGTTTGGCCAATCACATGCGAGCAAACCACATGAAAAAGGAGTGCTCCCATTGGTCTACACCGGCTTGTGCTCTGACTTTGTAGTGTAATAACTGTAATAACTTGTGTATTTTAAACACTGAAAATGTCTTTTAACACAGAGACACACTTTAAAAAAGAAAAAAAATACTGTTAATTCAATCACGTAATGTTAACGAGGCAGAGATAATTGCAGCCCTGACGCTAAAGTCGTACGCTAACCTAATGCGAAGTGTTAAACGTCAATTTGGTATACTCTATTAGTATTTTGTGGAGAAAGTTTTTTTTTTTAATTAATTTTATTTTATAAAAGAGAAGCAAGAGAGGACCTTAGGCTGCTTTTGGGGGAGAGTCTAAGACAGGGAAGACAACAGAAAAACAGGTAGTGCAGCTTCAATGAATGAGAAAGTTAAGCGTGTCGCATACTTGCATAAAAGGAGGCCTGCTTCAACAAATACAAGACAAATGCATCGGCTGTAGGTCTATATTATTTGTCTACATTTAATCAATGGCGGCAAAACTGTAAAGTAACAAGCAGTAAGATAATTGTGGGGTCACATTGTTCTAACTCTAAACAAGAAGTTTACTGTAAAGTCTGCTTGCCCGCATTATTTTTTATTTAAAAAATAATGCGGGCAGGTTACTATACTGTTGCTGGTCAAAAAGGGGTGAGGTTGTGGTTGGTGAAAAGTTGATTACTGCAGCTTTAAGGAATCCAGTCTTGATTGCATTCATATTTTTTTTTTCTGACATCAAAAGCACTTTTCCACTGAACTGAGGCCTGGGCCACAATGGTTCTACCAATCAAACATTCAAACCTATTCAAAAATAATGTGCCTTAATAAGGGGCTGAATAAATTGTGCAGCTTTTGTGTGTATAAAAAGCCATTGCGTCCAACAGTATTAAGTGCTTCTCTCACAGCAGAAGCGTTACTTTGCAACGATCACTACTGTGTCTTTCCACTCCACTGTTTGCAGGCCACTTTCGATGTTTGAAACACCTCTCTAGCCCAGTACTAAATCATCACTACGGGTGTGTCATGATTTCAATTTAGAAATGCATGTGCTCAACCCACACTCTCATCAGTCCACGCACACCCTGAGAAAAACAAAAAGCCTCTTGCACGCACACACAAACACACTCACACACATATACGTAACACGCTGTAACAGTTATTACAGATGCTTAGAGTGAAAACATCCTCTGCAATCATACACTTACTTTTTTTTGTAGAGGCCTCATAATTTACAACCTATACATAAAAAATTGTCAGGTTCCCAAATGAATCTTTAGTGTGCTCGGCTTCCACTCAGGCCCATCCATTAATCACGTCACTGATAAACACAGGCCTAATCTGATTGTGTAATAAGCACTAGTTTGCATGGAGTAGCACAGGCGTATAAAAGCAGCCAATCAGAACTGCCGCCACACACAGCCACGGGCCCACATTCAACCTCAAGCGTAACCTCGACCCATTTGTGCACAGAACAGTGGAACGTGATAATTACAGCACTCGTAGCAGTTCAAGTACACTGCTTTTTACAGACCTCTACAGTTGGACACAGCCAAAGGTAGAGTCAAGGGCATTGCAGAATACACCCAAATATGAAGGTAATATTAGGCCTGAACAAAGGAGCAACTACACAGAATGACATTTACAAGGTGCAGGATGATGCTAATTCTAGAGGTGGGATGATACATTAAAAGATTATGTTGCTCATCGCAATATAAACTGTAAAGATTTATTGATTGTGGCAATTTTTTTATAATCATGGTTAATTGTTCATCAAAATAACCACAGTTTTTTTTCTTTTTTCACTACATGCAATTTAGACATATCTGTTTAGGCCTTAAGACCATGATCACATTGGTAATTTAAGAAATAGATATTCAAATGCTGCATTGTGCTGTCCTGCTCGATTTTTGCATTGTCTTTTTTACTCCGTCACTGTAGCCTTCTCTGTTCTGTGCGACTGAAGTGTATAGGTTTTGCTAAACCCTTGCTGAAATTAAACTTCAGTCTGTGTCCAGCAGAGAATAGGGCTGTAGACGATAGTTTGTATAATAATAGTTAGCAAAGCAACTTTATTGTCCTCGAGGCTGTGTAGATTCAGGAGCAGCGCTGTCTTACAGATATGCTCAACATGAGCGTCAAAGTGCTCATGCTCAACAACCAATTTGTACCACAAGAAATGGCTGAGGTGCTACTGTGCGGATGCAAGCAAGTCTGTTTGTAAAACTCTGCAAAACTCAAAGTGTTAATTTAGTTAAATACATTAGCTTAATAATAATAATAATAATAATAATATAATAATAATAATAATAATACATAAAATTTATATAGCCCTTTTCAGGGGACGCAAAGACGCTTTACATACATACAATACACACACCAGACAAATAAAACAATAAACAAACAAAATATTGCAAAGAATGCAAAACTTGGACCATTAATGATGTATGGCACGGTCAAGAACTAACCAGTTTGTTGATAAAAAAGGTAAATACGGTCACACTTTATTTTACACTACACTTACATTGTATCTACCTCATTAAATACAATGAAACATACTGTGTAACAAACTGTAATAACGTGTAACTACTTAGTACATACACATAATTCTATTGTGTACTATGTAGTTACATGTTATTACAGTTTGTTACACAAGGAGTGTTAGGGTAGTGTAGTGTAAAATATAGTGTCACCAAAAATACTGATAAATAGCACAGGTGCATAAAAAAAAGAAATGTGATATTTTGACATTTAAGATCCTTAGACATTAACAAAAGCAACACAGATTCACAGAGGCTCATTATTTCTACAATTTAAAAGCCTTCTTGTCGTTAATTAGTAAGAAGTGACTGCCGTCCTAATCCCTCTCTTCTCTAATCTGCTAGTTTCAAAGGTAATGAATTAAAAATGTGAGTATGTTTGTGTGCACACAGTGGATGAATGCTTAAAGAAGAGCTGATGGAGTTATCACTGTGAAGGGAAGATGAGACGGCAGTAGCTCAGTGGGTAGAGCGGTCGTTGTGTCCTTGGGCAAGACACTTTACCCACCTTGCCTCCAGTGGCTGTAACACTGGTAATTACATTGGAACAATGTAAGTCGCTTTGGATAAAAGCGTCAGCTAAATAAATAAATGTAAATGTAAATGAGTTTCATGCTGTGTTTTATACAGTATATGTGTGCGCTCTAACTCATATGGCAACCGAGAGTTTGAAACAATAAGCCAAACATGCATGTGTTCATTTCCAGCTGCATTGTTTCTGACTCATCAGTCCAAATAATAATAATAACAATAATAATAATAATAATAAAAACTTTCAAAAATAACTAAATAAAACATGACAGTGTCTTGCTATCAAAAAGCTATAAAATGACTAAAGGTAATGACTAAGCAAGCAAGGCAGGAAAATAGGATGTGGCAACGAGAAAGGTGGATAAAAGGTGAGCTGTGATTGAATCAAGATGAGGAGGAAGGAGATGCAGCCCCATCTTTGACAACTTCTGAGAAGTGGGAGAGGCAGCGAGTCCGAGAATAATGAGTTAGTGTAAGTGGAAACAAAAAGGTATAGGAAATTTGTTGTTGGTTTTTTCTTTGGCACCTGTAATGGGTTTTTCTTTTAACTTGAACAACTGAGACCATGCCAGATGAGCACCCATTTCACATTATAAGATTCTACATCCCTATAGGACCAGCAACTCTTTATGCTCGTTTGATTTGGGCTTTGATAGAAAAAGCAGGATTTCAGGATTTTTATCCTCCTGTGTGGAAGACGTAAGTGGAGGATTAGAGCTCATTTCTGCAGAGAAAAGAAAAAAAATAGGACGTCCAAAGTAATATGGGAGTTGATTCATTTAATGATTCATTTATCAACTCTACTCGCTACATGTGTTTTAGAGAGTATCTATCTAGGGAAGTGAAGCTTAATGGCATGCTGTTGTACACTCACATCGCTAAGGTCTGGATGAAATTGTGAAGTGTCAAGAGAGCGCATTTCCATGCAAACTAACTGATTTATCAGTCAATGCATCTAAACAGAAAGTGACTTTGAAAGAGGCTGTGGCAGGTTGCAAAAACACATTTCCTAAACAAATTTGACATTGCTGTTCTATCTTCAATACTAACAGACCAGTCCTCCCTCTGGTACATCTCCCTATCCTCAACACACAAACATGAACATAGAGACTCTTGCTTAAAAGTACCGCCCTCCCCTCCCCCATCCACCCACAATAAAAAAAAACCCGTGTTCCGCCAGTGCTAAACATTAAGAGCATGACTTGTTATGTTAGATTACATCAGTATTTTATGTCTAATTGAATTGGTGAAAACAAGTGAAGCACTGCAGCATGGCCTTACAGTGTCACTATTTCACTTTTAACCTTCACCTGGCAGCCTCTTGTGCAGGTCAAGCTATTTATTAATACGCAATGACAATATCTATGTGCTCCACAAACTGTAATTACTGGAAAACACAGGCCCACAGTGTAAAATGTGTGATGTTGCTGCAGTATCTGGGATTTCAATTCAGTTAATATTAACTGCCTGGAGATGACGGTTGTTAAAAATTAGTACAAGAGCAAAATCCAAGTCCATTTACTGTTTGTTTCCTTGTTATTCTTGCATGTGCCTCTGCTGTTGTATATAAGTGTGATACATTAATGATCTGATCAGCTCTATTGCTCTATAGCACGTCTGACAAGTCTGCCATAGTGAGTAGCTTCAGTAGTATATAGTTTAGCTTCATGACCCCAAAATTTCCTCTATGTTGGTCTCAAAAACAACAACACCAAAGACCTTTCCTGCTTTTATTTTATAAAAAATGGCAAACATGACGAATTCACCGCTGTAAGTAATACATTACATTATTCTACCTTGTTAAACACGTAAATGCAATATTTATCTGTATTTTTCTATGCAAGCAAACATAACCAGAGCTGGAAAAGATTCATTCAATGTTCAATCTCCAACTCAAGACTTCTCTCTATGCAAGCATTAGATTGGCCAAAGCCTGCATAATGAGCTGAACATATCTATTAACATCCTTGAAAATAAAGCCTAGATGAGGTCTCTGAAAGTTTATTCACAGATATTTTATATTACAATATGCTTACAAGATGATTAGACAGTTTTTCTTAAATACAAGATACAGATACAAGCTTTGGGTCCAGGAACAATTTTAAATATGGACATATAAACATTCTGTACTAACCCCTCAAAAAATGAGAAGCAAAATAAAAACAATGTAGATTTCTTAGGTATATTCTAAGCAGAAAGAATGGCAAATGTTGTACATTTTAGTTGACATGCTCTCATTTTGTGAATTAAAAAAGGCTGCATTGACAGTCATGGCATTGACATGAGCATACCTTGTAATAATTAAAAAGTGAGTCCCTGAAATGTAGTAAACTAGGGCAGCTATCTAAATCTAAAGGTCAGAAAGATTAAAATACCCACATACAAGTTTTGGAGCAGGAATCATTCCAGCCTCTTGTCTTGCTACAAAAGAGGATTTTCTTCTTTTGTTTTAGAGAACAATTTATATTTCTTATAGAAACACAACTAGGTTTATAAAGGGGACTCTGCTCTCCGGGACACAGTCCAGTAAAAACATAATCCTCTTCAGGGGTCACTCTTACCAAACCACTCTGTATGAATGAATGTACCCTTAACGTCTATAGTTAAAGATTAATTGAATTGCTTGTTGATCATGGAATCAAAAACATAAACTTTATCAAAACTAAGGTCTCTGTTATCTTTGTTTCTCTTACTAGGTTAACCATCTGTAAAGTTTGAATACTTGTTAAAAGTAGGTGTCATCCGAGCTGTAAATCTAAACAATGTCTCTTGGGTGTTGTTAAAAAAACTACAGCTCCAGATTCCGAAAATGGAAGGCTCAAAGAATCGACCTTCTAATTTTTAATTCCTTTATGATTGTATTATGTACGTGTATATTAAACACAATCCTGAAGTCTCGACTGTGTCTGTGCAGTCATGCCTGCTTAACATCTTCTCTACCTTAATCTGAGAGTGATCTTGAGTTCCTTACACCACTAGGGGATCAATTAAACCTCTCTTTTCTCCTCTTTACACCTCCTCAAATCAGGAGGGGAGGATTTCAAACGATGGGCTGCACACTCGCTGGAACAACTACACCCCCTCCTCCACCATCTCCATCCTAACCCAATTAGGTGCAGCTTCAAAAGAGAGTGTTAACACCTTTAGCGGGGGTAAAGATGGAGCTTTCCCTTCAACCTTAGTTGTGCTCATTACTGTCTAGGCAGGGGACACGGCCATAGGAAAATGAGACAGAAGGGAATGCCACTTACTTGAGGGTGGGAAGCTTGGAAATGATAGTTAAAAGTATAGAGATGATTGGTTTAATGTATAATGAGAACATAGCATTTGGTGAAACTGTAGAAAGTGATTTTTTTTTTCCCTATTGACTGCATAAAAACAAATTGTTCTTGAACCAGAGAGAGCTGCCTTGTTAACAGGGTGCAGATTTTTTCCTTTCCATTTTAATTGCTCAGTTGATAATGATAGCAAAATACTGCAAACCAACTGTTGCTGTGCATCAAAAGGAACGCACACTTAAATTTATTTGGAGACCGTATGTTATCGGCCTCAGCTCCGTGTTGCCACATTGGTAATGAAGGTTATGGAGCAAACTATTCGGACAGGCATAGTTGTCAGTCACAAAAGCTATTCAATAGCATAAGTTGTTTCAGTAGGTAAGATTTCAATCAATTCAGTGAGAACCATTCTAACTGCACGACACACTTTATAATCAAATGTAAATTTACTAAAAAACTAGTAGATGACATTGTTAACATTTTTTTTTTTTTTTCATTCCAAAATTTCATTCAGTCCAGTTTGATACAATGCATATTAAAAGGAAAAAGCAAGCTTCTCCCTGTGGATGTGGCTAGTTTATGAGAGCCTGCTTTAATCCCTGTTGTTGTGGCATGATGCAATGGAGGAGAGCTAAAATCAGTTTGGTTTGCTCCAAAGCTGCTTTGTACTGCGATGCACAAGATTTATGTCATTCTTGGGGCAAACAGCTTACAAATTATTGTTATAACTAAACTGAATTGTCATTTCTGTTGCATGATTAAGACATAAATCATGTATGATAGGAGAATGTAGGAGGGTGAATAAAATGCAGAGTAAGTCAATTACATCATCTGCATTTTATCACTTTAAAAACATTTCCAAAGTCAAAGAGATAATGTCTAAAGCAGACTTAGAGAAACTTATCCATGCTTTTATCTCCAGCAGGTTAGATTACTGTAACGGCCTGCTCACTGGTCTCTCAAAACGAGGGTTAAGACAGCTGCAGCTTATTCAGAACGCTGCTGCCCGGGTTTTATCCAAAACCAGGAAGTAGCACCAGAATATATTTCTGACATGCTAGTTGCTTATAAACCTCCTCGGACTCTGAGAACATCTGGGACAGGCCTTCTGCTCGTGCCCAGAGTTTGAACTAAACATGGTGAAGCATTTTTATCTGCACTCTTCTTTTTAAAATGTTTTAAATTTTTCTTATGTTTCTTAATCTAAATCTTGTAAATTGTCTTTTATTCCTGTAAAGCAATTTGAGTTACCCAGTGTATGAATTGTGCTTTAGAAATAATGCCTTGCCTTGAATATTTTACATAACATGACTTTATTACACTTCTTTAAATTAAGTTGTCTTAAAGCTTCACTACAAGAACTTTGACATTTACTGATGGGGAATTGCAAAACTACTGCTTACATTTAGTCTTATAACCAATACATTCTAATTCATATATTATAGAAGTCAGCTATTTAGTGCCAGTTATTCATCAGAAGAACATAACTGTATTGTTAACTGTATCAACTGCACCCACCACAGAAAAGTACTTATAAATAGTTCAGTTTTAAAGTCTGTTTTCCTATCCATGAACATAGATTTGAATGTAATAAATATTGTTTGCATTTAGCTGTTTTTATTCCTTTTTTTTTCTTACCACTACCTTTGTGAATGTCAAAGAAAAATCTGAGGCAAATTCTCCAGGGACCATGTAAATTACTTGCGCGGTCGATGTGTGCAATGGGCCATTCTCATACAAGATTTATACCTTTGGTAGTCTTAATTATGTCTGCCTTTTATTTGCTCTGTAAAGCAAGAAGCACAGAAGCCTGTAACAAGCCTGCCTTCACCATAATAAATCTACACGATGGAAGTGGTGGGTTTGGAGCTTGTCGCTGAGAGACTTCCACATGCTCGGCCTTTTATTTTTCCTCTCAGGCCTTTATTTATTGGAGGTGCCACGTCATTAATCCAGTTTTAACAGATGGGCTTCTCTGGTACCTAATTTCTGTACCCTGTTTTGGATGTTTGTATATTTTGTTGTTAGACCCTATTTTCATGGAGACTACTATATTGACTAAATAATAAAACATGAAGGAGTTATTGTACTTTCATTGTGGCTAACAAGATTGAGTGTTCAGATTAATTTACAAATTGTAACTTTTCAGGATGACAAGTGGCTAGAGACGACTTGATTGTGAGTTGTTGGTATAAAAAGTTTATACAATACAATAAAACAAGTTATGCCAAAAGTTACTCCCAAGCTTTTAGCAGATCTGGTTGAACTGTGAAAAAACCTGAAATCACACTGGTAGGTATTCGGTAAAATTGTATTTACTTTATCGAAAGAAAGTTTTGCAAACATTGTTGGAGAAAATCCAAGCTTTTACAAATGACAATGGTATTAAGTAGGATAAACGTTATTATCTCAGTCATGTTTTGGTTCCACTACTATTGCAACAGAAATCTCCCATGGCCCAACGTAATGCTTTCGTACAAAAGCATTACAACAAGGCCAAAAGGATTTGTGGCCACAGTGTGCAAGCCCAATGGTCAGAGCAAGGTCAGACAGTTTATGAGTGGGTAGTACGGGTAGTCGGCAGGAACTAACACTACACAATAATGAGCTTCCACTATAGGATGGTAGACACAAAACAAGGAAGTTTTGTCTTGTGTATGTGGCAACTACATTCCTTACATAATAATGCTGGTCATCTTTGATTCCTGTCCATCTAAGCTAATGCTAACTCGTCATAAACTATCTAACAATAGCTTAGATGCTTTAGAGCCCTGTTTAAATAATGAAACACAAAAGTGACACTGAGACACAAACTTCGTCTTTTACCATAATTTGCCTGCATCATTTCAAAGATTTTCTAAAGCATGAACACAACCTCTGTTATGTTTTCCCTATCTCATTCAGTCCCTCTCTCTTGAAACCCAGCGGTTAAAGTTCAAAGTAGAGGGGAGATTTTAGGTCTGCATGCTGATTTTAGCTTGATTGATGGGGACTGAACCTTTACCATTGAACATTTATTGGGCAGTTTTCATTGTTTGATCAAGATGGTAAAAGTAATGCTTTGCCATTTAATTGCCTTTCATGAGATCATAAATATAGCTCCAGCAGCTACACTGCTTTGCCATGTCATTTTCTCCATCACCCCTTTATTCATCCACGAGTAGATCACATAAAGCTTAGACTTGTCATTGTGTAAAAGGGAAGGTTACTGAAAACTTGAAAGAAACATTGACGATACGGCACACAATAACCTGCCACTCTGTTATGTACATGTTTAACATTTATGTTTTTACTATTTTATTCTGATTACAACACAAATCTAACAATGTAGAGTTTACAGTTTCCTTCAGCAACATTTATAAAAATGAGTCATTAAAATTCTTTAAAATAATGATTTCTTGACACGAAATGGGAAAAAACTACCTCCAACTTAAATATACAAGCTATTTATTGGTCCCATCCCAAAAACGCGGGAGACTTGGACAGGTCATTTGCACAATGTCATCCCCCTCTCTCTCGCCCTGTTTCCTGTCAACCTACGGTCTGAAAAAAAAAATATATATATATATTTTTTTTATATATATATATATATTACAAAGATTACTCTAAAATGAGTTTATTACTTAAAGTGTAAAAGTGTAACTAAACCCCTGGTCAGAGCCGAACTGAGACAGAGGGGAGAAACCGAGGGTGGGGCTGAGCCGGGGGCGGGACCTGAAACCCAACAGAGGCGGATTGATTGACAGCTGTGAGAAGCGTAAAGATGGAGAGAAGGGTGTGTTGGGGTCGTGCCAGGGGCGTAGGTGGTGAGCCGTTAGTCGAGCCCGCTTACGTCATCAAAGGAAACTACAAAAAATTATTATAGAAAAATTCAACTGCAGTACCCACTGTCAACCTGAAGAGGGCAGCACTTAGACGGTTTTACACCATATATTGTAAAATGAATATACTTTATACTCAAATGTCAAAACTTTTACTCAAATCAATGAACAGCACTAATAAGGCCCCATTCTTACAGATCATTAACTAAAAAAAGTTGTTTTAGAGTTTAGTTAAGTGTTGTGACTTCTTTCATCATTATCTGATACAATAGCAAAGTAAAAACACCTGATAAATCTGATGCACAATACAATATTCAGTCACACTTTTTTTCCTCGCAAATGACGTGTTCATGTGAACTCCATATTATCCCCATATCTATGTATAATGCTATAATGGCTGCTGACTTATGACTGCTATTCACCTCCAAGCATACATTACAGCTTTTAAATATATCTCATTACCTTTTCTGAACCTAATTTGCAGCGATAAAACGCCAGTCTATGCCTGTGCATGAGTGATGAGAGTTAACCTCTTACCCCCGCCATAAAAGTCTGTTTAAGCAAATTGGCTGCTAATAGTGTAAACTCAGTACTGACATGTTAATATGCTGTAGAGCCATTTTGTCACTTTTTCTGTGAAGGGGAATGTGCATTGAGTCTCTTCTTTGTTGCAGATACCCTTCCTGGCATTTCTCTGTTGGAAAAATGGCTCATTACCATGGAGGTATCAGAACAATGGACGCAGAAGGACTGTTGTGTTTGCATGAGTAATTACAAGAAACACAATGGCTGCAATTTCCAGGAAGTGGTTTCAAAAAGCTCTTCACCTGAATGAGCATATGAATAAAGATTAGAGTTGTCTTTATGATTGACCTCTGGCAGAAGCTTGAAGAGACGAAACGAATATTAAGAGGGTAAGTCTGGAAACATTGAAGAGAAATGTTCATAATACCGCCGAACACAATTAGAGAAAGTCCTGCTCAATGGGTGTCCACACAGATGCATTTAACTGCACTTAAAATGATAATTTAGCTATGAAAGGGCACTTTTTCACATTTTCTATTACTACATACAGTATTAACAACCCTCATTTTGATCAAAACACAAAGCACTAAAATTCCCATTACGCGCTCTCTTTTAACAGGCTTGTTTTAAGAACATCACTACTTTTCTTCTATCTTTATGTTAATCAAATGTGCTAGTTATTATTTGATTAAAATTGCCCCAATTTGCCTCCTCTTAACTGTTTACATCATAGTGACTGCAGTACCTTAAAAAGTCAAACATAAGAAGGCGACATGTTGGTATGGCTGCGGGCTTGGAAAACACACTTAATATGTGTGAAAGATTGGGAGTTCATGTGGAAAAAGAAAGAGGAATTTAAATTCACTTTGAGCCAGTTGTCCCGGACCTCAGGTTCTATGGGGCCCAAAAATAAGCCCTCCCATGCTTTAGTAAAATGGACACAATAGAGATATAGATGGGGCCTCTGACCATGTCTAACAATGCCTAACAATAACTACTGCATCATAATTGAAAACCCACTACACAGTAATACAGTTAACATTTACTTATTCATGAAAATAGACAGAGACTTTGACCAGTAATCAATTGGAGCAAGATACTGCATGTATTTTGTGAAGTTTATTTAGTTGGTTGACCTCTGACCCTGGAATAATAACCTGTTTATACATAAATCCAGTTGGATATGTGACATGTGAATAAAACCTATTAAGGTTTTTGAAGATATTAGCTTCAGAATAATTGAAAACATGATAGGACACCAAAATAAACAAACCCTGTTCTGTCTTTAGCTTTACTTTTACAAACAAACAACACTAAAGTTTGTCAGTAGCTGCATGGACCATACCTCATAATAAGTCGTCTTGATAAGATATTTACTCTGTGCTGGCTGCCAGACTGAGCTTTTGTACCAACATGAAGAAACTAATTAAACAAGCTACAGCACCAGTGTTTATTTGAAGCACACCAAACAGGTCCAATGTGAAACCGCACTGAATGAAACTGCGCGCTATGTTCAGCGAGCAGGTTGATTAAAATAATATTTGTGTTGATTGAAGTCAGCATTAGTGATTTATTCAGCCACGTTTCAAGCTACAATTATTGCAGTTATGGCAGCGACACATCACATCAGTGTATCATGTTGGTGCCAGTTTGTTTGTGTGGTTTTGCATTTTAATTTGAATAACATGTTTTACAGTGAGATTGTGTCCTAACTTCCTAGATGTCAAAATACCACTGTAGGTAACCAAGATATGAGAGGACACTAGAGGACACATTTCATTTGTCTGCCTGGCGCTTCCTGTGGGTTTCTGGGAAATGTCAGAGTCCACAGGTTAAAAAACAGGTGGATGAATGTCAGCTCTTTCAGACAGATATCACATCCAGGAGGCTTACGGAGTGGGAGCAAGAAGAAATAGAGAAAGAGAAGGTATTTTATGTTATTGATTCATGGAATATGTAGCAATTACCACAGTTTGACACATGTGAACATTTAGGTTCCTAATATTACTGTTCACAATGTTATGTTAAAAAAATTCTGACCCCATGTTTCTTTATTGAACTGTGCTTTGTATTTTGAGCTGTGTTTCTGTTTGTCAGAATCATAATTAGTTTACACTTCCCTTAATTAAGTCTGGTGCGTCCAAAGTGAGGCTGCTGATTTTGATTTAAAACTGATCTCAGACTCAACATAGCTTTAGTTTTGTTTTTTCAAACATGGATTTATTTAGTTTTTTTCCTGCCAGGACTTGATGAAGCAATCTGTTACCAAATGGGATCTGCCAGAATAAGAAGTAGGGCGCCTGACTAAACGCTGCATCTGAGCTTTGGAGAAATGAAAAAACGTTCCTCTTAAATGAACCAAAATCCATTTCCTGACTGTAACCAAAATATAGGATTTTTCTTCAAAAAATATACCATACCAATATACCATGCCTTTTGGTGACATGTGGTAACCTTGCACTGCAGCTGGATTCTTGCGAGATTTGGGAGTTTCCAACCTCATCTTGTATTGGGTCAAGCAAACCGCTCGAGTTGAACCATGGGCTCACTGGCCTCTAGTGACCAATAATGTGGCAGCACAAACAGGAAAAGGCGGGTTTTTAATTTGACAAATGAAACAAGTGTCCTTTTCTCCTCTTTGTTATCATCATGGCTATACTGAATGCTAACGTCTTTCGCTAATGCTAAAAAATGTGGCACTAAAGGATTTTCAAGGAAGGAAAAGATGGTTGCGCACTATTCCTACTGGCTTTGGCATATCATACAAGCACTTTTCATTGGCCGACGTCCTTGTTTCATTTACCAATTAAGTGTTTGTTAACGTTTCTTTTATTTGCAAAAACTGTTACTGTTACAGCAGTTTGTTGTTTCTTCATATCAGCCGCACTCTGGTTATGTCAAATGAATCGTTGCTATGATTGTCTAAAATAAATCTCGTTGTTACCCTAACCCAGTGTTAAATTTTGACAAGAAATTTTAATTTAGTTTTAGTCTTAGACTTTTGACTAAAATTGTTTCTAGTTTTAGACGTTTGTTTTAGTTTTTGTTTAGTTTTAGTTGACTAAAATGTCATGCAATTATAGTCGAGTAAAATTAAAATAGATTTAGTCAAGTAAAATTAAAATAGATTTAGTCGACTAAAAGCCACAAAACATTCATGAGGTAATAATTTTGACCTTCTGTATCAGACATATAACTATAAATTTTAATTTAAATGTGAAAATATATTTCACACTGTTTATTTCAACACAACTGCCTTTATTAAAAATTGTTTTAATCAATGGAAAACAAAACCAATAGTAAAAAAAACATGGTGTGTATTTTAATATTAACAAAAAGACATCAATGTGTATCAAAGAGATGCAAAATACACATTCACGGCTTATTTTAAATAAAATAAAATAAATGTACAATCATCAAAAGGCCCTTACAGACCAAGAAAGCTAAATAATAATAATAAACGAATTTAAAGTGCATTGAAGAGGAGGATATTCCTTATGCTACATAAACACTGGCATCATAAACATCAAATGCAAAAATTTCAGAAAAGTCGATTTTCAGAAAAACGCTTCATGCTAATGAACGCTTTCCTCTAGTGAGGTCTGTGACACTGAATACTCTTTCTGCAAAAGCTTGAGAAGCTGACATTGCCAAAAGATCTAATGCTAACAGTTTGTTCCTCTGTTGTCTCTGGTTAGCATCTCGGCACTGCCGCGTAACAACAAGGTGCGCTCTGATTGGCTTACTTGACTCATCCCGCCCGTTACACTTCACCTTTCCCTTCTCCTGACTGGTTTTCGTTTCGTCTTTTTTTTGTTGACCAAAATGTCAGTCTATTTAGTCATCTTTTTAGTCATTATGAAGTCTTTTTTATTTCGTTTCGTTTTTGTCCGCAAAAAAACTTTTGTTGAGGAAATATTTTTGTCATAGTTTTCGTCAACGAAATTAACACTGGCGAATACTAGTCGGTGCTTCATCAGATCACCCCCCTTTTGCAAATACTTTCAACAGGAGCCTTCCCAGATGGTTCTGTGAAACAGACTGTTCTGTGAGCAGTTCTATCTGGCAGAGTCAGGTTAGACATGGTGAAGGTGCAAAATACAGTTTTACCCCTCACAGTTCTTTTTAGACCTGAAGGGACACGTTGTCTATGAGCACTTTATGTTGGGTACATGCTTTGGTTAAATACTTACATACTTATGCAGTATACATACACAATATACCATAATACCTGGTAGAAATGACACCTCTCTGTGGTTGATAGGATGCACCTGAAAGTGAACAAATATGCATTACACATGAATGCCAATATTGATGTGACACATTCATTACATAATTACATAAACACACACGCAATGCTAAAAATACAGCTGTCACTTACACCTGTTTGTGTAGTGGCGTGTGTGCTGGTTGAAGTGTAAGTGCGTTGCATAAGCCTATGTGCACACGCAGACAGTATGGCCGCAGTGTCTGGCAGGCGTCCAGGGCTGGAGTGGTTCTGCACTAGAGAACGGCAGGCCCTGTCTGCGTCCCATCAATCAAAACCTCCTTTTTTCTCTCCCTTTGCTCTCAGACAAATCCACTGTTCTACATTCTCATGCACCACATCACCTTTGTTAATCTCACCAGTTTTTCTCTTTGCCACATTCCCTTTGAATGCTAAACTCCCATCGCTCCTACAATCTATCTGACTCTTCCGCTCTGCATATTTAAACACTTCTGTACTTTATAGATATGTCCCTCCCTTACACCTTGGTTGCTTTTACATTTTCCGGTTCGCCCTGCAGGCTCTTTTGGCTTACAATCCCCTCTTGCTTGATTGATGCAAGCAGACGGCCTCTATCAGTGTTTTATACATAATCCAAATAAGATATGCTTGTGCCTGCATTTCTGAAAGTCCTAGCCAGCCCCTGACACGATGTGCTGACGGAGGATTCGCAAAGACACACATACACACACACTCATTCAGAAATGCACAAAAACACACACATCGTCAAAGGATTATTTCTAAAAGTTATGGCAGACAAGACAAAACACTACTTGTGGTTAGGCGAGGAAATATATTGAGTATGTGTATGGGGGTCTTATGCACGTATTTATGAGAGACTGAGACAGAATGTGCATTTAAATGGCTGTGTTAAGCAATGCTGACCCATCTTTTTCAGTTTCTTGAAGTCCCATACATACCAAAGCAGGATGCATATAAAGCTTTATAGAGCCACATATAACAATGGCAAGCCCCCGATCTGTTCCTCTTCTCCAGGTGATAAAAACACAATGGAATTAGATAGAAGGTTTTCGGTCATTAATAATTAAGGCTAACAAGTGTTTCCGCTTTATGATTTAACTGCAATGGGCCACTACACTAATCTTTGTGCACATTATTACCTTTTTTCCCATTATTATAGTACTAGTACTTAATTTCACTGTACAACAATATAACAAAGAGACTTAAAGAATCACTGAGTCGATGCACTTTATGTCCCATTGGCTTTGAGCCAAAGAGATGCAGGCTGAATAGGAAATGCAAATTGATGCAACAGTGAAATACATACATGCATACTTAAATTGTTCAAGGATTCTTAATCCCTGCTTTTCACATCCAGCTGAGGACTACATGTCTTTGAGTTTTGTGTACCTAATGTTATTGTCATGGTAACACTGGTGAGTTAAACTAATGATTGCAATAATAAGAGATTGCCAGTCGTCTTTTTTACAAAAAGGACGCAGTGGCTTGGTTTTCTCCAGTGTTGTGACTGACACGAGATACTGAGAAAATTCCCACCAATATCAATGAAAGGAATAAAAAGAGGCCACCTGCACAATAGATTTTTTTCTCTAAATGGCAGATTTCTGGAGCAAGTAGTCAAGTGTAATATTTTTTTTTTTTTGACACACATTTGCGCTGGATTTGACCAAAAATACAGCACACTGTGTTTCAGTCACTGACTCTAACAATAACTTTATTAGAATTAGCTCAGTTACAAAGCTGCCACACAGAGAAACATAGCATGTTCATTTTATCTTATTGTAAATCAATTTGTTTAAATTATGATTTGTCTCCTGAAATGCAGCCTTTAACACACAAAGCAAACATCGTCTAATTGCTTGATTATAAATAATTATCATGCTTGCAGTATATTCATTGTCTTGAGGACAACCTGCTTTGCAATACATTATGTTTTATTTAAAAGGTAGCATGAAAGACAGAGAAAAAAAGTTATAACTACTTTGTTTTTTGGAATAGTATTTATATTTATTCCTAGTAGTTCATGGCTAATACTAATGGTTGTTTGTAGCTGTGTTTATTAAACCTCCATTGCTGCATAACAGTGTTTCTAGGAAGAATGTTAATTAAAAGAGTTTTCGTCTTTTACTATTTTTGTTAGTTTGTTTTCAGGCTTCATTTATAATGCATATCATATCTCAGGCCAGCTGCAATTAGTAACTGGGATATGGTGTACTTTGGGTCCAAGCCACGGCTAATTTTGAGAAGAGAAAAAATTGCATAAGTTGTGGTTCAAATCGGGTTGCGGAAATCAAGTGCTATGACAGAGGTACTTGTTGGAGAAATAAAGTCCAGCTCACCCAGCTCTGATATGTAATGATTAAAGGGATTTTATAGCTCAGAGACATTCCAATGGCAAATACTTATTACCTGAACATTACTGTCTGAGAAAGTGATACAGAGCAAACGATAAAAGGGAACACTGGAGAGATGGGATTATATCCAGACATGCTGCTTACACTAATGAATGCCTGGGTATTAATATATAAACTCAGACCTTGGGGATTCCGTTAGATGGGATTGAGCAGTCTGCTGGGCTTGTCACCAAAGCAGAGACGTAAAGCAAACACAACATTCAAAGCAAAGCAGCTGCCGAATTAATAAAAAGCATAAATGTAGCATTGACCTATATGTAGTGTGATTTTTCTTTTTGTTTTATATTTTGTATTCATTTCTTAACTTTTTTTAAACAAGGAAAGAGAAAAAAAACACTACATGAACAGAATAGAAAAAAAAGTAAAAAAAAAACATACAGCCCAGCACAGTTCGAGGGAGCCATCCTAAGGGGTATAACAAACTAGGGAGCACATTCATCTTAACCATAGACAATCTGCCCAATAATAAGAAGTGGGGTCTATCTTTCCAGGTCTATGTCTATGAAAAATGTAAAATTTACCTTAAACATCTGGTTAAACAAGGGGATAATGAAAAAAAAAAAAAAATAATTCCTCCACCTACTACGTCACCCACATTAGAGCCGCTCTCAATTAGGAAAATAAACTGAAGAGACTTGCGTTTCCTGGATGCACTGTGTGAAGGAGTGCAGGGTCTGCTACCTAAACAGTTACATATCCCACACAAGTTGTTTTCCTATAAAATAATTATTTTGCATTTGAAGCTAATTTTCAAGTAATATATGGACAGTAAATGTAAAAAAAAGTGCATTTTACATTTTGCAGCATGATCTGCTTAGTTTTTGAAAAACAATTCTCATTTTACGCTTCTTCGCTTTGGCAACAGACACTCAACCTGTACTGACCAGACAAATACCATATTGCCCCAGCAGCAAGGAGTCTTTAGAACAGGTAGTTCTACAGCCATATGGTAGGTGGATGCTTAAAGAAATCCTGCCATTTTGGTGTTGATAAATGTAATGACTTTAAAGATGTCAAAACTCTATTCAATACCAATAATGTTTTGCAAAAAGTCAGCTCACTATAACTAATGGTTTTGACAAAGAGACTTGAGAGTTAGTGGAACACAAGGTTCTGGATATATGAGAGCAAATCTGACCCGCAAGCTTCTTGTAAAAGGTCAAGAGGATACCTTCAAGTTTCTTTCTTCTTCTTTCTTTTTGGATGAAAATGAAAAACAAGCAACACTACATTGTGAGGGCCAGTCAGTGCTTGTCCTTCTCCAGAATAATCTTGGTCAGGACCTTTTGCTCATCATCAGTCCTTGAGGCATACTATCTCAATGTTTTGTGACAAATACTGTTTATTCCTCACATGTCAATTACAAGTGAAAGCACAGGCAACTCAAAGAGAAAGGAAAGTGCAAACCACATTTTTTATTTGACCCCGCTGTTAAAATGTTTGATCAAAAGGCAACTCCTTCAATTTACTGGTGTAATCAGTGCTTTCCTTGTTAAAATTAAGACTTGGGAGCATGTCCATTGCATTTTTTTTTGCATGTACTTTAAACTATATGTGAGATAAGTATATAGGAGTGTGTAATTTATTCAAAGTGACATATATTATTTACATTTTTCATCACACATTTCTCAAGAGATTAAATAGTCCCTTGGAGAGCCAAGGCCACCCAATCGTTTTTTTAGAAACAAATCCATCCCTTATTTCACCCTATTTTCACTATTTCCATGTGATTAAATTTTGCTACTGATCTGTTTGTTGTTTTGTGGGACTGCAGCCTATTCGAGACAGATTTAGTGTCTATGAAGGGCACAGGTTAGTCCCATGAGACATCTCTCTTATGTGCACTGAGACATGTCTATCCTGGCTTTTATCTGGCTTGGGCTGTTTCATTTCCCTTTCTAGTTAGTCAGTGAAGATGGCTTATAAGAAACATGCCTGCTTGAGTAAAGTTTTAGAGACATTACTGTGCTCTCCTGGCTGTGGAAATGCTTTTGGAGGAGGTGTAGGGGCGACGTGTGAAACATCAAAAGAATGTTTGAAATGGCCCTAGTGCTGATGCTTCTCAAAAAGTTTGCTGAGGTTTTTAGAACTTGGGTAGCTGTTTCTGACTGCCGGGATACCAGTTTACAGGTCATTACACACATATGTTGGTTAGCAAGTTGCAATTTATTCTCCAAAAGTGTTTAAATGAACTGCTTCTGCACACCAATAAATTCATAATTAATCCTGAGACATTGGATGTAGACGTGTAAATAGGTGTGCATCTTGATTCACTCTGAAATACCTCTTTCATTCTCCTAAATTCTTTCCGCTCAAAGCTCTGGTAAAATAGAGGCGGCAGCAGAGTCAATATAATAACATCTCTATGATGCATTTTACATGGAAGAATGCAACAGAAAATATGACAAAGAAAGTTGTTCCACTGACTTTTAAGGTTTTAAAGTCGATTTATAAGGGCAAAACATACTTACATTCAAGGGTAAGAATTTACCACACAGCTCAATAGTTTATGTTGCTAAGAAGGCAAAGTTTACTCTCCTTGAACACAATATAGATATCAACAGACAAAAGACTATGGCTACCTTTGACCAAATATAGTGTGCTCCATTTGAAAAAGTGGAATATTGGTCAGCATCTACGGTGTCTTCTATATTTAATAATGGATTGAATTTACTGTATATAGTGCTTTTCAAGGCTCTCAAAGAGTCCATTATTCATTCACTCCAGATTTACACACTGGTGGTGGAGACGTGGCAGCCATTTTGCGCCACCAGACTCCCCAACCTCCAAACATTCTCATACATTCACACACCAGTGCCATAGACATTGATTGAAATAGGTATTAATTTAAAGTACCTTTTGCAAACGCTTTCGATGGGAGCCCTCACAGATGGTACTTTTGAACAGACTATGTTCTGTGGAGCAGTTCTAGCTGGCTGAGTCAAGTCACACTGATTATTATTACACACACAATTATATATTATTTGAACTTTGTTCTCCAATTTCCTGAACTACTTTAAAGTGTGTAATTTTTTTTTGTATTTTTTTTTTTTTTCATAAACATTTGATGCAGGAGATGCGTGGCTTGTGTGACTTTAAAAGTAGAACGCAGCCTTGTTTACAAACACACACACACATCCACAAAGCTCATAAATCACTGTGGCCTACTCTCAAGATCCATGCTTTGCAAAACTCTCTCACTGTTTGCAGCAGGTCAACTTTTTGTAAATGAACAGAGATAATGTTATGTGCCTTGATTCTTTTTCAAAAAATACTTCTTTCTTTTTTTTTTTTTATTATTGGGGGAGTTGCATTTGGTGTCAACAATAAGACCTTTAAGACAGAAGGGCAAGGTCAGTGGTGTGCCCATTATAAAGGACCTTAATTTGTGTCACATGCAGCCTCATCAATCACAAAAACTCCTCAGTTACAATATAACTGACAGATGGTGTGTTTTTGCAAACATAATTGTTCTGACAATCCATACAATGTAAACAACTCCATAACAAACGCTGACAAGTGATAAATACATACAAATACAACACAACAGATGTTTTTTTTTTTTTATAATATGTAATGTCCAGGAGGTTGACCAAGACACATACATCACACACAGTAATTCCAATCATTGTAGACCAGACTAAAATTTTGTTCACAAGGGCAACTAAGGGTGTTGGTGCAGTTGGTGCATGCTCTATACAAACTTCAGTGCGAACCAAGACACCTTAAAAAAAGAATTGGCAACAAAACATCACCTAACGCTTAGTTTTTCTGAGTTTGGAAAAAGAAAAAAAACTCAGAGCTCCATAAACTTTTTTACTCCTGATCTCTTGTATGATGTGTTTGCCAAATTTTATTTGGCTATAACAAATTTTTTCAAATCCCATTCAATTTTTCACATAAATGGAGCATTAGTGTCGTCCTACTTGGCATTTTATTTATCATTACACAAGAGATATGTGTACCACATTTCATGTCTCTACAATCAACTGAATATCAGGTATCAAAATATTTAGGGGAAAAGTTTAAAACATGGACCAATAATTGGCATATATCATTGGGTTAACAGTGTAAATGTGCACTAGTAATTCTTTTGGGTTCAACAAATAGACAAGAGAGAGTTAGAGGAGATTTTATCTTCCCCAAAATGGTATCTCATTACAGGCTCAAATTTACCAAAAAACGACATGATAACTTTTGATGGCACATGTGTCTAGTTCATTTTGACTAAGGTTGGTGTCTGTGGCATCAAGTAGATATTTTCTGCTGTTTTTAAAATGAGGGGTTAGATTTTGCACATTACACCAAAAATGGCTGACGTCCTGTTGGTTTTAGGGTGGTTTCATAATATAATTTCATATTTGCCTTCACACGATATACTGTATGTGTGTGCCAAGTTAAAAAAAAAATATACTTTTGCTTTACAGATCCCATTGACCTTATCACACATTTGTGGCATTGCCATGGCAACACAGTGGTAGATATGGGGTGGACCTCTTTGGCTTTTTTTGTTGGTCATCACATCAGGGATGTGTGTACCAAATTTAAATTTGTTGGGGACGCTGGAGGGCTATTTTTCAGAGTAGCCCTATTATTTGCACATCACTGTGTTCATGAATGTGCACAAATGCTTCACTGGGTCAAACCCTATCCGACAAGATGTGCGAGAGTTACAGAAGATTTTAATGTCCCCAGAATGGCCGCTTTGTTAAAGGGTCCGTCATAGCCACACCCAATTTGATATAAAAAAGCAAAGTGATAACAACTACTACAACTGCTACTACTGACAAGTTATATGTCCCATAAATAAAAATATGTACTTTCGTTTTGCACATTCCATTGACTTTTTCACACATTTGGGTCATTGCCATGGCAACATGGTGGAAGATATGGGACGATGGTCATTGGATTTTTTATTTTTCATCCCATTATGGATGTGTGCACCAAATTTTGAATGTATGTTTTTTTCTGTTTGGTCCACAGTTTAAGTCTGTGAAGGTTCTCAGTCATCCAGGACATCTTGAAAAAAAACAGAGTTCAGTTGGATGTTTAGTGCGCACTGAGGTTTGTCTGGAGCCTTCACACTTATCCAAATGAACTGCGTTAACAGAGCAACTGCACCAGAGTCCGTTCGAACCAAACTAAACACGGCAAGTGTGAACGCACCTTAAAATGTCAGCTGTGAACGCTCGCCGGACTGGGGCTTTTGCTGTTGAATTGAACTAAATTGATTGTTTTCTTTTTTGGTGCTAACTAATGAAGCTACAAGTGTGAACACACCCTAAAACTTTCAAAAGAGTAAAATAAGACTTAAAACAAAAAGGGTGAACAATAAGAATGTTACATTTTGTGCTGCTCTGGTCTATGAGATTTCTACTTGCTTTAGGAAATGACACACTGTGCTTGTTTTGTCCTTAGAGCTGATCAATGACCTCTTTAAGCAGATATACGTTTAAGGTATATGATCACATGATCTCTCCTAGCTTTTACAAGGATAGGCTGAACGCACCATTAAGCCAGTGACGAGAGCACAATGGCTTATATGAGACAGTGTGCTCAGAATATATGCTGCTCGTGTCTTTGAAATGGGAAAGACCTTGTCAGACTCCTATGACATACTGTATTTGCCTGGAGCTTATCCCACACAGGAACTAAAAGTCAGGCTATGGCAGCCTGTGATTCATCAGAACTGAGCCTTTCCTTTCAAATCAGTCTCGCTCAGGTCTGTTGTGTCTAAAAACTAAAATACTAGTCCTTCTGCTTCCATTTCAAGTAATACTAGTCTTTTCTTGTGAAATCTTTGAACTGTATAAAGACATTTAAATCTAAAGGAAACAAAAGGGCCTCAGTGCTGCTCGGCCATTGATGGTGAGGTTTATGTGACTCCATAGGCAGTCCATAAAATTTAAAATTCCAGGTTCTTGCAATCTCGTGTGAGGTTCTGCATGAGGGACCTCCGAACTATATCGCAGCTAAGGCTTGTATATCATACACTTGACTTGGTAAAGCTCCTCAAGACCCAACACAAAGATGAGTTGCTCAGAGGTACCAGCAACTTTAGAATTCAAAATTATTAATATTGCTAAATCTACTTTTTATACTTTCATTTGTGCATTTACTTCGGTATATGTTTGGAAAAACATAGGTAATAATATGTCTTTGAGGGAAATGTCCATCTTTCTCTTCTCATTGGTTTGGTGAACACTACTTTGGATTTTTTTGCCGTCATCATTTTCTCTAATTGGATTAAAAATCAGTTCAAGGCACATGTATTCCTTAATTTGGGTTTCTCAGTGTTATCTGCGTCTATATTATTTTTGTTAAACACTTTCTTCTCAAATTAGATTGCCACTTGTATCTTTCAAAATACCAAACCAGGCCCACTCCCAATTTCAAAGAGGTCATTGGATCCAATCATCCACAATCCAGAGAGACATGTTCCATCTTTAGGGTCAATTGTGGCAATCTGTGAGACTCTTGTCAGTCAATCCACATGTCCAATTAACTAGCAAGCTATTTGAACATTCAAGCACAGGTTTCAGCAGTAAGGAAGCCTTTGACTTTTAAACATATTGATGGGTAGAATCTCCAATAGTGTCTGTGACCCAGTTCAAGAATAAGGATCTGCTAACTACATCATTAGGCTTATATTATCTGTACCAGAACCTATTAGTCGCCATTAGCACAAGGAAATGACCCCAACCATATCATTGTTTTGTGTCTTCTTTGCCGGCAGACTTAAAGAAATAGATAAAAATCAGCTCGAATTACACTGCACTAAGTCTAAGACACAAGGGGGATTTTAGATAAGTATTGGCACGCAAACACAAATAGAGATACACATATACACAAACAAACAGATCTACTCTCCTCCCTTGGGGATAAGTTAGATGCAATAAATCCAGTCTCTAAATAGATAGCGATGCTACATGTGTGGCTTTTTAGATCAGCGCTGATATGATTATGCCGGCTCAGGACTGTAGATGTGGGCTAGATAGATTGTTCTGCTGTAAATACAAGCCAGTGAAGAAGTGTGTGTGTGCTGCAGCTCCCTTACACTTTGCTGACATAAGCACTTCCTAAGGCCCATTAAGAAACAGCCCTGTCCTTAGATGTCCTGGGTGCTCAAATATTCCCCTAAGACAAATACACATACACACAGATATCCAACACAGATGCATGTCCATATGGCAAACATACACATCAACATCTCATCATGCCATTGTGTCACATTCCCAGAGTGATCAATACCTTCACACTATTTTCTACCATAATATCCTCCAAGAACAAGTGCTTTGTTGGCTAGATGAGTAAATCAATGGTATTGGATGAAAAAAAAAAAGTGTGAATATTTGATTGTATTTCTGGATGGACAATTCCAGTGAGTCACAGCAATGAGTCAATTGTCAATGAGTCACAGCAAGGAATTATCTTAAAGGGCAAGGAGATCTAAACATAAAACAAAGGCTTGCATTAAATTTGTGATAATGTTTGAGGTTACACAATAAGCAACTTATTTGAGATTTTTTATTTATCAGTTTACAGTTTAATAAAAAGTGACAGCAGCAAATGACAAATCTTAACAAAAAAATCAGAGGCTTGACTAGACTAACCATAATATTGTCTGGTCTTGCACAGTGTATTTCTTTACCAGTAGATCTTGTCGTGAAGCTCCTTGTACACCAATGAACTAATGATATAACATGGCATGGTTATATTACTAGTAAATTGGCAAAGACTCTAGGCTTGCAATTTCAGATTTTTTTCTGTACATTTAGAAATACCTTAAAATGTCATGAAGGATGTAAATAGAAGTGAATGTTGGGCACATACTGAAGATTTTAGTAATTCACATGCTCTCATGTTGCAAGGTCTCAAGTTGTCAATGCTCCCATACTTCAATGACACTATGGAAGTAATCAAGTAAATCAAAGTAAGTCAACCAAGAATTCAAAAAAAGTGCTGGATACGCAAAAAAAAAAAAAAAAAAATATATGCATATATATATATATATATATATATATATATATATATATATATATACATATATATATATATATATACAGACAGGTTGCTATGCTGTTGTCTGGGGTTGGGTTGGTGATTGCGAAAATGAAAGACAATTTTGAGTATTGCATCGTTAAGCAATCCTGTCTCAAATGTAATTCTTACATGAAATAATATTTTCAGAACACAATGTGTTTTCAGGTCAATGTCATTTATACAGTTCAATATCACAACAGAGTCGCTTCTTGCTGGTGACTGATGGACTTTTTTGTTGACAGTGAGGCGATGAGGGTGTGGTTAGAATATAAAGTGATTTAGCCACCAGAAACCAGATGTATTTGTGGACATTTAAAAGTGAATTCATTCAACTTTTCTACTTCCTAAACAGTGAACAGACAGACAAACAAACAAACAAAGAAAATAAACATGGTATGTTTTACAATGGGCAAATAGTTCAACAAGAAGCAATAAAACAGTTTTAGGCAAGATTTCCCAGTCTCTAATGCTTTTTGTTTGTAGCATAAAACATTATAAATAAGAAAACAAATAGAACATTTCCCTCTCATTAGCACACATTTAATCATAGTTAAGAGACGTGTGTCTCATCTGATCAGCTGTATTAGTTTACAATTTACTCTCTGATACAGCTATAGTATAAGTATATTATAGTCTAATATTTTGAGGTTTTACAATTCATTTTATAACATTTGTTTTATGCACAGCAATGGATGGCATCATACTTTGTTAAGTGCGTCCTGTAGTTGTTAAGCTAAGTTTGAGTTCTATGATGTTATTCGACATGCGTAAGTAGATCTGCCAGCAGCACTTCCTTGTATACTATCACACACGCCCCAGCACACAGAAAGATAAATAAATACTCCAGGGGCAGCCTACCTCATTAGATATAGACAAACATTCAATTAGTCAGTGTAATAGAGAACATAAAGCACGTCTGTGGTGGTAATGTTTACATTCCTCCTTCCCAGTCGGCAGCACTAAAACAACTGGAGGATTTATAATCCAACTGGTGAATGATAATGCCTTCTCCTCTGTCTCTGTGTGTCACCTCAAGTGTGTTTGTCTTGTCTTAACATTTGAAATTAGTGTTAATTTCCAGAACAAATGGCTCCCTGCTGTCAAAAACTATGCTAAGCTTTCCTTTGTAAATGTTTGTCCTGGAGAGCTACAAAGTCTGTGCAGAAAGTAAATGGCATGTGATTTTCAATGTTGTTATGCATTATAAAGCTGTCCCACAATTAAATAAATAAGTGAAGATGAGAAATGGGTTACAAAAATACTGAGATCATGTAAATGTTTTCTTCAAATGGTAAGATGGGCATGCCATTCAAATAGCATTGGAAAATACATTATTTGTAGACTTTTTATAATGAGACCAATATGGCATGTTGCAGAGTATGTTGCTTTGCTTCTTGTCAGTAGCATGATTGAAAGGCTACAAGTAGTGAGTGATTCTTGGTAGAAACTGATCAAACCTCTATTCAGATCCTAAACTATTCCCTGCAGAATTTACATTATGTTTATTGTTGTCAACAAAATGCTAGAAATATTAAGAGCCTTCAGGTAGGAAATCAAATTTCAATTTCTAGACAACTCAAATTGATTCTAGAAACTTCTGCCTTCATAATGAAACATCTAATAATAACAATTATTACAATGGGGCTTTAGGATTATAATGTAATAAAAATGCTGATTATGTTTTCTTGTGCTAAAATCTCAAGGTACACATTAATTTGCTCCGTGACTGACTGAAACCACAGAGTAGACCTTATTATTTGACTGATTAAAACTGTGTAGGTGTGAGCATGTGGGTCTCTTGAAGCAATCATGTTTTATGCATAGGCTGTATGCACAGGACTTTAATCTAGCCAGAGTTTTTGGTGTCTTTATCTTGACGGATTTTCCCAGTAAATAAACTTGACCTGTGCATCAAAACCACAATGAGTAATCGTGCCTGTCATTCTTGGTTTCAAAAGCGTGTTGAACCAGCGATGGCATAAAACCTGATGGCAAATATGCTAATGTATCCTCACTCTATTATATTATTCTTGACAGAAACAAAGAATGAGAATTACTAGCATGTAGCATAACACAAAAGGAGGGCTGTGTTGACAGTGAAATGGCTTCCGATAACTAAAACAAGGCTAAGGCGATGAAACAAAACTATTTAGTTATGAGAAGGGCAAATGTAGAGAGGAAGAAGTGATGCATAGACGGATATGATCAAGCATAAAAAAAGATTATTTATTTCAAAGTCAGACGGTTGGAAAATAAAGGAGCGGGCTCTTTGGATGTTTATTGGATTTACATTGAAGACGTGTTGTTGAATGTGGTACGAAGGATAATAATCAGCCAAGGCTCCTATCCAGATATACACCAGATATATTACTACACAGTTAGCAGTGTCTCAGTAAAATTAAGCTTTCTGTGTGGGCACTGAAAAGAAGATATGTATAATTAGGTAATAATTAATGATGTACGTGCGTCTGTCACTAGCTTCAAAATTTTAAACAGATTTTCATAACTTCAAACGTAATATAGTACAGTGGATTATATTTTTTAATTAAGAAAAAAAGTTTTTAGTCCAAACTTATTATGCATGCTTTCTTCAGCTGTAACACTAAAAGACAATTACAGATAGTAATGTAAACCAGTCTAAAGTGTGAATGTCAATCAGACCCAATATAGACTATAGAATATATACCAAGTTGTGAATCTGTAATTTTATAACAATTCCAGACTTTTGCTCTGTGAATATACAGTCTGCCATTATAAATAGACTCTTTTATAAAAGTTTTAATGCTATGTTGATAATACAGAGTGGGTAGTTATCCATCTTTTTAAATATGCCTTTTCACATGTATTTTCCACATCCAGTCCCTTGTGTTTTACACTGATATAATTATTGACAGTTCTGCTGCACAACGGAGACATCACTTAACACCTGTTCAGCAGCTGTTGTGGCTCAGGCGGCGTCTAACCTCCCACTCGTCTCTGGCCTTTTGTTTGCCGAGCATATGTGTCTGGTTTTCAGGAGCTGTGACTCGCTAACACAGTGCTCCGATCATGTCAAGACTGAATCAATAGAACTGAACAGACAGCTGGCAGTGTTTCCATCCGTTTTCAGAAAGGAGAGGAAGTGTTAACGACGACTGCTCAGTTTAATGCAGTTTAGTACAGAGCAGTTTACTTTGAGACAAAGGTGTGAAGTGCACTTACAACAGGTAAATAGAACTCTGCAGCATATTCATAAATAAAACATATCCTGTGATTATGCACTCCTGCATAAGTGTGTGTTTAGTTGCAAGAGTGCTGAATGCAGTAGATTTGAGCATTATTTCTGTAATCTTTTACCTCAGCTGCCACCATATAGCCACAATACAATACTTAACATTATGGAATGACTAATAACATGTCTTTTGTTAGATGTCTTTGACCTCTGTCAGAAAACTTTAGACCTAATGAGTCTAATGAGACCTAATGAATAAGGTTAAGCTATTAATCTGTTTTCAGGCCTCTGTCCATAGCATGTATAACCATTGTCAGAAGTCCTGTCCGTGAGCTTAAAACTGTTTGTGCATGTGTTAAAATACATCCAATAGTAAATATACTGATACAAATAAGACCTGTTTTCAGAAGTGGACAGGTCGGTCTTTTTATTGTTAGTTTATTTTTTTAATAGGCTTTTTGTCAAGAAGCTTTACCATCTGAGAAACTGAAGAGCCTCATCCACAACTACCACAAAAGACTTCAAGCTGTCATTAATGTTAAAGGTGGCAATAAACAGTATTAAGAACTGGGCTGTGTAAACACCCTAGTGCCCTCACTCATGGTGCTCACATTAACTTCAAACATTAAAGGATCTTAAAGAAACAAGACAGTTCAAGTAGGTCTGTGCATGTGTGCACATTTACACACTGTATAAGTCCACAACTAGTCTGATTATTGAAAGGGCTGGGTCAAACAACACAAGTTTGGGTCAAACAGGTTAAGTTTGCAGGGCTCCAATTAGGCGCTACCTCATCAGAACAAAATGGAGTAGAATATTTCTTTCAATTACATGCAAACAATTTTTGTGTTTGGTCCGTGGCCCACTAATATATTTTTCTTTTGGCCCTCCGAGGGAAAAAGTGAGATTTTTCTTTGCTATCCATTGTTTTCCTGCACAGAAACAAAGTACAAGCATTTCAGGTGTTTTAATGTTACTGGTGACATTGCTTTGATATTAACAAAAATGAAATGGTGGCAGAGTCATATTAAGTTCAGCTAAATGTTGTTCAGCAAAGAAAAATAAAGATTACTGTAGGATCAAGCCTTGTTTGAATCTCTTTGAATGGGTCAGCACTCTAAAATAAAACAATGTGCTTTGTAGAGAGATGGACACCAGAGAAAAGAGAAGACACCCAGGGGATGAAAAAGCTGGACACCAGGAGAGAAAATAGAAATATCAGGGGAGAAAAGAAACAGGCCACCAAGAGTTTTGGATGTGGCCACGAGCACACAGCTGCATGCTTAAAACGTTTTCTCAACTTTAATAATGTTGCATGTAATGTCAGTGTGACACAGACAAATGAACAATCTGCAGGGAACAATTCATTTCCCAGTGGGAAGTGAAGTCCCTTTGAATAAGCACAGGAACACATAAGCTCTTACTGATGTTATTCTTCTCCATTATTATTTATTATTACATTATTAATAAATAGTTACATGCCCACCTAAACAAGCGTGTAATTTTGTCATTTGAAGATTCCAACTCTATTACTGGTGGTCAATATTTGGATGATTGTGTATACAGACTGAGATCAGCTTCAGGACTCCTTGAGAGTAGTCCTTGAGAAGAAGAAAAGACCGTACAACATACTGCTGCCAATAAACAAGCTACAAGGTGTTCTTTAACAGGTAACGTACAGAAAATAAAATATCCTTTTAAAATACAAACATTGTTCCTTATAACAGTGTTTTACCCTTATGTATCTCAAACTACAGATGGATGTATGTCAAGTAAACATGAGTTCCAGACTGGAGGCGTCTCGTATGGGTTGGTATGGCAAGGTTTAAGTAACTCAAGAAAATAAAAGTTTTTATAAAAAAAACTCTGTGAGCTGTTTTTTACATTTTTGAGATTCTGTTTTTTTTTTTTTTTTTTTTTTGCCATATTCTGCTTGTGTTTAACGGAATATATTCTGCTTGTGTTTAACGGAACAACGACAGAGAATGCCGTGCTTTTAATTCACAAAGCAACACTTTCACCATTGCCATAGATCCTTCAGTATTAAATATTAATGAACTGAATTGACAGAATGAACTCAAGGACTCTGTACTACATTACGTTATTTCCACTGGAGTGGTATTGTACGGATCAACTGACCTCACACAAGTGCAACAAAAGGTTGAGTTTCCATATGATATAAAAAATCATATTTAAAACAGACTTTTAGAAACTTAGATGGTTGCTAATTGATAAAATAGAGAAGAGAGTAAATCCTTTCCAGTAGTACGGGAAACATTAAACTACAGTATTTTTCCGGCCTTCTGAATAGTACATTCATAGAGCAATGAACAATGTCCTATAATTTATGGACACACCATTTAATGCAAAATTACAGTTATATGCAACACCTTGCTTTGCCATTAAAACTTTTCTTCTAACAGTAGGCAGCTTCATCTGATAAACCACTGTTCTTGTGAGAGGCTGACCTCAAATACCCTTGTGTATTGTTGCCGTGGTAAAGATCTCACCACTCATTTCCACTGATAAAAGCCCATTATCAAATCGGCCAGTCAGATAAGATAAACATCTCTGACACATGCCGTTGTTGGTAATTACACAAGAATTGATTGCAGATGCAGCTGGCTTCGCAATGGCAGCAGTGAACTTTTGTCCTTCATTTGTTTCATATAGGGTCCTAACAGCACAATGAACTTATCAGAAGAGCGCAATGCTGGTGATGGAAAATGCTTATTATCCGTCTGCGAAGTCATCCCTATGAGAGCTTTAAATTAGCGCAATGAGAATAGACACTGCCTATGCTTCTACATAAAACAGCAAAGAACAATATTAGCTTTGAATGAAAAATGCAGTAGGAATGCCATCTTATCAATTATCCCATGCCTTTTCACCATCAACCATGAAGCCCTTTTCCACTTTGGCCTAGTTACACAATTCTCCTAGATTTTATTCATTTACCTACAAAGAAAAGCATCTTTTTAACCCATTTATCACAGACGTAGTCACTGCCGCTGCAGATAAATCCCCTCTTACTTTTTAAAGTGTGCCGCTTATTGCTTCCCTGCGCCGTAGTCACAGCAGATACATCACAAAGACAAATCTAGGTGTCGGCAGAGGTCACCGCTCTAGATACGCAGGAATTTTCAACCTGTCTCTTTGTATTAGTAATTAGCGCATACCTTGCTAGCACCGCACGTTTCTTTGATGTGTCGCCGACGAGAGAATAAAGTATTTCTGTGATTCTTAAATTTGGCTGTCCAGACACGGTGAAATGTGCCTGTAATTACATGCATTGTCAGGCACAAGTGATTAAAATTGCCTCTTTAATGTAAACTCTGTAAATGAAAAAGATCAATCACTCGTGAGGAGGCAGAAGTAACTAAACAGGGACTTATATCAAGGTCCCCGGTCTCCGAAGAGATGACAACCTGGCCTCATCAGTGTCTCATGTAGGAATTAAACAAGCACATTTTAAATGTAATTGTAGATTACGGTTGTCAGAAAAAAGTAAAGTAAAGAGGAGCAGATGCTTTGTGCTGGCATATAGAATGGAATATACAAAATATAGCAATATTAATGCAAATCAAATTAGCACACCACACAAGAGTTAAATAGTGCAATGTTATTTTGTCTTTAAAAGCAAACGGTTTATTTATTTTTTCATGTTTTTTGTCAACTTTTCAAAAGCCTGATGGTTGTTTTAGGTTCCTCTTACCAAAATGTATTATATATGTCTGTGGTATTTCAGAAATATTGTCCCTGGGCAAGGCACTGACATTACCACTATTAGATTTCTCTTTCTATTAGTACACAGAAAACAAATGTCAAAGGCAGTGCGGTGCTAGAATATGTGTGGGAGTATCATCTTTTTGCTAATTAAAGTGGGATATATGTTATTCCTCTATTGATTTAACACAATAGTTCCACACATTATCACAACTTCTCTTTTAAATCCCAGGTTAACTATGTATGAATTTGAAGCTTCACATTTTTGTCTAAAGCTTCACAATGTAGTCTGTCATTTCAACTGCCCTAGGCTGCCATCACCATGTGAGCTGACCTTGTGTTTACACTGTTGTTTACAGAGCTCTAAAGTTGTCAGAAACAACAACCGACAACACAAACACAGCATGCCTTAGTGGCAATTAACATCAGAGTGCCCAGAGACCAGGGTACAATGACACATTTAAGGAGAAATGGCATCATAAACATTTGTATTTTATTTAGTGTGTGCATGTGTCAGCACTTCCGAGTCCAGAAAAATATGTTGAATGTGTTACAGATGAGAGCAGCCAGTGCTCCCTCCCATCAGCCCCTCTGTTTTCCCTGGAGTGGCCTAATCATACAAATAAAGCTTTCCTCACTCACAATTTTAATGTTTATTGAACATAAAGGGCCATGCATATGTGCCTCTGATTTCTGAGTTAATGCTTAGACATTATTATACCATCTCTCTTAAACATCTAGTGAACATATAAGCTTTTACTGATGTTATTCTACTCCATTATTATTTAGGAAGCGATGATGGGGGTTGAGAGAACTCAGCTTTTTCATTCATTTCATTTCATTTTCATTGATTTTTTCTACACAGTATGTACATTTCTATATTGTATACTCTACATCAAACTCCATTGTCTCGCTATTGACAGTTGTCTATAGACCAAGTAAAAATTAAATCTAAAAAGTAAATATTAGATCATAGGAGCCAGGGCAAATTCAAATGTTTAATTGTTTGTATGTTTTAATTTACATTTACATAAGCTTCAATTCACCAGTGTTACAGCTGGAACACCACTGGAGGCAGATTGGCTTAAGTGTATTGCCCAAGGACACAACAAAACTCTGAACGGGAGAGTGGCAATTAAACCACCATGGGCGTAGGTTTAGGGGGGGACGCTAGGTACTAGTCCCTATCAATATTTTGAGATGGCAAATTTGTCCCCACCAATATTTAGCAAGCTGCTTTGAACTGCCATTTGGATTGATTCTAACGGCCAGGACGACGACAGTACAAGAAACGGCGTAATTTGATTGGCGGCGGGATAACTGACAGGCTACACGCGCGGGCCGGGACTACTTTTGTGCTTGCACTAGCAGCGAGCAGCTGGTGTGTGTGTGTGTGTGCGCGCGCGCGCATGTTGACGACGGCAACGGTAAGTTACCAGGGCTGTCTCTCTGCCACATGTAAACGCCAGAGTAAAAACATTTTAATATTCCGTTTTTTTGCCCCTTTTTGTACTTTGTAGATGCCACCCAAGAAGAATGAAGGGGACATAAGAAGCTTTTTCATAAAGCAGCGTTCGAGTGTAAGTAGGCAAAATAACTAGCTAGCCACACAAATAAACTAGCAGTAGTGACTGACCAGTCACTAATTAATGTTATATAGTTCAACAATAATAAAATGTTAGAATATGATCTGTATTTGATTCTAATGTTAATCTAGCTTACTGCTAGTCTCATTCGGGGTTTGGGGGTGTCCCCACCAAAGCTGAGACCAAACCTACGCCAGTGTTGCCACAGTTACTTTGAAAAAGTAACTTAGTTACTTTACAGATTACTTGATTAAAAAAGTAACTTAGTTACTTTACAGATTACTTGATTTTAAAAGTAACTAAGTTACTTTACAAGTTACTTTATTAGTTACATTCAGCAGCTGCCGACAACATAAAAATGACAACTGGTTTTGCCAAGAATCACTTTATTTGAAGTGTATTTTTAACAGTAACATCAACAATCTATCTCCTGACAATTAAAGTTGAATTTAAAAACAATTTCCTGAAAAAATACATGTTTTTACAAAAAATAAAGGCAGTCTCTCTTGTCTTAACATAAATACTTGTTTTAATAAAAAATAAAATAGTCTTTCTTGACAAAAAATTACAAAAATAGTAACTTACAGTGACTTGGTTAAGTAACTTTAATCTGATTACTGGTTTGGAAATAGTAATGCGTTAGATTACTCGTTACTGAAAAAAGTGGTCAGAATAGAGTAACGCGTTACTAAGTAACGCGTTACTGGCATCACTGACCTACGCCCATGCAAACCACCAACCTCTACCACTGAGCCACACACAGTTCTTGTCTTGGTTCAGAACCTATAACCAGGGATTCAACCTGTAAACTAACGTTTAGCTGTAAGGCCCACAATCACAGAATCAGTTGCACTTCTTTTAAATGTAACAATGCCATGGGTTTTGCCCTTGTTCAAAAAATAGAAATATATCAATACTTAAACACATTTGATATACAAAATATATTCACATATTGTACATAAATACATATATACACATTTGGGTAAAATGTGCATTAAAGGTTAAACATCTTAAGGATTTTGGACACTACAGAGCGAGAGTGGAGCAAAAAGCATCACAAAGTTATTTGTCCCATCTTTTTAGGATGCTAAACGATGCAATCTATTTTAGGTAAGTCATCATAACAAACCTTTAACAATACAATATGAGCAGCACATCCAGACGTATTTCTCCTCCTTGCTGGAAGAAAACAATTGCTACTGGAAGTGAGGTTTGTATGGGCCCATGTTGCCCCCTGAAGGAACGCTAGTAATATCAAAAAGCTAAATACCAGCTGTCATAAATCTTCTCTCTAAAACTAGAGCAGTAACTTATCAGTGGCCAGAAGTGTCACACCCAAACATAATTTAATCTCAACTGTCTAGATAAGTAATTTACCTTTGAAATATTGCTATTCAGTGTTGCACTACAGTTTTCTAGTAGGAACAGTAGTTGCTGCTGTAGTATGACAACTTAAACACTAAAGTCCTTTATAATGTTGTAGGCGCTGGTTGCTTTATTCATATTTACAGTGAACAGAAAAGAGGCATCCAAAGGCACACAATAAAAAGAAATCTCAGAGGTGCTACATACATAAACAGGCAGGGACAGTCACTTCTACTAGCAGCACTGCAACATCTTTTTTTATATATTAAACAATGGCAGCAAGAACAGAACTATCCCATTGTCTGTTTATTGTGCATTTTAGGACTGTGGACCTCTCTCCCCAAGGAACAGATGCAATGTGTAGATAAAGGAACAGTCTCTATCAATGTTTAAGTAGTTATCAGTCTGTAGATGTTTTATTCTATAAGGATATAATTATAGCTGATGAAGTAACTCGGTAATGTACACAGCTTATGATGGTGGTTAAATCATTAAGATGAAGCCAGTTTAGCCAGGAGAGCTAATTGGCTTTGGCTGTAAGATTATCTTCCCAAAATGATTGTACTGCTTTACCAGGTAGCGCTTCATTAATTTCACAACTCATTCTGTTGCAAAGGTGTAGCATTTCATTCTACATTGAAGAGCAGTTTGTAAAGTCACTAATGAGCTGCAGGTGAGCTGGTTATTGGATGGTAAACTGCAGAGTGCATAGAGGCTTTATGGAGGTTATTTAGGAGAATGAAGCAAAGTGATAGGGATTCTGTGGTAAGAGAAGATCCATGACTTTTTTGGCTTGTCACATTGTGGACTCAAACACAAGATGCTGAAAAGTAGGTTTTGGTTTCTTTAGGGACAAAACCACTTGAATCCCTCCAGAGTAGAGGCTTCCACTCCTTACCCTCTTTTGATCTTGTTAGCTTCTCTAAATGTTTCGTACTAAACTCTTACAGTCAGCCTTCTTCTGCTCCTCTCCTTACCCCTCCTTTCTCGTATTTATCTTCTCCTCCTACAGATTTCTTTTTGTATCATCTATTCCCTGTTCTCCCCTCCCAGCCCATTCCTCAAGCCACGTCCTTGTTTGTCTCATCTCCCCACCCTCCTTTCCGACGAAACCCCCTTCTTCCCTCTTCCCCGTGCCCTACTGCTCCCAAGCCCTCCTCCTCTCCGTTTTCTCTCCGACAGAAAGCCAATTGGAGCTGTCTAAACAAATGAGAGGTGTCTGAGATCATTTAAACAACCATAAATAACATCATGGGAGGAGGTAGACGATGAGTGGACCAGAGCGCTAAATGCAAAGCTACACAGTTTTGCACACACACCAACATTCTTAAGTGGACCCCATTGCTAATTTGTCTGATAGTGTGTTAGAAGAAGATAAGAGCCGAGGCAGGAATGCGGCCTGGCTGAGATGCATTAGCTCAGCTTGTAGTGTTTTCATCACTTTGACTAAAGGAGCACACCACATTGTTTGCTAATTTGGCTTTTGGAGCTATTGTTTAGACTGCTGGTGTGTGTATGTGTGAAATGAGTGCACACCTGAAGGAGTCATGATAGAGAGATCACTCCAGGTAATGAGGCTTTGAATGAATGAATGAATGATGCCCTTTGTGTAATGCGCAAGTGCTCAATGGTGGATAACCCACAAACGCACATCAAAAGCTAAGGGAGGAAGGTAAGGCAGTTAATTTATTAAGCTTGTCCATGTCTGGAAGAAGAACACTGATTTTGCTCTGTCAGTCCCTGCTAAGCTTCTACTCTTCTGCTTTCTGACAGCTCTCTGCCAAGTAGGACATTAAATAATAAGCTTCCCCCATCTTCTCTGTGTGTGTCTTGCTTTATTCTCTGTTGTGTGTGTGTGTGTGTGTGTGTGTGTGTGTGTGTGTGTGTGTGTGACAGACTGACTTCTCTGTTATAAATATTTAGCCAGGATTGAAACACTGGCAGCTTTGTATGCACTAAAACATTCAACTACACACACACACACACACACACACACACACACACACACACACACACACACACACACTTTCTCCGCCAGTATCCTTTTAAATACTACAGTGCTGGCACTTGTTATAAGCTTCTGCACATCAGGCCAAAGTCATTTTGAGAGTGCCAATTTCATTCTTGGGATGTTAAGCATCTACACACTGCAAGGTCAAACATCCCATTGGAAGCCTAAGCAAAATTGAATGGAAATGAACATTACTACATCTTGTGTTCAAATAGCCATCATGTTTCACTGGTTCCCATACACTGGTCTTACAATTTACTGGGCAAATATTTACCCACCACAACACTAGTAGTTCAGAAAATATAGTATTTTTTTTTTTTTTTTTTCAAATAATTCAAATAAATATCCTAGGACATGCATTTGCACAGATACGTGTGATGGATGTGTGTGCCGCGATATGTAATGTTCTTGTTGGCAGTGTTTTAGTTTGCACATAGATGTCACACATTGCCAGTGCCAGAAGGTGCAGTGGGTGTGGGAATGTGGGTGTTTCGTTTTCAGTATGCAAGCCCTAAGCGCTCCGATTATGCTTATTATTTTAAGTGTGACAGGTTGCCTCTAGAGGTGCTAGAGAGCAGAATGAAGCCCTCAAGACATCCACAACTGCTGAAATCAACGGCAAAAATGGGCCGAGAATCCCAAAACATAGTGTTTAATGGTACAATGTTTTTTACATAACTGCAGGGCATGTTACACTAGCTGATAAAGAGGATTATTGAGCTGATATAATATTGTTGTAGATGGGGATATTGATGGTTACCTTTTTATGTATAATATACCCCAATGACAACTGTAAATTCTGTTTGCATCCACAACAGAAAATATAGATAATGAATGAAAGAGATAACAATAAGTCATTCACTTTGAAAAGTTATACTTAACCTTTAGAGAGCCAATCATAAAATATAGATAATTGCATGATATATTCAATAGCTTACTAATACAACTTAACCTATGTCACAAATGTTCATGTTGTTTCTTATAATATCCATTTGCTGTATAACAAATCACAATATATACTTTAAGGTACAAGGTCCACTGTAAGTGAAGTGCATTTAAAATTAGACAGTATCTTTTGTTAGTTTAGCTTGTATGATTGCTAAAATAACTCCGGCATAACTCAGACAGTTCCTGTCTGTTCTTAAATATAAATGCTCTCAGCAAATTTTACAACTCTCTTCCCTGCGTCCTTTGAGAGATATTTTTCCTTCAAAACATAAGAGATTCAAATGTCGACTGTTGCCTCAGTAAGTTTATTTCTGAGTTAGCTTCCAGATACTAGTATGTTCTTCATGAGCTAAAATGGAAGGTTTTGGCAAGGGAGTCTGCTGGCTAGCAAAGCACTTCAGGGCTTCAGTTTTCCGTCAGAAGGGACTGCCTGGTAAAGCTTTTAAAATCTTTTAAATATAGCCAACACTTAATGCCATATTGACTTTTTTACAAGCTGCCTTAAATGTACAGATATTAAAGCATATTTAAAACTTTTATTTATTTTTTTTGTCTGCAATTAATTGGTTTATAACTCCCATGTTGGTTTACCACTGAAAAAGTGTTTGAAAAAGTGCACAAAAATGCCCATCAGGGACCGGTATTTTCAGTGCCCCTCATTCTTAGGCCGCGTTCTTAGGAGAGATTAGCATGGGGCAATCAGGTAAAATAGAATCTAAACTCAGATAATCCACTAGACCAGGAATCTCATTCTCCACATGCTTGACCTGATAAAGCATAACAGACAGAAAACTTTCTTTATGTTAATAACATTAGGACGAAACATAGACTCATGTGAACCTGTTGTGAAGGACAGCATGGCTTTCTTATCCTATAAAAATTCTTCGCTATATCGTTTCTCATTTGAGAAGGCAAAGCCCAGAGTGAGCACCCGGTCAAACCATCCCTTCATGATGGCAGGTACAGTGAACTAGTACATGGGGAGTTGAAAGATAATGAGATCTGCTTCTTTGAGTTTACACTGTTCCTCAGTGAAAGTGAAAGTATATATAAATAAACACTGATTATTAACAGTTTAAAGGCAACTAAACATCAAGGCGCACCAACATTGTATGAGGAATACTCACTTTTTCTTTTTTGGGAGGAATACTAGCCAAGCCAATTTATTTGTATAGCACATTTAAAGACAACAAAGTTGAGACAAAGGGCTTCAATAAAATGTAAGAGAAACTCAGAAATTAATAACAATTACACTGAGAAAAACAATAAAATCATTTTATTTTATTTTTTTTAAGTCAATAAAATAAAAAAAATAATGCAATATTTTTCTTTTTTTTCTAAAAACAAACAAATATATGACTAAAAGGTTGTAGGCCTTAATTCTCAAAGTTAGTTTAAAAAGATTGAAAAGATTTATAAGGCACACTTAAATACACAATAAATACATAAATATAACCCATAGGCCATAAAAATGAATGAAGTGAATTCAATCTAATATAAAAGCCAAGTTAAAAAGCTATGTCTTTAACAGTTTTAAACTCATCAGTGAAAGTGAAGCATTTAATATGGAGTGGGACGATGTTCCAGAGTTTAGGGGCTATGACCGAAAATGGGCAATGACCAAAAATGCAATCTCCTTTAGTTTTGAGATGAGCTGGAGGAACTGTTGGTAAGTGCTGGGTGGACGACCTAAGGGACCGAGTGGCAGAGTAAGATGTTTCCAGCTCAGCGATGTATTGAGGGGCAGAGCCATTAAGTGCTTTGAAAACAAACAATAAACTCTTTAAAACAGTGAAGTTGAACTAAAAAAGAGTAATGTGTTCTCTTTTTGGTGCCTGTTAAAACATGGCTGCTGCATTATGGACTAACTGAAGTTTATTAAGAACAGTGTCCACTATACAGTGAGTTGCAATAGTCCAATCTGGTTGTGATAAAAGCATGGACGACGATTTCAAGATTCTTATAGGTTAACACTAGCAAACTGCAATTCACTAACTCTACTCCTTGCTTACAATACTTTTTTGTTATTGTGAAAATGATGCCAGTAAATGCCTTAAAACCTTGTTTTCTTTCTTTCAAACCATTAATTCCCATAATCACAGCATTGATTGGAGGATTTCATTATACTGGTTCTTGGATAATCTCAGCACAGATTGGACTCTGCCACCACAGCCATTGTCACTACTGCTTCATAATTACACTTCTGATAGTACATTTATATGATTACAGACAGAGAGTGAGCAGCTACACAGGGAACAATGGCTGGATGAAAAAAACAGCGGTGACAAAAGAGATGGGAAGACGAACACAAGCCTGGCCTCAGGTCTTTTGCTACCTCTCAGCTTTGGCCCAGTTCCCTCATTCCCAGCTCCTTCCTGCACAGTTATCCCACTCTGCTCCCTGTGAGTTGTTTGAACAGGGTGGGGGCTAGAGTGGAGATGAGGGCCAATGTGATCGTTACAATCATGTCTTCAGCTTCTAAGCAGCTTTCAACACAGAGGTTCTTAGTTCTTCGTTCATTTTCACCCTAATGGCATCTCTCCGTCTAACCCCTTCCCTCTTCATCTCCATCGCCCCTCTGCTACCCCCTGCCCCCCAATGTATTTCTCATCTGTAATTCTCGATTCCCTTCCCCTTTCAGCCATGCTTAGCCATTCTCCCTCTTCCTTCCTCTTTCATTCCTGTAGTCTGTAGCTTCCCTTCTTTCTCTTCGATCTCAGCCCTTTCTTCTCTTTCTCGTCCATCTTGGGGACGTTAAATCCCTCGGCGGTTGGAGCACAGAGCAGCCGAACTCTTTGATCATTCACAGGGAACCGGCACTTCCGGACTGAGCTCTGTCTTCTCCCGCTGGGTGACACTTGCGGAGAATAGCTTTTCACCAAGTCCTAGAAACATTCACTTGCAGCCTTTTGTGTGGCGTTGTCCTGTGTGTAATTACATTTCCTAAAGTCCAACATAATGAGCTGCTATTAGAAGCAAAACAAATATTTCCAAATGGCCTTTACGCATGTCTTTCCTTGTCACTACATGCCTACATTGTCTGCTCTTACTCCCTTTCTTGAAAAGCCATGTTTTATCCAAAATATGCCGTTTAATCTGAGAAATTATTATCAAATAAGAAATGTAGACTCATGAATACTGATTGATCGTATGCCATTTCCAAGCAATGAGTTGAAATGTAATGAAATGATCCGGTCGTTTATAATGCATGAGTGTTCGGCTTGTAATCAAACAAAATAGTGTTGTTCACTTTCTGAGGAAATGAAATAATGATGATGTTTTTTTTAAATTAATGTTTTGTGGGATTTAAATCGAGTAAGTAAGACTGAGTTAGCTGAACTAATCTCATTGTATATTGGATTTAGCACATACACAGAGGAGGGAACATGGGAGGCGAAGTGATCCAAAATAGTGTGCAATGTGTCATTTTACAAACTTTACCCTTCCTTCAACCTACTGCTTCTGTATTTGGAAGACATTGAAAAGACATTTGGAACATCAGTAAACAAATGCAGGCTTTTCAAACACCATTCCATTTTTCCTTGCTCACAACAAGCCTTAAAAGGTGTTATAGAGGATGTTTTGTTTTATATTTTTTTTCAGTATTACTTGAAACTTATTAGGTGCACTGAAAATATTAATATACATTGTCTCTGGGCAAAGTGGGAATGAAACATCAGCTTTCATTCATTGCTGCTCCGCCAGTCTGACCGCAAAGTTGGAAAATGGCTGAGAAACAACCTGAAGCAGGAATATGAGAAAAGGAGCTAAATAAAACTAGCCTGTGTGTCTTTGGGGATTCTTTTTCACGATGGTGTGCTCTAAAGACACAGAAAGTCTACTTAGACCTGGACATGTAACTTTTGTTCATTTTCTAGTAAAAAATATTAGAGGGAGTTTTGGAAAGATACTAACTTGTATTCTGACACAGTAAAGCAACAGGCAGTTTGGTAATCTATGAGTAATAGTGGAGGTACTGTCGATCCACTAACGCGACACAGCAAATGCCGTTAGTTAACAAACCCTCATGTTCTAATGCTTGTGCATGAGATTTGGGAGGCGTTCACTTGAAATGAGCTGTGAAGAGCTGTACTTATGCATGTGCTCATTTCAAAAACTCTTTATAATACTTTAAATACTAATGCTATAATTTACAACAAATGCAACAGAAGAAATTCACAGAATGCAAATCTACACTTTGCAGCCGAAGCCATAATTTATACTGGCTTTCAAAAATGAGACACAATACAAGTTAAACCATTCCATCTGATATCATTATCCTGTTTCTTCCCAAGTCCTGCGATATTTGTTTGGAAGATGTGAAAATCCATTTGTATGTAACACTTAGTCTCACTTGTCATATGTGAGGAAACAATATGAACGTTTAATGAAAGCAAGAATCCCTGTAATTCCTCTGCTTAGATTTGACATTTGGTTCAATACCCTCATTATGATAGCATTTAATGTGAACAAATAAAATTGCACAAACAGTACACTGTGCTGTGTAGAGGCAGAGTACAAATGCATCCAAGGAACACACTGAATATGCAGAAGTGACACACACACATCTCTTAGCTTAAGCCTGTGGAATTGATGTGCCCTAAGCCAGATTTTTCCATGCATTGTGCCCCAACAAGAGCTTTTTCAATGGATGCGCTGCCACTCACTGGAGTATAAGCCGGGATCAGACTGCAAGAGGTAAATACAAGCACACAAACCCTACATGCAGTAGAGAAATAAATAAATAAATAAATAAGGGACACAAATTTTGAGGACATTTTCCAGAGCCACACAAACAGGGAACATAAACAGTCACCTCTAAGCTAAAGGATGAAACCTGCACAGTGTGTCGCTGCCTCGCGCTGGCTTAGCCACAGCGCTGAAGAACAGTGAGGGGATAAAAGTGGAGATGAAGACACATGACAGAAAAGCCCCGTAAACAAGGAACAACTAGTCCCCACACACATACTGTACGTTTCCTTCTGCTCAGATACAGTGAGTAGTGGCTCTGTCCCGTCCTGTGAGGTTTCCCGTCACTTCACTGGGATACTTTAGGACTGGTTGAATAACTTAGTAGGCCTCGCTATGGGAGGTCCTAGCGTAAGACTGAGCTTAAGCTTTCAGACTGACAGTAGCTTCGCAGCTCCTCCCCATTTTGCTGGAAACGGCAGGCTAACCGCTGACATCTGTGTGTTCATCACAGCGGGTGATGGGACGCACGGCACATCTCTCATAGCTTGTGTCTATATAACTGTAATACATATTCTAGGCTGATTATGAAAGCAAAGAGTTGAAATGTTGACATTAACATTTGCCTTTAAATATTTTGTGAATTGTGCTGGGACTGGAGAAAAAGGGAGAAAGATTGAAGAAAGATTTTAAAATATCTCCATAATAACACCTAAACTGTAAGTGTGAAAAAGTAGTAGCAGACATAGAGATTTCCTGCTTTTCGTTACTTTACAGGTGGTTCGTTTTCACTGGTACCTTGTCATTGTTTCCAATAGCAACAAGCTGCTTTTTAACATACTATTCATCATAATTTTATTTTTTTTTTACTCAGCACTGAAGCCATAGCAACAGAAAACGCACTAGGACAGGAACAAATCAACACAAACCTTTTATTCAAGGCACTTTGAGATATGATGCCAAAATGTGACCAGAATGAGGTTCATTTTAATCTAACATGACCATGGACAATGTTTAAACCATAGAGTGTCTTGTATTGAATTGAAAATAAAGCTTTGATGCTTTTAAAAACCCTTGAAAACATAAAGGGAAACAGTCATATAAAAAAATATAAAAAAATGTAACTAAACGTTTTGTTATGTGATTAGAGCTTAACAGTGTTTACACTAGTTTTCTACCTTGAGTAGAGTCCGCTCAGTGGCTATTCAGGTTGCATTGTCCTTGAACTAAACAGTGAACCGTGTTTAATTCCTTGTGCCACCAATAGATGCTAATTTGTGCAAACAGCTGAATTACTAAAGCGCTTTGCACCAGTTGAAAAGTGCTATAAAAGTGTCCATTTAATACCTAACTGACCATGAAATATATTACATATAAACAAGTAGGATGACTTTAAAAGGAATGTAGAAATGCAAATATTGAGTCAAGGACTAAACTTAACAGAAAATAGATCTTCGGAAAACCTCAGAAATAAAATGGCTCTGACGCATACATAATTAAATTTTACTCAAAAAATGTTAATTTAAGGCTTGTGAGTGCAGAGGCATGGATTTGGGCATAATTTTCATTTGAACTGTCAATGGTTACAGGGTAAGTATGTTTTGTTGAAAATTTTAAAAACAGAGTTAATACTGCATGCTGCATTGTGCTTACATGTAAACCACGTGTCGCTGATATACATCTGCAGTTGGGCCTGCCATTGAAAAGTATTAGCCCTATTTAAAAGGTTCACAATTTGTTTAGTCTCAATGATTGTTTTAAACAACATAGCTGCATTAATAATGTGGTTCTGGTTGTATAATATGTGATGGTTCTGTGGGTCCACTTATTTACAGTATTTGCGTAATTATTGACAGATTAGCCCTGCAAAACTGATGTGCGCTACAAGTGTACATATAGTACACAGTTTTTATGATTATAATGACAGAAAAAGTCTTAGTATGGGGGTCAGGGTCATTACAGACTAATTTTGCCTGCAATATTCACTCACCTACACTATATGGGTTCTTGTTTCCATTACCTATTATCCCCCACTATATTTTTCATATATATCATCTATATGGGAAAATATGTTGCTGCTTTGTATCTTAAAAGTTACAGACTGAGCTACAGCACTAGTCCTTTGACAGCTATAATGGCAATGTCAACAAAACCAGTCCACATAAAGCAATACCACTAAAAACAGAATAACCATGCTTTTATGATGTTTCAATGAGTTATGAGTGATCTCAAACTTTGGTAGAATATATTGACATTGGGACAGCTGCATCTGAGGAGCCACTCCTGCGGAAACCACAGATACATAAACATATTTACAGCACAGCAACACAAAGATATATGGTCCGGAATAAACGGGAGAAAAGTGTGTGTACAATGGAAGACATTTTTTGGAATCAAGTCTCTGTGTCACACACGCACACACGCACACACACACGCACACACACACACGCACATACACACACACACACACTGACAGAGCAGTGGGGCTCTTCACTGACCATTACTCTTGGCAATGAGTGCTCAACAGAAAGTGCTTAGTAGAAAACAACAGGATACTTCTACTCTAACTCCAACAGCATCCATCAGCCTTACAGTGTCTACTTGTGTGTGTGTGCAAAGGGAAATCAGTGTGCAACTTTTTGTGTAAGCGAAAGACAAAACAATATTGGGCAGGGGCATTTCACTGCTGCTACTTGAATGTGATAGGCCCAGGTTTCCGAAGCATTTCTATGACCTTCATGCTCAGTTTCAGCATACTTACATCAGCCGTGTCCAACACAGGCCTTCATCACTTCAGTGTGTGGATGTGTGTTTGACTAAAAGCAAAGAGGGATGATAAGGATTGAAAGTGAGACACAGTGAAGCCTGTATATCTATCTAACCTTGTGTTAAGACATCAGCAGTTCTTATTGATCTGTAAGGCTCCTCCAAGTGAGAGGTGTTTACCTTTAGCCTCTCCTGTCTATTTCTTTCCTTTATTATTCTGTCCTCAGGTGTGTGTTTCATCTTACACACAAGGTTGTGTACAGCATTTATGTCTTAGCAGCATGTTTATTTCACAATAGTCCCACCACTTGACTGCTACTGACTTTATAAATGGAGCTATCAAGGGTCTGGCTACAAGGTTAAGGTCAAAAATCTATCTCCTAACAGGTAGTGATGCAAGTTATCTGTCAGATTCACAGCTATTTAATGCTGTGTGAAAAGGATGAGAGAAGAGGAGGCTGTCCAGATGCTTGTTGGTTGCTCCCTTAAGTGCTGTTATGGGCATGACCAACTGAAAGATACCCAGGAATGTAGTGGGATAGTGCTGAAGGGATTAATCCCTTCAGCACTATCCCAGTGGGCCCAGTGGGCCACCGAGGACTGGGGGCAATAATAGGAAAGGAAAGTGTGTCATATGAAAGTTATTGGGTAACAAAGGACATTCGGGCCTATCTTCATGTTCACACATAAAATTGTTTATTTGGTGAATGAAAGAGGCTGCATGGGCCTTTTAGGAATGCTTCAGAGTTTCCAACATGTTCACATCAGTTATACACGTCATAAATTAACCTCAAATGCATCAGTAGCTTGATCTCATCTGAACTACAACACAGATGTGCCGCATTAAAGGAGCATTTAGTTGTGTTGTTTTGTTTAGCAATGTAGTTCAGATCATTATCACTTATCCTGTTACAGGTCATGGGGTCTGGAGCTTGAGTTGCTATGGGGATGAGGTGGGGTACCCTTTGGATAAAAAGTTAATTGCAGGGCTAACACTTCTAACAACACAAGTATACATTGACAGACTTACAGACTATTCACTCAAACATACTGATAAATGCTTGTTATTATATAGTGGAAGGAGATAGGAGTACCCGGAGAGATTCCACAGTAGCACTTGAAGTAGAATGAATGCAAACTTCAACAGAGAGGCTGTAGCCAACCTTCTTACTGCTACTATATTTAAAGTGTTAAAGTTGCAAAAATAGATGTAGCCAATTTGTGCGACTTTAAAAACTATAAGGTCCATTAGAGCCTGCAGTAACTCTGCAAACGACCCGGCCCGAGATAAGGCTGTGGAGGAACATTAGTGCTAGCTAGCGAAGAAATTCAAAGTAGGTGCTGTCTTGACATAACAACCCCAGAATTCATGTTAAAACCATTCATTTCTTGCCTGAAAAGATCCTTGTTTTTGTGTCATAACAACAGTAATAATTAAACTTTTAACTCACCGTTGTGCGCTACCTCTAGTGACTCTTTTTCAGTAAAGCAACACAACAAATCTAGTAACTTTTCCTGGTGTTATTGGAGACTTTAGGAGATTTGTTTTTACGGGTGCTGCCGTGGTCCCCTCCACCATCCCAAAGCACTCACAAACATCCCGATCTGCACGCTGCAGTCCATCCCAGCTGATTTCAGAGCAGGAGATGTTCACCTCTCCACGTCCAGAGCATGAATGTTTTGTATTATGAGACTGGAGACTCACACAGCCTCAGTCAATTACTCACCTTGTCACTGACTGTGTGCAACTCACACAGTCAGTGACAGAAGCTAAACATCTAGCTGGGCTTATCATGTCTCAACATCGGTGGCTCACTGAGATTGCAATAATTGCAAGGAATATGGCAAAAGGTTAGAGATAAAGTCTAAGTGGTAATTTTAATTATATGGTAGCTCTTATTAGCTAAATATATCTGATCAATTTTGTGAGATTCAATGGATGAACAGACCCATGGAATTATGATGTTCTCATTTCCAAATAGCAAATGACGTAAGAGTGAATTATACTTTTTGGATAACCTTGTAGAAGTACACACAGCAAATATAGGACAGTAATTTAAATTATTGGAAGTTCTGTACTTATTTGGATTTAAAATGGTATCCATAAAAGTCACAAAAGCTAGTATTGTATAATGTTATTAGACGTTGGCAGACATTAACAATAAAATTAGCAATATTATATAGTTGGGACATTGCTGTGATTTGATTTTAAGTTACACGTGTCTGAGGAAGTTTGAGTGCAGAGGCAATAAGAGTTATTGTTATATTATATTTAGGTTCCTTCCCAAAATAGTAACTTAAGTCAAGCAGTGGGATTTATGGAGGCTCAGATGAAAAGATTTACCCTCTCACAGTGACACATTAGTTTATACTTAGAGTTTCAGATCTAAAGATGTTAAGGTAGAGGGCAAAGCACGCCTAAATTATAAGTGACCTTCACGCTGACAGGTTTGTTCAATCCCTGGCCGGATTCCACTGGATAAGATCTTCAGTGTAGTGCTGCACACTACAGTGTAGAACCCAAAAAGAATAACATTGAATTGCTTTATAACTTTCCTTTTGAGCATTTAAAGATTTTGGAGTATTATCTGTAACAGGTGTAACTGAGGAATGTTTGACAAATATATTGCAAGAACATATGACGTATAAATACAACTTTGTATATTGGTTTAAGATATTTGGCTAAAATACCATTCTGAGCCTTCATTTAGCTAAAAAGAATGTCTGTAATTTTGAGTTAAGGGCTAATGTTTCATTTTTGGGCTGCTCAAGGTCCTTCTGTAATATAATCCATCACTCACAATTACAATTATAAAACTATAAACCCTAGATGATTTAACATAATACCTATAAGTGTTGTCAGTTTTCTCACACAGTTGAGTGGTGATGTGATAATAAGCACAACCTGGGGTAAACTTGGATGACGGGTGAAGAAGAGTGAGAGGAGTGGCAAATATCTGCCTCTGTGTTTGTCTGCAGGTTTCCCTCTTGTTAAGAGATTAAATCCCACACTTACTGTTTATTAGGATCACTTGGCAGGGCTGACAAGTGTGTGTCTGTGTGTGGGCAGGGTTGTGTTGTGGGTGGAGCTTGTGCGGGAGTTTTAACAAGATTGCCAGCACAATACTAATTCTATTGTCTCCTGGCATCATGTCACCGCGTCTGCTGGACATCATACTGTATCTCTGTCCGTCTCTCTCCAGTCTGTTCATGGAGACCATTCAAAACCAGTACACAGCTTACAACGTGGAGACGGTTACATATGCCATATAACTTTTACTAGAGAGGATGGCAAAAGCAAATGCAGTATAATTAGACAACATTTTAAGTATGTAGGTTTTATCTTACCCATAAAATGGATTTCATCTCATTTTGTACAAATTACTGCTTTGCTCATACAGGAATCTCAATAGATCATTAATGTGTAAAATACAGTATATTATACTAGAGCTTGCTCAGTTAACTAGATCGTCTGAGAAAAAGCTGGAGTACCACTTTGACATACAATATTTTATATATTACAATTGTACATAAACGTAAGGCACACAATCAGCAGCACAAGCTGCTAGTTTACTTTCAGCAACATGAGATACTTCTAATGACAGTATATAGTATGGACAACTTCCGCCCATTGGTCCCATATTCACCTTAGCTCTAGAGACCGGAGACATCTTTTGCACCAGGATGTAAACCTGATTTTTACACTTGTAAAGTCGCCATTGGGTTTCTCCTTATATTTCCGCTTTTAGAGTCTGCCCTCTGGTGGACGGCGGTATATCTCTGTATATCGCTGTATATCGCTTTGTGGCGGCGCCCTTACTCGAGGACCTTATTAAGGGGTTCCATGAGAGAGGCTTGGATACTTCATGTTTATGTCAGCTATTCATGTGACTTGTGGCCACCATCTGATTGGTTCCTTTTTGAACCATGGCCCACAATTGGTAAAAATAGGTCCTAATCACTCTCACATATTAGCTTGTACATTACACACTGCTAGACAGCAGACATAACAATTAAACGTGGCTGATGGTAATATCCAAAATGAGATTCTGTGCGGTTGGTTGCTCTACAACAGGAGGTTGTGTACTTTCAGTTTCTGGTGATTTCCTTTTCTTATGTCTGCCTACTGAAGCTTTTAACTTTGACTTTGAAAAACAGACTTCTGCTTTCATTCTCCTTGGCTTGGTGTTGTCGATGCTTAAGATTTACCTTAACCTCACAGCAGGAGAGGTTCAGTTGAAAAGTTCAACTCTTAAAGCGGAAAGATGTGATCTTATCTCTGTCAACAACTACCATCTATTGAAAGCCACAGGATTTTAGTGATGATTACTCGAGTAGCAGTGAGAGAGTGTTGAACTTGAACCATCTTAATCTATGACCCATTTGACCGGTCTCAAAATGTTTGCGAAACACCATTCATTCACAGTGTATCTATGTGTATAGAAAGATGTGTGGGTGGTTACACTGTGGATGTGCTCCAATCTTGTAAAGTTCTAAGTGGCTTTTCATTGTGAGTATCTTCAACCTCACATTTGTGTTCAGAAAATTGCTAGAAAAATAAGGATTTTTTTATAATGAAAGACATGCCTTAAACATTAATAAAGATGACATTTTACAAAACAGAACAGAATAGTATTGTGCCAGTGCTTTGTCCTCGGCCCTTATGAGTCAGACTCCAAGTAAAAAGAGACTTTCTACATGACAGTTTTTACTCTCTGAGGTCAGTTATAAGGAATTCTGTTTAATTAAATCCATAAACGCAAACCTTGTGCCACTTGTCTTGAATACCTTGTATTAAAGTGATCTGCCCTTCACATTAACTTCCATTGACTTATATTTTGTAAGACACGATGAAGAGGATGTATTAGACAATACCGAGTACAGGGTAGGAATTCTTTTTTCTTTTGGACCCACTTTCAGTATGTTTTCGTCAAAGGACCTGGGAAGAAACTAAACATTTAATTGATTATGTAGAGATTTTTCAAAATGACATTGAAGAAATTACAACAATGGCTTAAAAAAAGTGATCTCAAGATGTTCTAACATGCATTTTAAATAGAGGATAGTTCATTATGCAGGCAGCATGGCTCAAATAAAATGGTAGATGGTGTGCAATTATGTAGCGATTTTTTGTACTCCTCTTGGGCACCCAAAGCGCTTTCTGACAGAGTAGTGGCAGCCATTTTGCGCCTACGTCCTCTCTGACCACCACCAAACATGCTCACACATTCATATACCAGTGCTGTGACACTCCATATACCAGGTATTTCAGAAACTTTGCTTTATTGATAAACTTAAGACTAAAAGCTAAAGTCTTCACCATTCTTCTTAAATAGCCCACCAATTCAAATGTTTATTACAAGATTCCACCAGTTACATGTGCAGATTTTAATGGAGCCAAATAACTGATTGAATAAAACATCACTAGACATCACTGGAAAAAAACTTGAGTAAATGTAATTACTAGGGATGCACCGATACCGATACTGGTATCTGGTATCGGCCTCGATACCACATTTTCGAAAGTACTGCATTACTCGTTAAAGTCCCCGATACCGGGGTCGATACCACGGTCGGAGAAATGTCTATGTTTGAGCGGCGTGTAAGGGGTTAATCACAGGCGCCGAGTGCCCGCCCCCAGGCCCCGGCTGCAGGCTGCAGCTCAGAGCGGGGAGAACGAAGGAAAGACGAGACATGTCAGCCGTGTGGAACTATTTCAAAGTTAATGAAGACGACAAAACAAAGGCGGACTGCAAATTGTGCTCAGCTAAATTGTCCAGAGGAGGCACAAAAGGTAGCGCATTTAACACAAGTAATTTAATCAAGCACCTAAAATCCCAACACGACAACGAGTATAAAGAGTTTACCCACGCTTCTAAACCAACACAACTCACACAGCAGCAAACTCTTGCAAGACGAGAGAAAATGTCCAGAGACAATCCACGTGCTGTGAAAATAACACAGGCAATCATCGAGTACATTGCATTGAGTGACCAGCCACTTTCGGAGGTAGAAAATGTGGGATTCATGCGTCTCCTCCATGTTCTGGAGCCCAGATATGATCTCCCAAGCCGCCGCTACATGACTGACACGGAGCTGCCTAAACTACACGGCTCCGTGAAAAAACACATCCACAGCCTACTGCAAGTCTCCTCTTCGTTTAGTTTCACCACGGATATTTGGACAAGCAGTGTTTGCCCCGTGCCTTGTTTTTTTGTTAAATTATATGACTAAAGCTGTTACCTGTAAATTTAAATCATGTTTTTTTTAATTAAGTACTCGGTATCGGTATCGGCGAGTACTGAAATGCAAGTACTCATACTCGTACTCGTTTTCCAAAAAAGTGGTATCGGTGCATCCCTAGTAATTACAATGTATTTGTACATTTTGGGGGCCCTCCAATTGATCAGCGTGGTACATAAACCAACTACTTTTGCAGTGGAGTTTAACAATCTGCTGCTTCCACCAAAACTAAAAATAAATAAGTACCATAGAGGACATTTGTACCAGGTTATTTTTCAAACATGAGTGGCATGTTGATGCAATTGAGAGAGTTCACTTCTTATATATATTATCAGCAGGTTGACTGAACTTAGGCTATAATTGACTGCTTGCTGATATTCACTGCAGGGTAATTTCCCATGGGACCTATGACCACAGCCTGAGGCAAGCCTAGCGAAGTGACATCTGTCAAATTTGTAACAGTGAGTGATCCTCATCCAAATTAAAACTAATCATGTACTTGTGCAGCAGCGATACAAACGAGTCTGAAAGTTTGTCTAACTAAGGCAGCCAACTACAGTCTCATGGTGCAAGACGGTTAATAATGATGAATATTTGGCAAGGCTTGTCAGATGAATTGAACTGAAAGGAGATTTCTGTTGTTTTTTTTCCTGCAAGTTTGTAAAAACTTAATGTAAGTTAATGCTCATGAAAGATTCATATCTATGTCATGTTCCCTACCTTTTACAACCTGTTAAGTCTAGTGTTTAATAATTTAGTATACATAGTGTAGTTTTATTTATTTATTTATTTATTTTTATTGGGAATTACTCAATTTACAATACATTTTAAAACAACCCTAAAATTTTCACCTTTAAATGGTCAGGTACTTGTAGATTGGACTTTAAAGGCTGAATCCGAAACTGGTTATTAGCTTAGGAAATGTCCTAACTCCTTTAGACTGACCCGGATGTCTTTCATGGTCGTCATGATAAGAGCCGAATTTCCACATTAGTAAGGAAGGAGTTTAAGAAAGGAGCTTCCATCCTTCCTTTCATACCTCCTTTGCTTCCTTTCATGATGATCTTTAGTGTTGTACAAGGCTCTTTATTCAAAGACTGTGAGACAAAAAAAGACAAACATTACTGGTGTAGAGTTGCTCACATTATTTCTCTAAATTGTCCTGTTTCCTTGTTAAACGCAGCACTCGGTAGAAGAGAAGGTGCACTTGCTGTAGTCCATTTTTGGGATGTGTAGTTTTTATTAACCTCCTGTGCATCAGCCTAACTTGCCGCGTGTTTCCGCTGAGAGGTTAGTGGAGTTGGATTGTGGAAACACCACTGAAGCTCCCTTCTTTTATCAATAAGGAACCTCCTAACGTCTTACTGTTGACCTCATGACTTAGTTCACAAAGGTTAAAGATCAGTGGGTTGGAACAGAAATCAGGAGTTATCTTATAACAGGTTTAGGATTGAATCCATCTGTCAGAATCCCTGTGTTGTCCCTGTGTTCTCATATTTTTCTCCCCCTGCTTTCTGTGTCTGTCTGTTTGGAGCTGCGCCGAATCCCAGAAACCTGTCTTCTCTCCAGCACACCTGCAGCTCATCAGACTCATCACTACTCACCTGCAACAGCATAAGAAGCCTCTTCAGTCCTCCACTCAGCCCCAGATTGTCCGTTACATTTTATGGGACACTGCGTGGCTCAAATTTCTTGAAGTTTAGAAATTCTTGTTGTTTGGAAACTTACCTTAACAGCTACCTTTATCTCTGCACAGAACTCCATCCCAGCTCCAGCATCCTGCCTGGCAGCCTCCTCTACTCCACTGTCCACCATCTTCTGGATCTCCACCTTGGTATATATATATATATACAAAGGAGATACTCTAGCTCTATACCCACTGCTGTTCTGCATAGGTCTGAACCCCTCAACAAAATAATCAACAAGACTGGCTATAAATACCTCAGGAATGGGGCCACCATCAGTCACCTCCTCTACATGGATGACATCAAGCTCTATACGCTAAGACAAGCGGAACATCGACTCACTGATCCACACCACCAGGATCTACAGCTCTGACATTGGGATGTCATTCGGGCTTGAGAAGTGTAGTCGAATGGTGACAAAAACAGGGAAGGTAGTCCACACAGAAGGGGTCTCACTCCCAGAAGGAACAATTGCAGACATTGAGGATGCATGTACCTTGGAATACCACAGGCAAATGGCAACCTTGAGGAGGTAACAAGGAAAATGGCAACTGCCAAATACCTCCAACGGCACGGCAAGTCCTAAGAAGTCAGCTCAATGGCAAGAACAAGGCACGGGCAATAAACAGCTACGCCTTGCCAGTGATCAGATACCCTGCGGGAATAATAAGGTGGCCAAAAGAAGAGATACAGACCACAGACGATAAGACATGAAAGCTCCGCAACATGCATGGAGGGTTCCATCCTAAATCCAGCACCCTGAGACTGTACGCTAGCCGTAAGGAAGGCGGCCATGGCCCAGTGAGTGTGAGAGGCACTATCCAGAATGAAACATCCAAGATCCACAAGTACATCAACGATAAGGCCCCAACAGATGACATGCTCAGTGAATGTCTCAGACAATGGGGAACAGAGGAAGTACTGGAGATGGGACCATCATGGAAGGACAAACTCTTACATGGGATGTACCACCGGAACATAACTGAAGTGGCTGATATCAAGAAATCCTACAAATGGCTAGAGCGGGCTGGACTGAAAGACAGCACAGAGGCACTCATCAAGGCAGGAGCAGGCCCTGAGCACCAGAGCAATAGAGGCCCAGATCTAGCACTCCATAAAAGATGGTGTAGGCTGTGCAAAGAGGCCCCTGAGACAATTCAGCACTTAACTGCAGGGTGTAAGAGGCTGGCAGGGAAAGCATACATGGAGTGCCATAACCAAGTGGCTGGCATAGTGTACAGGAACATCTGTACGGAGTATGGACTGGAAACCCCGAGGTCAAAGTGGGAAACACCTCCAAAGGTGGTAGAGAATGACCGAGCCAAGATCCTGTGGGACGTCCAGATTCAGACTGTCAGAATGGTAATGGCGAACCAACCAGACATTGTGGTGGTGGACAATCAGCAGAGGAAAGCCGTTGTGGTTGATGGCAACAGGAAAAAGGAACATGAGAAACTAGAGAAATACCAATGGCTCAGAGAAGAGCTGGAAAAGGCTTGGAAGGTGAAGGCGACAGTGGTTCCTGTGGTCATCGGAGCACTCAGGGCAGTGACCCCCAAACTGGAAGAGTGGCTACAGCAGATCCCTGGAAGAACACCAGACATCTCGGTCCAGAAAAGTGCAGTACTAGGAACCCTCAAGCTCCCAGGAGGACCAGAGCTCAAAGGATGAGACCACCTGAGGAGGGTGAAGGACAAAGTTTATATATATATATATATATATACGCCATAGTGGCAGCCACTCCGTCTCTGATCAAGCTACATTTACATTTTCAATGCCCAAATTTGGCCCACACTTTTATTTAGAGTGATTTACTGCTCAGTATTTATGAATACATTCAGATGAGGCAAGATATTTGGCAGCCTTCACTTTCTATTAGTCATTATTCTCTTTTACGGTAAGTGCACTAGACGCTACAGGACAGCCAACAAACAAGTGTCAGTCTAACTCATGCCATCCAGTGTGTTTATGTCCACCACTTGACTGCAGAGATTATATTGAATCTATACTTATAAGATTTGTCTGGGGTATCTTCTGTGTCCCAGTGCATCTCTGGAGTTTTGTCAGAGCCCAGCCACTGTAAAAATGCTAGTTCTGAATGTCATCTGACAGCAGCCCAAACTGCAGTTGCACTAGGATTGCTGCATGAATGATGAAATCACAAAAGTTGATTGGTAATCATTCTGCGGAGCCGGAGACCTGGACTAGTTAATGTTCAGGAAAACATAGCATCTGGACACAGTGGTCAAATGTGAGTCTTGCTCATTTGATTAAATGTGGGTCAAAATGTGAAACATTGTTGTAAGATCTGCTCCATAGAGTAATTGCATCCAGTTTTGCTCTGACCTCATTATAACAGTATTCACTGTCATTTACATCATTAGTTCATGCTACTGTTTAAGAACTTATCCATGGTTTATTTATTTAAGACACAGAGGCCCCGATTGGTCTAATCTACTGTTCAACTAGAAATAAAACAATGTGTTTCAGCAGTACTGGAAAAAAAAAAAAAGGCTTCCATAAAAGAAAAAAGGAAATACAACATAACCAGTGCAGCTCTCAAACGGACAGACTTTATTTAACAATTTAATACCACAGTTGTTAAGTTAAACATCATTAAATCATGCATTTATAAAAAAAAAGTAAAAAAAAACTTTATCAGCTATAGCTATGAAGAAAAGGTTAATGCAAAGGCATCTGGAGTAGGTTTTCAAGGTGAAGACGTTTCGTCTCTTATTCCAAGATACTTTTTAGATTCTGAAATCAACTGGAAAGAGAACTGAGCTTTTATCTCCTATCTTAGAGATAAACCTCAGCTCTATTTCCAGTTGATCTCAGATTTTAAAAAGTATCTTGGAATAAGAGACGAAACGCCTTCACCTTGAAAACTGAGTTCAGATGCTTTTGCACTAACCTTTTCTTCAAGATGACCTGGCTGACTGAGAACCTTTACAGACCTATAGCCTATGCTTGTTGCTGCTGTGACCCCAAAGTCACTAAAATAGCAAGACATGTTAAAGTTTATAAGGTGTGTAGGTCTGTAAATGTGATAGTAAAGAGATACGAACAAAATAAGTTGTTTTTACTTGACTTAGTTAACTGATTCAGAAGCAGTTGTACTAGAGAGTTACGATAGGATCCAATCACTTTTCCTTGGTTTGTCTAGATATCCTCTTTTGCAAAATGATCAAAATAATCAGTTTTTACCTCTCTAAAGCTGATTCTGTTGCACAGCAGTTATTACTGTCACTAAAAGATATTAGCCTCATTAGCTTCATGTTTAGCCCCTTAGCATGTCTTAGCTGTATTGATTTATTCTAATTAGCCATGTGTGTCTTTGGTTTCAATTTTACCAAGCATTGTTTTTCTTTTTCTAAAAGATACTGTTTGGCGTGTATATTATTTATAGACCGTGAAAAGTATCCTCTGTTAGCATGTCTGATTTACAGCTCACTAGAACCAGTCTGCTCTTAACGCTGGTTGCTAAACAAAAGCTAACAATGATGTTAATGTTTAAATGTTTCACAAACAAATAGGTGTTGCTGGGACAACACGTTACACAAATGGACTTTAAACTGCCATGGAAAAGGGCTCAATGCTTTTCTACAGTTTTGTTTTTACTCTTGTAGTTGAATGTACATGCCAGCGGCCTAACATGTGGGTTGTGTGACATCATCCTAGCTCTATAAACAGATGTGAACAAATATGTGACTAGCCCTACAGAAATGAACATGATAAAACATTATTTGTGTTATAGCAGACCAGACTAAAGAAACTGAAGCTGTTATGCGTTATTACTATTTATGGATTTAATTTACAGGCAGATTTGAGATAAGTGGTCCTATCCCAGACGGTACTAGCTCCATATGTGCCTTTACCTCCATACCTTTATTCTCCCATTTTCCCATTTTTGTTTGTAAGTAAAGAAAGAAAGAAAGAAAGAAAGCAAGAAAACATAATGTGTCCCTCCTGGGCACCCAGTTGGCATTCTCATTTCAGTGATGATACATTAATCATTGACTACAAAAATTATTCCAGAGAAAATACATGTCTGAGGTTTCAGCAGAAACATAGTGAGAATTTTCTTATCGTTGACATGTGAGTGAGGCAAAGGTGTGTATTTTCACAGGATGAATAGAATAATCCACTTTTGACTGCATGGCTTGTTCTTCTCCAGTCAACTCTACACTCCTGCTCCTATCAGCATACTGGTTTAAACCAGTAAAAGTCTTGTAAATCCATTATGCAACATGAAATAAATCTCTCAGAACCCACGCTCATAATCCTAATCCCAGGTTGCGGATTAATTTAAACCAGTGTTTAGATCTAACCCACTGCTCTCTGTGGATAAAAAAGAAACAGAGCTGTGAGATGTATAATCACTGAAACCCCCCAATTAAACTTTATTTCTGTTCTCATTTACTTGGAAGTTTGTTGCATTTTTGTCACTCCATGTATTGACTGCCATAATCTACTCAAGTTTCTCTACCTCTCTTTAGTGGCCCCATAGGGAGTTTCCCATAGGGAAATATTCAGAGATGTAATTATGCAGTCAGCTTTTCATAATTTGAACGTTTACACTCCATGGCTGCATCTCTCATCTCAATCAACAAACACAAACAAATCAATTAAGACTGGATATCAACCATGTTTACTTTGCCACTTGACGGCAAACTTTGCAGCAGTGCTGAATTTGCTCACTCCCAGTCTTTTTGCTTTTCTTAAACAACCACAGAATAACTCCAGTCAACACAGTCTGAAACTATGTTAGAATAAAACAAACTTGTTCTTGATGTACACAGAGAGTTCATGACACTATGCACATTCACATATGCACACACACCATGCCAAAACATAAACACAATAGTGTTACCACTAATTGCATCAGTTCCATCAAGCCCTTCTCAGAAAGCCACAAACACAAATCAAATTAGCACTTCACATCACTCCGTCCCCTGCCTCAGAAACTCCAATTAGGCCATGACTTGGGGACTGGATTTAGAACATGCAAACACTCCAGTCACTGGCAGAGGCTGAGGGTATCTGAGGCACCACAACTTTCAGAAGTTTCAGTAGATTTCTTGCTATTGTGATGAGATAAACTGTGTGCAGTAGGAGGAGATAAAGGAGCAGAGATAGAGCAGAAGAGAGACAGGTCCTGGGTGTGCTGATGGATTTTGTCGTTACATTCACACAGTTCACATTTGGTTCATTGTGTTAGTCTGTCCCAGCAGGCTTTTGCACGCTTGAATTTCCAACACCATCTTAGTTTTCTGGTGTTAATTATGTGTGTGATCTTTGTTTTTCACATGTAGCGTTACTGTAAAGTTACTGTATCAGTTATTTTGTTTGCTTTTAAGCTTATCACCTTTATAAAGTTTTGGGAAGAGCATTTTAATAATCCACACTTGCACTTTTGTTGATATGCTATGTTTGTTATGGCTAATGGATGATGTGAATGAGGCTGAGTGGGTGTGGTGTTTCGATGCTAGCTTTGACGAGACATATTTGAAGGAAACTATAGATAGTTGAAAATAGAAGCTACCTTTTTTTTTTTTTTTTTTTTAATTAAATGTTGGTGTTGGAACCAGAGTACCTGAAGGGCACCCACCTGAGCACTGGGTGAACATGCAAGCTCCACTCAGAAAAGCCCTAAAAATTCTGACACATTAAACTTAAGAATCTTTGTGTTTCATAAAAAAATATTGTTAATGTTAATACAAAAGACAACAGAAAACCACACAACTCTCATGTAAACATAAAAGCCCAAGAATAAAAATGAGTCAGAAAACAAGACAAAAAGGTTTCTGCTATGGGAGCCATTTTGACGTTGATTTGGGTTAGTACATGTATTGAAATGAGGCAAGGTCAAGTCACTACATCTATAAATGTATCAATAGAGATATGGATCATGGTTGTAACCTCAACACACGTTGTAAAATGTATGATGAAGTACGCTTTACATACATAAGTAGCAAATTAATAGTTAAAACTGTGTTTCAAGGGCTATTTTTATCCTGTTTTATCTCTCTATGTGTGTTCAGCTCCATAAGTGTCTTCGGATCTAGGGTACCTGAGAGAAGTCGAACATGAGGTACGAGATAAAGACTTGCAATAAAAACATAATTTTTTTTCCCATAGAGCCAGCACTGACTTTACTTGTCAGACCTGGTTTCTAGTTCTAAAAGCAGAATGATTCAAACAGTGTATCTATGGCTAAAATCAAGCTTCTCTGTAAAGGATACCGACACACATGTTTTGCAAGGGCACAGGAATTTCAGTTCATCGTTATCCAAGGTTTGTTTTCGACTTTGTGTGTGAGTTTTTTTTTTTTTCTATCAAATAATACTAAGACTGTAACGAAGAACTACCAACTAAATCAATGTCCAGCATCTGCTCATAGACAACAGATGGGCCATTGTCTTGTTACAGGCATGTTTACTACACTTAGCTTTACACTGCCAAAAGAATAGCTACTGAGACAATTGTTTCCTTAAAATGGCAGTGCTAAACAGAAGCAGATGGATTATTTGTTTTAAAAATAAAAAACGAAATAAATCTCAGCAAACAAATAGCAGCATAAAGTCTATTCAGCTTTCCTCATATTCTGGTCTGTTTCCTTGGAAAGTCCAGTTTGTTTGGGCAGGTGTTTATAGACAATGGAGCTCTGGGGCAGAATAATCAATAAAATTCTGGTGTGCCTAAAAAAATTGGTTTTGGTCCACTTCCAAGTGAACACAACACAAACTTGCATCTAATGTGAAATATTCAAAGATGACAGACCTGGGACAAAATGGGATCGGCAGATAGTAACACATAAAAATTATGTATGCAACAATTGATTTGGAAGATGTCCATGAGGAGCCAAAAGCAATAGTGATTTCAAACTAAGCAGCAGTGAATGGCCAAATGTGTACTTTGGTAATTATTTATGAAACTCACAGATGATATGTATGATGAGATATGTGCTTTGTTGTAGCTGCACCCTCACATGTGAGGAGTGTTACTGTTTGTTTGACAGAGCACAGCGTGAAAGCGGACCAGACTAACGCCATTTTAGTCCCCGGTCATCCCTAATCTACCAGACTTTTTATAAGGAAATGGTCTGAAACCTTTGAACAAATTTATCAGATTATTAACCATTTAACTCCATTATTTACCACTGTTAGAAAAGAGGCTGGGAAACACATTTGGAGAAAAGTGATTGGAAAAGGCAAGTGTTATGGCATGCACTAGTGTAGACAAGTGAAGAGACAGATGGACTCCAAAATACACAAACCGTCTGGGAGACAAACACAAATGTAATACCCTTGATGGCACTGAAGTGAGGAGTGGGCCAAGAGAAAGAGCAAGGTTGCCTGTGCCCAAAAGACAATTCCATTGTATGACTGAGGCTCCCCAGTGGCAGACAAGTCAGATTTTCCTGCGTGTATGTGTGTGGATATGTCATTCAACAGTGCATGTGCATGTGTGTGTCGCTGTGAGCACCAGACCCTACAGCTCAAGGTTTTGCTTTGGAGGAGAATACAAACAGTCGGCACAGATTGGCGATCTGATTCAAGCCAAGGCTCTGGAAGACACAGTTGGACGCCTGATGCCCTTTATCACAGTCAACACTCTCCTACCCTGAATGGTGGCAACTTTCTGTGAACAGATGTGGATGTCTTTCAATGAAAAGAAGAATGTATCAATTAGTTTATGTAACTCTAGATCCATGCCATTATACAAGCTAAAGCAGATTGAATAAACTGTAGGGAATTAAAACAACAAAAGACATTTGAATAAAATTTTGTTTACTGCTACTGCTCCTTTACAGATGAGGCACACTTATTGACTCTTCATTTATGTTCTGTCAAAAATCCCACCAACAAATATACACTCTGATCATGCTTAAATATTTCACACACACAGTACTACAATGTACGTAAAAACAACTTGCACTACTAGTAGCAGCTTTAATTTTATTAGATACACATGAAAATCTTAACACTGTATGAATATTTATTAAAGCTTTGAATTGCTACCCAAGTTTACCAAACATTAACCCATGAGTAATATCCTTTTTACAGATGCAGGAAACAATGCGCACTGGCATTGGTTACAGTGTGTCTCAGTATATTAATATTGTTATTAAATGTTTTAACATATGCCAAGGTTCTGACATCCCTCTAACCACAATGAACAACAATTTCCCGTGGTATAAATCCTGTCCTACTATTTGTAACTGTTTATCTGAAATAGGGCAGGGTTAGCTTCTCTGTTTGGTTTTATGTCTATCCAGTTGTGTTCAAAGGCAGTTTAATCTGAGCATATTTGTTCCACAATCTCAAAAAAAGTATTAGGCTAGCTGGCCGGGCAACATAACATCCACAGTATTTATGCATTTATTTTCTCCCTCTGTTTAAAAAATCTCTTCCCACACAAACTTTTAGCAAAAAATGGGCACTTCGATAAACACTCAAAACAAGTTCTCAAGACGACAAGATGGCTACGACAACAAGAACGAGCAGAAGCACAATAGAGCATGTGCGGTGAGTTTGTTTTACTTTGGCAGTGCAACATCTATTAGTGGGTGTGGACAGATGATAAAGTGGTAAATAATAAAGCAAATATACAGTATAAACCCTGGTTCACAGTTGCCGTGGTTTTTGCCGTTACCATGTATCCATGCTGATTCGGTATCTTGATGACAAGTTTATTCTACATTATGCAAGACAGATTTTAAAATGCTCATGTGGATGGGCACAGTTCACATACAAAAGAAAATACACTTTTCCAACAGGTTTTAAAATGTTCTAGAGCTACAAGCCACAAACAACCTACTGTACAAAGTCAGTGTTTTCCAGTCTGCCTCATTTGTCTCCATTGTTTTTGTTTTGGGGAACACAAAAGAACTTTGCCATTAATATTTTATGAACCAGCCGTGAAATAGCTTGCGCACCAACAGTGGGAATAGTTCTCTGTAAACTCGTGACGTCCATGTATTGGTGTTTTAGTCATCTTTTACACCTACATGTCAAGTTCTACTGGCACAACACCTGTTTGTCCTATAACTACACGACACACAAACACATAGATCCAGAGCCTGAGGCATTCAAAAACTCTGGAAACATCTGTACACGGGAGACCAATTAGAACAACATGAAGACGTGCAACCCTTTAAAGAATGGGATTTACAATGTCTTTTTCAAGCAAAGGTTCATTACAGCTGAGAAATGTCTTGTTTTCAAATCTATTATTATTTTTTATTTTTTCTTGTTTAGCTGTTACCATGCACTCCCCTCCCATGAGGGTAGAGGTAGTTAAATAATGCACCCTACAATCCACCATTTTCAGGGTCAGTTATTTTTATGTTCCATTAACAGCCCCTTAACTACCGGGGGAGTGTAATCAGGGAGCAGCATCTTACTTAAGAACCAAGAGGCACCAATCTCGTGGTGCCACAGATGAAAATGGAGAGAGGGGGGGTTAGCAGCAGCTACAGTGGGACAGGACAGCACTTTGAAGTAGGAGTTGGAAAAAAGGTGCCTTCCCGATTGATTTCACGCAAACAGGTCTGGGAACTTCAAAAGGCTAAAGAAGGTTTTCCTGGGCTTTGAATTTACCACTAGCCCTCAAAAACCACAGAGATAAGACCCGGTTCAAGGAAGGACATTATGTTGAAGAGCGTGCTGTCACTCTTCATATGGTCAGCTTGCACTTCCTGGGACTCAGAAAGAGCAATAATGGACAAGTCTACTTTAAGACACTAGAAAGAGTAAGATATGCTACTCCTCATGTAGAAAATAAACACGCCAGACAGAGGAATCCTGAGAATTAGACACACACACTGGTTCAGACATACTTCCACACTTGCTGCTTTTGATTTCTGGCACCTATATTGGCAATGCTGCAGCCCATTCCTCTAAGCCACAGATTTTCCCTGTTAGGTTCTGACTTTTTGAGCAGCTCCAAACAGCTTTCACTCGCAGTGACAAGCCTGTCAATTAATCCAGGCAAACCAAAAAAAAAAATAGTAGGGCTCATATCAACCTGCTTCTGAAAGATGGGATTATAACTTAAACCTGGGGATTTGAGCCTTCCTTTTGATGGATTCTTTGGCAGCTCCTGAGCCTGTCTTTTGACAGCTAATTATTTCATTAAACGTCCTTTGATGGTGCTTTCCGTTTATCTTTCAATGATTTTAGCCGTGTTAAACCCCGCTGACAGATGCTGCTTTGTTTTCAGGAAGTTGAAATGTGGGCCATTGACAGAATGTATTGGTCCTGTTTGATGGGTTTTAATTTGAGGTGTAATCATGAATTTATTATTGATTTTCTCTGAGGTTTCAGTTGTGTTTGCAAGTAGGGGATGAGTGTGTGTGTGTGTAAGGGAGAGTTTTAAGTTGGCCAGTGGAAACCTGTCTCATATCTCACAGAGAGATCTTTGATGGTCTAACCTGAGCTGGAGCCTGCGGCGCTCCCACACACACCGTGCCATTCACTGCTCATGTTGGCGCCGCAGTCGTCTAATCTTTGCCTTTACACCCAGCCTCCTCCTTGCCTTCGGCGCTCAGCATTAAAGTCTGTCAGAAATGTACAACAATGGACACCTGCCTCACTGTACACATCGTCTAAACAGAATTCAAGAAGAGAGCAATGACATGTTTTTGTCTTTCTGCAGATCACTCTCCTAATGATTACTTCTTTAAAGAGATTGCACTGTTTCTAGAAGTTTTTTTAATGTGCAATAGAAACATATATTCAAACATGTGCACAATATCTTATTCAATATCAGCAAATACAATGGATGGATTTATTTTATTATTTTGACTATTTCTTGATTTTTGAGATTAGTGTCAAGTATGTTGCTACACTAACACATATGCCAGTACAGATAACACCAGCAGTATTTCCAAATGTCCACTAAGATGGTTTGGAGGCCTTGATAGTAACACAACAAAATACGATGTCAGCTGTTCAGGTAATGGGTGACATAGACATCGTAAAGGAACACAGTAGTAGGATTAAAAGGATAGCACAACATACTCAGAATCAACTAAATAATGCAAAACAGTAAAAGAAGCAAACAATTCTCCATCACTTACTACTTTATTATTTTCTCAAATCAAAATTGTCAAGATGCAGCAGTGCCATGTGTTTGTACGTCTTAGCACCTCCAGTGTGAAGGTGGCAGTGTTTCAATAAGAAGTAAACAATCAGACAGGATGTATTAACAACAGATTTGAAAAAAAGGATGAGTGATGGCTTCCAGAGGGACACAGTTTAAAGAGGCAGAGGTAGGAACCTGACATTTTAGCTAAACAAGGTATCACTCACACACTGATATCACATAGACAAGCACACACACTATGCATTCAATCCACTTTGACTGCATTTCTCCCACTAGTCTATTTGACTGGCCATCACTGTCTCTGGTGCTCTCTGTTTCTTTACAGAAGCGGGTGTCTCTTTTGCTTCATTTCGTCTTTCCCACTGGACCCTCTGTGCGCTCCAATTAGGTTTGTCACTCAACTACTGTGGATGGGATTAAGGGAAAAACAGAGCGGGTAGAGGAGAAAAGGGTGCAGGAGATGGAGGGAGGTGGGTGAAAAACAAGGGCAGAATGAGAACAAAGGGAAAAAGACAGGGAGGGAATAATAGTGGGTGCAAATGGAGGCTAGAAGTAAGTACAGCTGGATTTGGCCTGGAGGACTTGTGAATATTGTGGCACTATTAAAGCAGATTCATAAACTTACTTTCCTGCCACCACCTCACTGCTTATTTCCACCTACTTTTATCCCTTTTCTTTAATATTCCCATAGCACACAGAGCTGCTAGAGTTAGCATAGTCTGCACGGCAGATTTAAAGCCAGTCAAACCCCATATGGTCGTTAAGGCACCGTGTTGCTTTATAACGTGGCTATAGTAAAAATGACAAAGCGGTAAATGTTCGCCATGAAGATGTACGGTCATGTTAGCTTCAGGCAGCCGTATGTACAGTAATACTATATGAATATTTGATACTTTAGAAATTGTGTGTTTATTATGTTGATGGTGTTGTTGTTACCAAGCCAATGGAGCAATAAATGAAACACAGCAGCAAAGGAAGGAAGAACTGCAGTTTAGTACTTTGACTTTGTCTTAAAGTCTTTAATGTCTGAATTAATAGTGAATGACACATAAAATACAACAATAATTGTGAACACCAATAAGTAGACTCATTTTAATAAACTATATAGCCTCAAAATTATTAAAACATATCTTATCAAAGACATTTTCACGTTTTTTATGCCTTGTGTAAAATGCTTCCAATTATTGATGTTCTTTAAATCACTTACTGTTTTGTAGCTCTAAATCTTGTATTGTTAACAAAATAATATTTTATTTATTTTCTATTCTTAAAAAAGTAATGCTATATTGATGATAATAATTTATGCAGTCTTCATAAATGTATTTCTTCAAAATAAGACCAAATTCCAGATCACCCACACTACTTGCTATGTTTCGGTAGGTTTAACCATCTCACATACATAATAAAATAATTATCAGAAATGAAAAATGTTGGACAAGTACTAACTTTTACAGAAATATCAAATATGTGTTTCAGAGTTGTTTTTGGTGCCCCAGAACTGACTTGGAAGACAAAGGAAAGCTTGATTTCAGGCTGTTGCAGCTTCTGTTTTTGTTCGAATGAAATCAGCAAAGTGGTACTCGGCAGAGAATTAACAGCTTTACAGTTAAAGAGTGCCATGACATCTAACTCTAAAAACGAGAGGGCCGCAGTTACTACAGAGGAATGTGAAGAGCAGACATCAGAAACATAATTAATCCCAGTGAACAACTCAAGCCCTAAAAGCATCCCTCTTCATATAGCCTACTTCATTTTTTTCCTCTCTCTTTTCACTTTTCACCCTGACGGCTCAACCTTAAATTAAGAAAAAGTTCAATAAGGCATGACATTGTGCAATAATTTGAAACTTTCAGAAATTTTGAGGCATGACCCATTTAGAGCTGCGAGGCTGTCTGCGGTGGCGACTTCAAACATTGTAGTATTTTGATTTGCGTTCGCTCTGTGGTCTGCTTCATTGACTACAACCTGTTTCTGGGACAATATTTTACAAATCTCCCCCGAGAGCTGGTCGAGCCCAGACTAAACACATGCTGGTAATGTTTGATGTGAAGATGTTTGATACGGAGGTCAGCGGGCCACGGTTTGTTCAGTTCTTTGAAATGAATAAAAAGTAGTTGGTTACTGCAAGAGAATCATCCAAACAAACAACCTATAATCTAGTACACACATAAAAGACAGTCCTATTAGACTGTGATACAAAGCATAATGGTCTTTATAATCTAATGCTATTGGATATAGGGACCTGCACTATTTTTTAAAAGGGCTAATTGGAGTTAGTCTGGCCCGCCAACCTGATTTTTTAAATTCCGTACAAAGAAATAGTCTGGTCCTTGTCGATCCGAGTTTGATTGCGGACAAATGGATGCAGATCAAACCAATAAGAGAAAAGAACAACCTTACTTAAGCAATGTGACAACGAGACTTGTTTCACTTCTTTACGAGTCATCGCATAAAGATCGCCCTGTTTAAGATGAACGATTATAATCCTGTCGTTTCAATTTAAAATTAAATCTCAAGTTCTCAATCTTATTGTAATATGTTATTAGATGATTAAACAGAGGAACACTTTAAGGCTTAAACACATTATAATTGTATTCACATCCAAACAGTTGTAGACATTTTGAAAATATTATAATAATAACTACTTATTTTATATTTTTAAATGTTGTAATGATTGCACAGACTGACACATGGATAACCGTATAGAGTCATGTTCTTGTTGTATTACATTATGGTTTGAGATACTGTATGGAAGACTCATTGGGAAATATTCAATATACATGTGGAAGAAGTTTTTTATGTGATATTTTGGAAATATTGTTGGGGCAGCGTCATCTTTACATGTCATAATGTGAGTCCCACTGAAAATGACAGACTGATCAAAAATGCCAGGATGTCACACAATTAGGATAACACATTACAGCAGCAATGTTATGCAATACATTCCTTCACGTATTGTGGCATACTGATATAATTTAGGTATAAATATAGCAGCTTTTTGACTTTTTTTATTCCGTGTGTGATGTCATCAGGAGGATACTGTCAGACCGGCTCTTTCATCACATGAAGAGCGACACGTAGCTGTCAAAACTTGTAAGAGAAGTCGAGTTAAAAATAACAATCTCTTTGACTTTGTTACAGCTTCACACAAGACTGAATGAGGATCTTATCCATCCTTGAAGGTCAACAAAATTATACTTTTTTTGTGAGAGCGTCAAGCTTTAGACGTGACATTGGTGGTCCATGTGAGGTTGACATTTCCCACACAATTTAGAGTCTATTTTGTCTAAAGGCCACATGATAAGTTTATATTTTAAATACTGATGCTGACATAAAAAACACACCATCACCTTTCTTCATCTTGGCATATTGGTCACTCAAAAGAATAGATGTGAGAATTAAGTGTTTGCACATTGATTATATGTCCATATAGGTCTGCTGAATTATGGCCAAAATAACAACCCTATTAAGTCCGACTAAGTTATTACAGTTTATATTGGCATCACACAATTATTTGAACAAATATTTTTTGCCTGCTTACTTTTTTTTACAACTTTTACAATACAAAGCACTCTCACTGTCTCTTTAGTTTTTGCAGTAAAACAACATAAATCTAACGGTACATTTACAAAATCATTATTATTTTTTCCATGCACTTACTGTAGTGGTATATGCTTTTTGATTTAGAGCTGTCTTGAAGCAGACAAATGTTTAGGAGGTATGCAAATCGACAAAAATGAGAAGAAGTTTGAGAAAATCTGGAGACAGACAAATTCTACTCAAGCCAAAATCACTCATTAGAAGACATTTAAACACTGCACGTCAAATACAGTCTGTCTGACCCCACACAGACAGTCTAGAGCGGTCGTCCTTCAACCGGAAGGTAGGTGGTTCGATTCCTGCTCTCCCCACAGTTCATACTGTCGTTGTGTCCTTGGGCAAGACACTTAACCACCAAAGCACTTTGAGTTACCCAGTGTATGAATTGTGCTATATAAATAAAATTGCCTTGCCTTAACCCACCTTGCCTCCAGTGGTGTTCCAGCTGTAACACTGGTGAATGGAACCTTAATGTAAGTCGCTTTGGATAAAAGCGTCAACTAAATGACAGAATGTATTTAATGTCCTTCTCAACCTTCTGTTTTAGTGAAGGTCCAAGCCATATATTGTGATTTGTTTCAATAACTGTTTTTTGTTTTTATTATCGCTGTGGGGAAACTGTCAGCAGCCAGGGGGCACCCAGCATGTTTTAATGTTGGTTGGGAGAACCAGAGTACCTGGAGGAAACCCACCCAAACCCTGGACCTTCTCGTTTGTTTTTGTTTTTTCTAAAGGGACAGTGCATGTTAATGAACATTATCCACAACCAGCCACATGAAATGTAAACATGCCAGATTGTAGCCTTAGGATAATTTCCATCCATTGTCCCAACATTCTCATGCATTCATTCACCAGCGCTGTGTCACTGTAGACAAGGAGGGTTAAGTGTCTTGCCCAAGGACACAATGACAGTATGAACTGTGGGGAGAGCGAGAATCAAACCACCAACCTTCCAGTTATAGGTCAACTGCTCTACCACTGAGCCACTGCGCCCTCGTTGTGAGGCGACAGTAACCCCTGGGCTACTGTGCCACCAATGTTGACTGGATAAGGAATGGATGTGTTGGTTAAAAGACAAAGCAATTTCATTAGCTCATTTTTTTTTCTTTGTAGGTGTACAGCTTATATAAAAGAAGGATGAAATGATATGGGTAGTTCTATGCCATAAAACATTTCTGGGTGCTTTTTCCTTACCACAACAAATCTCCAAAAACCTTTAGCTTTTTCTCCATGTAAGGGTTTAGGTATATTTGAGCCTTATGTTCACATTCAGTAAATTTTTCTTTATCCTGGTTCTAATGCTGTAACCACAGCTGCTCACTGATATGCTGGCCCACTTTGAAGTGTGTAAGGTACTCACTATGCGTAGGTGAAACTGTAAATGCGCTTATCTTTTGTCTGCGCTGTGTGTGTGTTAGCAAGAGCGCGTGTGTCATCTTTGTGTTTGCGCTTTGCAGTTCAATAGATAAGGGCCCGTTCTGAATAGGTTGAGTAACAGTGTTGGGTGCTGCTATGCATGTGAGAGTGTGTGAGCAGGCTGGAGTACAAAGAAGTTCTGTTCAAGGGGTTCACGGTAAGGGTCAGAGAAGTGGAAGGAGAGAAAGAAAGATGGAGGGAAAGAGGAAAAAAAGAGAAGAGGGTCTACTCAATGTGAACAACAACCTTGGCTGAAACAGCATGACGCTTTTAAACCACTCAAAATTCTATATTGCGCCAAACTATCCAAGGACAATCATCCCACCACCCTCTACACGCAAAAACACTCACAGAGACCTTCCACAGTCCTGTGACGCTACTTAGCCATTCTCACAAAATGACACAAACTAATCACCTCACTTGGACATGTGGTCTTTTCACTTCGTTAAACGGCAAAACCTGGCAACCTTGGCAAAATATTTTTTATAGAAAAACCTTAGCGAGCGGCTCTGCCTAATGTGGCAATCAATGAAGGGGAATAACAGAGCGAGTGAAAGAGTCAGAGCAGATAAACAAAGAGACCTCGTAAACAACAGGGTTCGATCTCGTGGCCTCTTCACAGGCCTTGAAAGATAGGTGGGGTGGCACATGTGGACGGAGCTGAGGGCTGGATGCGGGGTGCGGGTGGGGGGCACAAGGCTAGATGAGAGGGAGCGAAGGCAGCAAAGGGCCAGAATGCTTAGGAGAATATGATGTGATTTATGGAGGCCATTACACTGAAGGACAAACAAATGGGGGTTATTAGCGGTGTATCAACAGATGTGTACATGCGCCCACACACACATATACCAGCTATCTGCGCATGCTCACGTATGGACAGAATAAGGTTGGGACAGTAAATGCTGCTGAAAAGTAGAAGGTCTACGGGTGATGAATGAGGCCAGGAATTAAATGAAAATGAGCTGCTTTTAGAAGCTCCATGCCACTCTGAGGTGTAATTGCAAATTGGTTGATTTGTGTATAGTGTTGCAAGCTATACCTTTGTGCTTGACTCTGTACCTTCTGTAAATACATAATGTTTTGGTCTTAACAGATCTCAGCATGAAGGTGTTATTCTAGGATTTTAAATTGAAGTTACTGTTTGTGTAGATGCAACTTGGAGAACTGGCCAGAAGAAGAAAGCTGGACAAAAGCTAATTTTAACCAAAATAGGCCAGACTAAAATCTACAGGTAAAACACAAACACACACAACCTCAGTTAAAATATCTCTTTAAAGTTAAATCATGTAAAGCTCTTAAACCCCATACATTAAAGAAGAGCTCAGGAGGAGAAATCTCAGAATAGGACAATTTTATGCTCAGACTGTCGTAGCAATAGATCTCTCAAAAACATATGTAATGTAGTTAAAATAAATTACATATAAAAATAAAGTACAGCAAGCCACAAACTAGGTTGTAACTTGTCGTAGTTCAGTCCAGAAGTAGAACTCTAACCATTTTATGGAAAGAATGTGGTCAGGTTTAGAGAGAAAAGGAAACACAAGGTCTCCTTTTTAGGTTACATGCTTTGATCACATAAATATTCACTTTGAGTTATCACATTTCCTGTCTTTTGCTTACAAGTATCCAACTTTAAATCTAATGTCATCAGATCTAGATTAAATGCATGCTATGTATTTTTTGTCTTGCAGAAATATCACATATGGATTTCATTTTCTCATTCCTCAGAACTCATCACAATAGCTTTAAAAAGGTTACCTGAGTTCGGAAGCAATTTAAAAGACTCAAGCCATGCTAAGCTATCCAGATATTTGACACTGCTTTAGTTAAAAGCCTTAATATCACTTTAGGTGTGAATTTTGTAGCAGAAACGTCCTTATTGGCAACAAGTGGGTTTGCAGCCCCCTGTCTATTGTTCACTTTCACGATTAAGCTTACACATATCGCTGGAGTGTGATTTGACAGTGTGTTTGCAGAGGGAAGTTAATACTGCCGTCGTTCTCAGTACAGAGGTGCATCATGGCAGAAAACTGACAGAATCTGACAGCAAGAAGAAGAGCAAAAAGAGAGACGGGGGAGGATGGAATAAAGGCATACATACCAAATAGGTGGAAAGACAGAGGCGGACATACAAAGCGTGAGATACGGTGGGGGTGGGGGGTGAGTTAGGGAAAGGAGTGAACAAGAGGTGCCAGTTTGCAGATGAGAGGCTTGGAAGCCAGAAGGCAATTTAAACAGGCTTGGCTCCTTCTCAGGCATGACAGACTGCTCATTCCCCAACCTCTCTCTCTCTCTCTCTCTCTCTATCTCTCTCTCACACACACACACACACACACACATACATTGATACAAAGTCATTCATGCATGCTGGCATACAAACTACTAAGAAAAGTTAAACAACCAGAAACACTCAAGAAAAACAAGTGCGCAGGCAGTTGTCACTGAAAAAGAAATTCCGATGCATATGCAAAACTAAACGCTTTATGGACATGTGAACTATGCTGCCACACAAATCCTTTTTTACATATAGATTTAGCCGTGTGTGCATGAGCGATAGGACACACATGGAGGACATAACACACACATCTATCACTTTTATCATAATGACTGCTCCAGTAAAGCCAGACATACTAATGGTTATTAAAAATCTACATTCAATGCACTTCCTCTCGCACAATTTGGGCAGCTTGCCACTTACTGCAGCTCCTGCAGATAATAACAGGGATTTGGGGCAAACTCTACAACTGCATTGTCTCGTGACCAGCACACACAAATGGAAAACATGAATCTAACCTGTGTCTATGGTGCCTTTCTCACTTCACTCAACTTTTGACTTTGATTGACCACAGATTCTTTTATGGGCTTCACTTGTATTCTGGACACACCGCACACTGCTACCCGTTGCTTCTCTTTTCTCACACCTGACTTCAATGTTATTGAGGTGGATTCATTTTCTCTGAAATTCAATTTCTTTGTGTCTGTTGCCGTTGGAGCGCCTATCTGTCCTCAGCTTGTTCTTTCTAAACTTTGATATTATCAAACAGGATACAGACTCCATTGGTGGAAACTCAGAAACATTTGCTGAACAGAAGAAAAAAATGTGTGAATTGCCTTCACTTTCATAATTCCCTTTCCCTTTTGTAAATGTTTCCCCCCAGTAAGCTATTATAATTTTTTTTCAATCTGACTGATATTTGTGTTTCTTGGTTCACTTGTGATCCCACTCACAGATCACATCCTGTGCTCTTGTTATGTGTATTTAGAAAGCATACAGTTGCAGTTAACATTGTAATATCCCATGCGTCCAAAGTTTAGTGTCAAAACAGATGCCATCCATCCATCTTCTACCGCTTATCCTGGCCGGGTCGCGGGGGCAGCAGTCTAAGCAGAGACGCCCAGACTTCCCTCTCCCCAGACACTTCCTCCAGCTCTTCCGAGGGGATACCGAGGCGTTCCCAGGCCAGCCGAGAGACATAGTCCCTCCAGCGTGTCCTAGGTCTTCCCACACCTCCCTAGGGAGGCGTCCAGGAGGCATCCGAAACAGATGCCCGAGCCACCTCAGCTGGCTCCTCTCGATGTGGAGGAGCAGCAGCTCTACTTTGAGCTCCTCCCGAGTGACCGAGCTCCTCACCTTATCTCTAAGGGAGCGCCCCGCCACCCTGCGGAGAAAACTCATTTCGGCCGCTTGTATCCGGGATCTTGTTCTTTCGGTCATGACCCAAAGCTCATGACCATAGGTGAGATTAGGAACGTAGATTGACCGGTAAATCGAGAGCTCTGCCTTACAGCTCAGCTCCTTCTTCACCACGACAGACCGGTACATCGACCGCATCACTGCAGAAGCTGCACCGATCCGTCTGTCAATCTCACGTTCCCTCCTTCCCTCACTCGTGAACAAGACCCCAAGATACTTGAACTCCTCGACTTGAGGCAGCTCTCCACCAACCTGAAGGGGACAAGCCACCCTTTTCCGACTGAGAACCATGGTCTCAGACTTGGAGGTGCTGATCCTCATCCCAGCCGCTTCACACTCGGCTACAAACCAACCCAGTGCACATTGAAGGTCCTGGCTTGATGGAGCCAACAGGACAACATCATCTGCAAAAAGCAGAGAGGAGATCCTGTGGTCCCCAAACCAGACTCCCTCCGGCCCCTGGCTGCGCCTAGAAATCCTGTCCATAAAGATAATGAACAGGACCGGTGACAAAGGGCAGCCCTGCCGGAGTCCAACATGCACTGGGAACAGTTCTGACTTACTGCCGGCAATGCGAACCAAGCTCCTGCTCCGGTCGTCCAGGGACCGGACAGCCCTTAGCAAAGGGCCCCGGACCCCATACTCCCAGAGCACCCCCCACAGGGCGCCATGAGGGACACAGTTGAATGCCTTCTCCAGATCCACAAAACACATGTGGACTGGTTGGGCAAACTCCCATAAACCCTCGAGCACCCTGGAGAGGGTATAGAGCTGGTCCAGTGTTCCATGACCGGGACAAAAAGCGCATTGTTCCTCCTGAATCCGAGGTTCAACTATCGGCCGTATTCTCCTCTCCAGTACCCTGGCATAGACTTTCCCGGGGAGGCTGAGGAGTGTGATCCCTCTGTAGTTGGAACACACCCTCCGGTCCCCCTTCTTGAAAAGAGGGACCACCACCCCGGTCTGCCAGTCCAGAGGTACTGTCCCCGATCACACGCAATGTTGTAGAGGCGTGTCAACCAAGACAGCCCTACAACATCCAGAGACTTGAGGTACTCAGGGCGTATCTCATCCATCCCCGGTGCCTTGCCACCGAGGAGCTTCCCAACTACCTCAGTGACTTCAGCCCGGGTGATGGATGAGTCCACCTCCGAGCCCTCGGCCCCTGCTTCCTCAGCGGAAGACGTGTCGGTGGGGTTGAGGAGATCCTCGAAGTATTCCTTCCACCGTCCAACAATATCCCCAGTTGAAGTCAGCAGGTTCCCACCTCCACTGTAAACAGTGTTGGCAGGGCACTGCTTCCCCCTCCTGAGGCGCCGGACGGTTTGCCAGAATTTCTTCGAGGCCGACCGATAGTCTTTCTCCATGGCCTCACCAAACTCCTCCCAGACCCGAGTTTTAGCCTCCACGACCACCCGGGCTGCAGTCCGTTTGGCCTGCCGGTACCTATCAGCTGCCTCAGGAGTCCCACAGGCCAAACAGGCTCGGTAGGTCTCCTTCTTCAGCTTGACGGCATCCCTTACTTCCGGTGTCCACCACAGGGTTCGGGGGTTGCCGCCACGACAGGCACCAGAGACTTTATGGCCACAGCTTCGAGTGGCCGCATCGACAATGGAGGTGGGGAACATGGTCCACTCGGACTCAATGTCTCCAACCTCCCTCGGGATCTGGTCGAAGCTCTGCCGGAGGTGGGAGTTAAAGGTCTTTCTGACAGGGGGCTCTGCCAAACGTTCCCAACAGACCCTCACAGTACGTTTGGGCCTGCCGAGTCTGTCCAGCTTTCTCCCCCGCCATCGGATCCAACTCACCACCAGGTGGTGATCAGTTGACAGCTCCGCCCCTCTCTTCACCCGAGTGTCCAAGACATACGGCCGGAGGTCAGATGAAACAACTACAAAGTCGATCATCGATCTCCGGTCTAGGGTGTCCTGGTGCCACGTGCACTGATGGACACCCTTATGCTTGAACATGGTGTTCGTTATGGACAAACTGTTACTAGCACAGAAGTCCAATAACAGAACACCACTCGGGTTCTCAAACCCCTCCACCACGATAAGGTTGCGGTTCAAGGAGGGGATAAACAGATGCCATGAAATGCATCAGTGGGAAATAACACTCATTTAGACTTTGTTTAAAAGCAATAGTGCAACAACAGTTCAACAATAATTGAAAAAAAAAAAATACACTCTTTCTTTTAGACACAGTCTTTTTCCTATCTTTATTAAAAGCTTATATCCACTATTGTCTGTCTAACTTAATAATTACATTACTTGTGTAATCAGTCAAATGTAGCAACAGAATTTCAAAAGTAAAACTTAAAACACCTTGGTTTTATGTCCTGTTCACGTCCAAACTAAAAGTAATTTGGGGTGTTTGAAAATAATAATATTCCCATAGTTTGGTGCAAAAATTAATTTCATGTATCCAGAACAGCAAAAACTAACAGAAATTCTAAGTTAAGGCTTTTTTTATCCCCCCAAACTAAATCCTTGCTGGTTCTATATATATATATATATATATATATATATATATATATATATATATATATATATATATATATATATATATATATATATATATATATATATATATATATAGATAGATAGATAGATAGATAGATAGATAGATAGATAGATAGATAGATAGATAGATAGATAGATAGATAGATAGATAGATAGATAGATAGATAGATAGATAGATAGATAGATAGATAGATAGATAGATAGATAGATAGATAGATAGATAGATAGATAGATAGATAGATAGATAGATAGATAGATAGATAGATAGATAGATATATATGATATATATATATAGATAGATAGATAGATAGATAGATAGATAGATAGATAGATAGATAGATAGATAGATAGATAGATAGATAGATAGATAGATAGATAGATAGATAGATAGATAGATAGATAGATAGATAGATAATGTATATAGATTTCAATTGTTTCATTTTAGGTTTGTCATCATTTCTTAAATACTTCATGCATTACAGTTCCTATGAGTTAAACAACCACCATACTGTTTCCACTGGTGGATTAAAATATGCTCAGGCAATAACAAGTCACACTTTGCACAAATTAAGCGGCGGCTGGTGAACCATTTTACACGGCCATGCACACATAAACTCCAGTCATTAGAATTGCATGGTGCAAGTGTATTTGAGATGTGTGTGTGTTGTGCGTGCCTGCGTTTGTGTGTCCTCTGTAGACCCTTGTGCAGTGAACTCTTTCTGAGGGTCTACAAGGTTAATGAAACAGGCTCCATATACATTTATAGGGATGGCATGAGGATAGAATTATGGATTATGACTGCCTGGCTGGTTGACAACTGCCTATTAATGTGTGACACATTCTTGGACTGTGTGTCCTGCCTGCCTCATACCCATTTACCTCTTGTCTTTTGCAAGTTAATCTCTGATTGTTTTGCTTTGTTTTTATGATGTACCAATTTCCACATCTTTTTCTCTTCCCTTTCAACACATTCCTCTGCTTTCCTTTTTATGCACTGCTTGCGTTTCTCATCTTCCGCCTCCTTTGACCAAGCTGTCGAATGTAATTCTTCACAGGTGGCTTAGCTGCATACTCAAATTAAAGCCTGCAGATGGATAAATAGAAGATGGAGATGGAGAGATTGGTAAATAAAACAATATCTTAGACTTTTTCCTTCAGGTAATAGCTCTCCATTATCACTGTAAAAAATCAGTCTCTCATATCAGATAGACGCAGGTAACATTCCCAGAGATCACCCATATGTGCAATGTCAACATTTCAGAGGAAGAAATAACTACAGATATGCTTAGATAATGTTATGTTTCTGGCTTTTCTTGAGATAATGTTGCTATTAAATTATTATTATTATTATTATTATTATTATTATTAAGGACTTTAATAGATGAGAATGGTCAGTGCATCACATTAAGTGGCCGAATTATTCTCATATACAAGGTGTCTGCTCCTTTATTGGAATAAAGGACGCCCCAATTGGCTGGTTGGCCTGTCAGGCCTGTCAACATTGAATCATTAACAACAGAGAATCCTACTGGAAATGTGTTTGTTGTAGCCCTGGCTATGTCTGCTCAGACAGAGAAACAGTCCAATAAAGTTCAATTGAAATAGAAAAAAGGGAGGCTAAGAGCATAAATACTGTTTTGGCAATGCATTCATAAAGTGACTTAAGGTTCCTCTAAATGTTTATAAGTATTAGTATTGAGTATATTATTAATATTAGTAATCTGATGTAATTAATTGTGATCAATACTTTAAGTAAAGCATGCATTAACAGGAGAGTTTTGGCTACTACAGCTTTAAATTAAGTCTAAGGTTTATTGTCAAGTATGTAATTCCAAAACCTTAAGATTTCATGAGATTTCATGTAATTGAAGTTAAAATGCTACATTTAGCTTTCAGATCACAAAGAGTCTTTGCATTTTTGGTTGGTGAAATTTGCCAGAGTCCATCTGATTCATTTTTTACATTTTAGTTGTTGTCTTTGTCTGGAAATCCACAGGTAGTTCTTAAAACCCTATTTCCAGTGTAAGCCGCTCAGATTCTTTGTGCCTGTTAAGCAAGTGTATATGGGGGGTATGTATTTTACTGTTAAGGAATGGATATGATGTGGGCACATTGCAGTTTTAATAATAATGAACACCCCTTTTAATGCACTATTCCCTTTACATGCACAACCTCAGCCACCCCGCATTGGCCTGACAGTTGCTATAGTGACCATCACTACACCATGGAGACAGCAGTGGGAGGCTGACTGGGAGGGTGGGAAGCAGCACTTAGGGGTGAGAGGAAAAAAACGCACGGTGGCAGGTATGGAGTGTACAATGGAAAGGGAAAAAAGAAATTGCTGAAGGAGATGTCAGGTGGGTTGTGCCAGGGCAGCTGGACACAGAGGAGTGAGGTGATGGGTAGGACAGAGTCTGACACTGTGCAGACAAATAAGAGGGTATTTTTAAGAAGAAAATTTTCACTTGTGTATATTTTCCAACAGGAAGGAAATGGACTTAAAAAAAAAATAAGTGTGTGTCCTTTTTTGCAGTGAATGCTAACCTTGAAAACTATTTCAGAAAAAGCCATTATTCATCCCACCAAACCCCTGAGTTCAATTTCAAAACTTTGTTCTTGTGCAAGCCAAACGCGGCACTACATCACAAGATGAAGTCTGCATGAAAATATTGCATTAGGTTTATTTACTGTGTGCTCTTTCAGGAGACAATTACAATCTATGGTTAGAGCTGCAGTGGAGGAGGTGTGTGACCAGGAGAACAGCAGGCTGGTCGCTTTGGCACTTGCTAAAAAGCTGCATTTAGCAAAGGTACATTTTAGAGCCCATTTGTTGCGAGCCTGTTATAAATGCTGGAGCATCTCTGCACCTCTTTTATGCCTGTGGCTCAGTGCGTGCAGTGCAGTGTGTATCTAAATACTATGTGTATATGTGTACTTAGATATGCATGTGCGTCTTCACACTCCGCCCACAAAAAAAGCTAACGTGCCAGAGGGCCAAACATCAAGGCGCTGTTGTTCCTTATTAGGAGTCCCAGTGGCTTTAACAGAATTAGCAGGAAGAAGCGAGCAGCGTTGCACCCTCGCATGAGCCGATCTTGACACTGATACCTGTCACATTTTCAAACCTCAGTCTGCTTCACCATGGAGAATTAGATTTATAAATGCAAAGGCCAAATACATTAGCTGAAATGCAAAGCTTTTACCCGCATTTTCTGAAGCTTGAAATGACAACATAAAAAAAAAAAAAAGCACTGTAGTACCTGAGCAAACCATGTCAAGGGTGTTACTCTTACAAGAAATTAAGAGTGCTTTATGTGTTTGTTTGTTGTTTCTTTACTCATGGTGCAAGTTTGAAAGTCTTACTAGAAAGATAATGAGAGATGAGCGGACTTTAACTTGGAATGTCATATAATGCAGCTTGTGGAGTCTATGAGTACAATGTATATTTCTCAAACACTGTGAGGACAAGTTAAGGCAGGATAACGTTATTTGAATTTGGATGTGATCTCCGTCTTATGCTGCTCAAAATATGTCAGTAAACACTGGGTTAAATAGGACTTTTGGGTAACATGATTATGCATCAGGAATGGGATGATGGGTACATTTGTTGAGGAGACCTAGATGGACCAGTGCAAGTGAAATGTTTGTGACCACACCTCACAATCTGTGTTGTGAGATCTTATGTATGAGTATATTTGTCGGTTAAATGATTCTGTAAATTTGACAAATTTTAAGTTTAGTGCATGACGTTACCAGTCTAAGTTGTGGAGACACTGTTACAGCTGTTTCTTTTAAATGCCTTTTCAAATTTGTTTTATATTTTGTACAGTTTGTCTTAATTATTGGACCATGAGTCTAAAATAAAGTTGAATTGAATTTGTGCATATTTATGTCCAACATACTGAGTTGTAATGGCTACTTTGAAGAACAAGAAACATTTTTTTTTTTTTCTGGCACCTTTTGCTTAATTTTGGTTCTTTGTTGTCATTTAAAAGCTTTTCGGCGTTATGTGAAATGGTAATAAAAAATAAATAACCATAACCATGTATGTGCCACAAATGTAAATCATTATGCAACTGAAAATAAAAATAAATCCCTTTTGACCCAGCAGCATTAAAAATGAGGCTACAATTGGAAATGTTTGAGTTTTAGAATAATTAAAAAGCATATTTTCTTGTCCTGTTTCTCTTGTTTTTGAAGCTTTAATATGTTTACATTTTTTTTTTTTTACATAACAGCTCATCTCTAAAGGTGACAAACAATTAATTAATACTTTAATAATTAAATCTTCTTGGCAAACCCAAAATAAATGAGCCAGCTTGAACAAAACACAAATAGAAATATTTCTATCAAGGTCACACACTGTAGATGGGGATGTAACAAAGTATTAAAATATAATAAATATCTCCATGCTAATTTTCTGTTATTAAGGTAATGTATCCGATGATGACACCCTGTTGCCTCTAGAAAACCAGTGGATACGAGGGACTCCCATGATGCAAGGGACTGTTGAGGTGTGAATCACGTTGCACAAAATCTTTAAGCACAAGTGACAATTAGAAGGCTATCGAAGACAAGGGAGAAGAAAGCCAATCTGCGTCACGAGTTGAATTGACAGTTGTATGTATATGCATGATGTCAAGTCGACAATTATGTTACAGCAAAACAAAGGGAATGGTTTGACAGGTGGGAAATGTTGGTTTAGACCCCAAGTGTTTTCAGCTAGGGAAGGATGTGTCAATGACAACATGCACTGATGCAACCTGAAGAAATAAGAGATAAAAAGCAAACTTCCTGTGAGGCCTCGTCAGGTTCTGCCACTGGTGCCACACAACTTAGAACGATAATATCTCCCATACACTATACACTATACACCTGTCCATATTCAGGTTCCTTGGCACCCCCAAATATTCCAAGGCTAAATGTCCTAAATGTGAAAAAAACTATGATGAAGCGATCAAAATAAGAAGTCATTTGGTGACCGGTCAAAAGAGAGAGATTCATTCCTCTGCTCTGGGGCAGTGCTCTGCAGAGAAACAAATGAAATACGTTCAAGAGCACGCATCCTTTTTAAAACCCTCAACATACACGCGGACACACACACACACGCACACACACAAACAGCCTTTCTACTGTTGTTGTCAACATGTTAATCAGGCTTTGCTATGGATGCAGCCCTGAGGCGCACTTTGATATAAACACAGCTAGAATAAATATCTCATTTTAGTACCTTTTAGATGACTAACTTTGTTGCCTCCCTTCCTTGATGGCACAGAGAAGAACGTTCGTGATGGAGCATTTATGATGTTAAGCATTCGACAAGGCCATTACCTCTAAAACACTAAGTCTTTTAAAGAAGAGAAATGATCTGGCACAATGTGCTGCCGTGAGTGCTGGTGACCTTTGAGTGAGAGGCCATTGGTGGTACAAGGCTGGCATTTGAGACAAGATCATTACGGCTTTGGCTTTAATTGAAGCCTTTATCCCAGGTGTAATCAGGGCTAAATAAACAAGGCTGGATTCATCCAAGACTCAATTAGACCTTGGGGGGAGAGTTGTAAATGCAATGGACTGCTTCCTCATAATCAGCTGAAACTCATACTTGATGAAAGAGTCTGATATCTCTACCTGTCTCACGACTAATTGGGTGTAATTAGTACAAGGCAGAGGTAATTGTGAAGGTTTATGTTATTATGAGAAGTAACATTGGGTGTGATATTCAAATCTCCTAAGTGTAGGCTTTGAAAACAAAATACTTCTGGAATAGCTTTAATTGCAGTCATAATAGGCACTTCCATGTGGGAATATTATGCACGGATGTTTGAGAGATGAGGTTTTGTTAGAAGGTTTTTGTCATCTTCTAATCAACGGCACAACAAAAGATTCTGCAACAATCTGTGGACATTAATCTTTACCCACCGAGGACCTCCAAATGACTCGGCACCTCTATGGCCTTGAGATAAACAACAAAAGTAAAAGAAAAACCCACAGCGGCCTTGCTATACTCCTCCATAGTTAATTAAGTGACGAAATAAGCTTGGAAATCCCCTGAATCAAATTACACAACAAAGGGTGGCACACACGCATACAATATACACAGTACTGCTGAACGGGCTTAATGCAATCACACATCTTTAATGAAATCATGTGAATTAATGTCTTAGATCTTTGCTTTTATTAAGTTGCCTCCGGTGGCCGATGCACCAGGAAGTCAACGGAAATTATTCAGCCAAAGCGCTGTGGAACCAAGTCTCTGTGTGTCAGCATATGCCTAGAAGGAAACAGGGGAAGTAATAGGACAATGAGGGATGATGCACTTATTCCTTGATATTGCAACATAGAGCGTATATAGGTGCACTTTTCATATGTTAATGCTACCATTTCAGCGCTGATTTGCATGGGAATTAGGTAATTATTTCGATTACTATTGTTGGAGATAAGGAGACGTTTAAGCGTTATATCTTTTTCCTCAAGTGGAGGGTCATGACATGAAAGGGAGGTCAAAGTGGGCCTTAAGTGAGCTGCAGGCAAATCTATGCTATGTATAATTTGTGTTAATTGAAAAAGGAGAAAGGATCTTGGTGAGAGTGTTTTTACATTTGATATTCCAGATGAGAAAAAGTTATTTATTTCACCCTTTTGTTCAGTGTTGCATTGCAGAATTTGGTTTAGAACTGGTCCTGACCAATATTACCTTTTTTGCTGGAAGACGTTCAAATTATCGTTGTTTATTGTCGGTGTATGTACGTATGGTGCATGGCATATGCGGAATATAGCTGCAGTGTTGTCAGTTCAATCTTTAGTTTCATTAACAATCTAAAAATCTGAAAAACTATGAAGTTTCTGTGCCTCAATGGACAATTGCCATGTAGGCTACCGCCCCACCTCTAATCTTTTCTACCCACACAAGTGACCAAGACTTAGATCTTCAAATAGGTATCTTGGGGTATAGATAAGTTCTTGAACATGTGAGTACAAATTGAAAATGTAAAACAAACCCACCTATTCTTGGCACATAGAATGGTAAGAGTTCCCGAACAGGCCAATAACTCAAAGTGGTTTTCAACCTCTACCCCATATTCTCAGCACATGCTCGATCTTGTGACTCATTGTAAATGCATTGCTAGATAAGTGGATGCAGAGTTGACTTTTCACAGCAAGAGACCGAGAGTGACTGTGAGTGTGATAATGAAGAAAATGTCAGCAGCTCATCTGATACATCGCAACATGGCATAGCGATCGACACTCACCCTGCTACAACCACACTACACCCTGCAGGGGTTACGTTATGCTGCTCTTTGTTAGCTAAATGTCAGTACCCCACCTGCCTCGTATCATATGTTGTACGATACCCCCAGGCAGCACTCACTGATAGCGCCTAGGTCCAGGGGTTTAAACTTTGTTGGTCGGTGAAAAGCCAAACACTTTTTTTTGTAAGCTCATGAACCATCTGGGAGGGCTTCCATTAAAAAGTCCTAGCAACATGTTTACGTTAAAAAATAACTAGTTGGTGATTGTGATTAGTTACAAACTAATACTCTAGAGTTCTCAAATTACTTTATTGGAGTAACGGGTAACCTACCGCATTAATTTTGTCATCCAAGTAATCCAATGTCTTGTTACCTTTTCAACTCAGTAACACGTTACTTTAAGAAAAACTGGCTTCATCAACAACATCAATCTACTTCTCATCAAGCAGCGCAGCTCCAGCTGACACCCGACTCCTGACAGAGACACCTGAGGTTATCCCTGCGCTGCCTGTTGTTTTTATAAGAGCCTCTGATCAAGGTGATTGAGTTTGTCTCTGTTTGCAGGACTGTTGCACTGCTCCCTTTTAACTTTTTCATTGATGGTTAATACAAAAAGCGTGCATGTAACATGCTATAGGTGTTTAAACTCCTGTTTTCACAAAAGGGGCTGTAAAACTGTGAGAAAAGCTCCATCATTACGAGCTGCAGACTACTTCATTCAAGGCTCGGAAAATGAAGCCTGTCATAAACGGCTGCTGCAGTATAGGCCACACACATTTTTCAGAAGAATTCAGTAACGCTAAACTTCTCCTGTTCATCCTCTTGATGGGCATTTGGTTCTCTATTTAGTAGTTATTGTAACACCCACACACCACACAAGCTACAGCTGCAATGGCAGGCAGTTCTTTCTACAACACAACGGCTGCTCTAGTGACAACTGTGGTAACCTTTACATCTGTGGAAAATTTACCATCTGTATCCTAGAAAAGGTTTGGGTGAGAAGTCACACTAAGAAGACCCACCATACTGTAATTTTGCTTTAACTATATCACATATTGGTAGGATAAAGTAGAACAGAACAATAAAGTAGAACAGAACATTTGTCAAATTCAATAAAAATATATTGTTGATAAAGGGGTTACAATGTTTTAATATTGACCCTTGGCAACACAGCCACCGTAAACACCTTCATGTAAACTGTATTGCCTGTAATACACAGGATGCTTTTTAAAAAGTGGCATACCTACCTTTTTCTAACAGCAGGGTCCAAAGGAGGTCAGCATTTCAACTTGCAGCTTGAAGGTCATGGGATGATGACTTGGTCATATTAAATAGACTGATTGCCTATAGGTTCTGGCTTAGTATCTGTATGGTCCTCCTGAGGTTTTACCAATGGCATTAGATGGTGGACGTGAGAAATAAGACAATGGCTTTAGTATTATATTTTATACTAAATAATTCCTGAGGATGAACACGTCAAAGTCAGCTCTGATGTGAGAGATGAGAACAGAAAGTAGCTGCTGTGACATGTTTCCAAAACTTTGACTGACAGAAAACACAATTATGCAGGAATGCCATTAAAGCAATGTGAATATAATCATATTCTGCATTTGTAGTTTTTGCATTAAAACTATTTCATAAAAAGTGTAAGGTCACTTTGTGCCATGACTTTCTGTGTTTGCCTCAACACTTTCCTAAAAGATGATGGGTTTCCGTGCACCTAAGGGTGCTTTGGCGCCACTGCAATCCTGTGTACTTGAACTCAAACCCACTACAATTTGCCATTAGCTAAACACTCTGAATGTTTCTGCAAGCCCTGAGGCCAGGTGGAATTTTTTTTCTTTTCTTTTTTAGCCCTGAGCACTACACTGCTGTTCTAACACGAAAAGAGCTTTGAGCCAGCAATGTCCACAGCTACAGATTGGTTCCACAGGTACATGCACCCGGGATGTGTAAAAAACGACCTGAGGATAGCCCCATGTCCAGCGCAAAGTCCCTTCTGGGAGTGTCAATAATTCAAAAGGACAAAGTGTTTGATACATGGGGGTAAAAAATGCAGCTTGCTTTAGCCTCCTCTGTCAATATTTTGACAGCAAGTGCGCAAAGAGGGCAAGGAATACCGGCGGGACTGCAATGTAAAGTGTTCTTTCATGTTTTGCAAAGTGAGTGCTACCTCACCTCTGTCTCTCGCCACTTCCACTTCCACATCCATGAAATAAGGAGTTATGGGGAAGTGGCAGTGAGGGTACAGTCTGTTCAGACTGACTGACTGACTTAACGAGTGACTGGTTGGTGAAATGACAGAGCAGCATGCCGTTGGCCTTCTTCTTCTGCGCTTTATTCCAAACAGTCACTCTTTCACAGCGTCTGGGATTTTTATATTTCTCTTTTACACATCCTTCACCTCCCACAGCAAAGGCAGGAAGCACAGAAAAGGTCATTAGAGTTATGAAGAAAAGAGAAAAATAAACAGGGAGACACGCAGAGATGAAGAGGTGAGAATAAAACAAATGGAGAGGAGTGTACTAAAGATAATGAGGCCACAAGAAAGGCAGCAACTGAAAGAAGAACACCATTATATACCACCACCATAATGGTGCTCATTTTAAACAGCCTCTGCTATTTAGTTTTTAGGCTTATTCTACAAAAAGCTAGAGAAGAAGTTTGCGCTATTGTTTTTAAAAAAGCTAGCAGTGCATCATCTGAAGAAGCCGCTTATCAAAGATGTATTCTTAAAACAAGACCACATTTAGGTTGCAACTAATCACTTAACACAGCTCCCAGAAGTATCTTTGTTGTGAAGCACAAACATGAGCATAAAGCAATGACGGGTTGTAAGCCAGAAACACTCTTTAATTACGCTGTGAAGTTTTCTCCCCGTTGCCCTAGTTATTCTGAGGAGCGGGGACGCAAAGCAAAGTCTTCGGGGACAGATGGCGTTCCCCAAAGTGGGCGAGTGAGGATGGAAGACGTCCCTGGTGGCGCCAGGAAACTCTGCATCAGTGCTCTCGAGGGGGAGCCACACGGGACCTGGTTTTCTCTTTTCATGCGCTTTGTGTTCTGTCTCCAGTGCATGAAAAGAAAACAAGACAACATCTCAGAGCAGCTTTTGTCTTACCGGGAATAAAATCTGAAATAATTAAAAGCTACAATAAAGTCATCAGATATGCCATTAGCGTTTCACGGTTGCTATCCTTTTCTTTTGAATGCAAAACAAAAAAGGCCAGATGCCTTTACTGATTACATGTTTTGAATAAAAATGGCATTCGTTCACACGATGACATGACTAGGGAGCACTTGTAGGAAAAGTTTGTACAAACATTGACTTTTGAGGCCTACGTTCAGTTCCTGTAAAATGCAGTTGCTACGCTCTCTTTTTGAAACAAGATGTAACTAAGAAGAAGTGAATTCATTTTTAAATACATTTTTGTTCAAATAATGTTTAAAATATTGCAAAATAAGGTCCTATGGGAAGATTGCAATCGCACACCTTTCCGTTCTGAAGCTTGTGCTATAGACTACGGTAGCCCTGCGGGGATATGCTGTTGTCTATGTACAAACATGTAAGTTGGTGAGTTTACTTTTAAGTTTAAGTTTACTCTGCATGTCCTCCACGTGTTACTGTGGGTTCACTCCGGGTACTCCGGCTTCCTCCCACTGTCCAAACACATGCATGTACAGGTTAATTGACAACTCTAAAGTGTCCCTAGTGAATGAATGTGAGAGTGAATGGTTGTCTGTCACTGTCTGTCTCTAAATGTTAGCCCTGCGACTAACTGGCCACTGTCCAGGGTGTACCCCGCCTAAGGCCCAAAGCTGCTGGGATAGGCTCCAGTCACCCGCGACCCCTAACGGGACAAGCGGTAGAAAATGAATGAATGAATGAATGAATACTACAAAATCAAGGTAGCTCCAAATTGTCCTAAAACTTCATGTAAGAATAAAAAAAGTATTCACTTCTTCTCCGGCAGGACTTAGTTTGTCTGCTCAGGGCTGTTGTAGGAACAGGAACTAAAAGTCATCTAACTAATGGCTCTTTTACTCCTTTCTATAGTACAAAAACTCTAACTGGCATCAAACAACAAGTATACTGTATACAGTTGTTTGATCCCCTTTGAATGGGTTGGAAGTGTTTTTACAGCAGTTTTATTTAAAACCCTGTTCCATTTTTTAAACAATCTACTCACGTAGCTTTAATTAAAGCGGTGGTATCTACAGGCTGCAGATCATTTTGTGCTCTTCTTGGATTACTGTGGCCTGCAGCGTGTTTTAACACTACAAGTGTGTAACTACACTGACTATGTGTTGGGTTTAAACACTTCCAAATACTGCATTATTATTAAGATGTTTTCTGTTGCTGGTTGCACTGCTGCATTTGTTTATGGTAATCTATATCTCCAAAAAAAAAGAAAACAACAACAACAAAAAAGAATTGTTAGTAATTAAAATTACAAAACTTCAATCTTTGCACTGTATTATTGTTTAATTTCCAGAATTTAGACTCATAATTAGCACTTGGTCAACCACTGGTCAAGTCTGAATTTCCACATTTATTAGCCCTTAATGTTACGGTTTCGTCACTTCCAGTTTCTGTTGTAGCTGAACTTGGCCTAATTAGCATTATTAACACAAACTGTGTGTTCCTCTGAACCACAGACTGGGTGATATAAAAACAAACAAAACAAAAAACAAATATATCAACTATTACATCTACAGCCACATATTTAAATAAACTTAAATTTTACATGGCAAACACAAGACATGTTTTTTGTGTACTCTATTTACCAGGTTCCTATAAAAAGATCACTCCTTTTCCTATTGGAGTGCTCAATGTGCTACTGAACACACTCTTAATGTGAATGATTTGGAAGAGCATTGCACATAATTATAGTAATATTTCACAGTAGAATAGTAACTCTCTTTACCTACCTGTCTAGTACTTTTCTGTTTGAGGGTCTAATAAATAGTCTGTAAATAGAAACAAAGACTTAATTCTTCTATGGCACCTGTCATTCTCCAATTGCTATATCAAATAGTTAAATAAACTGTGTTTTTCTTGCAGTCCAGAAAAATAGGTCAGTCAACAATTATCAATAATTGCTTTAAGACAATCAACTGTATTTGTCTGAGGCCAACATATCAACTTTAATATTACATTGCACACGTCTCTGTTATGTGTGAGGCAACACTGCATAGCAGATTTGTCAGGATAAACAGATGGCAAAGTACTGCAATGGTGAGGTTTCGCACTGTGTATCATTTACAGCTCCACTGATACCTACATATACAGTAAGTCCTATAGTTGTTAACCAACAGTCCTAATGACAAAATAAACAACATTAATAACTTTCATGTATTATTATTTTTTTAGCCCAAGAAAACATTTAGCTGTGGTGTACAGTGTGGTGTGACTATGTCCAAGAATATTGTAATATCCTCATCATCCCTTGAAAAAATGAGCACCTAAATTTCATTAAGGTTCCTTCTTGACAACTCTGCCAAACATTAACTTCAAACAGCTTTCCCTCTTGCTAATGAGCAGAAGATGCATCCTGTTTTAACATCCACCAAACACCACCTTCTCTGAAATGCATTTCCCTTTCTCTGTCTTCCCCTTTTTTTTCTACAATTGAACTCTGAAGTTGCGCCACGCAAATCAAGCGCTAATCCATTTGAAGATGACAGAGGGTCGTGATTACAGCGGCAGCTTTCTTCTTCAAAAGTCCCATCACCAGCATCTATCCAGAAACACATGTCGAAACATGAAAGAAGTCCCGAGTTCAATTAGCCGATCAATTGTTTGTCGGATGTGCCAACAAACTGGGGGCAAATTGTCATACACACACCTGAGCCTGTTAGTTTAAGCCCAAGAGTTTGTAGGCAAATACTTAAACACAACCTCATACATGGTAAATTAATTTGTGCAAGGAATCATTTGGCAGATGCAGTGTTTTATTTCTAATCACTTCCCTGCTGCATTGCTAATATTTAGACATTTTCAAGTGACAGAAATACTTGTGATAGGATTTGATGAGAGGATGTTAGAAGGCCATATAGTGACTCACTTTCATGATAAAAGTGTCTTTCTTCCAAACTGCTAATGAAGTTGCAGTTTGAAGTTTTGGACGTTTGCCTTCTCAGTAATTGTTCAAAAAAGTATAAATAGTCAAAACTATCATCATTTGAAAGTTAATTGTATTGTGAACTCAGTCATCTGAGTAGGGTAATGTATGTGCATTGTGAATACAACGTCTGTTTAGTATTGCTAGAATTGGACTATACAGTATGTTTAACTGGTTAAAATCATTTGAATTATTTATATTTATCCACTGCCCCAATTCAAGTCCATTTTTACATAGGTTCTGGTATTTTGGTTAGTAATTGACTCAGACCCAGCATTAAAATGTGTTCTGACAGTGTGTCCAGATGTGGCATGCGGGGGTTTAAAATGCCCAGGTCTGATTCTGTAGCCTATATAATGATCAAAGACACCACTCTGGCCCGTGTTCTTTCCTTAAGGCACCGTCATTTTATCCAATATGCACGAAGATGCTAATTTTGGTTCAATGCTAACAGACTTTGATCATTTTGCTTGGTAATTAGAGCTGTTGAAGTAAGCAGCCATTTTTTCACAGACGTCTGTCTCATCTGCTTCAATCTCTCTTTCACTCAGCTTCTCTTCTATTTATTTATGCATGTTTCTCTAACATCCAACTTTCTGCCATACTTCACCTAAATTTTCATTTGCCTCTTGCCTTTAAGTTTGTCGTCCTGTGTTGCTTCATAACTCTTTATTTCTTTTTTTTTTTTTTTTATCTGTCTTACTCTGGGACTTTCTTTGCAGGCGAGAAGTCATGAGGATCAAAGGCAAGAAGCGATGTAAAGAGGCAGAGCTCACCCCTCGCATATATCCTTCAGATTTTCTCACTCAGCTTTTAAAAAAGGTGTCTTTCTCCAAACTTCATACTCATGCTACTTTTCCTGCCCGTTCATTCTCCTGAGTCAACCAGTCTGGACACAGCAGAATGTTTGTCTTGAAGTTCACTGTGATGGTCTTTTCATGGTGGGACATTTGCATTACTTTTTACACCCAAAGTGACAGGATGGCATTAAGGTAATCAAAATATCAGAAGCAGAATCATATGGAGAATATCCAATAAAATCATATAAAGACATCAAAATGCCACTTGATTTTGTGAATTCACTCTATAACTGTCAGTCAAATCAGTTTTCTAAAACCACATTGGTCAGTTTGGTACATTTTACTTTGTAAATACTTGTCTTTTATCTGTATTTGTCTATGTATCACTTTGCATAATTTTAAAATGATCTACCATTTTTTTTTTTAAATGATTTTTTATTTCACAAAGAACATACTGTATGTGATGCCAGCAGGACATGACTGAAATCAAGTCTGCTGGTCCTGAATGTATTCCATTTAAAGATTTTAATACTCATGCCACACTTTTGCCGGGGACAGCTCCACACAGAGCTGGGGGCGCAGCTTTGAGCTCCCGTGGCCAACTACAGCAAAGCTCGGTGTTAACTTAGAGGGATTTAGAGACAGACGAGAAGTGTTGGATATGGACTGCTGTCTACTTTAATAACTGTGTTTGAGCAAATGTTGGATCAGGACAGTTTTAACACCTGTAATACTGAAGCTAAACCAGCTCCTGTCTCCACCTCACGGCACTGGGACAAGGCGGTGTGTACCACAACTTCAGTAAGTAGCCGCTGCACATGTCAAATTAAAACTTAAATCTTAAACTTAAAACTGTTTTTTCTGTTTAATTAATCTACAACTGAAGGTGACATTACTTTGGCACGGGAACGTGTTCAGCCCCTGAACCTGCGCGGGATTTGAGCATACAATACATTCATCTTGAAAAAGAGTGAGCAAGTACACAGATTTGATAAATGAGGGTCACTGTGTATATTTTTCCACACTGAAATTCCACTATACATATCAAGAACATTATAAAGCCAATGATACATGAACGGGACATGCACAGTCCTTGCTCGATTAAAATTGTTATCAATTTCAAGATGAAACAAAAAAAAAACAAGGAAAAGAGGAAAAGGAATTGAGATGAGCTCTGGCTAACACCAAACAGCTGTATTCAAAACGTAGAGCTAAACACTAGTCTTGGCAAAACACATAAAGCAAACACACAGCGCACAGTGTTTGTTCAAGGTCTTTATATGTTAATAATGTCTCTCTAGACTGTCTGTTCTCCTAGTTGCTTTATCTGTCCCTTTCCATTTCCCCCATGAGGGTTACATCGTCCGAAAACACTCACTTAATACACGTTTGTGTGTTGGAAAGCCCTTTTAATACATTCATGAAGAGCACTCCTGAACGCACACATTACACTATTTGCACAACTTCATAAAAAAATATTACAGTGACACAATGGGATTCTTAATACCACACTGCAAATCTCTCCAGTGTGTCACGGGGCATATACAAAGAAACTCCTGCTCTTGAAGTCCACCATGGGAAGCATAATCAGAGCCTTTGTTAATATATTTAGTCCTTCTTCCGGAGGCACACTACTGGGATTCTCCTGTTAGCTGTCCCTGAGTGGGAATCGGTGGGGTATCGCTTGTCTGGTGCGCTGACTTTGAAGCCACTTAGAGTCCCAACAGGAAGTAAGTCTTGCAGGTGAACCACACAAAGTCAAGATTAAGGAATCTTAAAATAGACTGCATTCATAAAGGCTCTGCGATGAAGACTGAATGTGAAAGAGATAGAGATATACTGTAGATTTTAATAGAGGGAGGGATTGTAATACTTCTGGTGCTCAAGAAGTGTTTTAAAAAGACATATAGAGCTTTACCTGCCATCAATGTGACTCGTTAGCTGAGTCAAAGTCTGTTTAGAAAAATATAAGCCAATAAGAAAAATAGTATTGGCCAACAGTTTTATTTACCAATCTACACATGCCCCCTCCTCTTCCTCCTCTCATTTTTTTCTCCCTTTCCAATCAAAGTTTCAGTGCGCAACAATAAGACTGCTTACTCTCTCAAAAGCTGTTTAAGTGAATTTCACTGGCTCACCGGGGAATCGCCCCACTGAGGCTTTTGAAGGCATTGAGGCACGGAGAGAAAGTAATTACTTTTTTCCCTAAACAGAAGTGGGGCACACCATGATGTGTGTGTGAGTGTGAACAGGAGAATGGATTAGTTTGTGTGTGTTTATATGAATCTGTCATGTGTTTTTATATGACCTGTGTGTGTTTGGGGGACACACACATGCTTCTCACTTTCCCAAAAGAAACAAAACCTCACAAAGCTTTTCCAGAATGACATCTGTCTGTGTCTTTGAACATAACATTGTACTTTACACATGTGACAATGAATCCAGTAAATGACTTGAATTACTTTTACTGACCTATAAGTTTACATTTTAATTCATGCTATCAATAGTTACAACTGAGCTGATGATTGACAGGTTGATATACCAGCATGTGCCTGTAACACATGAACTGAGGAAGAAAAGTGTGAAAGCTCCAGTCTTGGAGTTGCTTATCTGGCAACCTTAACATAGTTTCATGAATTTGTGTCAAAGAGGGTCTTTGCATATCTAGCATTGCACAGAGGTAAAGTACAACACTGCTTCACACTGGTCAATACACATGTGTGATTATGTGTTCAGCTATGGACATACATGTATTAAAAATGCTGCATTAAAATCAGGTCTTATGTTTGCCACACCACACCCTTTACTGAGCCTTCTTCACTAAAGCCTGGTTTTGGCTGCTCACAGATTGCAGTGGTTCTTATGTAAATCCATCTGACACTGGCGCTGTCAGTGACACAGCCCTCATTTTCTCTGCATCTCAATGCCACGGCTCTCCCCCTCAGTTGTGTTGTTCAACATTCCTTTATTATTCTCCCTTCACAGTAAGTGGTCATTTTTCGTGTATTCTTTGCTTTGGTGTCCTGTTGAGGCAGACTAGTTTCTGCACCAAAAAACATTCTCTTAATGCGTTGACATGAAAAAAAAAAAGATTAGAAAGACAGAAATCTGGAATAAAATCAAAAGGAGAGGACAATAACATAATACATAATAGATTTAGTCATCCAGACATTACAATTCTCAATATTCTAGTTGTAATACTTTCCCCATTTGGTACCTTACCAGATGATGATATATACCAGATATTTAGTTTAATTTCCTCATAAAGGTTCATTTAGACATGCAGACTTCACACAATTTGGCCCAGATTAGTTGTATTATACTAACTAAGTGGTCTTATATTTGGCGCAAAAATCAAATGAACATCCCATGCTCTCTTTCTGGTGCTAAAATACAGTTAAATCAATTGGTATAAGGGAAAATGGAAAGTAAACTTTTAATGCATAAGTGTTTATTCATTAGGTGCTCAAAAAATAAAAAATAAATAGACAAAAGTCAACCAGTGCTTGCCAAGAATACATTAGTTATCAGAAAGTGATTTATTTAAATGTCTCATTTCCAAGATTGTTCAAGGACTTTAACTGACCAACATACACTAGACGCCTACTTTCTGAACCTTGGACCTTTGCCAGCTATCTGCTATTTGCCAGTTCTTTTAGCTTTATTGCTTTTACTAATGAGTAAAGATGCATTTTGCCATCATTGTGATCTTGTTTTCATTTGACAATTGTTTATGTTCTGCTGCTTGCCAACATCCTCTTTCTAACTCCTCCATGGCTTGTGTATTTTTTTCCATTCATTTTTTCCATACATTTTTTCTTGTAATTGCATTTATTTATGCCATAAGGACCCAACACAAGATTGCACATGGAACATGACATAAAAGGATTGCTCAAATATAGACTGAGACCAGGCTGGTAAAAGTATTCTAACTAAAATGGGTAAAAGACTTGAATAATATAATCTGCGGATCAAAGGTCATGGTGAAATATAAAATAAATTCTGAAATATGATTTACCCTCAAAATTGAATATACCACTGTCAAGATAAGGAACATTGCATTGTACATTCAGACTGTCAGGGATTTAAAGCAATACTCACAGCTGAATGCTTTCATTAGTGAATGAATATAATATGATACAAATGCATCACATTATAGCTTATACAGTATAAATTATAGTAAAATGTCCATGCATTTAATGAGCTGCTTAAACCTTTTATGCACAAAAGTTCATTATTTATTACTTGTTATAGCACTGAGATATTGTATATGAAAGTGTCAGGTAGTGTGGTGTAAACTATAGTGCACTGTTATCAAATGTTATTAAATTAAACTCTGACATGTTTGTCTATTAAGATGAAAAGTCAGATCATATTCAGCCTTTTTTAATATGATCATATTTTTGTTCCTGGCTGTTGGTCAAACGAATCCAGCCTGTGCTTCATATAGTGGTGTTTGATTACTGGGACAAGATTGTGCTCTGACCAAATGTCAACATACAGTACATTTAATACCGCTTGAGACGAGAACCTGTTAGTTTTGCCAATTTAAATACTTCTAAAGATGTTCTGGTAACTACTGATGCATTACAAGTCCATATCATAGAAGCACATTTTAATAGAGTGTGTGTGAATGTTGAACATATATGCAAGACTGGCTTCAGCTCAAACTAAATGGCAGCAAGCCATGCCCTCTCCAGTTAGCCATGCTCCTGCAAAGACCTGCCGCCCTCGGCTTTTTCTTCTCCTGCCAACTTGACAATTGCTCGCTTGGCTTCCCCTTCTCTCCACTTCATCCTCTTCCTCAGCTTCAAAGTGCCACTCCCATGTGCTCGCCGCATGACAATATTCATCCTCCTCTGACGACAGTGACCTCTTTCCCCCTCATTTATCCCATCTCTCATTTCCCGCCTAGTAAAGTTGTGTCCCGTGCTTGCTGCATAAGGAGAGGCTAATGCTAATGTGACTGGTGGAGCTGGGGAGACGGAGCACAGAGACAAAGATGGTGATAGACACAGCCAAGATACATATGTATGAACACACACACACACATGCATAATCTCAGGAGGAAAATAACACAAACACACTCTGCAAACAGGAGGGTCCATGGTGCCTTACATTAAAAATACTGCAAATAATTTATTTATTTAAATTGCACTTGTTTCTCTAAAGACCAGTGACTCACTCTGAGACAGAAAGCAGCTCAACATGTATCTTGAACTAAAGTCGTTATCATAAAAACTAAAACTATGTATAATGATTTAATCGAAAACCCTCCAAAACTCCGATTAAATACAGCACAAACAAACTTCTTTTTTGTTTTGCATTCCCTGGACAAAGCCTGGAGTCAGAAATTTGAAAGTACATTGAGCAGCATTTATCAGTGCCTATAATCAAATGTAAAGAGTATAGTCTTCAACCACAAAGACCATAACGTATCTACCGTCAAAAGTCCTTCTTTTCTGTTCAGACTAAAAAGCCTCACAGGAAGAAGCAATAATAAGTAAAAGCACTATTACAGCGTGTTAATAATATTTAAATGTTTCTGATTTCCTTTTCAATATAGAGTACTTGTATATTTTTGCAGATTAAACATTTGTTCCCTTAAATTATGATAAAAAAGTAAAACCGGCATTTTTTTTTTTCAAATATATGCAACTCCGTTTGAGGCTATCTAAACCAGCAATCAAGCACACAATGACGAAATAGCTACAAACAGGCAACAATCAGATACCACCAATGTGTTGTTGCACAGCTGAAGGCTAACAATGATTTTGTGTTTTGAAAAAGACACCAAATAACAATTTTAATAACATCAATTTAGGGCATTTCACTATTAAAGCCATTAATAAGTCACTCAGCCATGTTTGTGCAGAGACAGAAAACCATCAGAAAATGTGATTGACCAAAAACAGCGTCTTCATCACCTCACTTCCTGCATCACACACAGACCAGGTGTCACATTTTCAGACGCATATTAGCAACAGAAGTGTTACTAACACTCCGGAGTGGGACACTAATGTCACTCACTGCAGTGATGAGTTCAAGCTCGTATCAAAAGTGGGAAATGGTAAAGGGGAAACGTTAATTTTCTTCAATGACGTTTGTCTCATAATAGGGCCCTAATACAGCCAAGGCTAGCCTCTGCGTTAAGGCACACACATTTAAGAGATGGGCTAGCAGCAGGCTCTGTCAGTCACAAGTTATGTCTTTGATTAAGTGTGTATGCATTGGTTTTTCAGTCTTAATTCGTGTGTTCTTGTAGATGGCAATTTCCTGAGTTGAAAGCAGGGCAGTATTAAATTTCATGCCCTGTCTAACCGACATATTTTTGAAGAAAGGCCCAGCAGTTCTCAATGCAAAAGACTAAAGAAAACTGGTCTGATTATTGTGTTCACATACAAAGAGGAACTGTTTACAATGGCACTATGTTAGACTACAGATGGTTCCTAAGTACAGTGCCTGGAAAAAAAAACATAAAATAAAATCACAGACTTCAGAAAATTTAGGTAGTCAGCTGACCTCATTCTTTGGGCATTTAACGTTGCTGAACCTAGACCTGACCAACTGCAGCAACCCCAGATCATAGCACTGCCCCACAGGCTGGTACGGTTGATAGTAGGCATTATTACTTCATCTGCCCGTCTTCTTAACTCACTCTGGAACAGAACTGGACTCATCAGACCACATGACCCATCTTACATTGCATCCTTATTCTCCCGAGCAAATTAAAGCCTTTTTTTCCTGATTAGCCTCTGACAAATGGTTTTCTTAAGGCTAGACAGCTGTTTAGTCTCAAACCCTTGAGTTCCCTTCACATTTAGCATTTTTGGAAATTTTCTTACTGTCACTATTAAACATAGCCGTGAGCTCTACTGTTGTTTGTTTTTTTACAATTTGATTTCACCAAAAGTTTACGTGATCGCCTATCACAATCATTCAAGATTTTTTCTGACCACATTTCTTCCTCAAAGATGAAGGTTCCCCATTGTCTTTCCAGTTTTAAACAGTGCAACAGTTCTTTTCCCAATTTTAGTATCAGGAATCTCTTTAGATGTTTTCTTTGCTTGATGCCAATAATCTGAACCTTCTGAAACACAACCACATGATGTGTCTTCCAACATGGTTGTTTAAGAAATGAGAAAATACTCACTTTATCAGTAAGGGTTAAATAACTTGTAGCCAGCTAAAACATAATCATCCGTGCAGTAATAATCCAATGGGCTCTTACCTACTTGCTTAGTTAAATCAAGGTAGCAACAATATTTTGGGTCCGGGCAGTGCATATTTTTTCAGGTCTGGTGTGACTGGGAGTGCTGGTGGCTTTATTTGAGAGTTTAAAAATGTTCTTCTGATCTGTTTTATCACCTTGGTATTTAAGCTTAAACACTAGCTTAGCTACATCATTTGTTTTCATGATTGCAGTATGTCTGTGAGTTATAGCAAGACATTAAGACCATGCTTCCTAAACATTTCAAACCAAGCACCAGCTCAGAAAGTATTTGCAACATAATATTTCTAAACTGTATTTATACTAGGATAGATAGTTTTGGGACTGGTATTGCACTCCTCAATATGTTTGGATGGTAATTGTGCATATCCCCTGTTGTGTCCTTGCATCCATTTGATTGTAATTGCCTTTGGGAATCTCAGTGACAGGCGTTACAAATGAATTCTACACTGTATCATTACATATTTATACAGACGGAAAATACTGGAACTGATCATGATAAAAAGTAAACAGAATGTGACATGCAATGCTCTGCAGAGCTTTTTTTTTTTTTTTACAATTTTAATCGCACACAAGGGCCAGGAACTCTGCTTGATAAACAGGCAAACGTCAGTCAGGTGGAGAGGGTGGTAATTTTACAGTCAATTGACAAGGTCTAAAGCAGGTGTGTGCTTCACGGAAACACCCTATTTACAGGAATACAGTTGTGCTCATACAGTAAGTTTACATATACCTGGCAGAATTTGTGATTGTTTGGCCACACTAAAACCTTTTTTTGCACTCATAGTTAGTGGTTGGGTGAAGCCATTAATTGTAGAAAGACTGTTTACTCTTCTTAAATCATAATGACAACAGAAACTACCCGAATGACCCTGATAAAAAATTTTGTGAAAAAATGTTTGTGTTATCATTCATATTCTCTAAAAAATGGCCAAAGAAATCACAAATTCTGCCAAGGTATGTAAACTAAAGAGCATAACTTTAGTTGTGATACTTCCTGGATGTCGCAGCTGCCCAAATGTAAAATAATCGGAAGAATATACTGTTCCTTGGCCACACTATTACAGTTTTAGGCTAGGTCAGAGTTTTGCCAAATGAATCACAGCAAAATGTGTTGCATATGTACTAAAAAGTCATGTTATTATTACAGTAAGTATGTAATAAAATAAAATACTTTTTGAAACATGTTCTTTTTTTGAATATAATGAGTAAAATTAGGGGGGTGCACGTGGCAGAGTGGTTAGCACTCCTGCCTCACAGCAAGAAGGTCGTGAGTTCAAAACCCGGCCGACTCAAACATTCTCGGCCGACTCCGGTCTTTCTGTGAGGAGTCTGCATGTCCTCCACGTGTTACCGTGGGTTTCTCTCCGGGTACTCTGGCTTCCTCCAACCGTCCAAACACATGCATGTTTAGGTCAATTGGCAAATCTGAAGTGTCCCTAGTGAGTGAATGATTGTCTGTCACTGTCTATGTCTAAATGTCAGCCCTGTGACTAACTGGCCACTGTCCAGGGTGTACCCCGCCTCAGGCCCAAAGCTGCTGGGATAGGCTCCAGTCACCCGCGACCCCTAACGGGACAAAGCGGTAGAAAATGAATGAATGAGTAAAATTAAATACTCACACACTTGCACACACTTTTATCCACACAACAGATGTACCACCAGCATTTTTTTTTTCCCAGTTTCCAAAACCAAAGGTGATTTGTTTGTATAGTTAATACTTCATTTTTACTCTGATGTGACAAAATGTACAGGATGGATATTTTCTTGCACTATCCTACAGATGCCTATAGATGAGTTTTTTGTTAACACACTGAGATGTTCCATCAAGCCAGGACCTTCAGCGTGCACTGGGACGGTTTGCAGCCGAGTGTGAAGCGGCTGGGATGAGGATCAGCACCTCCAAGTCTGAGACCATGGTTCTCAGTCGGAAAAGGGTGGCTTGTCCCCTTCAGGTTGGTGGGGAGATGCTGCCTCAAGTGGAGGAGTTCAAGTATCTTGGGGTCTTGTTCACGAGTGAGGGAAGGAGGGAACGTGAGATTGACAGACGGATCGGTGCAGCTTCTGCAGTGATGCGGTCGATGTACCGGTCTGTCGTGGTGAAGAAGGAGCTGAGCTGTAAGGCAAAGCTCTCGATTTACCGGTCAATCTACGTTCCTACTCTCACCTATGGTCATGAGCTTTGGGTCATGACCGAAAGAACAAGATCCCGGATACAAGCCGCCGAAATGGGCTTTCTCCGCAGGGTGGCGGGGCGCTCCCTTAGAGATAAGGTGAGGAGCTCGGTCACTCAGGAGGAGCTCAAAGTAGAACCGCTGCTCCTCCACATCGAGAGGAGCCAGCTGAGGTGGCTCGGGCATCTGTTTCGGATGCCTCCTGGACGCCTCCCTAGGGAGGTGTTCTGGGCATGTCCCACCGGGAGGAGACCCCGGGGAAGACCTAGGACACGCTGGAGGGACTATGTCTCTCGGCTGGCCTGGGAACGCCTCAGTATCCCCCCGGAAGAGCTAGAGGAAGTGTCTGGGGAGAGGGAAGTCTGGGCGTCTCTGCTTAGACTGCTGCCCCCGCGACCCGGCCCCGGATAAGCGGTAGAAGATGGATGGATGGATGGATGGATGGACTGAGATGTTTGTGTGTCTTTCTCTATTAGCCTTGCACCACAATACATGATTTTGTTTAAAGGTTTTTAGTTGTAATACCTCAATGGTATAAGGTTTCTAGGTACTACAGTATACTAGCAGCCATTACAGATTGCCATATCAGTCATGAACAGACATAGTCTAGTGACAGAGGGACAAATGTAAAGTACTGGGGTTCAATTATATAGTAAATCAGCATTTAAAACAGCTGAACAAAGCATTTACCTCTTGATTTTGTGGATCCCGGTTGAGTGCACTAATACACCACAACTGCTGTGACATACGGCAAGCCCACCCATTCAAGATGACAAGGTAGTGAGAAAGGAAGACACCAACCTGCAGTGTGTTAGTATGAAACCAGCCTCTAATTACCTAGCTACTCATTAGTGCCCAGGTGCCAACTTGCTATTGGCAGAGGCTAACTCCATGCAGGCAGCTGGGGTGACATGTTAATGGTGTAATTGTGCTGACCTATGTACCCTGATGGTTGATAATTATCTTCTCCATGTATTTATAATGTGAAGGATTAAAATGAAAAGGGTTGCCGGGAGAGAAAGTGGTAAAAAGGGTCCCGAGATCCCACTGAGACCCTCTGGGAGGTGCACAAGCGGCGGCTTAATGACTATGGCCAAATCAAAGTAGAAAGGGAATGCCTGGTGTGTATGGTTGGTGAGGAGTGAGAAATGTCAGGGGTGTTTATTTCTTTCATAATCACAGAGCTTAGTCTGCTGATATACGAGAGTGATGTTGCCCTGAGTGTTAACATTTATGTGTTATGATTATCATGCCAACAAAAATAACCGTATTGTCATGTTTGTAAATAATGATGCAATTGTTTTTTAATTTACAATTATGATTGTCATCAACATTAGATTTCTTTGATTTGATCTGTAATACAATAACAAAAGACTGTGACATTTCCTGTCACTAAGTGTGTTGCTTTATAGATGTGTGACTCATTCACTCATATACAGTATATATATATATATATATATATATATATATATATATATATATATATATATATATATATATATATATATATATATATATATATATATATATATATATATATTCCTTGCCATTGCAGACAGCCTTTTAAAATATGGAATTGACTTCAGTGCACAATTTCTGAGTGGTTTAAAATCCATTCCTAAAACTTTTGGTTTCTCAACTCTCGCTATCATTGTTTTCAGTTGAACCGTGCTAACATTATGAAATCTCATCCCTGAGATAAGCACCATAATGAGGTATCGCTCTTGTAAGAACACAAAAGAGACCTCTTAAAGGGATTTGGAGGTTTTAACTATTATGCTCAAATATTCACTCACACAAAATTGGAGTTATGCATACTAAGCCAGGCAAGTTATGATAAGCCTACAAATCTGAGCCATGTATTACTAACCACTGCCTTGGCTGGAGTTCAGTCCAGTTGAGTATGGGGGATTACAAAGAGAAGATATCTGAACACTCTGCACTTTCATTCAGGCACGCGACAAAATGGATGTTCGGTTGGAGATGAACAAATCTGAAGAAGGGTTTAATCCATGTGTCTTGCTGAGCTGAAAGTTTCATCTTTTTTATTTGTGACCACATCTACATACAACCTACTGATTTTATTGCAGTCTAATGATCCTTTTTTTGCAGGTAAATCATTCTCTAAAAAGACTGCATGGAATGCGTCATTGTTGGCTGAATTGCTATTACCTCCTGATGGATGCTGTTTATTACCTCTAAAGCATCTGTCTAACAATATGAGGCTGTAGAAACGGAGCACATTCCCTTAAGGAATAGAGCGTCAGGATGAATCACACACAATATATTACTACTTCTGCACAAGACTACTCCTTTAAAAGGATTTATTCATACTTCCCAATTAAGTGGTAAAGTCATTATAAGAGAGGTTGACTGTGACAAATTGCTTGCCAAACTGTGTCCCCAACATTTGTTTACCCAGTTTTACATATCTGTTAACCCTTTATAGGGCAAGGCAATATATTTGGTAACTTCTGCACACATTGCAAATAGTGTCCCTGTGTCTCAGTGAGGTCGAGGTTTTTACCCAGCCAATCAGCAAAGATCACTCTATGTGACACAATGCGCCAATATGGCATTTGCCTTGTTACGCCGAAATCAGAAAAAGGCATCTTGTGACTCTGCCCACTTCGGTAACTGTGGCGGTAACCATAGGTGGATTTTGCGGGTGGCACCTGCTTAAATAATCACTACATCATTGATTTTTCAAATAGGTTGGAGTCACCGTTGCCAATTGTGTTCATGGTGCTGGCGAATCTCAAGTAACTATGCTTAGGTGCTCTTTCTGTCTGTAAAGTGACTGACTTGAGGAGAATCAAAGCTTTCAAATGAGGTATACAGCATGTTCATGTTCACAAAAGTTTAGCTGTGTTTATTTGTGTACAAATAATTGGACGGAGTGGCTCAGTGGTAGAGCAGTCGTCCTATAACCGGAAGGTTGGCGGTTCGATTCCCGCACTGCCCTGTTCATACTTATGTTGTGTCCTTGGGCAAGACACTTAACCCACCTTACCTCCAGTGTCCATAGCACTGGTGTATGAATGTGTGTGACTGTAGAGGTGTGTTTGGTGGTGGTCGGAGAAGGTTGAGCGCCGTGTGTATGGCAGCCCCCATCTCTGTCTGCCCCAGGTGTGAATGTGTGTGAATGGGGTGAGTGGAAGCATGATGTAAAGCGCTTTGGGTGCCGGGAAGGGTGCAAAAAAGCGCTATATAAATGCATGCCATTTACCATTTACAAACCACTGAATGTTGGTGAAATACACTTAGTGGAGCAAGACGCAAAAAGGACGACTGTCACTGTTCTTGCAGCAGCCACCAGCGCTGTGGCAAGTGGGAAATACTGGCAAAAATAATTAGGCCTATGGTGTTGTCCACGAGCCAAATCTGTGCCGTTTTATACCTCAGGTTCAGTGAAGGCAGCACAGCTCTGGAAATAATCAGCCAACCAGATAATTAGTAGGTTGGTGTTGTTGATAGTAAGTTGTTTCTGGGCAAAACAGTGAGAGGCTAAACAAAGACTTTTATAAGGAGACACTAAATCACAAAAGATCAGTGACCAACAGCTGGATTTTGACAGATTTTTTATTCAGAGATTGGGACAGTGACACTGGGCATGACAGGACGATGTGATGAGTGCTTCCGAATTTATTGTTTAGTTGGGTAGATCTGGGTTTTATTTGCTGTAGGCTACAGGCTTTCTCTGCCCAAACTTTAGTGCTGAAGTCTAGCTCAGTGCTTAGGCGCTCAGAACAATAATAATATTTTTTTGACTGATTACAGCAGCTAATGTTCAGCCAGACATATATAAACTACATTAATTAAGCAGTTTTTTCAACACCCATACTCAAAATATGTTCCTGTGGCTATGCATGCAATAGTTCAACTGTGCACTCATGTTTCCAAAAATGTCAAAGTCCGCCTAAAACTAACCATAGTAAGTTCATATAACTCACACATTTTATGGCTGAATTTGTTATATTAAATACTATTCTTGGCAAGAAATGAGACGACAGAAACAGCAACAGATACAATTTTAAATAGATGGTCACAGTCTATTTTCTTTAAGGAGGGGCATTTAATACAGCATTTTGTGCTACAGCATTAAATGGTTCTGCATATAGAAAGCTTTTATGATGTTGAAGCCCCGGTTAGCAAAACAGAGCTTCTTTGGAAATTGATTAGGTGTAGACAGTGGCATTGATTAGCATGACTTCAACAAGGGATACATCTGAAATGATATTGTCGTTGTAAATCATGGATCTTAATTAAAATGCTGCAAATAAACAGCTTAATAATGGCATTATAATTGATGAGTAGAGCATTAGCACACAGGTTAGCAGACTTCAGACATGTCAGGTAGATCCCACAGACAAAAGACATATTGCTACTTCACAATTGCCCAAACAACGACCAGGCACTCTTCATACCACCTTTTGCCTTGAACTAGTCAACACTCTTAGAGCACCCTAAATGTCATGTCAAGAGGTCAAACCCTTGTACCAGTCCCAATCCTGGATAAATGGAGAGGGTTGTATCAGGAACCGCATCTGGCATAAAAACATATGCCAACCTACAACATGCAATTAACTTCCATAACTAAAAGAAGAAAAAAAAAGGTGGTTGACAACAACTTCAATTTCAACATTTACTTAATCAGGAAAGTTCTATTCAGATACAAATGTCTCTTATAAAGGGAGTCCTTACCAATCATAGACCTACTGTACATGTTTCCCACGTCCAGACCAAAGTAGAACTTGCAAAGGCCCATATTAATGCATACTTGTTGTGAGCAAGGACCTAGCACTTTTATTAATAAATAAAAATAAATACAAATAAAATAACATAACATACATACATACTGTAGTTCATATCCCACGACATTACCTATTACTGAATGTTCGCAAAGAAAAGGTGGGTAAATAACAAGTCAGAGTAAAGCTGGTAATGATGATACATCTAAAGAAAAACACCATGTCTTGCCAAAGAAATGGCTTCTTCTACATTATGTGTACTGCACTGTGTATATGGAAGCCTGCAGGTTCCCCAGGGTGTCTTTGGCCATGGCTACGGCCGCTCAGACAGGCCACAGAATCAGGTAGCAGCAGGCCCTAGAAGGCTTTTACAGCTATAACCCTGTTTCTTCTTTTCCAGTTCGGAGTGTAATAGAAAATAGTGATACAGCTGGCCAGGGGGTAACACTACCTCGACACTCGTAAAGAGAACAGATGAGAGCCATTCAGAACTCAGGCACACTCATTGCACCTGAGAAATACTGGTGGGATTCGGCTACTGCATTCTGGAGCAAGCAGTTGGCAAAACAGTGGGAATGCACATCCAGATTACATGCACAAACAAGCGTGTGTGTGAAATGTGACGGGATGCTTTTTCTTCATGCTCAAGCAAGTTCCAATGTGCTCAATATGTCACGTGGATATTATGGGAAATAATACATTGAAAATAAATGTAAACTTATCATGCTATCCACATTACAGTTTCTGTCAGATGTTTAAGTTATGACCATGGATGTATTCTAAAAATGAGATTATGCACAAACCAGTCTGTTGTTACCACAAAAGACATACAGTATTTTGTGTCCCGCTGCCCTGGTTGTCATGTTTCTCAGTTGTTTTTTTTCTATTTATTATTACTATTATCCCTTTATTATCCTCATAATAAAATTAATTGTTGGCAGCCACCACCAGAGTGTCCCCAGCATGTTTTGATGTTGGTGAAGGAACCTGGAGTACCTAAACTCCACACAGAAAGGCCATGTCTGTCCTCGGAGTCGAACTCTGGACCTTCTTGCTGTTTTGGGGTTTGGTCATGACATATATTAAAATATATTCAGTTATGCTGTGCACATTGTTTTAGAGTAATTCAGTAAAGTCAATTGTTGCTACAAATCCCTGCTTCATATTCCTGAATAACCTTGGCTGGTGCAGTGTTAACTTGACTGCACCACTTGGGGATCCAGCAGCTCTCTTTGTCATTATGAACTGTTACGCAGTAAATCTGGAAACTAGATTGCAGGGCAGTGAGCTGTAGCAGGGTTCAGGAAGGTAGCGGGAGAGGCAGGATTGACAGCAATGGCTGTTAAATCTAACAGACGAGGGGGAAATACAAATATTTGACTGGGATTCAATTGGCTTTTGATCAGGCTCAATAAGAGGTGTTATAAAGCAAGCGAGGCAGGGGGTTTAAAAGGACAGGCAGCGCCAGAGTGACAAACAAATTTCAGGTTATTAGCTGATAATGCAGTAGGTGGTAGTGGAGAAAGGGGAGATTATTCAGAGAAAATAAAAAGTAAATGAGTCCATAAATGATTATATGCAGATGCAGAATCTCGTGGGAACCAGGGCTTGTTTAAAGAGACTGAAGGAAAAGAGGGAAGCAAGGTGAAAACTGATTGGATCAAGAAAGGTGTAGGTGACAGTTTTGATGCAAACTCTAATCAGTTGATTTTGTTTTGATCTGACTTCGATTTTAGATCTGCACTAATGTGATGAGGGAAAATTGCACACTTATTTCAAAGATGAGCACGAAACAACAGCATCCAAAGGTAAACTGAGACAGAGACACCAACAGAGTCCAGGCGTCATTACTAGATTGGACAAATGGAAGTGCTGATTATTGTGCTGTATTGGATAAATTTGGAAATCGAAATAAGTAATCAAAGCTTTGGATTTGTCATTACATAATTATAATTTCTTGGATCCTATTTGATTTTTGGTAAACTGCACAGTGCACACACAGAAAACCATCAAGCAATTTTAAACAAAACCTTGAATTTACAACTCAGGCTTTTTATGTTTTGGATGTTATGAGTAGGAACAAATATAATGACTCAAAAAGATTGAATCGTTAAATATGCACCATGTTTAATGATTCTCACTGGCTGTACTGTTACAATGTTTGCTGCTTCTTTATTATTTACAACAACTGCATACATCCAAATGCACACAAACGCTTTTGGCCCAAAAATTAAACTTATAAAGACATGAGGGTGAAAAAGTGAACAAATTAAAAGGAAATGTGTGTAGACACAGAAAAAGTAACATAGTATTTTAGTATTAGCCCTTACATACTGTTCGGGTCAGAACTGACATTTGACAGCAGTAAAAATACCCTAATCGTCATTCTTTTAAACTGAAATGTTATAACCTTTCTGACCCAAAATGTACAAGAAATTGTATAAATATGTCAGTGCTACACACTTTTGTACACTGAGGACTGTTTCAGGGCATATTTGACCTGTATCTATTGAGATGGTTTTAAGATCTACCAGTGTGGGTCAAATCAAGGCAAATTGTATTTTTAGGGAATCTTGAAAATGTTAAACATATTTGTGTGTATTTTTTTTTATTTATTTATTTTTTTCTTTTTAATGGGACAGTGGTGAGTTCAAGTGAGACAACGACATTGTCATGAGAACTATCTGTGCCGAGGTTCCTGCCGTGACAGACACCTGCTTGTCTTTTGATGATTTAGGAGCATGGGAAAATCTCAAAACAGTGTCATAGTAAAAAAACATAGGAGTGATCAGATACAAGTTGCAAAAAAGGAACAGAAGTCATCCAGATGGTGCCTTGACACAGACACAAGCACCTGCATAAAATAATCTACCAAGGAACAAATCTGAATCAGTTTGGGTTGGGAGGTGTTTGTGGGAGTTTATAACATTATATTATATACAGTATATTATATTGAGTGACTCACATCATGGCAGGAAGACTCGGTGTGAACAGGCCCTTGATCTTTCAGGATGAGGAGGTTGATAGTGATTATGAGGAGGATGTGTCAGAGCAGGAAGACAACGTGGAAAACAACTCCAATTAAGTTTCCTGCCACTGCTTTGAATGCAGAGAATACTTTATTAATAGTTTGTTATTTAATGTTTTGTGTTCTAGTGGTAGATGTTAAAATTAATATTTGATTTTATTTATATATAGCAGTGGGGACTGCATTTAATGGTTGTAATGGTAAAACATGTTATGTTCTAAATTCCATCAGTTCTACAATGTTTATGCCATTTTCAAATATATTTAAAACATTATGGCTTTTATGTTTTTATGTCTTAAAAATACACTCTCCTTGCCCTTTGAAACATTTATTAAAGATTATTCAGATTAGTGTGACATAAGCTATTTAGACAGTCTAAATAGATCTGTAGATCAAAATTTAGTACAGGCGCTTACTTTTACCTGATTCATTTTGACCTGGACCACTGTGAAGGCATAAAATATGAACAGTATGTAAGAGGTAATATGTATTTGTTTATTTGGTCTCTCCTCTGTCCCCAGCAGATCCAATCATCCTTGAGCCTGGGACTGTCTAAAGTGTTCCACTCTGATTTATTTATTTATTTATTTAGAAGATCGCATGTTCTCCCTGTGTTACCAAGGGTTCTCTGGCACTGACTTCTTCCCACCATCCAAAGCACTGGACTATGGCCATTGTATAGGCTAAGTAGATAGAATAGTATTAATGATCTAGCTCCAGAGAATGTAAGCTGCATTATCCAGAAATATCAAATCTGTGGTGTCACCACAAGGGCCACTGCAACAGGTGACTGTAGACCAGCCACAAATCTGGAACACCTTACCTGCCGAACTGAGAGCCCTCACAGATCTGAGACTTAAGACTCCATCTTAAAGTAAAACAATGGCTTGAATCCAGTTAAGTCTGTGAATACTGGAGCCACATTTTAGGGCTTTAATGTAAATACTGTCTTGTATGTTCTAATGTGTTTGTTACTGTCTGTTGTGTGTTAGGGACGAGGTCTGCAAATTAGCTCTCAGCTCGATGGCCTATGGACATGGCATCAGTTAGAAGTGAAACTGTAACAAAGTTTTTGGTTCTGTCCCTATTAAATAAAATGAATGCATTTGTTTTCTGTCTCTATATGTTTGCCCTGCAGTTAACTGGCCATTGTCCAGCGTGTACTCAACCTCGCGTCCAAAGGTGCCAGTTCCATAGTATATATTCCATTGATGTATTTATTTCAATTTAGTTATTTTATTTTTTAATGGGCCTCAGGTGAGTTTTAAAAGGTCCTGTTTGACTTGATTCTAATTGAATGTAAAGCACCAGACCTACTGCTGTTTATTGGTAGCACCGGTTACACAGCTGTTCTTATTGGACAATGAAATTATACTTCTGTGGTGTTAGATTCATCACTGGTTTATAGTTTTCTCTGGAAGCAAAGCCCACAATAGTCACTGGCGTGTCACTGAAATACAATTAGGTTGAGGTTGTGTGATTTCACATCACTAGACGCACATGATGAGGATATAAACTCAGCTAAACAATCAGTGTATAATTGAGTCAGATGATTGAGAAGATTTGCCTTTAAGAGAGCTAAACGCCAAATGAGAGTAAGCCAGCATGATTTAAATTGCAATCACGTTAATGGCTAGCTTGCTTCTAATCATGATTGCGCTTTCTTTCCACATCTGTTTATTACATGCATTTTCATTAAACATAAATAGACTCGTTACTTCAAAGACACTATGCATGCTCCATAAAAAAATTAAAAAGGTTGCGTCTACTTTAAATTAAAACAGAAATAAAACTCAAGGTTTGAAATTAATTTGGTTCATGAATAGTGTTTGTGTATTTATTACTGAAATAGATTTGTGTGCTTTGTATTATGTCTCACTAAATGAAACATGGTGTAACATTTTATTAACCCATAATGCCTGTTTTTTTGTTAATCATAGCTATGTATACAATCACTTTGATGCATGTTCACACAATTCTTCACACTCACACAACACATGTCAGAGCAACTAGCTCCAAATTGTGAGTGGAATCCAGCAGTTGTTAGACACAGAGTAGAACGTGTTTTGGGTATGTGCATAGGCCTTGGAATGACCAACCATGAGGCAAACAATCAGCATAAGAACCTACTCTATAACTGCAAACTCTGTTAAAATGTCACAGTGTTTAAATGTCCAAACAATTAGCCACAGCGCTTCATAACAGTCTTGGCATTGCTCACATGTTACAGTATTTGTATAGTAGAATGAAGAAAACCTTTTCAAGTTTATTTGTTCACAACAGATATTTTTTGACTTGCATAATTGGAAGCTGCATTGTGGATTATAGGATTATACATACAAAGGCTCAATTCAATATATCATATCGCGGCTTGTCTGCTCATATACATTTCCTGTTTGTTTTGGAGTTAGCATTGTGCTATCTTGTACTGTACTGCACTTGTCAATGTCAACAAAACATGGCTTTGTGAAGCATAGGGTTGCATAAAGGACCCATTCTGCTCTGGGTTCAAATAATCCATCTCTGCTGTAAAACACACAAACTTCTCTCGCATTTTCTATGGCACTTTCCACACTATTTACTCTGGACTAGAATGGCCATCTCCCAGCGACTACTAGAATCATCTTTATAAAGTTATTACAGCACATGACATGCCAATTTGTATAGTTTGTGGGAGAAGAAATCAGAATGGTTAAAGGCTTTCTAAAAAACAAAAAAACTAAATGAAAATGTCCTGACTCAAAAAAAAAAAAGTTGTTTCCATTTGCTAAATGAAAATCATGTACAAACCCGATTCCCAAAAAGTTGGGACACTGTACAGATTGTGAATAAAAACAATGCAATAATGTGGAAGTTTCAAATTCCAATATTTTATTCAGAATACAACATAGATAACATATCAAATGTTAAAAATGAGAAAATTTATCATTTTAAGGGAAAAATAAGTTGATTTAAAATTTTATGGCATCAACACATCTCAAAAAAGTTTGGGACAAGGCCATGTTTACCACTGTGTGGCATCCCCTCTTCTTTTTATAACAGTCTGTAAAAGTCTGGGGACTGAGGAGACAAGTTTAGGAAAAAGAATGTTGTCCCATTCTTGTCTAATACAGGCTTCTAGTTGCTCAACTGTCTTAGGTCTTCTTTGTTGCATCTTCCTCTTTTTGATGCACCAAATATAGTGCAGGCTGGCCATTTCAGAACCGGATCTTTGATGTAATCGATGCAGTATGTGGTCTGGCATTGTCATGTTGGAAAATACAAGGTCTTCCCTGAAAGAGGCGACGTCTGGATGGGAGCATATGTTGTTCTAGAAACCTTTGATATACCTTTCAGCATTGATGGTGCCTTTCCAGATGTGTAAGCTGCCCATGCCACACGCACTCATGCAACTCCATACCATCAGAGATGCAGGCTTCTGAACTGAGCGCTCAGAACAACTTGGGTTGTGCTTGTCCTCTTTAGTCCGGATGACATGGCGTCCCAATTTTCCAAAAAGAACTTAAAATTTTGATTCGTCTGACCACAGAACAGTTTTCCACTTTGCCACAGTCCATTTTAAATGAGCCTTGACTCCAGAGAAAACGTCTGCGCTTCTGGATCATGTTCAGATATGGCTTCTTTTTTGACCTATAGAGTTTTAGTTGGCAGCGGCGAATGGCCCAGTGGATTGTGTTCACCAACAGTGTTTTCTGGAAGTTTTCCTGAGCCCATGTTGGGATTTCTATTACATTAGCATTCCTGTATGTAAGGCAGTGCCCGAAGATCACGGGCATCCAGTCTGGTTTTCCAGCCTTGACCCTTACGCACAGAGATTGTTCCAGATTCTCTGAATCTTTGGATGATAATATGCACTGTAGATGATGATAACTTCAAACTCTTTGCAATTTTTCTCTGAGAAACTTCTTTCTGATATTGCTCAACTATTTATGGTTGCAGCACTGGGGGAATGCCCATCTTAACCTCTGAGAGACACTGCCACTCTGAGAGGCTCTTTTTATACCCAAGCATGTTGCCAGTTGACCTAATAAGTTGCAAATTGGTCCTCCAGCAGTTCCTTACATGTACATTTAACTTTTCTGGCCTCTTATTGCTACCTGTTCCAACTTTTTTGGAATGTGTAGCTCTCATGAAATCCAAAATGAGCCAATATCTGGCATTACCTTTCAAAATGTCTCACTTTCAACATTTGATATGTCATCTATGTTGTATTCTGAATAAAATAGTGAAATTTGAAACTTCCACATCATTGCATTTTGTTTTTACTTACAATTTGTACAGTGTCCCAACTTTTTTGGAATTGTTTGTATTTTTGACTTCCATTTGCTTTATGACAATTTGTTGCAACTCAACTGTACAACAACAAGTGTGACACAAGGGCTCCAGGATGCACTACAAAGTTGCCACACGTTCACTGAGTCGACAATCATTTATACATGTGTGCAGCACACACACTTTGACCATATTCTATGCGTGAGGACATACAACCGATGTATGTTGTATGATGTATACAACAATTTGCACACTAGATCCTCTGCAACAATGGCTGCATTTTCTCTCTTTGGTTTTGTTGCTAGATATCTAAGAACCTTGCAATACCAACATGCTACACACATACCCAGAGGCAATACTGTAGATAATGCACTTGAAAGCTTTGAGGGGGTGGAATATTTGTGTATTTGATAACTGCTGCTGTGTCCCACCAAAAAAATAATAAAAAAATAATCAAGGCTTGAATCAAAGGATGAAATTTTTATTATGGTCTGTTATGTTCCTTAATTGTAAATGGACTACCTTTAGTGAAAATTAGATCGTATAGCCAGAAATTATATGATATTCACTAATGTCTTCAGACATTTAAGTTCCTCTTACAGACTATTCACACAGTACAGTACAGTACAGTACCCTTTGTTCTTTAGGGTCAAGGGTCACCAGTTCACCTATATCTGACAGACCCAGAGACAACACACTGGGAGAACATGCAAAAAACACATTGAAACACATTGAAAAGGCAACATAGAGTCATTTATTTATTGACAAACTTCATGGCAACAGATGAGCTATTAACAAGAGAGATCCTCTAGTTCCCTGCAGCTAGAGCCTTTTGTGTGTAACAGTCTCTGCAGAAATTACTGTGTTACGTGACAATGGGGATAAGGCACGATAATGAACATTGGAAGTGACAGTGAAGGGGTTGATTTGGACTCTTCACAGTCTCAGTGAGAGACGTTGTTTATGTGTCAAGTGGACTTCAGCATCTGCTACTGATGAAAGCGCGCACTACCAGATGAGAAGGGAAATAAAGGGAAGAGAAGGGCACAAAGTGGCAATGACTAATTCATTCAGATATGCTGCTTAATTCAATGGGGCAATGTGGCAACAGTTGCAGCTGCAGACAAAGAAATTCAAAGGAAGTGATGCTTTTTAATCATTTTATAAAACCGTTTAAAGCTTGTGCTAAATGTGTCTGTGTAGTGCTGAAGTCAAACAAACTATATACAAGAAATCAAATGACACAGAGACCTTGGTGTTATGTAGAATTCTTTTGATTGTATTATCCCAGTGATTCAGGACTAAACTCTTTGCTTCTTTAGGGGCATGACGGGCCACACTCATTTACAGTTGCGTTGCAAGGCCTCGGACGTTTTACATCCAACTAACAAACCATTTAACTACAAAGACACAGTGGTGTGATCCAAAGTGCTAAAAAAAGTGTTTCTTTTCACCACTGCTGTCTTTACCTGCTGGATCCTTTCGCCATTTCTTTGAACTCACTTGAAACGTGGTAGACTTTTGATATTTCAGGTTGAAAGCAACAATAGCCAGTGGAGTAAATACAAAGCAATGTACAGCGGCACTGTGTAACTTTTAGCCACTAGATGGCACGGATCCTGCTACAGACTGTGTTGTTTGTTTTTGAGAGGAAACTATCCTAAACCGGCAAGTTAGAAAGAAAAAAAACATGACTTCTGAAATGGTAGGGTCATTTTGGTGCATTTTGTACAAATACAACTCTGCTTTTCAGTGGGTAGTGTGTTGGCCTATTTCTCATACACAGCTCGTGTCACCTAGGTGAGTTTTCTGTCCAGAAGAGGATACTGTCTCCACCAATCGCGTGTTGCGTAAGAACCATTAAATCAATGCAAGAACATATAATTTTGGACTTTAAAGTTACGTTATGCTACTAGCAAAAGGTTATGCAGTGCTGCTTTAATGGGGGTTTAAAGAAACAAGACAGGAGATGGTTTATTTCACAAGCTGCAGCTTGTATTTAAATTAAAAAAACATGTTGCCGGAGTTGTTTTAAAAATAAAAATAAAAATAAAAATGCCTTATATTGAGACAACAAATTTAACTTCAGTCCGAGAATTAGTTGCAAATAACAAAAAAGGCATACATTTTTATCATCAATGTTCATCAATATAAGGCAGTACTGACTCAGTTTTGGTTTGATATTTTGTGAAAAGCAGGTTTCATTGTCACCAAAGCTCCAGAGAGGACAAGAAAGTCAAAAAATCCTGTTAGCACGCTCACAGCAACAAAAAAAAAAAGATCATGAGTTATCAAAGTCACTGAAGTGTGTCTTTAACCTGGGAGATTTCTGCACTGTAATTACCTCTGTGTAATATGTGATTACAGCAGGTTCTCTCAAGCAATGCTGACCTATGCATACTCATCTAACCTTTTGGGGCTGCAGCTGATAGCCCTGCAGTCTAGCACAATTGACAGTTTTAATCTTTTTTTTTTACAATGATTGTCTCCACAGACTGAAAAAGAAGCAGTAGATCTTTTCATCTTTTTGGGGTTAATTAAATATCTGTCACTATGTACTTTAAAGTAAGTAAACTTCTATCTTTCCATATCAATTCCCCCTCAGAGTCAAATCACTGTCTTGTGTCTTTGAATCTAAACCACCATTACTCACTCCCCAGTGTCATTTACTCTCCACCTACTACTTCACCTTTCACGCCACTTTCATAAGTCATTGCCGCTGGAGAATTACACCCACCTGAGGATGAACCCACGGACGAATCAAAAGAGCCCCTTTGCATCAATCACCTCAGGTCCTGGTGGGTTACCGCCTGAGAGAGACATTGAGGGATCCGAGCTAAATGTGTTTTGTTGTGAAAGGGTTAAGCCTCGTTTCAAGAAAGCCTAAAGGCAATATAAAGGAAAAAGGACTCGACTAATTTCTACTGCAAGTCTGAATATGTTTAAATTCACTGCACCAAGGTAAAGATTCAAGTTTGATTTGGTTTGGTGCGCTGATGTAAGCAAACAACAGATGATGAATGTGCACATGCTTCTAACAGAGATGTGTGTGTGTAACAACAATAATAACTGTATTTCTGTGTGTTTCTGTCTGCAATAAATAGTCAGACACTTGAGCATCACCCCCTGGCTCTTCTCGCTTTAGTGCATCTCAGACTTGCTAAGCCCCCCAGAGCCAAACATCTAACTGGATCTGTCAATATTGACACCAAACACACTTTCTCCATAGCCAGAATTATAGAATATAATCCTTCATGTTCAAAATTTCCATGTTGGAATAAACTGCTCAAAAACAACATGCATTCATTTATCCCCAATACAAACAAATCCTTGACCTAACCACAAATCTCCAAGGTGCTCTCTTTTACAGGATTAGTACTTCAGAGACAACACTCACATACTTATTTCTATTCATCATCAATGGGCCACTTGCAGTATGCATGCAGTATGTTAAATTAACCCATGCAGAGATAGAAAATAAAGCAGCTGATGCTGTAAAATAATTTATTAAGTTGTAGCCAGAAGAATGAAGTCAATAAGTAGTGATGCTAAAATCAGAAAATTATTGGTACAGTTCTTTAAACAATTGTGGAACACAGAGATTCTGGCTTTGCAAATACCCATCTGCAATCTAATAACTTTTATGTTTGGAAAGAAGCTGAAAGTAAGTAATCCTTCACTGCCACAATATGCGACTGAAAAGTTGTGTTTAAGAGAGCAGTAATTTATGTATCTTTAAAACCCATTGAATATTTTGTAGAAGTGTTTTTTGTGTATTGTTTGGTTGTTTTATTTTGTTTTGTGGGCGTCAATGAGAGCAAGGCTTCTGGGAGTCAGCACAAGCTGCCTCAACAGCAATTGATCTCACGGTCCAGAATTTCTAATTTTTATCCAACAAAAAGATTCATTGCCAACAACTCCTAACTGAAATATTACATTAATGGGTGAGTCAAATATCCAATAACCATGACTATGATGACAGCTCTGCGCCTACACCTTCTCTTATAAAAATTTGATCTCAAATAAAACAAGCATTTTTTTAGTGAATATAGTATGGACTTTTTAAAATGCAACAGAAATTGTGTAATCAAGCCTAGGAAATAAAAAAAAAGAGCATAGCCTAATATAGCAGATTGGAATACACACTAACAAATGGCATACATTATAACATGGTCAGTATGCAGTCTGCCTAGAATAAAAAGGGATGCATTTACATGTGAGCCCTGTGGATTAAGTGCTTATGATGGAGACCATAGTTCATAAAGGTAAGTATCCTGTTACAGGCGGATGCGATATACAGCTCTATGACATTTACTGTCTGCTTGTCGGTCAGAGCATTATCCAATCAGACAGTGACATATGGTGAGAAATAAGGCCTTTGTCTTGAGAGATCTAAAGATAAGAATCGTATTTCCATTAAATCAATGAGCTGTGTGCTTTACTGCAATGAATAATGCATCTGGTCCTTCGAACCAGCTTCTCCTTCTCCCTGCCCATTCTCACTCTGCACTTTCCACTCACTGTTTGTGATGCACCCCATACTGTTGAGTGTTTCCATACCTTTGCACTTCATAATAAAGTGAAGGTCTTGATCCTGTTCCAAGAATGCTGCTTCATTTTTAATTGAAGATTCTCCCATGTTGACTGACAAGGATGGTAAGGACACCAAGTAATGATGGGCCTAAAATAAAAAAGTACCTAAATGAGTAACACATCTTTGACAACTACTCATAACTTACAATGTTTAAACTGTGTCTTGGTGTGTTCCTTAAATGTTAAAACAATAGACCTGGGGTCTGCAGGGTTTGGCACTTATGTCGCTGTTTGCACACGGTAACCTTACTGTCTCAAAATCCCATATGACACAAGACATTGGCTTTTGATCATCTTTTTTAGTCTCATGGTGTGTCCCATGTCAACATTTACCACAGTGGGGCAGCGCTCTGTGTGCACTGTGTTGTGCCATCTGCACAGAGTCACACAATTACAGTTCACCTGCAGCTGTACCGCGTTTTCCCACTTAGACCTCGGCTGCAGAGGCTGGTAAAGAAGGAGAGCTTGTGTCTATGTGAACCACTGCCAGCCCTGAACACACAGCTTGTAATGGGAAACACAGACAACACAAACAGCACAAGTCAAAATTCAGATTTACAACCTGCTCCGGTACAAACTCTACTGTGAAAATGCTACAGAGATTTTCTCAGTGGCAGCATGAGATGAGTTTTGATTAAGCAACTATTTTCATAGCTGATGAATTTGAGTATCTTGAGTTGAAACATGTAGTGTACTTTAGCTTTGTCACAATGGAAACATAGCACGTTAAGAAAGTGTGTCTTAACAGTTTGCGTTGCTTGAGTCATGTTCAAAAGGATGAAACAGCACCACGCACAGGATCAGTGCTGCTGTTTCTGAGAAAGCAACAGAAGAATTGGGGTATGATCCACACTGCCAATGAAATGATGGTGAACAGGAACAACACCTGTTGCACATGTAACAGATTGTGTGTTTTCTGGTCATATATTGGCTTATATTCAGCTGCTTGTAACAAACTGACAAACTCTTTGAAAATATCCCAACATCAAGTCTTCCTTTTTTCCTTTTTAGAGATCATCCTGCACATATGTCCACCTCAACTTGTTCACTCACCAACAATAGTGATGCCATGGTTTTTTCCAGTTTGGTTGTGCAGTTTGTCAGAGACATGCTGCGTCCAGCCACAGTGCTGTCTTCTGGTTGTACTTAATACAACACAGTTTAAAATTAACTATTCTTTCTCGGATTATAACATTCAGATGTAGTCTCTACATTTAGCTTCCATCACAATTTATTTAATAGGCCGATCAAATAAATCATTTAATTATTTTATTCATTTTATTTTCATGCAATGCAGTTTCTTACCAATTACACCTAACAGCACCTGCACCAGAGCACATATGGTAATTTGTTGATAGTGGCACACTGATGAACTAGATTTATTTTAAGGTGTCACTCCATGACAAAAAGGTTGTCAACCCCTGCTGTAGACAATACTATTGAGTGACACTCCATTAGCTCTGAAATATCTAACATTTTATCTCGATCAGTCAATAAAACCTCACTGCTGCAGTCACATAATAAACAATGCTTCTCTATTTTATCTTGAGGTTCACTAAAACTGTGTACAAGCTAATACACTTCCAGAAAATGGTGGTTGGAAAACTGCCCAATTTTCATATATCTTGGGGCTGAGTTCCTATTTTGTGTGCCACCCTACATTAAACCACTTCTTGCTAGGCACCTCATCTTGACTTTCTCCTTTTCAACACTCCCACCTCCCTACAACCATTAGCTCCATTAAGCCCAATTCACTATCTCCCCTACTGTGAACTTAAACCAAGCAGACATCCTTTACGCCCGTTCACTCTGACAAGGCTGCTGTAGACACAAAAGACCCAGTCCCACTTCCTTAATAACTCTGTGTATAGAAGTCTACAGGCGCGTGTAAAGCCCTATTGATCCCCTGTAGAGAGGCGAGGCTGGCAGTCCGGTGGGGTGTGCAGCGTTGACCTTGTCTCCCTCCATGTAATTAATTAAAACTTCACAGCAGGCCTGACAGCTGATGGATTGTCCTCTTGTTGATTGTTACTGTTGTGGTAATCACACAGACACACACATAAGCTCTGGGACATTGAAGAGTGTCCACTCATGCTATGCCGCACAGGAGTAGGAGCACTGAGGGGAGAATAGTGATTACTGTGGTCTGTTAATGGTGACAGCAATGCGGCGTGGTGCGCATTACCTCAAAAAGGGTGGTAATTGTGTGTTTAATTAAAGAAGGAGGCAGTGCTATCTTTAAAATGCTTAAGGTTCACTTCTAAAGAGAGAAGCAAACACATTTTCAAAGCTTTGCCTGTTTGATTTAAGTGATTGGCTTGGTTGTGTCTCTTTTTAACTAAAAATTATAACTCTTAAACTAAACTTAACCAATTTTCTATCTTAAAGCAGGAGTTTGTAATTTTTCCAAATCAGGAAAATTGTGACAAATGTTTAAAATGATTAAAATGGACCGTCTTTACTGAAGCAGAGATTTTAGACAAATCTCTGCTTCAGTAAAGTTCTGTTTTACAAAACATCATCATATAACTGTATGTTTACAGAGTACGTCTACTTTTAATATAATTATATTTTAGATCATACTGTGTGTTACTATACTCCTCTAAAGCATATATTGTGATAATGACAGATGTGTAGTCATGAAGATTTATGCAGATATAAAATGTACACAGCTTTACCTGGTAACACTTTATTATAAAATGATATAAATATAGCCAAACATTTGTAATAACCAGAAGTGCACACATGTTGCTCTCTCTGCATCACTACTTACATATTTTTGATGAAAACATGCTGGCAAGGCCACACTCAAGAGCCCTGATGTTTTTACCTGCGTCTTTGCACTCTGTCCCCAAACCTCCTTCTTCCCACTCAGCCAACCAAAACTACAGTGTGTCAGGACCGTTTCATCTTTTTTTTCTTCTTCTTTTTCAAAATAAAGATCTATTTTTGAGCTTTACTTGTTCCTCAAGCCTGTCAGGGGCCTTGTGCACAAACACAGATTTCATATCACAAAATTGAGCCTTAGGAAGTAATTATTTTAATATGTCCATGGATATAAGCACATAACACCACTATTCTGTGCTGAGAATGCTTGTGTGTGACTGTAGCTTGTGTAAACTTTGAATTTTCAGTCCTCTCTTTTGCCTCCTCTTGTTTTCTCTTTAACAGCTGTAGCTAGAGAGAAAAGCAAAGCATCCTTCAAATCACTTTCTCCTGCAGTGCTAGGAATGGTTCACATTTTAAAGAGACCCTGGCTGCCAGTGAACACATGGGATCCAACACCACTCTATTGGCTTTATTCTTAATCAAAGTTTATTCACTGCCACCAATCTATACTAATTGACTGCCTCCAATACAGATGTGAACTGAGAGATCACTGGAAGGACTACAATCCACTCCTTTTGTATCCCCGACTGTACAGCTTCTCTTTTCTCAGTTGGTAGTTGATCAGACTAGTCTACTATATAAGAGTTTAGAGAGAATCTTTAAAGAATTGTTTGAACAGTATTGGATTTAAAATATCAATAAAGTGTGGATTAAAATTTTAGTGCTGGTAAAAGTTTCCAATGGGAGATCATGGGAACCTTTGATTCTTCTCAGTTGTAGTCCTCCGATACAGGGCTGTCATAACCGTCATATCAAAGAACATTTCCAGAAATGTAGCCACTCAGGATAATCCTATACATTTTAATGTGAACCCATATTGTGAACCCAAAGTTATTCAACAACACAGCAACTCATACAGTATGAACATGTGTTCAACATGTGTGCAAGTTTTTATGTCATCCATCAAACTGCCTTATTCTAGAGTAACTAATGACAATAAAGTCAACTCTACTTGGTCCACTTTATTGGATGTGTGCAAGTTAGCATATACTGTATGTACAGGGTTAGCTACATTATCCATCAAAAAAAAAAAAAAAAAAAACTAACCAGGTATGTGCATGTTTCATTGTGCGCATTTGTGTGTATGTGTGCATCTATTTTTTTAATCAATATATGTATTGTAACAAAATGTAGTTTTGAGCTTCATTAGGCATCACGGTAATGTTTTTGTGGCTTCTCTACTGATGCAATGACATCCTTACATAAGGAAAACATCAAAAAGGGGACTAGATGAACTATAAAATGCCAGCAGAGTGATGAGAGAGTAAGGCTTGTCTAATGGAGGTATGTTCATTTTTGTGTTTCATAATTGTTCTGTTAAAGTTAAAAATTTAACATTCTAATATTCTAAACATGATTTTAAATCATTTGAGTAATATACAATCATATACTAATACAATTATTGCAATATTGTCCACCAAAATTGCAAATGAATTGATTGTAATACGGTTCATTTTTAACCTAGTTGCAGAAGAGTGTAGGGTCCAGTCCCTTGCGCATCTTACGATTTAAAAAGCTAACCTTTCCAGAAATAATACATTACGTTACATTACATGTACATTAGAATAAATGACATTGCAATACAAATGCTTTATTCTGCATTGTAAAGGGCTCTCTCACAAGGCATTAAAATCCCCTAAGATCCTCAATACTCACACCTACCTGCCACTTCTATCCTCTACATTAACGGCACACATCACATTCTGTGTGTGCATGATAAAAATGCTTTCCATATTTCACCTTGATGAGGCAATGACACCACAGTTAAATATATTCAGAAAAATTAAAATCTGTAATGGCTTCGGAAATCTACTCAAATGACAGGTAGTGGAAGATTGAGACATTACAATATGTTTTATAGCATAGCATTAGAAATAAGTGAGCTGTACTACAAAGTGGTGATGTAGAAAAGCTGCCACGTTTTTCAATAACCTAAATACAGCATGAGTTACTACTCTATTATGTATTTATTTTTCTGTCACAGATCAATTATGTACAGAAATTATTGAATTCCAATTTTCTCAGTTTGTCTCATGCCTCGAGAAGACATCCAAGCCTCTATTGAACAAAATATCTCCATGTTTAGCCGAGGAAATGTCGAGAAGAGGATTATGCAGCAAAGACTTAGGAGGTTTTGCCTGGAACGTCAGTGAAACCGCAACAATACCTCAGTGTCTTCCTCTCCGTCTTGGGGGAGCCGAGTTGAGCTAATTAGCCGTAATATCAGCAAGCAAACTCTTCTCGCTCCGTTGACACACACAACAGTCCCTAATTGACTGCCAGGAGTTTTGAGGCTTTAATACAGCAAAGAAGCAAGCTGTACCTTGGTGATTATGAGGTTTAGCGATATAGTGCATTACATAAAGCACATTCTTGCAGAACCAATTCAATGTCACAAACTTCGAAAGCAAGACTGCTTGAATAAACAAAGATATGCCCAAACATTTAAAAAACCCAAAGGAAAAGAGAAAACATTCACTATGGCTGCTTGAAGCCATTGCATTTGTATCTTTTCTGTTGTTGTGAATACCAAAAACATAGTGTAACTAGAATGGCATTAGCTCGAGTGCACACTTCGACCATGCATTTGTGGAATTTTATTTGTAAGCTTTCTTGTTGAGTCTGCCAGCATCGAAACATAAAATAAAAAAGATTATGAAAGCCAGACACGGACTTGATGAATGAGTCAATGATACTTCTTTTTTCTTCTCTTACTTTAAGGCACCTTTAACACTTCAAAAACACTTTTCCTGAGGTAACCACGCTTTCTTTTTAAAATGTAACCAAAGCTTTTTGTCTGCTTGCAAACGTAACTCTTTTATACATGCCATTCTTTTCATATGGTGCCTGCCAGGAGAATGTCCACAGGGTTTGTGTTCATAGATGTCCAGAGTGCAGTTCATCTAAAATACAACCTTGGTTGTGGTTAAAATGCAAAGCTGGCCGACAAAGAAGCCAGTTTCTTTGAGCGAACTGTAAGCAAAAATGTAAAGCAAAAATAATTATAAAAATAGAATCGTTACTGTAACCCTATAACTGTAGCCAAAGAAAATACTTATTATTTTAATATAAACTACCTTTTTGCTGCTTTCCCCACTGTTTTTTTTTTTTTTAATTCACAGGTTACGCTCACAATTAATTTATTCATTATTGTTTCTGAGCCATCTTGACCTTGTTTTTCAACGCCCATTGGCTAAAGTAACAGGAAGTGGCATGCCCGCCCAGAAGACAGTCAGTCACTCTAGGGGAGCCTTTGTGGATTTCAGCATCTGTTTAATCAACAATTATGCAGACTGACTGATTTAAGCAGAGAATAGTTTTGTCTTATCCTAGCATTTTAATTTTGGACTCACTCTATATTGTTTGTGGTCCATAAAAAGGCAGGAGAACACAAGTCACCCAATCAGTCAGTGACAGCTGTTGTCTGTTTCTATTGCAATTTAAATATTAAAATCATTGTTCAATCATTATCCTCATACATTTTATTAAGTAACTACTTAAAGTGTTTAGGTCAGTCTCTGCTTGGCTTCACTTTGAAGGGTTAGCGGGACAGGTGGATGTTCCCCGCCCGGTGCCCCCGGAGGAGTCTGGTGCTTCAGAGAACACAGTGTGAACATGCTACAGGTGCAACAGGACTTCAGAAGTCCCGATGCACGATACTCTCTGTGGTCCTAGTCTTGCTGCTCTGTTGAGGACAGCTGCACTAATCCTCACAGTAGGTCTCCAGGAGGGAACTGCTGCCTCAGACCCACGGTGCACTTCACGGCCACAGTTTATCTAGCTCCCTGTGACAGATCACTGTCTTATGCCAGTTTACTTCTGGGTGGGCATGCCTGATCCCCTGTGGTCCAACTTCCTGTCACTTCAGCCAATGGGCGTTGCGCAGGGACGGCTCAGAAACAACAATGAAAAATTTATCATAAACGTAACTTATAAATTGGTAGTTTATTATTTTAATTTGTTGTTTGTTTGTTTATGGTTATAGGGTCACAGTTCCAATTCTATGATTAATTTTTTTAATATATATTTTTTTATTACAGTTCCAAGTTTACATTTACTAATTTTGTTTCTTTTAAGTTCAGGTTGACCCTGGATTGACGCCATAGCATCAGGACCGTTTATTAAAGAAGGAACAGTGAACACATGTCCCACTTCATTTAAGAAAAGAGTTATTTTTACTACAGTACTTGCTTCAAACAGCCCCTGACCTTAGACCCTCCAGCAGGTGGAGGAATGGGAGAAAGCTAAGGGAGAACCACAGGAGGAGGGATCCACGCAGGACAAAGAGGCCGTGCAAGAAATGTCATCCTAGACATCAACACAAATATATAGATATAGACAAGACCAGTATTAGACAGAATCAACAGTCATAACAGGTACAATCAGTGACGGAAACACTGATCACAGCTGCAACTGTAAAATCTCTGCAATAAGTCTAACACAAACAACTTGGACTAAAGAGATTATAGACCGATGTGACCAACTAACCAACTAATTTGTATTTTCTTGTGCCTACAAAAATAAGTGGGCCATTACAGAAGCCTTCATTTCTACACCTGAAATACTCATTAAACCTTTCATCAAAGAAGCACTCATATCGGGTTACATTTATCTATCCTGTCTTCCTATACAGGCTGCTTATTAGATATTTTATGGACATTCTCGAGGCAGACCCACACATACACGCAAAGATATTACAGATCGATCATGACTTATTATGCCGACCACATAACAAAACATTTTCCAAAGTGATGATGCCAGAGTGGGGGGTGAGTGGGGAAAAAGCAAGGATATTAAACATAAACATCTATTTTCAGATGGGGGTTTGGGTGGGGCAGTTGGCCTCTGGAGTCATTTAGGCCATTCATCCATTTTTAAAAAGGGAATTGATAGAAACCAATCCGCCTGTCTAAATCTTTCAAGCATTTTCCCTTGATACTAACAAATAGAAGAGTCAGTCCTGTCTTCCTGTCAATCAATCCAGAGCATTGTGCATGTGTTTCTACTGTACAACCGAATATTGTTGGCTATATTTGTTTAAGTGTCCACGCCGACTTCTGCAGATTTCATTTTCTCTGAAAGACGAAGAGAGAGAGAGTGGGAGGAATATGACTGGGCCCTCACCTAACCTCTTGGGAAAGGCCAGTGCATTAGACAGAGAATAGATCAGTTCCAGCTAAGATGAATATGAGTACATAGATTGGTCTACTGTCTGGGGAGATGCAGAAATGCACTTTTGTGTACGCTGAGGCTGCGAGGCTCCAAGGCAGCGAGTGAGGAGGGCAAGGAAGAAGGCAATCACTGCATAACCAAACAGACCCCGAGCAGAGCACATCACAGCCAAGGGCCAAACTGAGATAGATACAGATTGCTTATTGAGCTGTTTTTAGAGTGACGGTATTAACAGCAGCTGGCTGAAAGGTTTTTTTTGGGGGGGGCTCTGTGGTGTTAACATAGAAGCTGTGGATGGGATGCCACAAAGGGGTGGCGATTGTAAACTCATTTGCAAATATCATAGCAATATTTTAACACTCTTGTTTAAAACATTTTGCTGTAATAATGTGCATTTATCTACTCTATATTCAGAGTTGGCAGATACTGTTGTAAAGGTATGTTTATTCATCAATGCCATTGTGAGTTAATTATATCTCATAATCAGTCTAACACTGTATTGTGTAATTTATATGCCAATGACTATGAGTTTCAGGTCAAGGTTTTGCCTTTTATCACCCATTTATTATATATTAGGACAAATCAAGCCAAATTTAACCGAAAGTACATCTGATTGTATTTACATACAGATAAATTTGAGCATCCGTTGGCATCGTCAGCAGCAAAGAGCTTGACATTTCAGGACCGTCTTCTGATTTGCCGAGCTATAGCCCTTTACCCTGGAAACAGGCCTCGGAGGACCCTTTGTACTTTTTGCTTTTTGGGAAAGTAATGTCACTACTTAATAATTTTATGCTTTACTTTAAACTGTAATGCAGAGTTGAAAATGATCATGCTGACAGCTCTAGATGTATTTAGAAATGGTGATGGATTCTCTCAGCAAAAATAAACCAATTACCTACAGTAGCATACACTTTATCTTCTTCTCTTCCATTTCTTATCACTGCTGTCATGGGCACCAGATCACCATCTCCCCCCACCCCTTTTTCTCAGTTTAACACCTCAACCTCCCGAGGCCCTGTTCCCCAAGTCATACAGACGCACTCTCACGCTCTTTCACTTTTCCTGCCCTAATGTACCACTTCTTCCTTTGAGCCCCATCTTTTCCTCCTTCCTTCTTACAACCCCTGTGCTCCTCAGCCCACCACTCCCTCTTCTGTCCCTCCATCCATCAGACTGAGTAATGACCATGGGGGCAGGGAGTCACCCTGCAGCTGTCTGGGACGGACACTGATCACACACACAGTCACTTTGGGCTGAGGGCAGAGCCATCCATTTTGTGCATGGCTCTCATCATGCTCAGAGTGCAATGGACTTGCACTTGAGCAATTACACCAAGCCCAAATTCTGCAACTCACATTAAAATATGGTAACAGACTTTAAATTGAGTGTGTTTACATGCAAGTCAGACAATAAGCATACTTTTAAAAAAAATACAAAATTTGTGTTATTTATATCACTCTGCTGCTGACTGTCTCAAAGATGTTCTCCCAGGAAGGTGCACAGGTGGAGTTAGTAATGTGATTTGACTTTGTTTTGTTCACGTGCTTTCAACTCCGAAAAGTGGGAGTGTTAATATTTATATTCTATAAATTAATTGATGTTTAAAGTCAGGCGTAGTGTTTGCTCCATTTGTCTTTTTTTAACAAAGGCTGAATGCTATTAAATACTAAGACCACATAAATGCTCTATTAGCCCGAGTGGAGCTGTAAAATTGAACTACTACAGATCAGTTTCTTTAAAAACAATAAAAATAATTGTGACAATAACTTTGTGCCATTTTGTGCCTGCATTTACATTGTTTATTGTAAATTATACAGCTTTGTGTTCTGTTTATTGGTTTGCTACTTTATTTTTTACTGTTTCTCTGCATTTACAGTCAGGAAGCTCTAGTGAGCCCGGCGTGCTAACATCTTCAGATTTAACAAGGTTCTTTTCTGTCTTTATACCAACCACCAAGTGTACAATTAAAGCAAACCCAAGTTAATGTATTAAATCCAAATAACAAAGTCCTGTTGACATAATAAAAGAGACTATTTTTCCCTTTTACTTGTTTGTCATTGGGCCACAACTCACTTCTATTGCGGTCTCTGAAGTGCATTTGTGAGCAGTGGCTGGGCACGGCCTATTGAAGGGCACTGTAATAGACTTGCGGTCTATCCTTCGGGTGCTAACCCTCTTAATGATATCTTAATTGCCTTTTTGTTCATATTATGAAATTTTAATGGCCTGCTGAGCTTTTACCTACAGACCGGCCTTAGTCTGTTAGCCCCTCACATCACAGCCAGTTATGATATCATTTGTCAAAAATTATGTCCCATTTGTCATTTTGAGCCAATAAATTATGAATGTGCCAACGGTGAAAGGGAAATGGCCACTCATGTTTTTCAAGAAGAAACAACCAGTAATGAAAGAGAAATGAGGCCAAATGCAGTTAACCAGAGACTCAATGTGCGGGAGACCTTTTTATGGCTGAAATTAATACTGTGTAGGTTTAGCATGTGAAGCAGAAGAGAGCTGATTTAACAGATCTTTGCATAAAATGTCTAATGTGTTCGGAAGTGTAGGCACCAACAATAACTCTTGTGAAGAAAAAAAATGTACCTGTTTATTCTGTCTACATTGAAACACAAATACTTTAAATTTTAAAATATAATGTACTGGTATGTTAAACCAAATTAACACTATGCCAACAATATGTTTGGATCTTGTTGTATTTATTGAACTAATTGAAATTAAACTCCGCCCACTTTACAGTTGACTGGTCAGGCCATGGATTAGGTTCTGATTGACAACACCTGGAGAGGGGAAAGTCTCAGTATCATGAAAATATTATCTCTGAAAAAAAGCACAAAACACTCTGAAAGCCTAACGTTTAGTGGCATTGATAAATGTTCATTGGCTGTGTTTGTTTGCTGCTGAATAAACATGTTAGGGTACTCTTACATCTTTAAAAATAATCTTGATTTAAGCCTGATGTTTTGTTGCAAAGACCAGGCTAAGTTACTCATCTTCTAAGGTGTTAAATTACCATTAACTATGGAAACCACATACATTCCCAATTAGATTCTACCTACCTTTGAGTAGAAACAAATAGCTCAAGCTTCTCGATGCCCATGTGGATTCATTTCAAAACAGAAGGGGCAGACGCGAGGGGGCGACGTTGGTCTCCGTAACAAACGCCATGACAGAGAATCCGCTGCTGCCGTGTGCGCGCCCTGAGCTGCGTCCGCATGCGCGCCTCCTCCCTCCTCTCTCACGCCTCTTCTTCTCTGAGATCCCACTCTCTCGTGTCAGCTCGATTCAGTCACAGGGCTCCAGCTCAGACATGGCTCCAAATTCATCTAACGTCTGCTCTTTGTTTCTACTGACTCGTATGGATAGACGCGGGATTCGGGTATCACTCGCTGTTGAATCCCCCCCACAATGGTTACGTCGCTTTGCATTAGCGCCCCATACTGCTGCAGTCCCACTCCAAATTAGACTTATGCTAATTAGCCTCAATTACTCTCGTTTTCATCTTTTTGTCATCATCCATACACAATTGTGGAACTGTTAGACCCCTGCTATGTGTCTCTTTTTACAAGTGGCTCATTTGCATGTCTAATTTATTAAATCAGTGCATGATGCAAGTCATGAACAGTTAAGGCCAGCATGTGACGGGGTTAATGATAAGACTGGGAAGATAGGGGAACTAATAGGCTTCAGGCTATTAGCAACATGGTAGGACCAAACCATGACGCTTCATTACTATGAATGAAAGCAACTCGTGTGTGATCTGATTGGAAACCGTGGTGCTCAACAGATTGGATATGGGACTTTAGTTCAAATTTTGTATTTTTTTTTTTTTCACCTATCTGTTGCATCACTGCCTTATTCATAGTGGCCTTTGACTGTGGGCCTAATTTTGCTCACTATAGACTTTCATCCAAAACTGTTGAAATAATTGTTTTGAGGGAAATCTCTCAAGAGGTCAAGAGCTTAGCAGTGAATGCTTAGAAGACATGGTTGCACTGAAAACAAAAACAGAAAATAAACTCTAGAGGTAATGTATGTGTACAGTATTAACGTGTGTCATAACATTTTGTTAAAATAAAATAAGGATAATGTGTCATATCTCATACCCAGATTTTTTTTTCAAATGCTTAGTATTTTATGAAAGATGAAAAGAAAAGAAAGACACATTATAGTTTTAGGATGGATCAAGATAAAAGAATTGTGCAGACTAAAATATTTTTAAAACTACATGGATTTGAACGCACTATATTTAAATCATACCTACTGTACCTTTAAGATAATTGTAAATACTCAGGAGGAGTAGGACACGATCAGCACACGCTGATTCATATTCAACTTTTTTAATTCACTGAATGTGTACTACATTAAATTCTACTTCCACATTTGAGGCTTGGTCCATGAGGAGAGGGAGCAGCTCGCGCTTAACTGGTTTTGTTAGTCGGGTCCGATGTGAGCTCAAGCTGGCGTCGAAGAGCCCCAATCAGGTGCCATTACACCCGCTGTTTGAGCCTACCATTGGCTGGTGGAGAAAGGAGCTGTGCGCAAAACCAACCCCGCCGCTCTCACTCGCCTTACAGGAGCTGAGCAACGCACACCATCCTGCTCCGAGCGCAGAGATTTCACTCTCTCACACAGACAGGTACACAGAGAGATATAAAGAAAAGTTGTGCATTTTTAAGTTGTTCACTCTTCCGACGTGCGGCAAACGAAGTTTTGGAGTCTTTCCTGATTTGCGTGGGATTTCTTCAAATTGTTCGGTGACTTTAAACGAATGCTGTGTTCATAAAAGGAGTGTTGGCTATGCGTCCTGGCTCCAGTGTAGCAATGTTTGCGCTGACGTCAAAAACTCTGCAGAATTGATTAAAACAGAGACGCCTGGATCAAATGGCTGTGATTCTCACGAGTCAAACGACACAATGTTCCACTGACGCGCAGCAAAGGAGAGGAATTTCATATCCGGACAGCATCGTTGCTGTTAAACCCATTGCCTTTTTACGGACAGGGGACATGAGAAATGTTGTTTTAGTGTAAAATCAGGATTTAACTTATTTATTTTGTTTATTTTTTATTTTTTCATTTTGAAGTGCACTTTGTCAGAGGGAGATGCTGTGCTTAGTGTTGCTGCTTTCCATTCTGAATGGAGCTGCGTCTCAGCTGCATTACTCCGTGCCAGAGGAGCAGGAGCCGGGCTCTGTGGTTGGGAATATCGCAGAGGATTTGGGGCTGGACATTACTAAACTTTCCGCTCGCCGTTTCCAAACCGTGGCGAGCTCACGGACCCCTTATTTGGAAGTGAACTTAGAGAACGGCGCGCTTGTCGTAAAGGAAAAAATTGACCGGGAAGATATCTGTAAGCAGACTGTCCCGTGCCTATTGCACCTGGAAGTGTTTTTAGAGAACCCCTTGGAGCTTTTCCGAATCGAAATAGAAGTAATGGATATCAATGACAATCCGCCCAGCTTCCCAGAGACGGACATTTCAGTGGAGATATCAGAGAGCGCAATCCCAGGCACGCGTTTCCCGGTGGAGAACGCATTCGACCCAGACGTGGGCACAAACGCGCTCAGTACCTACGCCATCACCAACAATATCTACTTCTACCTGGATGTGCAGACACAGAGCGATGGTAACAAGTTCGCAGAACTGGTTTTAGAGAAGCCGCTGGACAGAGAGCAGCAAGCAGTGCACCGCTACGTGCTCACGGCTGTGGATGGAGGTGTCCCGCAGAGAACAGGTACCGCTCTTCTTGTGGTCAAAGTCCTGGACTCAAACGATAATGCACCCACGTTTGACCAGTCCGTGTACACAGTGAATCTGCGGGAAAACTCACCCGTGGGCACTTTGGTTATCCAGCTGAACGCCACGGACGTGGATGAGGGGCAGAACGGGGAGATAGTTTACTCTTTTAGCAGCCACAATGCGCCGCGGATAAAGGACTTGTTCAGCATTGACGCCAGGACGGGCAGGATAGAAGTGGGAGGGGAAGTGGACTATGAGGAGAGCAACACGCATCAAATCTATGTCCAGGCTAAAGACTTAGGGGCCAACGCTGTCCCTGCGCACTGCAAGGTCCTTGTCAAACTCGTAGATGTGAACGACAACACGCCAGAGATAGGCTTTAGCACCGTGACTGAGTCCGTGAGTGAGCAAGACGCACCTGGGACAGTTATAGCTCTTTTTAGCGTCTCGGATAGGGACTCGGGTGAGAACGGCCAGATGAGCTGTGAGATTCTCGGAGACGTCCCTTTCAAGCTTAAGTCCTCGTTTAAGAACTATTACACCATAGTCACGGACGGCCCGCTTGACAGAGAGAGCACGGATTCTTACACTATCACTGTAGTGGCCAAAGACAAGGGGCAGCCCTCTCTTGCCACCAGCAAGTCCATTAAAGTGCACGTATCTGATGAGAATGACAACGCGCCGCGCTTCAAGCAGGCGGTGTATGACGTGTACGTGACTGAAAACAACGTGCCCGGAGCGTTCATTCAGGGCGTCAGCGCTCTGGACCCAGACATCGGCCAAAACGCACTCATTACTTACTCCATATTGGAGTGTGACATCCAGGGCATGTCTGTGGAGACATACGTGTCCATAAACAAGGAGACGGGCTACCTGTACGCCCTGCGCTCCTTCGACTATGAGCAGCTCAAAGAGTTTAGTTTTATGGTCCAGGCGAAGGATTCAGGCGCAGCTGAGCTCTTTTCCAACGCAACTGTCAATGTCATTATTGTAGACCAAAACGACAACGCCCCCGCCGTCATAGCCCCCATAGGAAAGAATGGCACGGCCAAGGAGCACTTGCCGCGCTCCGCTGAGCCCGGTTACCTGGTTACGCGCATTGTGGCCATGGACGCGGATGACGGGGAGAACGCCCGGCTGTCTTACAGCATCTTGCGCGGAAACGAAATGGGGATGTTCCGCATGGACTGGAGGACGGGTGAGCTAAGAACAGCACGCAGAATATCCCCCAAGCGGGACCCCCAAGGCTACTATGACCTACTCATAGAGGTGAGAGATCACGGGCAGCCGCCCCTGTCCTCCTCCGCCAGCGTTAGTGTGATCCTGGTGGACAGTGTGGTGGAGGGCCGCAGCGGGGACCGCGGCTCAACCTCTAAAGCCAAAGACACTTCTCTGGACCTCACTCTCATTCTCATCATTGCCCTGGGCTCCGTGTCATTCATCTTCCTGCTGGCTATGATTGTACTGGCCGTGCGCTGCCAGAAAGACAAGAAGCTGAGCCTCCCCACGTGCCTCCTGGCCGGGGAGTGTTGCCTGTGCTGCGGCGCATGCTGCAGCAGACAGGCGCGCGGCCGCAAGCAGAAGAAGCTCAGCAAGTCCGACATTATGCTAGTCCAGAGCACCAACGTGACGTCAGGAGTTGGGCCCGTGGGGCAAGTGCCTGTGGAGGAGTCGGGCGTGGGCGGAGTGGGAGGGGGGTTCGGCTCACATCACCATCAGAACCAGAACTCCTACTGTTATCAGGTGTGTCTTACGCCAGAGTCCGCCAAGACTGACCTTATGTTTCTTAAGCCGTGCAGCCCGTCCCGTAGCACCGATACGGACCACAACAACCCCTGTGGCGCCATAGTGACCGGCTACAGTGACCAGCAGCCAGATATTATATCCAACGGCAGCATTCTCTCCAGTGAGGTGAGATGTTTACTTGCCTATACCTACATGCGTTAAACTGTCTGGTGACAGTCTACTTTTCATGACCATAATGCGTTTGATGTCTCAGACATTTATTCAAGAATTAGTGGTTAGAAATACTAACAGCATCTCTAAAGTGTGTCACACATTCAGGTCATGGACTAGTATCCCATTGAGTGGACATATGTGGACATATGTCCTATCTGTTATTGTGTATTTTGCCCAGTGGCCTTCAATTGTTGTCATGTATAATAGTGTTCATGTAAAAAACTCTTTAGTTTTATTTGAAAAGAACCTGCTGCTCACATTAGTAATGCTAATGAGAATGTTTAACAGACATAAATTGGAAGGTATTTTGTAAATTAAATGAGCAAACAGTGTACAAAATGTCATGTGTATGCCATAAATTAGCTCCTTTCTTAGGTTTTAACCTAAAAGACCTAGTAAGGGAGGGTGTTGTTGTTGAAGTATTAGCATAGAAATGTAAACCATAAGTGTTTTTGGTTCTATAATGAAAAGAGCTTACTCTAGCTTTAACCTCTAAACATTTTATAGTGAGATACTTCTCTTTATTGAATAAAGAGAGGACTGTGGGTGTCTCATGTGATCTGTTTTTTCACTACTGTGTTTTCAGGGTCTGGTTGGAAATTCAAGGGTCTTTTTGTTGATTGCTATGTGTCTTTGGTAGAGCCAGGCAGGGCAGTCACAGTCTTATGTTGTTGGTTTAAGTATTCCATGCACGAGCCAGCATGGCAGCACGCGAACAAAGGTGGTTCAGTTTGAGCGTTGTGAGGCTCAATCATTTACACATTCAGTTGCCTCCCTTAGGCTACTCACTCAGTCACTTGTGCACCCCACTGTTACCCACATTCACTGTATAATATGACCGAATTACATATTAGGATACCTTTATTTAAAACGTCCCTTCAATAATGACATGTGTGCTTCTGTTTTAGACCAAACACCAGCGAGCAGAGCTTAGCTATTTGGTGGACAGACCCAGACGTGTCAACAGGTATTGAAACCTATCACTTTTATGTATTGCCTCCCATTTAAGGATCTCTTCTGAAGTCTCAAAATGAACATCTATCATGTATTTCTAGTGTTTAATCATGACTTGGAAAGGCTACATAGTTCCGAATGTATACATATCTTCAATTTGGCATCAGTCCCATAACTAACAGTGCAGCGCCTATCAGAGCACTGGATTTCATTACATGTGTAACATTCAATTTGGACTCTTGGCGGCCTCCGTGACTGTATTAATGTGCTGTTGATTTCCCATTTAGACCACCTCCATTTTGTTTCTCTTTCCCTTTTTATTTTTATTTTTTATTTTTTTAATAACTTTTTGCTTTCTCCACCAGTTCGGCATTCCAAGAAGCAGACATTGTCAGTTCCAAAGACAGTGGTCATGGAGACAGTGAACAGGGAGACAGTGACCACGACGCCACCAACCGGGGCCACTCAGCTGGTGAGTTAATAACCCCACCTTACGTCACGTAATCACACACCTCCCTCTAGCTCCATCTTTTCAATAGTTTGCAAATGTGAATGAGATGGAATGCTGAGTTGCTGGTGCGGACCACTGACTTTTAATTTCCTTAATTTGTGGCCCGGTCTGTGGTGCTGCTTGCTGGCTGCATTGAATGAACAGCCCCAGAGGTGTTGATTTGACTTCACATCTGGGTGAGAGGAAGCTAAAGAAAGTGCTTTCTTCCTGTCTCAGTCTAACAACAAGAGTGGTGCTGAAAAGGACAGCGACTCAAAGTGAGGCAGTGTGAGTCCCTTAGTGCTTTAGTGGCACAAATCAATAGGTCCACTCAAGTGAAAAGGAAAGCCATCGAAGTTAAATTGATGTAATGAGATGCATTTCAATCAGCGGTATGAATCTGTATTGTGCTGCCAATGTTGCTTATGGACTTACATAAGCGGCTTTCTTTATGCCATTCCCCCCAGCTAACTTTATAAAAATAACCTTTTTAGACAAGTACTTATCATAAGCTTTTCCCTTGTCCGATCTCAAATTCTTTTAGGTTAATACCTGTTTATTGATCAATGTGGAGTCAGACAAAAAGTGAAGCAATACAAAATCTCATTTCATATTGAATTGCCCTTTTCTTTCTGAGGGATTGTTCCACACTGCTAGCGTAAGACCCTTGTCTAGACCACTGGCTGCCAAATATCATATCAGTGCAGAGAATACAAATAGAGCCGATTAGATAGGTGTTGTAGGATAGTGAATAGTCCTCATCAGGCTCAGGCTGTTTGACATTATTAATGAAGCAAGGCAAAATAAAGAGCCGATAAGGCAGCTCTGCTAAGTGTCACTTCTGGCCTCGCTGATGAAACAGGTTGGGAAGGTCAGACTGTGCCAGGATTGAGATGCAGAGCTGGATGGAATCCAAGCCTCTTTTGTCTCTATCTAGAGCAATCTGCAGTTAAGAAGTAAATATGAACATGTTTAAACATGGATTGTGAGTTGGATATCTTCTGTCAATGGACAGTGATATATACAGGATAAATTATAGGTATCTCAGCCCTTTACGCTATCAGGCAATAACAAATACATAATGTCTGGGCTGCATTGTAAGACCTATTTTAATTATATTCCATCCATGGACAACTTTAAATGAGGATATAATCTAAGAACAGTCTTGGTTCAGTTTTTTAGATCCGTCAGCAACAAGTGAGCACAGCTTAATTTATAGCAACAAAAGTCAAGCACAGAGTAAATTATGCAGAGTTCAAATTAAAGTAGTTTCCTTTCAGTGAAGTGGTGCAAATGTATATGTAACACTAACCTAACACTAAAACTAAAATACTTTGTTTGAAACCAAGTCCACATCTTTGTCCTTCACTTCACTGCAAACTCTTGAGCATTTCTTGGCTTGTGCTTGTCTTCATTTGGCACTGGCCTTAGGAGCATACACAGTTGGTGCTGGTCCCTGCATCCCATATGAGGAACCCAACATTTGTTCCTCATGTTGGATTTAGAAAAGGAACAGCTTACCACTCCATGGGAGGTAATATCACACGACTTGTATTTTGGAAAGAGAGACACTTGAGTTCTTCAGACTTCTGTAAACAAACCCAGATGGCGCGTGTGTGTCTGTAAAGGTATATCATTGTCTGGTTTAATATGTAGGTGTATATGTGATACCTGTATGTGTGTCTGTGTGTTTAGTGCAGGAGAAAGGCAGGATAGGTAATGATGTCTGTATTAAAAAGGAGTTCTCCTCTGAGACGGAGCTAAGAGAAGCTAAAATGAGATTCACTTTAGGAGCAGAGAGTGGTAGCTAATGCTTGGCAGGCTTCCAGGTGTATACAGCCTCCTTATAGACCCTTTGCTCATTTGCGTATGTATGTGTGACTGTTTTTAGTGTGTAAATATAAGGATGAGAATACTGCTGATTGTCTCTTGTGGCTTGTAGGCTGTGTTTATTGTGTGTCTGGATGAATTTTATGCTGATTCCACCCAGGACAATGGAGTATTTTTAGATGTCTCTGCAGCTTAGTGTGCATATGGCAAGAACCCGAACCTAAACCACCTAGGCATTGAATGCTTCTGAAAACGCTAGTGTCATGGAGATATACAGCACTGCAATAAGTTTATAAATAGTGAGCCCTTCTCTGATGATTTGAACACTCACTCACTATTAGTTAGAATGGGGTAGGCAGCCTTTTGACATCTGCCCCTTCTAAAATATTTAATGCAGTATTTGATTGTAAAAGTTCTGTAGATGTAACACAGGGACACAGTAACACAGTGCTTTTTGACCAATGAACATAAAGAAATTGTATCAGACAATCGATGTCATGGAACAAAAATTCTCAAAATGAAACTTTAATTAGAAGTTTATTTTCATATAACCCATTCATATTACAACATTTTCCTAGAAAGGACTAGAATACATTGTTCTGTCATTAACCCTCTGCTAAAAATCTAGATCCAGGCAAGTGAACTAAATATATGAAAATGTAAAGAAATGTTGGACTTTATATTATATTTGAACAAAATAATACATTATCTTGTGATGTTTTTGTTTCCTGTTACATGTTTGAAGAACAACAGTGTTTGGTTCTGGCATCTGTGTTGTTCAATATGGCTGCATATTGAAATCTTCATAAATTGTGTTTTCCTTATATGTTAGTGTGTCTTTTTTGTTGTGCACACTTGTTCTTGGTTGTCTCATCCTTCATTCTGTCTCCTCCACACATTGGCTCTCTGCAACACTCGACTGATCAGTAATTCATTTCTAGAACCTTTTGCATAGCAATTATCAAAGCAGGGTTAGAGGCGAGGCTTCCTCATGGGACGGCGCGGTACGCTCTCCCTTTTTGGTGCACCTCAGAATATTTCAAATCAAGGGGAAACCATTTCCAGTTGGCATATCATCAACTATACCTGCCGTAGCTTCCCGCTCGGCCGCTCGCCTGACACTTTAGAAAATAAGTCTCCTGACGCGGTTTTAAATCAAAGGGACACTGCCTGTGAGGCTGGGATATCACCAGATACCTTTAAAAAGTAGGCAAATGGCTTTTCTGAGAGCGCCTGTCTGCTGTGTCAGGAACCAAAGCACTAAAGATTGACTAGCACACCTTTCCCTTCCTCGTCCACTTTTCTTCATTATCGAGAATGAGCAAACAAAACCTGAAATAGGTGACAGATAAAAGCGAGAAGGGAATAAAATATTCATCATGGTAAAAGAAGAAAAAAATACCCAAGAAAATCAGTGAAGTGTTCGATCAGCTCTGAAAGCCTGTGCCTGTGACGGGTAGGGGGGCTGGAAATGATCATTATCGGGACGTTTGTTTTGGTGAGAACAGCAGCCGTGACAAATGGGAGAATTAAATCACTGTGGCAACGGTGTATTAGATGGCTGATTATGAATTAGTGGCAGGCCCCATGTTGCAGTTTCCCCTGTCACTGGGCTGTCACAGGAAGTTAGGACGCAGAGCTTTGAAACAGACATCTCGCTGGCCTCTGGGAATGCAGTGCATTGACCACTGGGTACTCATCCCAAACATAACACCTTTAGATTTGCACAGCTCAACTTTAAACAATCCATTCTCTGTAACAATTTTACTCTGGTTTCACATTTACACATGTTGGGTGCCCCCTGGTTTGGCTGCCAACTGGGAATTTCCCCACGGGCAGAATTAAAAAAATGTATATATATTTTTGTAAATGATTATCAGGCCAAATCCGTAGTCACGTTAGCTCTTATGTGGAATGACCGGATGATGTGTGCCAGAACCGTATTATCATGTGCATCCCTGTTTTATGCAGTATTTATACCAACCATAGGACAATAGCTACAGCTCTACATAACTTCAGCTGCTATCCAAAAAAGAACAACTCTGTTTGAGGGGTATTTCATTACATGTGGTGCCAGTAACTAGTAGTATATTATTACAATTTATTTTATTTTTTTTAAAGCCATGTCTAGACAAGTTTTGAGTTTTGTTTTAGAAATCTTTATACCATATGAATCTTTGGTTTCTGGGTCACCCACATCTTTTAAAGGAGAAGGGGCATAAAAACCCCTCAAAAGTAGTACATCATGTACAATGAGAAAAGGACATTTAAAGACAGTTGGATGTCACTGAAGACATATTTTCATCTATAATATTACATTTTATAACCCCAAACCCCAGTCTGGGGGTCTGTTGGGCCCAAAACTAAGCCCTTCTATGCTTAAGTAATATGGACATAAGGTTTGCCCAGGGTCCCATTAATTCTGTCAACGGTCCTGTCTATAAGAACGTGTTCTTGATATGAATGGACAAGGTGGCCTGAATGAGCTGTAATGAGCTTCAGTAAGTGTAAGTAAGTGTTCCAACCCTGAGACTGAAAAAAAAGATGACATTAAGACTTAAATGTTGTTTAAATAAAACATTAGGAAATAAAAAGATGTGATTTCAAAGGCTTAAAGTTGGCCATGGATATTTATGACTAAAGTGAGACATAAGGCTGTAAAGAATAGTGGAAAGCTCGGTTAGGTCTCAAGGGAGTCATAAACATGTTGACCATTAGTAACAGTTTCTGCTTCAGAAAGTAAAGAGCTGGAAGTCGTAAATCACCTCTAAGGCCCTGTCCACACTTTTACAGGCTTCTTTTTTATCTATACATTTTTCCATTAGTCTGCTTGGAAATACAAAATTGCAGTGTTAGATCACTTGTACTGTCTTTTCTGTTTTAGGGACTGAAAACTAGTTGAGACTATAACTAAGTGAGATAGAGTCCAGAACAGGGCAAAGTTCATAGGAAATAAGAGAACAAATGGTGATGAGGATAGGCTTGATCTGATCAGATTAGTTTATCAATTAACACGCAACAACTGGTGTCTCACTTTAATCTAACAATATTAATTAATTAGTAGCTTCTGTTGAACTACACCAAAAATATTGCAGACAGCCAAAAAGTTTATTTGGTGATAAAGTGCTGTTTAATTAATCATTTATTTCTATAAAAGGTGTGTTTATAAGTCTAAGTACAAGAAAACATGTAGTGCTATTGCAAAGTTAGTACATTGAGGATAACTGTAAGGCCATTCTAAATCGTAAATGGGCCCCAATGACACAAAAATGTAGCTGACTTTAAATTCTCAGGTTTATGTTCTTAACTCAGCACCAATACTAAGAAAATAACCCTAAACAATGGTTATAATGTAGTTAACAGTGTATATGCTCTCAAGCCAAGTCTATATAGTGTCTAGCTCCTAGTTTTCAAAGAGAACCTGCCTGCGGACTAAAGATAATAAGCAGTGGTCATCCAGGGCTTCTGCTTTAATGATGTATAAAAGGTGATATTAATCAAGTGGACACAGTTGGGGCAAGTGGCCATCTTGGCTTTCCTTTCCAGAGCCATTTCCCTTTGGAGCTAACATCAAAACTGGTAGCTGCCTCTCAGAGACTTTGAACAATTTCTCTCTGTGTCATTACTGGATACATTGGGAAGCATGTTGCTGTGTTTTGGCCCTGGGAGGTCTCTGGTTTACTCATCACAGCCTCGGTGGCCAAGTCGTGTAAGGATGCTATGTTACTCCCCTGCCGGTTTCTGCTGCTGTACAAATATTGACGTTCTCTGTCTCTATTCTCCGTGGAACACTGGGAGACAAGATGAAAAACAGAGGTACAGGTAGAAGACAACTTCTACTTTGCAGATAAAGAGGGGATGATTTCTGAAGAAAATATAAAAAGTAAGACAATGGAGACAAAAAACTGAAAAGAATAACCTTTATGGAATTAACCCGGTGCTTAACTGAGTTTTAACTATACCCAGCTTTAAATCCCCCAACTTTTATGAAGAAAACATTCACATGAAAATGGCTATATCTAACCTTTTTGACTATCTGCAGTGGTTGTAACATCACACTTTTCACTGAAACTTTAAATGTGTAGTAGGCCACACACATGGATACCAACATTGTCACCTCTTTATTCTTCTGTGGCAGGTAAACTGATTTGAGCCTCCCTGAATCTACTAATATTATAGCGCAATCAAGCTAAAAACCTGGTAAACACAGGTATTCAAACATGTTTTTTTCCCAGGATTTGTTTGTTTGTCAGTGCAGTGCAATTAATTAAATCACACTGACACGGGAATACACAGAGATGTAAACAGAAACAATACACGTGCTAACTGCTTATTAGCAAGTAGCATGTGTATGCAGTGTGTCTCTTCTACAGATATATATTTTTATGTGTGTGCGTGGTCACAGAGGTCACAATATGAGATGGGGGCTGCCGGCTGCCACGACCTGTCATTCCCACTCACTGTTGTTGCTTGTTGTTTTCCTTCCTGCTCGCGGTTGAAAAAGGTGCTTCACAAGGATCAGCAGCCAGTGGGTGTCATACGAGTATACGCTGTTTGCTCCCCTTCCCTTGTGCATTTACATATCTCTTTATACGAGGGGTATTTTTATGCGCTTGTGTCCTCGCAATCACATGCGATGATACTGGCATCTCCTAAGAGTGCTTCGACAGGCAGAAATCACGCAGTAGTTCAGTGGGAGCTCATGATGAGAGTTTCCGGCAGTTAAACTATATTTACACATCATCTCCGAAGTACATTACACCCCTGTGCTGGCTTAATAATACACCCCAAGATTAGAAATAAGAAACAAGCGAGCCTCCTGGAGCTACATTACCTGTAGTTCCAAGTTCAGGTTATCTCTGCAGGTGCGGTACATTTTCCATCTTTGCTCTATTCTTTGAGCTGATATATTCTCCCTCGTACATATAGCAGTACAATGCATTGTGGGAAATCACCACCTTATCTGTGCAGCAGCCCCGATAAATCTGCACGGCCTGGGGTCAACATCCTAAGTGTCCGAAGAGGAAATTAATTTGCGAGACGTCTATTAAAAGGCTAAAGGTTAGCAGTAAGGTGAAAATTAAAAAGAAATGTGGTGATTTAAACCCTCATAACCTTAGAGACAACATAAATATACAATGTTACAAAGTGGAAATGTGTGTCTGACTTAGCATTTGCCATACATCAGGTATTTGTGCACTGCTCCCTGGCACACTTTCTCCTATAAATGTTGAGTTTGCTTGTTTTGTTCTCCGTTCTAGCCTTCCATGAGCACAGAGCAGCCGCTGACCCACAGCCAGCATGAGGCCAGCGATGTGCTGAAAAACAAAAAAAGCATCCCCTTGGCAGAAAAAGCACAGACTGCTTCTGATTCTGTGGGGCAGAACAGACAGCTCCCATATTTAAAGCTGCCTTAATCAAACACAATATGTTAAATAAAATACAAAGCTGTTAGACCCTGGGTGCAGCCATTTCCCCCTAATCCATGTTTTACTTTTTCAAATATTATTCTCCAACAATTCAAAAATGGATTATAGGTTTAGGAAAAGCTAGATAATTCATTAAAGTACAGCCATTAATATTCACCTAAATTTTAGTGTTACTGATTGATTCTTGTCAAAACCTACCCAAGGCTTAGTGGATTATTCAGAACACATTTCTCTACATCTATTTTTCATTTCTAATTTCTGATTAAGTTCTAAAGCCTTACTTACACCAGAGAGGTACGGCAAAGGTCTGAATTCAATTTCTGAAGTTCAGATAACTGGGAAATATCTAGTGTTCATTTGCCACGAGATATGGAAGGCATAACACAACTTAGCAATGGTTTAGCTTACAACACCATATTTCATTAGATTTTGTTCAGTTTGGTTATAGTTCTTACTAAAAAAAGTGTAGCAGGAGCATTTCCTCACAAAAAGCAACCATGTAAAGTGATAATATTATGGTTTGAGCAAACAACTTAGAGAACTTTGCTTTGTTTTGTTTGTGGTAGGTAGATCCCCTACCTTTCTCTAAGCCCTTGCCTGTAAATCCCGGGTCTTCCCAGTCTGTTTTGGATATTTCTGATCCCATCTGCGCCGCCCGGGAATCCCCTCTTGCGTCCGTATGGTGACTGCCGACTTGATGCTTCTGCAGCATGCTGTCTTTCTCTGTGAAAAGTGTGACTCTTCCGTCTGTTTGGCCCTGGCAGTGAGCGTGTTCAAGCCTGGTGTCGCCCCCAGGCCTGCTGGTCACTCTGGTCTTGTTGCCCGACGCGCCCCCCATGAGGCCTGACTCAGCTACCAGCTCTGCGTTCTACACATAAACATGAAAAATAGAATTGAAAGTTCTCTCGTAGTGTTTTGACAGTGCTGTTATTATTAATATCTCATATTTTTATGTGTTCCAGATGACTTTTACAATTATTACAAGCCATGAAATTAAAGTAAATGGAGGGGAAATACGTTTGTTCAATCACTTTGTATTGTAGGCTCAAATCTGTGGGTGTAGTCTTAAATATTTGCACAGGATTAAATTTACTGTGGTTTGTGACATGTTGCTATTTCATTATGAATAAATGTAATACAATAATGATAGTGAGTATAATCACATTTTACATAGTTAGTGGCATTTAAGCAATTTGAGAGGCATTTTCTTTATACTAACTGACCATAGGGGTCACAACCCAGTGTTTGGCAATGGCTCTTATATATTTTAGATGGTTCACTCACTCAGCATTGCTCAGTGTGTCTGCTCTGGAAAGATGTAGGAACTGGGTTCAAGAAAGATTTAAAGGTCTTTTTTTCCAAAAACCTCTTTCCACTGAGAACATACAATACAATGATTTCATTGGTGTCTTTCATTTTGTATACTAAATATCATACTTATACCACATCTTGTACTTATACACTTATACATTTAAGGTTCATTGAAAAGCAACCAATATTGTTGACAACATTCTCAAATTATTAAAAAAAATATTATTAATCATTATATATATATTTTTAATTATTTATAATAAAGTTATCATAATAAATATTTAAATATTATTTTGCATTTTTTTCTTTTCATAATGTATATTGTTGATAACCTTTCTATAATTTTACTTTTACGCTAACCATAACCAGAAGCATTTCTTAAAATTTTGAATCGATAAAGCACTCCAGCAAAACCACAGATCTTTAGCATCTTGCATATCAGCGTTTAATTCAGGTTCATGTTACTTATTCAGGTGCTTGTATTGATGTACACTGTGTGTGTCTTACCAAGGCCTTGTCCCTCTGTGTAGCTCAACTTCTATTTGCACAAATATACTTAAATTTCATTGTTTGTACATGTCTCTGCTTTTAGTGAACAGCAGTACAGCAGAGTTATCTGTAGACCAGATTAAGACAATAGATTGGTGTAAGTGGAAACTTTGATCCAAGGCCTTTGCTGCTGCAGGGGATTCAGTGTTACAGACTACCTACTTTATTTGTTTTTCTTTATCTACCTCTGTAAACTATTTCTCTCCCATACACTGCATATTTCCTTCTTAGTCGCATTCCATTAAACTCTCCGTACTGTCCTCCTTGGCTTCACTGAAAACTGTGTGAAGCTTCAAACCTGGTCTGTGTAAGAGGGGGCTGCAGGGGCTCATTATTATGACTGTATTTGTGTCTCTTGTTTCTTTTCTTTTGCATTTTATACTTTTGTTCCCACTTCTATTTGCTTTATTCTCTGTAACAGAGAATAATTAACATAACTAGTACCTCTTTTACTTTGTGCCATTTTATCATTTCAGATGGTAATTTCTTTCTTTTTTTGTGTTTCTGTTTTGTTTTTGGCACCAGCTCTGTCTCAATTACACACTTTGTCAGTTTGTATAGAAATGATTGACATTAGCACACCATTAGCACACCGCCTGTGAATACTCTTTTTTTTTTTTCCTTTAGATAATTGTGTAAAGATGATAACATGTGGATTTACATTTTCTCTCTTGTTGGGGTTTCTATTGTGTAAAGGTGTGTAGAAGCTGATAGCACTGAGGGAAGGCGAGTGTTGTTGTTGTTACACCACATAACCTTGATTGCACATCACATTTAGTAAGAATGAAGTGAGAAGATAAACAAATAATGGGCTTCTTCAACGCTGACCTTGTCTCTTTCACTAGATTCAAGAGATTTTGCACGGCTTTGTTTTCATCAGTCACTAACTTGTGTTTTATTCTGTCTCTTATATCTGCAGGCGCTGATCTCTTCTCCAACTGCACTGAAGAGTGTAAAGCACTAGGCCACTCGGATCGCTGCTGGATGCCGTCCTTTGTCCCGTCCGACAGTCGCCAGGGGCCGGACTATCGCAGCAACCTGCACGTCCCCGGCATGGACGCCACGCTGCCCGACACTGAGGTACCGTCGTCCGTCAACCTGTCCGACCAACTCACCGTCACCTCGTCCGCCGCCTCGTCCAACGATAGGTCATTCTCCACCTTTGGCAAGGACGGTCAGAGGTCACAGTCACACCACAGCCTACACCATCACCCCCATCAGAACCAGCAACAGTACAGCTCCAGCACGCTAGAGAGGAAAGAATATGATAGGGGGACGCTCCCGTACAAACCTACCTTTCTCTGTGAGTATCAGTATGAAACTTCCCTGGGACCTCTAGACTTCGGTCTGGTCCAGCACAGATACTAAAGGAGAGGCCTCTTGATTCTGATCTGGACTTTTTCAAACACCACTTATATATTGCTTTATTTCTTCTATTTTAAGAAGTTTGTTGTATTTTTTTATTTGTAAATTTATATTTTTGATGAATGTAAAATGTAATCCAGTGTTGCTAACTCCCCTCTTCACCAAAAACCTGCTTCAAAGCATTCTAACCCAATCCTAACCTTCAACACTGTGTGTAACCATGTGACATTTATGGAATAAACTATAAATTTGAATTGGAATGCCTTTTTGTTTCTTTTATACCATTTCCTTTTATTCTCTAAATTCTCCCGGAAAAAAACAAAACAAAACAAAAAAAACTATCTGATGCTCATGAGCAAAGGTTGAAGTCACACAATCACTCTTCATATTTGGTTTCAATCCAAGAGCGAAAGATTAATTTCAGCACAGACAGAGAGAGAATGTAGCTAGATTTTATCAGGGCACAATAGGACATCTGTAACCATTTGTTCAACAAGAGTTCTGCTTGAGCACGATGACTTCCCTACTGAATAGCTCCAAAGGTGAACAGCACATCCTACGCTACTTCTTTGGTTCGCACGGATTGGAGTCCATTCTGTTCTAAAAAAGGTTGTGTATCTATATACTTGCTCATGAATCAATACCTGGTACAGAATGGAAAAGTCTCTGTGAACTACGGGGTCAAAAATCTCCTGTTGGGAAATGTCATCCGGCCCAGATTGAGGAAACTATTACGACAGGAGGAGGTTTTTAATTTGACAAGTAAAACATATCGATATCCGCTGCAAAGAAAATGAAGATTGCATTTTAAAGGAGCTGAAAAGGATTCTTTAGAAAAGGACATTCCCCACTTTCAAATGCTTTCCCAGCTCCCTACATTAGATAAATATTCCATTAGCTCTAAGAGTAGGGAATGGATTTGATACACACATTCAGTAGAGAAGTCATTTCCAGTCAAATCACCACCATGTCAACCACCATCCTCCATGATACTGCATGCTGAATGTTGGCTGTTTTTTCTCAGGTAAATGATGAGCATGATATCTTTTTTGTCTTAGCGAACAGAACCTAGCAATTTTCCCTTTGCACGTCAGGACTGTATGAAAAATAATTGCTATTTAGCCTTTAGGTGCTAGCGCCCGCTTCGCTCCAAATATGCTGCTATGTGCGTTTGCTCATCTAGGCTGCCTCACAGGGTTGGGATAAATGCATTGCTTATTCACTCAGTCCAAAAACTTACAACTTTGTTTTGTTACAATTTCGGTATTTTTTTTTTTTTTTGTCTGCTAAAACAAATTGACTCCCCACTGCAATGGTGAAGGGCTTGTTGTTCATCAGTCTGTAGAAAATATAGCCCCACAGGCTGAAGCTCTATTAACAAGTAGACCTCATGTTCTATTTTTAAAAATAGCACCATATCCTTCCACAGTATCACTCTGATCACCAGGGTTGCCTTGATAAAGCGTTCATAAATGTTTAATGATCCATTTATAGATAATTAATGAAGCAATTAATGGTGTGTGTATTTTCTGTCCATGCATTATGAAGTCGCCAGATTTTGACCATTTATCTTCACTGATGTTTTTTTTTGTTTTCTACCATTATACACTAGCTTTTATATATATATATATATATATATATATATATATATATATATATATATATATATATATATATATCATCTAAAAATTACTTCAGAGGGAGATAGACTCCTTTGTGGCATGTATCCTTAAAGAGACAGTACTTGAAACAAACAATTCTCAGGGGACCAGTGTCATTTGTCTTAACAAGTGTGTTCTTGTGTCTTTGCAGCCCACAAAAGGATTTGCTAGCTCATTCCACGTGGACCTGTCGGAAACAGCGTGAATTACTGTACTTAGACCACCAACACTGATGTGAACTGGAGTAATTGACAGTATAAAACAGTAACCTGGACAACAGCAACCTTGGTTTAAACTTCATTATCATGGGTGGCCAAGTGTAACAAAAGCCTCAGCAGCCCAGTGGTCGCCAGGATGGGATAACAAGAGGAATTAATACTGAGTAGCTGTATAAAGCTCTAGATTTCTGAAGAGCAATCTGAGGCCTTATATTCCTCTCAGCAGGACTGAGATTGGGCCGAAACACGTCGGTGAAGATTACATGTCATCAGCAAATAGAGAACAGATCCCGGAATATCAACCCAAGATGGATTGAGGGATTTTTGGCTCTCTCAAATGTTTTTTGCTTTTTTATTTTCAAAGAGAAGGTTGGCCTCTAGAGATCTGTGTGTGCCTGTTTACATAAAAAAAACAAAAAAAAAAACATCTTTCTGTACAAACTTCAACCAACATCACACGGAACCCTTTAGCTATTTTTACGGTCATTACTACGCCAACTGTACAGAGACTGTGAGAGACTTCGGGGCGCGTTCCTGGCAGCCACAGTGTGCTCCAGACAAGACAATTAGACAGAGCGAGAGCAGCAGGTGTTGTACAGGTATAAAATGACAGAGAAAGAAAGAGGACAAGCAGAGCTGGTGATGTGCAGTAGTATAAATTCTGTATCTCTGTTTTTTTGACTTGACTGTCTTTATATAACTTTTCCTCTTTTGTTTCCTTTGTTCTTTCTGTGTGGTTCAAATGTGCAAGCTCTAACGTATTACAGTTAGACAGGAACAATGCTTTCCAGAGTCGGGTTCAGTCCTCTTTCGAGTTTAGCCACTTCAGGAAGGAGATCTGAACAAATGTCTTTGGACAGGAAACTGAGCTAAATCCTTACTTTATTGTGCAGTTTATCAATAAAATCTCACAAATATGAATGTTCTCATTTCTAAACTAGTGACTCTTAATGCTAGTTACCTTCCTGAGCTGACTGAGGTGAAAGTGAAATGACCAGGATGTGATGGCATTGGCTCAAACATAAACAATCACACATTCAATGTTTTTTATCATGTGTGCAAAGTGTTTACTGTGCTATTTTAAAAAGCTTATAGATGAATATAAATCTCTATATATATAAAACTATATATATATACAGTATACCTTTTTTCTTAAATTGTGTAACCATTGATCAATTTACACTTCATTGTGTCATTCAATCTAATAAGAACAGTTTACTACAGTTGCATTGATTCAAATGAGGGCCAAAAAGCAAACCCCGTCACACCGAACAAGTATTGAGTTGTGGTTCTTTTTGAATGTTACTTTTCACCGTTTACAGACACTGGGCCTTCTTGTGTGTACCGACTACACCGGTTCAGTTTCATCGGCCTGTTGTGTAATTTTCAATATCAGAATATGTGTACATGTACAGGATCCAGTCCCCATCCCGAATCTATCCCGACCGAGCTAAACCTTTTACAGTCACACAGACAGATTTGAACACAACATCCACACACACACACCCACACACACACACACACACACACACACACACACACACACACACACACACACACACACACACACACACACACACACACTAAAGGTCAAGTGGTGATAAATAAACAATGTCATCTAAGTTCTTCAGTGTGTGTTTTGTTGCATTCAAACTTGAAATAATCCTTTGCTACTCACCAGTACTTCATAAACAAAACAACAAGAAGAAAGAATGATGGTTTATTTATTCTTGACAATAAGCTGCTTATACTGAACTCTTAAAAAAATCAAAAGTGTTATTTTCTGAAAACACTTATATTGTTATATTGTTATAACTGCTGAAGTATCAATACAACAAAATATGTTTTGTTAATATTAAAGAAGGCAAAACAGTAATTACATAAAACAGTTGATTTTATTTTCAATGCCAAGATTCATTTTTCAAGACAAAAAGATGTGAAGGTGAATTTTAACTCTAAATTAAATATGAGTGTGAATGGTTGTTTGTCAGTGTATTCCTGTAAGTAATAGCCCTGCCATTAACTGTCAAGGATGTACAACCAAAGCAGATGGTATAGGCTCCAGCCCTCCATGAGTTCTAAATGAAAAGAAGAAAAAAAATATATATAAAGAAAGAAAAATAAAGAAATAAAAGAATAAAGAAGAATGACAAAATATCCATCCATCCATCCATCCATCTTCTACCGCTTATCCGGGGCCAGGTCGCGGGGGCAGCAGTCTAAGCAGAGACGCCCCGACTTCCCACTCCCCAGACACTTCCTCCAGCTCTTCCGGGTGAATACCGAGGCGTTCCCAGGCCAGCAGAGAGACAAAGTCCCTCCAGCGTGTCCTAGGTCTTCCCCGGGGTCTCCTCCCGGTGGAATCCAGGAGGCATCCGAAACAGGTGCCCGAGCCACCTCAGCTGTCTCCTCTCCTCTCTGTGGAGGAGCAACGGCTCTACTTTGAGCTCCTCCCGAGTGACCGAGCTTGTCACCTTATCTCTAAGGGAGCGCCCCGCCACCCTGCGGAGAAAGCTCATTTCGGCCGCTTGTATCCGGGATCTTGTTCTTTCGGTCATGACCCAAAGCTCATGACCATAGGTGAGAGTAGGAACGTAGATTGACCGGTAAATCGAGAGCTTTGCCTTACAGCTCAGCTCCTTCTTCACCACGACAGACCGGTACATCGACCGCATCACTGCAGAAGCTGCTCCGATCCTTCTGTCAATCTCACGTTCCCTCCTTCCCTCACTCGTGAACAAGACCCCAAGATACTTGAACTCCTCCACTTCAGACAGGATTTCACCACTACCCTGAAAAGGACAAGCCACCCTTTTCCGACTGAGAACCATGGTCTCAGACTTGGAGGTGCTGATCAGCATCCCAGCCGCTTCACACTTGGCTGCAAACCGTCCCAGTGCACACTGAAGGTCCTGGCTTGATGGAGCCAACAGGACAACATCATCTGCAAAAAGCAGAGACGAGATCCTGTGGTCCCCAAACCAGACTCCCTCCGGCCCCTGGCTGCGCCTAGAAATCCTGTCCATAAAGATAATGAATGACAAAATATATAGAGTTCAAACCCTGGTCGACTCAACTCTGGTCTTTCTGTGAGGAGTCTGCATGTCCTCCATGTGTTAGCGTAGGTTCTCTCCGGGTACTCCGGCTTCCTCCCACCGTCCTAACGCATGCATGTTTAGGTTAACTGGCAACTCTAAAGTGTCACTAGTGAATGAATGTGAGAGTGAATGGTAGTCTGTCACTGTTTCTAAATTGTAGCCCTGCGACTAACTGGCCATTGTCCAGGGTTTACCAAAGTTGCTGGAATAGGCTCCAGTCACCCGCGACTCTAACGACCAAGCAGAAGAAAATGAATGAATGAATATCCAAAGATGTGAAAAAACAACAAGTAAACAATTTAATGTTAAGTTATATCATTATTTTTAAAAAAGTGTATGAACTAATTGCAACCAAGATAGTCCCTTAAAATTGGAACATGTTTATGACTTGAAACTTGTGCAGACTTTCACTGTTTATAGCCAATGGATTGTCATGAAAAGATATTTAGCTATCCCAGATGATTCTTATTGGCCTTTCAAGATGTAGTCACCATGGTTTTGCTCCACTTCCCTCATTCCCTGACCCCAATAGCTCATCAAAAAAAAAAATTTTTGCTTCTTCTGGTGCATATCACTCTAGCCGTCTGTCCATATCTCTTTCAAAAATGACCCTACATCCCAAACCTTATACTTCACTTCAGAATGATCTCCACATGCCCTGGCATCATCTCATAGTCACAAGGAGTAGACTGGTATTTGGGCTTTAAAACAAGTGAGAGGTCACAGGGGAGACTTTTTTCTGCCTAAATACAGTGATGATCTGTCCGCGTCTGTCACGGGATAGCCTTCCTTTACAGCGAGTGATCCATGAGACCACAGCATGTGACTGATGTGGTGCAGCAGAGACTATACATGCCCTTTGGGGTACTGATTCAAATCTACACCATAAACTTTCTGGACTATTTATTTTTAAGAGTAAAATTAGGTCAGACAAAATAAAGACAGCAGAGCATTTGGGGAAGATATTCTCCAAGGCTAATAATCACATACACATTAGAGATTTATTTTTTTTATATATTGAGCCCTATTTAGGTTACAATCAGGCCATTTTACTCTGTTGTTATGTTAGTTAACCCAATTATCTCCAAATGCAGCCTTACAACAGAAAATTCTTTATAGTTATAGAGGAAATACAATTTATGGAATGAATGATTTTAGAAATGATTTTGGAGGAAAATTAAGCATTTACTATATTGTAGTGTTAAAATATTTTTTCCATGTTTAAAATTGTACAAAAAACAGAACAAAAAATTCTGCTCTGTATCCTCTGTGTCACTTAACAAAGGCTTAAAGTACGAGAAATAGTATGTGATTTAGTGAGGAGTGAAAGATCCCAACCAAGTAAATTGTAGGGACCAGCAACCACTGGACCAGACACTGGCTGTGTATAGTCCCTTATCATCACCATATAGGCGGGTTGCTACAATATTTAATGAAGGGGGACTTCTGTAATAATCTCTGGTAAGACTAGAAAACATGAATCATACAAAATAATAGATAAAAATAAGAATGTGTATCATACTCAGCTGCTCTTCACACATTATTTAATATAAGGGCCTTGTTTTGTTGTGACTGGATTATTGTGACTCTCTTTCCAAGAAAACAGTTATTTTCCTTTAAGAAATGTAACAGAGTGTTAGCAATTTCAACAAATAGCATTGTTCTTTGCTGACAACTCACACAGAGCGTCTATTCTGCTTGTCCACATTTGAGTTCCTAAATGTTTGAATACATATTGAAAATGGCACAATATAGTGGTCTGTATAATGGTATCGGCTAGAACCTTTACAACTCTCTAAGTATAATTTATGGCTCTTTCTAATGTGTTTAAGTAAGTTTATGCAGACAACAATGTGATGCTGGTGTCTAAAACTGATGTAAAACAGTGTGAGCAGTTTCTTAAGTGTATTTGAAGATACAATAGCAAAGAAATTCTAGGAGCAAAGATCAGAAGTTATTTACTTAAAAAAACAAAAATGACTGTGAATACATATCCATTAATCAAAAAGGTCACCAAATGAAAATGCTTTGTTCATATTCTAAGCCCAGACAGAGAAAAAAAAAAAAACAACTGTGTATTTAAACAATGTAACCTCACTCATCCACACTTTGTTTGACTGGTTCAATGATACAAATGTTGACTTAGCAGGGCAAGCATGCTGACCCGCAGGTGGGCACTGACATTCCTATCAGTGACCCGACCTGGTCTTGGTGTCCTTCAAGGCGCCTCGCTGACACAAACAGAGAGTCATTAGAGCTGAATCATCCTGTCCATGTCTGCTCTCGGTACAAGGTTGAGTGAGGTGACTGGCCGTCTGTCTGTGTGAGCCTCTGAGCCCGTCCCTCATATTCTTCCGTGGCAGATGCACTTCATTACTCGGGCTAAATAGACTTTCAGGAGAACCCATCAGCCATCATTTACACAGGCCGGCCCTATCACCTTTCACCAAGGCTGTATCTTATTGTGGACAGCGACACTTTCTCGCCTACGCCTAAAGGCCTGAGCTGGAGACAAATTGGAGGAGCAAGTTAAAATGAGACACTGCCATTTTCCAGATGTGATTTTTTTTGGATGTAATTTCAGCAAAAAGAAAGAAGAATGGAGCCAAAAACATAATGTGACCCACGGACTGTGTGATTGGTCCCCATTATCTCAATAAATAATGGACAGTGATTGGTCAAAATAGCTAAATAAATATATAAATCTGTATAGTTAAAATAGCTTATTTATTCTACAGAAATGGATGTGAAATCTAAACAATATATTGGGCAGTGTTAATTTATCCTTTTTTTTAGTGAAGGGGAAAGTAAAGCATCCCTATGGAGCCAGTCAAAATACAGCTTCTTCAGATTCCTAACATGCTGCCTCAGAACAAAGTATCGTCTAAGCACATAATGTACAAACTGTACAGTACTCTCTGCCTTACTTTAGCTCGTTCTTATCCTTTGGTTACGTACAGTCTCTCAAGATCCTAGGGGTCTATTCCCTTGCCACCTCATCAGACCAGAGCAGACAGCTATTACAGTATGTGCTCTGATGCCCATTTCTCCTCCCATCTCTTTCCTTATCAGCTGGCCGCTTGGTCTGCAACAATCTATTGACCTGAGACATACGTAGCTGCCCCAAGTGGCTTACGCACTCTCGATGTACCAGGGAATGCCTGCAAGCTTTCCACACAGCAAAGTCTCTTACCATGACTGTTCATTTTATTCTTTTCACCTCAGGTAAGGCATGTTTGACATTGTGTTTGCCACCTGTGCCAAATAGATGTCTGGGTGGTGTCACAGTGTCAACATGTTACAGGGACGTCAGCCCAAATCAGTTTCAGTTCACTGTGGAGTCTAATCAGTCATGATAGCACATTAGACTCACACCTTTAAAGCAAGTATTGGTTGCCAACGCGTCGCATGTAATGCATAATGAAGCATCAAAAGCCCAAAGATTATTCCTTAATTAAATCAGTACCGGAAATGACTTTGTGCCAGGACAAAACACTTTTAATTATGTTTTTGATTAGACAAAACATGGCAAATTAATTGTTGCTTTGACTCAACAGGGAATGATGATTGTCTAAAGTAGACTATTCATTCTTTCCTTCATGTAGTTGTCCTTCAGTCTGATTACAGATGCTGTTGACAGCATGTTTTACAGTCCGATAACTCCCGGACCAGGAAAAACCATTCCAGCCAAAATTACCTTCATCCGCACTTTTCTTATCTGCTCCCGGAATGAAAGGAGACAGGTACTTCAGAGATTCCCCAAGATGACCTTCCCTGAGCCACTGAGGCCACAGGTACCGCAATCTTTATTAATCACATATAAAAATGGATTTTATTCATATGTCAAACATTGATAATATCATTTAAGATTCTAGAGGAAGGTCTTTTGCCAGTGCAACTCTTCCACAATTTTTCTATTCCCCTTTGTTCTTTACCATGTTGTAGCTTATTGTTTTAGATTTATGGCTGCAAACTTTACACTTAAGCCCATACTAAATTCTTTAATTAATCTTCTCTACAGCTGCAACAAGCTTTGATAGAAGAAGCCTCCTAGGTAGGATGTTTAGGCAGACTAAACATAGCAGAGCATTTAAATAAAGCCCTGTTAAATAACAGAGCAAAAATACAAAGGGAAGTGCATTTCATTAATCAGGTCAACTCTAACACAGCTTTAGATAAATGAATGCTAATGGTAGTCCACGTTCACTGCATGGATAAAAAGACTTGCTAATAACTACTTAAAAGGCAAACGGTACCAACTGCCAACTGCCTCTGCTGGACTGCACTGATACATTTCTACACACATGAAACTGAAAATATAATAATTACAGCTTTTGTTTATTTATTTACTTTACTTGTTGAGGAGGCAGGGATCCACACAAATTTTAGAAATACTCCTCTAATCTGACACACATTTGCTACAACACACCGAGGACTCACAAGGCCTCAAACAGTTCGCCTTGAGCCACCAATCCCTCTCATTTGATATTCCGGGTGGGAAGTTGTGAGTTGGTAACCTGCGGTGACGGAATCAGGCCTCTGACTCACTCCCTGACCTCGAGGGGGAAACAACCCTGTGGAGGACAGACCTCACCCTCCAGCGCCACGCTAACAGAACCCACTTGACAGAGACAAACAGACTAACCGCCGTGCAGGGATGTCTACTAGAAAAGAGCAAATGCTACTGAGAGCAATAGCAGTGAACAGGCAGGAGGAAAAACAAACATGGATGCAGAGGCTGTAATGTATGGGATGATTCAAGCCTAGCTGCTGAGCAAGATACTCCATATTAAACACTAAAGGTTTATTATAAGTCTTCTTCGTAAAGTGTTTAGAAATTGTTCCTAACTCAATATTAAATGATTATCAAGACACAAACACATTTTTGTAAGTAATCAGGCTCACTGTTTGGCAAGATAAACTGTTTTCCTCCCTTATGTTTACTTATCATACCTCACTATAAAACTCAGCAACCCATTAATAATCATTTTAAATTAAAATCCCAGGGTACACATTATTTTCATCAAAAGATTTTTGTTGACATTTCAGGGCAGCAATTTTGATTAACAATAGGAATTCTATTCCTCATTTTATTTGTAGAGGTGTAGCCATCACCTTGAATTAATCCCACTATGACTCTTAGCTTCAGTTTAAACACCCCTAGCCTACAAACTAAAGCAACTTTAGAGGGTCAAAACTCACTCTTCCTATTAGGTGTAGGCAAAGACAGTTGAATATCCCCAAAGTGGGCACTAACATTTACAGTTACATACATAGCCTTAAATAATGTAATGGTGGACTCGTCCATGTATTAAGAATATCTCACAACATCAACTCAACTTTACGCACATATTAGGATACACATTTAGTCAGAACTATCCAATGTATTTGTAACAAAGTGTTTACAGTATATCAGGTACGTTTAGCCATTCCCATGACCTGGAAACAGCTTGCTAAATTTCACGTTTTTCAAGTTTGTGTGAATCCAGTAAACTAACATCTTGTGTTAAATATTAACATATTCAGTTAGCTCAAGAATATAGAATACTTTTGTTTATGTTGTGTCTGTTAAAAATGGTAAAAGCTGAGCAGAGAATACAGGTACATGAGAAGTTCATGATCCTGGCACAAGGGATGGGTAAAGCTGCAGTTGCTGACTCAAAGGTTGGCATTCGTTTCAAGGAGATGTGTCAGGAGGGAGAGGGAGTTGGTGAGGGCACCAGGGTCGGCTGTAGGGTGGTGTAACAACAAAGCATGTAGCCTCTAGAGACTGACCTTATCTCACGCCTTGTATCTAACCCCTTTTACCTTTAAACCCCGCAGATGCAGGTGCACAGATGCCAAGTGAAACACGCGGGTAGGCTGTTGTGTTTTTCCACTCCCCCAGTCATACCCCCCTGGAAAGAGAACACCTGGTCCCAAAGAGAGGAGGGGAAGGGATCACAGTAGCCACCTCTTGTCTATGTCTACTGTTCTCAAATTCACCATGCACTACTTCTTTCTTTCCTCTCTCGTTCCGCTGTCTAGCTTTCAGCTGTCAGACTGAGAAATGGCAGGCGAGACAGGGGTCTTCTGCCTGGGGAGATGGACAAGAGAGGACAGAGGCCTCCAGACACGCATGTGCTGGAACACACACGCACTTGAAGGCACTAAAAATGTACTCCATGAACCAACATACACTTGCCAACCAGGGCAAACACACATTGTTTAAAGCAGCAGTATGTTACTGTTCAGAATATGCAACCAGTAAAGGATTCTTTCTGCAAATGCCTTTAGACTGTCATTATATGGATCATACAACGTGTGATAGTTGCATCTATTTGATTCTCCTGAGAGGGTAATGTGGCTGTCACGCAAGTTACAGAAGGTTTCATGTTGGGGAACCATCAGAATGATGTAATGCCTTTTTAATTTTTTTGAGGTTATGTAGATGCTAAGCTGTTTTTGACCGTATGGGTTAATAATGGGTTCTATGTCGAACCTGGTGACCCGCACATTCTGGAAGATGCCAAACCAAGGACCAAATACGTTAAAGCATAGTGAGCCAGCTGATTGAGAATTGTTTTTAGTGTAAAAACTTGATTCAGATCATTCTTATAAATGTTTTATTTTTTTGTTGGATTGTGTGACAAAAACAAATGCCTTACACAGATATTTTACGTTGATTGCAATCAAAACTGAATAATGAGGTTGGAACGTCAGATAAAAATCTTCTTTAATTATGATGCAACACAAAGATCCTGATTAGCAAGGAACTGTTGGAAAACCAAGCATTTTACAAATAGTTTCTTGTGGAAGAATACTACGTTAAATTATGCAATGTTGTGTAAACACTAGTCTGTATACGGAATAGCAGTGTCACCATTGTTTCCTGATAATTAATAGATTGAGATTCATTCGATCGCAAGGGAATATCCATCCAACAAGCAGCTCGTCATTGCCGTGACAAGATCAAAGACATTGTAAGAAGTGTCTCTGAACTTTGTTTCAGACACAGTATGATGAAAGTTCAGAGTTAGTGTGTGTTAGCGGTCTACTTACTCGTTATTCATCAAAAACAGACCTGTGCCTCTGACGATATGGCCTCGTCAAAACTGATGCAACCTGACGCCCAAAATATATGTCTCCCAGCTGATCAAAGCACACCCAACATAATATAGTGCACTACAGAGTCGAGCTGACATAATAAGACTAGACACCTACGCTCTCAAATCTTAGTTGGAGATATTATGTAAATATAAACACAAAGTAATAAAATGCACTTTTAAATAAATCCATTTTTATAATTTTATCAACTTGTGACCTTTTAATATCTGAACTACGGGTGAGCAAAAAGCAGGCTTAATTTAGAACAGGCTTATATTTCATTTTATTGCATAATCATATTGTTTGTTTAAGCATTGTCTGATATGCTTCCATTTAATCTTTCATTCGTGGTGTCTTTTTACTATCAGTTACTTTCTGTTACTATCTGTTTTTCTATGTTTTTGCTATCACAAATCTTAGATGAAAAGTTTAAAATCTTAAAACTGTGACTATATTCTTATCTGTATAATTGTTTGACTTAAATCTATGCTAAACAGAAGACAGGCGGTAGGGATTAATCTGCTCTAATAAAGGACCAGTAAATTGTTGTCTGAACATTTGCATGAATTACAGAAATCATTTGAGAACTAGGTGGTGAGACTGAAAACTCCTAAAATGGTTGGTAACTAAAACCTGACCCTTTTTGAAATGGGTTATTCGTCATTAGTGTACATCTGGCTGTGGAGCCAATTTTGTGGCTCAGAGATGACACTGTACATATGGCAGGATTGTGGGTGGCTTCCACTTCACCTTGTGAACCCCCCCCCCCCTCAGGAACCCTCAGAACTGATGCTATTCAAAAGCTCATGTCCTTTTTTGTTGTCACATTTAACATTTAAATACATGATCCTTTCAAGTGTTTATAACTAAATCTTATACCTGGTTTACGTAAAAGTAGATATCTCACTGAGTCACTGGCATATTGTCTGTCCTCTGGGGCAACTGTTTGCTTGTGTGAATAGCTCATCACTTTTGAAACAGAGAAAATCGGCACACAAGGCTGTTAAACAGTAACATGCAATTCCATGTGGATTTCATAGCTTTTGGCTCAGGGTTCTTTCCTCCGTCTCAAAGTGTCGTTGGAGAGACTTTGAGGGAATAATATTCACTGAGAGGTAATAGGGACACAGGCAAGAAACAATAACTTTTTTTTTATATAAGACTATGTCAATAATAATTATTGACACACAGAATGTAAATAACAGTGATAAATGAAAGCCAGGTCTAGGTTTAATGCAGTTGATGTAGTTGTGTTTAGTTCGGTTTTAAAACATTTAGTCATTGTTCACACAGAAATACAATATATTAATATTCTGTTGTGGTCTGCATTAAGGCTGCAGTTTTTGATCAAGAGAAGGTCAACTGAGACCATGTCAAGAGGTGGACATGAGGCAAAGGAAGAGAAACCAGGAAAAGTCCAGAATTTATTACAACTCCAATTGAACTACTTGTGAGTGTCATGAGTCCGTGTTTCTCCTCAATCAGTAATGAAGACATGCTTCCTTTCCACATAAATAAATGCCGCTATTTGCTGATTTTGCAAGTCAGAAACCTTGACAAATTGGTAATCCTCATTAGGCAATGAGGCCAGTTGCAAAATCTATGCCTGCACTAAACAGTGCTTTGGCCCTTTGTGTCAAAAACTTGTTTTGCAATAGCTTTAGTAGATCAGGCCCCAAGACCTTTAAAGGACTTGAAAATAGTCTTGTATGTCTAGCTGAGAATAATCTACTGTTCTACAATGTATACACAAAAGTTACAAGGGAGACAGTAGCAGTGGAGGAGGAGGAAATTGTATTCTAACACTGTCAGTCACAACAGGAAACCTCCTGTGTGACAGCCCTGTGGCACTTTGATCGCACATAGCATGTGGAGACAAGAGGAAACAAGCCCTGTGTGCCCTCAGAGAGAAAAGGCATGGCCGGTCGGTTCCTGGCAGGTGACACTCTATGTGTAAACATGTAGTGACACTGCAGAAACAAACAACACCAAAACTTATTCAAACTACATCAGCTACACACAATGCCTGTTCAATGTCTGTTGCCTGCCATTACATCATTTGATAAAATGTGGGATGTGTGCGCTAAGTGGGAAGCAGAAAGGAAGCACTGCACTGTTGGGGGGCTGTACAGGATGTGTTGTAGCATACACAGTTGTTAGTACCATTTCTGCTTCAGCACACATACCTGTTTTATTAGTCATTGACATCCACTATGACCTTTGTGAAAGCCGCTTTCCTTCAACACAGTTTGCAACTTATGTTATTTATGCAGTAGAAAAGTCTCCCAAACAAGCTTATACACCATGAAAACCTTTCAGCTCTAAGGTCTCGTTCTGTAAAGAGGAGTATTTTTTTTAGAAAGACACTTTCATTGTGTCTATGCGTGTGTTCATTTGGTTACTCTGGAGTATTGTGCAGTATTTCATTTCAAGCACAGAGCAGGTGAATTTATACTGAAGAGTACAGCCATTTAGTGCAATATTATACTGCCTCAGTCTTTTTCTTCATACTGTATATAAAACATAATAGAGTTCACACTGAATGGAACTTGTAGAAGAAAATAAGGAGTGTACGCTGATGGCAGGTAAAGAAAAATCAAATTGACAAGAAACAGAAATACACAAATGGTTCGGAACATAAAAATGGAGATGGAATGATCTTGTACAATCATGTTGCTTAAATGGGCAGACACTATGGTCAGTTAAAAGATGCTGAAGGTCATACTTTTGATAGTTGTAGTTTATCCAGTTTGGTTCCAAACTTTCAGAGCTGCAGATAAACAGGAAAAGACATAGTGCCCTTTGGTGACTTTTGCAGAAAGTCTAAATGGCAGATCCAACATAGAAATAATTTGTTGATAGGCTTAGCTTATTTGTGGGCATTTTGCAAGTGGTTTTATAAGTCCGAGGAACCTCTAATGCTGTAGGTTTACTGTAGAATGCATTTAATAGCAACAGGAAGTCAGTCTGGGATTAATTAATGGTTCTGTGAATGGTTTCATTCAACCTGTAATATTTTTCTGTAATAAGAAATACATTGATGTGACCAGTACTGGAAGAGACTGAACAACCGAATTTCCCCCTGGGTATTAATAAAGTCATTTTGATTTTGAATTGAATTTGAACAGAATAATTTATTAAGCTTATCCAAATGTGCAGACTGTGTTAAAATACTTTACTCTTCAGCTCATCTCCAGATGTGCTGTGCATAGCATAAAGATGTGGTCAGAAAGTGTTGGTCAGTGAGGAAATGTTACAAAAGTAATAATAATGGATTCGATTTCTATAGCGCTTTTTTCCCCAAGGAACTCAAAGCGCTTAAGCATTCACTCCACAGTCACACACTGGTGGTGGTAAGGTACGTCTGTAGCCACAGCTGCCCTGGGGCAGACTGACAGAGACGTATTGGCCTCGCAGACCACCAAACACACTCACACATTCATACACCATGAGCTGTGACACTGGAGGCAAGGTGGGTGAAGTGCCTGGCCCAAGGACACAACAACAGAAACCCCAGCTTTCTGGTCAATGGACCCTACTCTACCACCTGAGCCACTGCGCCCCTCATCTGAAAAAGGTGAGCTCAACAGTTCTTTTGAATCTATTAAATCCATATAGTTTTTTTATTTTATTTTTTCCAATACTGTTAATGTTTGTGCTAACTTCAAACAGGGTGAAATGGAAAAAAAAGATTTTGAAATGAGAGTGTTTGTTAGTCATAAAGGCCATTTTTTTATTTAGCTTCCAATGAAAAAGAGAGAAAAAAATGCTGTAGGAGCATTTAGGGTGACTTTGAATCAATAAAAGTGTTTTGTAATTGAGTTGAAAAGAAGCCACCAACCAATTTCCTGCATTTTACTTTTTTGAGTATTTTATCTGACTTCAGCTTTGAGGTCCTAATGTGAAAAAAGAGGAATGCAGAGAATAAAGGCATATCAAATATACCTGGGTGGCAGTACTGAAGTCTTTTACGCATAATCAAAGGATGTAGGGTTTATCGACCATTGGAGAGCACAAACAATAAACAGCCTAACCAGAGCCCCGAGAGCAAGAATGTTTCAGCCAACCAGGGGCAGGTCTCCAAGGTTACATGTTGTATTTAATCCCCCAAACCCCCAATAGGCCCGGAGCTGGAAGAATTTTTGTTGATGTCTTGGCTTGTTTGCACTCTGTGTGTTTTGTGCATCGTCTTCCCCAGAGCCACTGTTAAACCCCAATGACATCAGCAGCCATGTCTCATTTCCCCATTACAAAGGTCCCACTATAACGCAGTGTGTCAGAGCTGGACTTACACACACACAAACACACACAAATGCAAATCCAGGAGGAGGGAGCAAGAGCGCAGGAAAAATGCACAAAAACAAATTAAAACAAGTGCAAGATAGGCTTTTCATTTGAATTACCATATTCAATAAAACATAGATTAGATAAAGGGAGGAAGAGGAGCTTTGGGAAAATGTGAGCACTTTGCCAGAGTGTATGTGGTTATATTTGAGCATATTAAGTTGTGAATGTTGATTATTGGTAATGTTTGGTTTAGTTTTCAAAGAGGCCACTACTGCACAGATGGGACAAATAGTCACGGCAACGCTCATGCACTCAGTTTCTCCCAAGCATCCTAAAGTACTAAACTTGAAGTAGACGCAAGAGCCTATCAATTCAAAGATAGGTTTAGGCATGGCAGTAAGCTGTCTCTTTTATTTAAGAAAAGGATTTGTTAGTTCAATTTGTGTTTGAGTCTAGTTACTTACACCCACACTCATTTTCAGCTTGATGTTTTATCTAAAGATTTGAATTTGAATTGACAAATGCTATATTTGACATTTTCTTTACACAGCAACGGATATACTGCTGATGGAAGTAATGTTTATTTGACCTTTTCTGATGGAAGTGTAGGATTGAAACATAAGTGCCATGTTTTGTGTATCTGTTGTTGTTGTTTACCCTTTTGCCAGGTATAACTACAGAATATGGGAATGTGTTCCTCTCGCAGTCAGTCTAAATGACCACATAGTATTCATAGGCACAGAGTTGGCATAGATTGATTTTGTGGAACTCTCAAAACACAACCATGATACCAGGTTATAGAGATGCATTTTATATAATTATCATAACACAGCAATCTCTGCTGTAGAGTTGGTATGCTGAATGTTCAATGCTTGTATTGAGAAATAAACAGTTCTTTGAGGAGCAGAAAAAAATAAATCCTTAACCACTTGAGCTAAATGAAAAATCTAAAAACCCTCTGAATTTTGGACTTATTTATTTATTTATTTATTCAACTGAATAGAGCTGACGTTTAGAAGATGCCTGCTTTAAAAAGGGTGCATTGTTTTAAAGTTCATTGCTGACATATGAGTTATGACATAATCCAGTGAAATTTGGTTTTACAGATACACAATCCTGTTGTAGAATGAATAAATTGCTGATGCCTTTAGATGTGATCTTAAATGTAAGTTATTTATTCTCTGTTACATGTTAGAAGATAACATTGGGCTTCATGCATGAAGAATTCTGGAAGAATAAATCCCCAAAACAGGGTGAAGCACTCTTACCTCAGCCCAAAATCTATAATATACTGTATGTATGTAAAATTATAATATTATCAGACTTACATTTCAACCAAATATTACAAATAAACAATAATTGTAGACTACAAATTTACATTTTTTTAAAGAATAGCAAAAACAATAATAAATGCTAGAAAGGACTGTGCACTTGTCTGTTTGGTCTGGACTGTAGCACACCCTCATCCTTACCTATCCTCCACCCCCCTCTGCTGCTCTCGTCACACTTGTTGCGGTGAACATATACTGCTGTAAAAGAAGAATATTGTTTTTGGTTTATTTCCATTAAAATAGATAAATAAAAACACTCAGAAAGCCACAGTAGTTGTCTAAATTTTAGGGGCTCAATTATTAGTAAATTGTGCTTCTGGTTAATGCAATACAACAAATACAAGTACAACACTCAGCATTCTTTTCTTCTTTCTTTGTTCTTTCTTGTTTCACACAAAGTTTACAATGCCATTTTGTCTCATTTTGTGAGAGTGAGAGTTCTATTTTCTCCAATCATCACTGGAACAGGATCCACAATCAACTCAAAACCATATATTTTGCAAAATGTTAGACCTCTGTGCCTAGTATTTTTTGTGTGTGTGTGTCTGCCTGTGCATTAGACTCCCCTGTGGTGATGTACAAGCCGATTTATTTATTTGCTCCTTAATTTGTCAAACAAGGTCAAACGCCCTTGTGACATTTTATCGAGACTCCTTTAGCCATTGTTTACTCCCAGAGCAGACACACAGATTTCTTTGTGCTGGCAGCTCCGTACACACAGAGAAATAGTTTTATCTCTCAAGCATTCACAAAGCCGCCTTGGGCCCCCCTGCTGACTGCAACCCAGCATGTCCTCCTTATAAAGTCAATGAATTTTATGCAACAGACGCTATGACATCTGACTGTCATGTAGACGGGCTGCACCGACTCATACCAATATAGTTTAATCATATCCCTCAAAACACTCACAGTGAGACACTTTCAAATCATGTGTATCTATGCCAAATCATTTATTTCACTCCAGAAAACCCACTGTCGCCCAAGACAACACCTGCACTGTTAAATATCATGTCTGGAGTTTCATTAACATATACAGAGATGCCACATAACCTTATGCAGATGTAAACACTGTTGATCACTGGCTCTCTCCTGGGTGGCTCATTGCTGCTAAGCCTCTTCCTATGTGGGGTCTCCAGCTGTGACTGAGGCAGAACTAATGCAGTTAGCAGCGGAAGTCTCACAGACAGAGCCATGAACGCAGCACTGTTCTGTACCTGCTCTGTTCTGTGCTCTCAACCCCCACCCATTTGCATCCCATCAATTTCCTTGGTGCTAATAGAAAAGCATGTCTAAAACTTGGCAACAGGACACAAACATGAGAGATGTTTTTCCTGAGATATGTATGGAGAATTGTAAGTTTAGTCACAACCGACAGAAGTCAACAGAAATAAATGAATGAATAAATGTCGCTAACTGTGGGTCATCTACTGCCCTAGTTTGGAAACTGGGCCGAAGGTTAGAGCACAGACCTCGGACAAAAGGCTTTTGAAAAAGAGCCAAAGAAAGGGTTTTAGACCTAAGTGTGAACTCTGCAAAGCCTGTTTCTATTTGAGAGCACATGAAAATCCACTGGTCAATATTAAAGAAAATGGTATAAATTTAAAGCACCCTCAGAGCATTGTGAATATAATGAATATTGTCTTGTATGTTTAGATCATTGTGCAAAACATCAAATACCCGCTACCATACTAGATCCCCAAAGGCAGAAAAAACATGTCCCTTTCCTTATTTATGGTATCTTGGGTAAATCCATAAGGCTGTCTCATCTGACAAAAACTTAGCCCTGCTCTCTCTCTCATACACCTTTAACAGGAATTTATTTTCACAGTCCGACAATCTGTTCAGCCTTGGACAAGTATTTATCACTGCTGCGCTTCCGTATGAGTACACTAACAAATCACAGAGGAAGCAGCTCTAATTAATGGCTGATAGCACGTGAGACAAAATGAATGTTTCCACACTCTATTAGTATGTATGATAAATATACCTGTCTGAGTGCTGCTCAAGACACTGCATATTAAACATCATTTAATTGTATCACCCGCATGAGATTCAACCTCATTGTAAATTCATGTCTATGTGCTCCAGTTTAATCTTAACCTTAGAAATTACTTTGAGGCTATATATTTAATAACTATGCATTTTGGGGAATTTTAAGGAATTTACTTCAAAAAGTATTTTAAATATGTTTTCAGGGTGGCTCAGAGCCTACCACAAAGAGTTAAGTTTCTGTCTTAAGTCCACATGCTCCTTCCACAATTTTGTTTATTACTTAATATCCTTTAAAGAAAATTTACCAAAATCAGAATCCTCAGAATCAAGAATATTTATTTGATGACTACTACTATTAATAATAACGACAGTAATAATAATAATGTATACAAGACTGGGCCTAAAGCAACAGTCACTCAATCCAAATGAAAGCAAATTTAACAACACATCCCACATAGACATCTTCATCAAATCTGTTTCTAAAATGGCAAGAGAAAAAAGGCATTAATTTGCAGAGTGCAAAGCAAAAAAGCAAATAAACAAGCCACCAGAAAATAGCCATACATTTTCTGGGCTGGAGTATCAAGCAATCAATACATGAATACACAATACACTGTACGCAAGGGTTTGCCTCATCATAAAGAAACAATATGCCAATAACATTATCTGCCTACTGTTTGCATCAAACAAAAAGAAAGCCTTTTGGCCAAATGCGAAGAACAAAGACCCACAAATTACAGTATATCAATGTGCTGCCTGAAGCGATCCCTACCAGAACTGCAATAAAAACAAAACCCATAGTCTGATTGAAAAAAGCTACATTGCCTTTTACCAGACAGCGCTAACAATCTGTGTTGATGCAAGTTTAGTGTTAACCCAGGTTTGAAACCAGAGTTGGCCACTGCTCCAATGATTAGTACAAGTTTTACGCCAATTCACAAAGCTCTATATATCACAAGCATTCTTTCTCTGAAAATTAATTAGCTTAAATTAGATGTCAAAATGGTTAATTATTATGATGAATGTTTTATTGCAATAATAGTGAGAGGAATTAGAGCAATGTTAAATCGGGGTGCACACACTCAATGCAGAGTTGTCAGAGAGAGTAATGGGTATAATTCATTTAATGGGAACAAAAATACCCACTGATTTTAATAGCAAGGATGGAGAGACAGTGTGCAAGAAAGAGAGAGACAGTGGAGGAGTATGAATGCATTTGTAAATGCAACTCATCTCCCTTTGTCATATAGAGCTAAATGAGAGGAGCTGAGCGGAGAGACTCTCCACTCGGATGTATTTGCCTTACTGCACACTGGAGCAAGCTTTGAATAGAAATGAAGACAAAGCCTCTTGGAACATCGCTATAAATTTATAATAAAGTATGGGAATGCTTTGACAGCAGTCATAATGGTAAAACATAGACTGAGCCTTTTTTTAGATTGACTTGAGCTTGATATTAGTTTCATTCAAGTCTCTGATACCACACCTGTGTAACAAACCTTGTAGTAATAACACTGTGTAATCTTGTGACAAAGGTAATTTTATCAGTTAGAAATGACCATGTGCTTCTCTAACTAATGACCATTTTAACACATTTTTTTCACTTTCCTACCATCCACCAGTTCCAGGGAGGCAAGATCAGATTTCTGGAATATTATAAAAGGACATCACAAACATGTTACCCAGTCTCCTCTCTGATTGTCCACAAAGGATCAGCTAATGTAGGTCAATCTAAGTCAACCTTCACCTGATGTCTCACCATTTTATCTGCAAACAAAAGCTGTCAAGTGCTTTCCCTGATAGTTTTACACTCCAAAGTCCTTAAAGTCTTAGCTTGTCAGACATACCCTTGAGTTGACTGACAGCTCCAAATTATTCCGCTGTCCATTATCTCCGTTTAGATTGGGTCTTAGTGGCTTGTTTTCTCTGTCTGCTCCATGAACAATACAGCTGTTATGGCATACTTTCAGGGTCCTTTTTGTAGCCTGATACATTATGTAGTCATATTAGTCTTGAGAATGGCTCGAGGATCCATTGCTAGAGCGCCTCATTTGTAAGTTAAGCAGAAAATTAAAAGATCCCAACTGCTTCTAAAATAGACTGTAATTAACCAATACAATTACTTTCTAGCAGATGCTATTTGTACCCAAGTCTCAATAGCAAACCATTCCATTAAACCCCTGGGAAGAAAAAGCATGTTCTATGTTTACATTTTTTATTATAATATTTTTAACCTTTATTTAACCAGGCTAGTCCACTGAGATTACAAATCTCTTTTGCAGGGGAGTCATGGCCCCATGTGTGAGGGGGAGACTATTGTACATGTCTTTTAGTGATATTGGAAGCCGGAGCACCCATAGGAAACCTACGCAGACACAGGAAGAACATGCAAACTCCACACAGAAAGGCCCTGCCCTGGATGGGAACCCAGGACCTTCTTGCTGTGAGGCAGGAGTGCTAACCACTTTGCCACTGTGCTGCCAAATTTGCACCTTCTGATATACATTTGACCACACACACAACATCCAGATCAAGTAAGTTACAAGTAATAAGAATCTACAAAGATAACATACCAGCTATAGGTTAGATATTCTTTTTCTTATCATGCATGCAGCGGCGTAGCACCAAGTTTTGGGCCCTGGGTACAAACCATCTTGCTGGGCCCCCGTACCAAATACCATAGTGATACCAATGTATATGTATGTTTAGAAGGGCCCCCCCTCCGCCTCGGGCCCTGGGTACTCGGTACCCTTTTTCCCCCCAGTCCCACGCCCCTGCATGCATGCAAATATTCACATGCTTTTTGAGTCCTTTTATGTATATATATAATGGTCTATGTTTGTCATGCTTTAAATTCCTCATAAAATCTCTTCCACATAATAACCCCATAAACAGACAGACCTTTCTGTTCAACAGTGGTTTAGACTTTTGGTTTAGTTTGTAAGGAGTGATTTTCTGGACACAGCCTTGTGTGCTGAAGTGTGTTAATTTTATATTATTTAACAATGATTGGGAACTGTTTTAATCTACATAATTTTCACATTTAGGAATGAATAAATTGATTATATTTGTTGATGCTAATGTGCTTTGTTAATAAATTGTTTTGATTTGTACTGATCATATTTATCTGCATAAAAGGTCTATTCCCAACAGTTACTTTATACAGTCAACTCTTCATATAACCATTTGCATCACCAACTGCAAGCATGCCAACAGACCTTCTTTAAGGAAGTTTTTACCTAGAATACTAGACTCATCAGATTTGTCTGATCCTATTAGTTTGTAGCGAAAGGTTCATTTAAGGTCTGAACACCCCACACCCATGTTCAGAGCTGATTTAAAGAACAAAGGGACTGGCAATTACTGCTGTCTCTGCAGTATATACTGATGTGTATGTGTTTAGTTTAGTGTGAAGGGAAGTTGCGAGTGGCATTTGCATTTGGGATCATCTGTTCTTGAGGTCACGTCAGCACAATCTTCATGCTTGGGCTGCCTGACCTGACTTGTACCCCTTAACGGGACCAAATAGGTTCTAAGCTGTCTGGCCTAGCCATATGCCGACTAACACAACACCTCTGCCATCAAGGACCTGTTCACCCTAAGCTTCAAAATCCAGCACTCAATAAGGGAATGACTTTAGAATTCAGTGCACACTTTGCACATTCAATTAATATTGTGTTTATTTCACATTGTGGGTGAACTCCTTTAATCCAATGTTTGGCTGAGTGAAAATGTCTTGAAAAGGTCTTGGTCGATGGAGGTACACAAAAACACAAGGGGTCCTGTGAAAAAGATAAAAGCCAAAAAGGTATATTTCTTGAATGTTTCAGATCAAATACAAAGTAAGAAATCCAATACCACAAAGTGTCTGGCATGAAGAATGAGGTCTTTCAAAACTAGGCAGCCAACATTTCGGGTTTTGTCTAAAACTGAATGATGTTTCAACCTATAATGTATTTTCATAAATACAAGAGTTGTGTGGCAAAGCTTTGTATATGTATAGTAATAAACTGGTATGTCAAACACTATGTACAATCTTTTTCCAGATGGCAGAGCCATTTGGTATATTGTGTAATGTATAATCATTTATTTCATTGTCTGATTAAGTGTAAGTGTTTTGATGGTTTACTTTTGAAATCCTGTCACAAAAGACAATAACATAATGACAATAACATAAGACATTAATATGCATTTACCCTCGCAGTTTCCGTATAATGCGTGCATTAAGACGACAGGTATTGGAGATGTACATACTAATTGTACAGTGTGGTAAATGTAAAACACAGATCCTCTCAGAGGGATTAACAGACGGTTGTGTTTACAGTGCACTGCAACATTAACATGCCTGAGTGTATCTTATGTTTCTGCAAAAGAACATCTCTGAAAATGGTCTTTTGAAGTTGAGATCAGGAATGCTCAAACCAAAGCCTGTGCACATAACAGTGTATGTGATTTAGGTTATGTCTTCTCATCTGGTCTTGGCATTATGGAGTCAAGCTTGTTTTCTTTTTTTTCATCCTCCTTTGCCGCGCAAGTTGCTCCCACCATCTGGCACCAGGCTTTGAAAACCAGGCCAAGTCTCTCCCACCAGAATGGCATGAAAATATAGCCGCCCATACCCCTCCGTCCTGTCGCTCTCTCTCAAGTCAGTTGCATACTTAAGACCAAGATAACACGGTTGTTGAGTTGTATAGAATAGTTAAGAAACGGATAGGTCAATGCAATATAAAAACACAGTATGCAAGATAGAGCCCTGTTCGAGTGGGCGGTCTCCGTGTTGAGCATATCCCTGAAGGAATTGGAGTCTGGCTGCAAAATTCTTTAATACAGATCTATTGAAAACACTAAGAGTCTTGAGTAGACCCATTTGGCACATGCTAACCTGTGTTTATCTGACAGCTGCTATTAGCTTAGAAGGCACATTTAGCACTACAGTGAACACCCCTATGACGTTGATGACCAGCTATGCTAAACTGACCCTGCATCAGTTGCCATTCCTGTACTGGCCTGCTTATTTGCCACTCATTAAAGAAAATAAAAAGCTCATTTTGCCTGTTGAGATGATATGATAATAATGATTTTATTAGTGTTTGTCATTTAGATGTTGTGGATTTCAACTGACATGCTAGCAATGTACTTTACCTGTAAAAATATATATATATATATATATATATATATATACAAACAGTAAACCAGTACACAGTTCATTTTAAAGAAAATCTGATGCATTGTCTATAAGATGACATTTCCTCTCCTTGGATTACCAATGAGATGTGAAACTATATAACATCTTCTTTTAAACAGATGAAAGGCTCACCTGCAAAGAGAATCAGAGTTGAAGCCGAGCTGAAAACAAAGACAGGCAGAGTAAAGGGGAAAAAGGCTTCACAGCTCCAGTGACTTGTTTGTGTAGTTAACTTTCTGCTCCCGTCAGCGCTGAGGAACTCCATTGACTCTCTTCTATCGGAGGCCAGGGTCATTTGCATAACCTATTCCCCCTCTGTGTGCCAGTCGCCTCAGCCTCTGCCTTAGCCTGTGTTTACTCGGAGCGGCCAGGGCCATGTTGGATGGCTCCACCGCTGTGCTGTGTCGATTCCCGTGTCCGTGGCCCGGCTTTAATTGCCTTGGCTTTTTGCTGGGTCAGGCCGTGCACACTACACACTCCTAAGATGGCCTCTGTGACAATGACCTTTAAATTGGTCTCTCTCACGTACACATACATATAAACAAATGGATGCTCATTGGTTTGTTTGACTTCCTATTTCTGGAACTGGAAACATGCATTAGTTTTGCTGACATTCTGAAAATAGTCATCAGTGATTTAGTTAGAGTTATGTACAAATAAAATGCTGCTGACTCTACTGAAATTCTGAGACAGATATTCATAATAACACAGGATTTTCTATAATTTTATTTTTTTGCAAAACACATCACAGCTGTGTAATATACAAATAATTCCTCATGCTTATAATATTATGTGTGAAAGACATTCACATTTGGACAATCACAACACCTAAAAAAAAGGTTAATTGTTAATATTTCATGTCAGGGAATTGTTAAAGTGAAGCTACATATTTGAATGGTTTATGGTTATGTACTTTCATGTATGTGTTGCACACTTGAATATTTTTACAATAATATATTCTTCTTGATCAATAATATAATCTACATTAGTGACAGTGTTTGGTGAGATTTGTTTGTCACATAATCCTGAGAACCTTGAAACGTCTTATTTTTTCCCTCAGAATAATAATCAACTATAGGTAAAATTGGCTGTAATTATACATTTATGACACACTTTAAGTCTCCTTACTAAAACCAGGCTGATGAGTCCTGGGGAAAAAAAAGCTTTTACTTTCAGTGAAAGTCTGAACTGTGGAGCTGGCATATTTGAACAATTGCACAGCCCTGGCACAGGTGCTCAGCTGTATGTGCCATCTAGTTTAGTGGAGCAGCCAACGAGATCAAAGACACAAACATCAAAACAGTGGAAGACTCCAGGATGCTGTTTTTCTGAAGCACTGCATTGCTCCTCATTGTCTTCTGTGCATCAGTCTGCCCAGTTTAGGCTCACTGTTATCACTTCAGACACCCTAGAGTGAAAGATTACAGGAAGGTGCCAAAACTAGATTCCATCCCAACTGTGAAGAGAAAATACTACTGTTAAAATATAATTGTGGAGTAGATGGAAAGAAATGCCAACCAGTGGATCTCAGAGTGGCATTGGTAAAAAAGTAATACAATATCAAATTACAGAGCATAATTTTACCAACCTAATAACAAACACAACATCATCCCATTGGTATTCAAGTGGCTACTCTTACTGTAATTGCAAGACTGAGAAACATGAGTGCCATGAGTGGTACAGTAAGGGTTGGGTCAGGACAGCACAGTTAGCGGTGGGTAACCTTAAAAGAGGCTCTTGTCCAGGAGAGCCAAACGTTCATTGCATGTTCAAGTGCTCTGTTAAAGGCTTGCATCTTTTTTTTTTTATCAAGCTATTAAATCTGTTAGGTAAATGATTAATGTTGTGAAAGATTCCTTTAAAAACAGAGATTTTAGATAAATGATCATGGCAACATGCAATATTTTATTGGTGAGATTTTCACAGGTCATTTGGGCCGGTAAGCTTTTATTCCAAATTTATTTTAAATTCGAAATCCAACTGGCCAGCCAACGAAAACCCTGATGGACTAATTTGAGAAATAATATAAAGTCTTATGATCCAAATTTAACACAATAGCAAAATGGTAGGCTATTAATACCCACTGCTTTTGCAATTGCTATAATTATAACAATTATATACTACAAAACTTTGTATTTTACACTTTAAGTACCGGTTACCACTGGTTGCAACCCACCACTGCAGTGGCACGGTTGTCATGGCACCCGTCACTGCCCTAATGACAACCCTCCTTCCCGATGCTACTTAACAGTTAAAACAGTGCAAAAAGGTAAAGGCTGGTAAGACACACGGACCAGTCTGAAGGATGCGGTCCTTAAATTAAATGTAACAAACTCAGGGATTAATCAGTGAATTGAATTGACGCACAGATATCCTTTAAGCCCTGCGACTAACTAGCCACTGTCCAGGGTGCACCCCGCCTAAGGCCCAAAGCTGCTGGGATAAACTCCAGTCACCCGAGACCCCTCACAGGACTAAGCGGTAGAAAATGGATAAATGAATACCCTTTAAGCCAGAGCTGCTCCAAGACTTTTGTTCTAAACACATGATGACAATTAACATCTTGGGCAGTTAAGTAGGGGCTACTCCAGTTTGTGATTCTTCAGAGGGGCTCATTCATAATGCTCCGCCCCCTCTGCGGTGAAAAGGTCGCTCCACCCCTGCTGCTACATAAACAGTGATCACACAAGTGCACTAAAAGCTGTGTTTCTATATGAGATATAAACTATATGTGAGGCAGACTTTCAAAACTTGGATGCATTTCTAACTAATAAATATAATAAAGACCTTGAATGAACCTTGAGTGAGAGATTTGTATTTAATGTCACATATTCTGCTTGTGTTTACAGCAGTCTAGACAATGTTTTCTCTTGGAATATCACTGTTTATTACAAGAACGAGACATCTCATTCAATGTTTTTTTCCTTTCGGTTCTCAATTTCGCTTGACCAACTTCACCTTTACAAATCCAGACCACACTCTCGGGACCAGGGACCAAAGTGTGAGCTTATTGGGGACACTTCAAGACCCCTTTAGGTAATGGAGACTTACCCATACTGACCCAACCTCACCGCACTGCTCCAGTGGAAACAAGGCTTTAGATTTCACACTTCTCCTTTAAGTCTTTAGACGGGAAAAGGTATTTGGAGTACTCAAAAGAAAAGTTAAAATTCCTGCTGAAAGGCCACTGGGCACACTGGATACAGGAAATGCATGTTTTTAGAGGTAGCATAACTAAGCTAACAGCCCAATTAAACTCTATCAAACTAAGCCAAGAAACCAGCAAAGCTTCAAATGTAGTGCTTTTCAAAACACAAAACAGCTGAAATATGTTCTTTTTTTTTTTTTTTCCTTGAACACATCCTTTATCATCAGATAAATATGGGTTATCACTCGCCACTCTTAAGTGGATAATTCACAATAATACTGCTTATTGTTAGTCTTTGTCATCTTTATTGCAAATACGAACAATAAATGAGCTGATGGATTTCCTTCAAAATTAATTTACTACAAATTGCCATAAATAGAAAAAAATGATATTTATTTACTAGGTACTTGAAAATGTCTTAAAAGCACTTCATAAATGAAAAGACTGGCCCCCTTTTAGGGTAAATTTAGAAATATTGCACTTCTTTGCCTGTAGTGGTAGTTCCCACTAAGACTATGAAATCCAATCATGCACAGACAATTTAACAATTTGCAGTTTTCTGAAGTAAACACTCCATTTTGTGCTTTTAGTCCAGATCAAAAGGATGTCCGCGGTGCTGTTTCCCGAGCTTGTTTCCCATGACGGCAGACTGGTAAGCTCTGATTCCATATTGATTTTGTTTTAATATCAGATACACTGATAAGCGTGAGAAAGCATGTAATAGCACAAGCAGCAGTGGCAATGGCACAGTGAAACAAGTGGGATGTAATTGTTGTGTAAATTTATAGGACCGTCATCCTATCTCCTTCCATAATGGAATGGAATGGGAAAAAAAGATTCATCATAAAAAAAAAAAAAACAATGTGATTCTTTAAGAGTCGACAGGACGATAAAAATATGAGTAAATAGACGAGCGGGAAGGTAACATATATCCATTTACAGCTCAAGTGGAGAAAGATAAAGCAGAACAGGACATTAATAATAGATGATACAGAAATGGAAAGAAAAAATAGATGCGGGATGGAAGAAAAGATGCATCAAATTTATGTAAAAGGAAACTTTTAAAATGACAAAACATACACTGACAAACATCTGAGCTTCATTTTAGTTTTGAACAGTGAGAATACTTTGTCTAAGTCCAAATAATCGGTGCATCTAACCATTGAAACTTTTTGTACATATCAGTAATTTAAAGGAAGGGTCAGTTTCCATCAAGACAACTGTTTTAATTAAACAGTTTAGTTATGTAATATGGCAATTTGATTAATATTGGTGAATACATCAAACCCACAAAAACCCTTTTACTTTATAATTGCATTTATGACAGGTACCGTAGTAAAGGCAACAAAATAACTTTTGCAAATTCATGTGAAAAAAACACCCTATTTCTCAGGCATATTTTTGTGTCAAATTAGCTTAAGCTTGATGAACATAAATTTATAATAGCAGACATTTTACAAGACTCTAACACTATTTACATAATTGTTATCTGGCAACTGCTTGAGACACTGCACTGTTTATATAAAAAAGGCAATCCATGTTGAATCAACACCAGAAGGCTCATAACTTGTCTTTGCCCAGTCAAATAACATTGATGCATCAAGTTTGACATTGGAAACTATTCAAAGCATCTAACAAGTGAAAGATATGAAGCAGAAAACCGTCAGCTGAAGACCATTTAAGAAAGCAGCTACTGATTTACAGAATGGTTTGTCTTTGTGTTATGTCACGTGTATTGCTGTTTCCTTATTTAACCTTTGCTTATCTATTCATGGGAAGAGCACTAGTGCCTTCACAACTACAGTATGGAGGCATCTGTATTCAATTTTAAAAGTCAAATCCATATAGTTCTTTATTTCCAACTCCCTAAAGGTCAGTATAATGGCTCCGCTGTAAGAGCTCTCAGTGTTAAGACTTTGTCATAAATACATGGGCTGACACTATCCCTAGATGACCCTTGGGTATTATATATCAGCAGTCCTTAAACAACATGTGTTCCTGGAATTAGACATATACTGTATCTGCCTAGAGCTCATGCAATCAGAACCACATTTTGACATTTGTTGTTTAGGTTTGCAATAACAACATTTGCCTTTGTTTTCTTCTGAACATGATAACTTTAACTTTACTCTTGGCTAATCAAGCCAAAATGGAGAAAACTGACTTTAAATAAAGAATGAATTAAAAGCCAGGGTTATTCACAAAATACTTGAAAAAACACGCACAGATGTAGTTATTTCAAAATCTTTATAAAATGTCTAAAATCCAACTGTTCAAATCAAGTCATCATCAAAAACCCAAATATGCAATCATGATTCTTTATTTATACATATTTATCCAACATCGTTCATTAACATTCTTTTGTTTGTTTTATTTTGTATTAACCACATAAACTACAAATCAGTTATTTTTGTTGCTCTGAAACAAATAAAAGCCCTCTTTCCGCTGCTCTTTTTCAAAGCAGTCAACTCCTGCCGCGGCTGAATAAGTGCTATCTGCTGGGTAACTTTGTCAACATCATAATCATCTTTGATTGGTGTTTGGTCGCAGTCGAGAACACAACAGATGCGGCCTCATTACCCATATAGTCTTGTCTGAATTCACACACATAGGAGTGTCTGTGCACAGGAAGAGGCGTACAGTGATAATTTGTTGCTACTTTGGATCTTGAATTATGTATGTTGATATTTTCAGAGGTTATGCATATTCAAAATTTAAATACACCCTTATGTATGCTCTTCCTGTGAAGAAGTCACATGCAATTCTATAGACATATAAACTGTAATGCATACTGCCATCATGGCACACACAAGCCCCTCCCACTGCTTGAAGCCAGGAACAGTTCATTGAGAGGATAATGGATTAGTATAGATTTAAGAAGATTCCAGAGTTTGTTAAGCTGTGTATGCATCCTGTGTCAAACACAACCCGTCTTTTAGATACCAAAAAAAATCCATTACGAAGACACCCGTTTAATCTGTCACTTTAGATGTGTATTTTTATACACATAAGAGATTTGAAATCCCATGGAGAGACTGATGACACACACCTTCCATGACAGCTCAGAATTTACATTTAAGACTAGCAGCACCTCTATAGGTGTCCACAAGCCAAACCTCACACACAAGCTGAGCTTTTACCCAAAATAAGTCACAGCCTCAGCAAGGATCGACATCTGAATATATTTTATAGACATTTGGTGGATACAAGTAAAATCTTCTGCAAACGAGACGCTTTGTGGCATAGAGCACGGAACTGCTTTTGAGAACCGCTCCGGGCGATAAGCGTTCAGAGATCCCAGCCGCAGCCTGTCAGGCTGTGTAAGTGTGCTTCCCCTTCGTTAAACGCATGCTATTTGGGGTTTTATTAATAGATCAATAATGCATGTAGTAAAGATTACCGTAGCACAAATTAGAAAAGCCAATTAAAAACTACTTAACATAATTTTCTTTCCTGTGTGCCTTTTTTCTCACAATTTTGTCTGCCTTGTTTGCCCATCCCTATCTCCCAGATGTATTCTTATTTCTTGAAATGTGGATGGGTAAAATATGAACATTTTAGATACAAAAAATGTATAAAAATGTTTCTGTCTATGGTGTATTTAATGTACTTCGAAAGATAGAAGGGTTAAATCAAATGTAGGGAAACAACACAATAAAGTCAAGTAAGTTAACTGTGTTGGTAAACTTAACTGCATTATGTAAACTTCTGATGATGTAAACACTGGTCTATGTAAAAGTCCGGGGTCTTGTTTACCCATCAACCATCCTGACCTAATGCAAAAAAGTTTATTAATCAGTAGGTCTGATGAAATGAGCACACTTTGACTTTTCTTCTTCTAAGGCCGCCTTATTTTTGCCTCTTTGCCCCTCAATCGCTTTATCCCCTTCCTTGCCGTCTTTACCAACACCCTCTGGCCCTGCCCTTCAATCTCTGCCCCACTTTGTCTTCCCCAACGCACATCTCTGGCTTTTTATCGCCATCCATCTTTGCAGAAAAGAAACTCCCTCTTTGCCTCTCTTTCCTACCGGCTGTAAAGAAAGTGTTGATGCTTCCACTGCACTCACTCCCCCCCTCTTTGCAATCTCGGTGACCTGACCATCTGTGCCTGAGAATTCGAGTCTTTAACTAAACCCCCGTCATACTGGTCTCTAGCTGGTGGTAGTAGTGGGGACTGGGGGGAGGGCAGTACCAAAGCAGGGGTAAGCTCTACTCAAAGCTGTCGTAAAAACCACTAATGCATGGCTAAACTTGGGGAATCTCGTGCTTGGGCGCGCATACATGAATCGGTGTGTGTGTGTGCCTATTCTTTGTACAAACATGGGCCGCCAACTAATCCCTCATAAACCTACATTTTATCGCTTACCACACCATTAGCTCAGCTGTGGCGTTCTGCCTGGAGATGTCAAAACAGAGGGACGACAAGAGGATGCTGTTCTATTTCTTTTGTCGCTCTTGTGTGTACAGAATCCACATTTCCCTGGGCTTTACGAGAGATGAAAAGAACTCTGTCCTTCTCGACTGGGAAACAATGTAATATTAACCACACGCAGTTGTTTTTCACTTTATGTACCCAAAACTGTAAAATGCGTTGTAAAATTAGACACTTTGAACTGCAGCTCTGGGAAAGATGTTATTCCTCTCATTCCCTCTCCATTAAAAGTTGATATTGTCAGCCCTTTGAAAGCTCTAAAGCTAAAGACATTATTTTCAACAGTTTACTTTTGTATTTCACAGACACTTAAACTGATATTGATGTGATTAACGCTTTGTTACCGCCAGGATTTTCCAAAGATTTGATTTGAATTTTCTCTCACTTCTCCCCAGTCAAACACACAGAGGTAGCACAGCGCTGTGCCAGGCTGCCTTCAGAGTGGCGTCGGTGACAGAGAGCGGTCTCCTGGGGGGTTTGAGGAGCGAGGTGACACTGTAACAGTCTGTGATCAACTCTGGAGCTGGGGAAAGCTGAGCGCTTTATGTTCGTGCCTCCACATGACCTCACCTGTCACTGCCTGTCTGTGCATTTGTTTGTTTGTGACTCAGTGCAAGTGTCACTGAGTGTGACTTCATGCGGGTGTGTTACCGCCTTGTTACAGACAAAATGCTTCAATTGTCAGGCACAGACCCGTCTCCCTCTGAGGCTCACGCTCCACACATCTTTGAGGCGCCTTCAAGGTGATGAGAGCGTCTTCACACTGTGGCTCAGTTTACAAGTTTGTTGATGGAGAAATTATTTATTGCACCCACCCATATTATGATAGGGAAATTGTTTCTTCAACAGCTGAAGGCTTTTGATTGGGTAATTTTTAATTTATTTTAAGATAAACACTGCAATCATGCGACCCGTAGCCTTCCACACTGATGATGTTTAGAAATAGCAATAAATTGAAATTCTGCTTTCAGAATATTTATTAGAGCCTATAAGTGCTGAGACTTTTACTAAATAAACTCTTCAGTTCTTGGGTTTCATCATTTCCAAATGTCAATAAAGTTAAGACTGAAAGTTCATTATTTGATATGTCAAGGATGTTTAGAAATATTAAACACAGCAATGCAATAATTGTGTTGCTTTTACCACATACAGTCACATACACATACAGGCAGTGAGAATGACAGAAGAAATGAGACACTCATCACTTGCAGTTTAACTGTATTTATCTGTATTTTGCACTTCTTTATTTGGAGAGAAATGATTTTGAGAAACTCACACAATATTTACACACAGTCTCTCCTGAATATACTGGATTTAATACTTCATAAATACACTACGGCAGTTGGTCCCCATAAAGTACAGTACTGTTAGTCTCACCGCAAAACAGAAGCAGCATCCACAGCTTTGTTTTGTTTGTACTTGCCCTATTTCCCAGTAAAGTCAATTCCCTGCTTGAGCAAAGTGCCTAAATATGCAAAGACTAAATAATCTTGCTTACCGAGATAGTGAAAGCATCCACTTCTTAGCGACCTGTGAGCCAGTCTACTTAAGACAGCAAAGACAAACATTTGAGCAAGGTTAGGAAGGTTAGAGAAACATCACAACATTATTCTACAGGAAACAAAAAAGGAAACAACAAAATGCAGTTTGCATTTTTCTTAGTGTCAACATCTGAGCGCTAAGCGTGACACTCGGTGAGTGTGTTTGGGTTTTTTAAAGCAGTTTGACTCGCTGTCACAATAAAACAGAGCCATATCTTTTATATTTGTGCCTTTGTTTCCTATTATATTTACTTTGATAATTTTTTGGTCTTTTACTGATGAAGCAACTCTCAACCCTGCAATTTCTAAATGTGTCGGATGCCACCATTTGATTTACCATTTGCCCCTGCGTGGTTAATATTCATATCTTATGCAAAAATTTACAAAAATAAACTCAAGCAAGAAAGTCACTGACAAACATGTTGACCCCTCCTTTAATCTAGCAAAGACAAACAATGTTCTTATTAACATTTTTGAGCTTTTATCTCGGAAAGAAAGACAATCATTTCTCTTCTTTTGAATTAGGTTCATACTTATTTTTGGTGCTGAAATAGGTATTTATTAAGCCAACTTCATAAATACATTTTACTGTCAATACATTGGCTATGTTCTGTATATCTCATTTGAAACTTAGTGTAATTTAGTTAAAATGTTGATTGTAGATGACTTTATTCTCCAGCAGCATTTCAGTTAGCATAGGGCCACCACATTTGGGTAAGTATCCTAGAAAGACTGATAAAGTGTTTGCATTGATGATATTATAGTGTTGTCAGCATTAAAGCATCACTAAGTAACTTCCCACAGCTGTTTTATCTCTTAAAGGATTTGAAGTAAACCTGCTCTGCTGCAAACGCCCATGGGAAGAGTTTTGTTTAGGTAAAAGTTCAAATGATAGCATGACCTGCAACTCTGGGTTACATTGAAGATTATCTGACGAGCTAGCAGCATTGTGGTTATGACTTATTGTTACTGTTGTATGTCAGACGACCTTTAGAAGACATCAGCCTGTATTTACAAATTAGCCTAAGAATATATATTCATTCGTTCATTCATTTTCTACCGCTTAGTCCTGTTAGGGGTCACTGGGTGACTGGAGCCTATCCAGCAGCTTTGGGCCTGAGGCGGGGTACACCCTGGACAGTGGCCAGTTAGTCTCAGGGCTGACATTTAGACAGTGACAGACAACCATTCACTCTCACATTCATTCACTAGGGACACTTTAGAGTTGCCAATTAACCTGTACATGCATGTCTTTGGACGGTGGGAGGAAGCCGGAGTACCCGGAGAGAACCCATGGTAACACGTGGAGGACATGCAGACTCCTCACAGAAAGACCGGAGTCGGCCGAGAATGTTTGAGTCGGCCGGGTTTTGAACTCACGACCTTCTTGCTGTGAGGCAGGAGTGCTAACCACTCTGCCACGTGCACCAGAATATATGTATTTCAGGGTAAAAAAGTTACCTAATGTTGCTATAGACAATTATAGCCATAAATAAGTAAATATATATTTTTTTTCATTTATTCCAGTGTAGGTCCATTTAAATAATGCAGTAATTTGTTGTTTAATCATTTGTCAGAATGCAAAGCGTCAAGTCTCCAAAGGGGAGGGATATTTTTTAGCTTTGCAATAATAACACAGTAGTGCACCACAGAATACATATAGGTCAATGGTTGCTCTGCAGTTTTCTATTCCTCTTATGGTCAGTACTGTTGGTATGCAGCAGTGCTTGGACATGGAGGTGTAAGGATGGTGAGTCAGAAGAGAAGCCTTCCTTATTGCTAATAATTTAAGGTCTGTTCAATTCGTACAAACATCACCAAACTCTCCTTCTATATGACCACAGGGGCTGACTGGCCATTATTCCCACCACAAAATCTATAGATCAATAGCTTTACCAGAACCAAATGGATTCTTCTATTGCATGCAATTGGCATAAGAGAAAGGTCATGGTTATTAGGACATAAAAACTCTCAGCGTGGAGAGTTGTGACATTCAGAGCTGTAGGAAATGAGGATGATTTAAAGCCAAATGTGCATCGCTAAATGTCAACATGGCTCACACATGTAACAGCTGATATTATTACGGGATTTGGATTTGAGAACGTGCCACAGTATAGGCTGTACAGCTTTGAGAATACTCTACAAAGGATTAAAATTCTTGAATCCCAGAAGCTTAGGGAATAAGTTTATTGTCAGTGTGTTGAGAAAAAAAATCCCAATCCTGTTGTTGTGTTTTTCTCTGGGGGAATACAAGCTGAGAAGTCTGCTATTAAATAGATAATGTTATTCTTTAAAATCCCTCTTATTTGTTTGTATATGCTTTATCTGCATTCAGCATTTTGAAGATCACGTAGAGGTAACCACTAACCTGTTTTTTAGAGATTTGAAATGTTTTGAAAGGCATAGTTTAAAAATAGATTTTTAGAAATATTACTGGTGTACATGCTTTTTTAATCCTCAGCTCATTTTGGACCTCTGGTAGTTCCTTCACCTGGGACTTTTTACCATCTGCTGTTGTACACAACATGCCAGGAAGTACATAGCTCAAAACCCCAGAGGGTGTTCTCTGGAAAGTAAAAGGCAAGGATCGACAATTTAGTTAAGTATAATTTTGCTTTATATTGCAACTATAAATACAGAGAGACAACATAAGAGAATAAAGAGAAAGCAACATGTGTAGCTGCAAATGAAAATAGCTTTTCCTTAGTGGCTTTATTAGTTGTCTATCTAGGGGAAGCTAAGGGAAAATTGAGCTGCTGGAGTAAATTATGTTTAATGTTCACTGTCAGCGTAAGATGCTTTTGGAATAAGATAAACAGATATGTCTGTGGAAAGAGACCAAAAACAATATATATGGATATACACTCTGTATACTATACAAATCTATATCGTCTGGCTTCTAGCAAACTATCTGATAATTTATGTAGCCCAGGCTGTGTTTTACTGAGGCTGTTGTCAGGCGGGAATCAGGAAGCCAGTACCTACATTGGCTTATTGTAGCCCTCACTGTGATTCCCTTTTGGCACAGGAAAATCCTTGGGATTTCAGCAGCAGGACGGATTTTGTTTTGCAAGTGGAGCATCTCATGAACCAGCTCATTACTGTGCTTGAGCCAGTCTACAACAGTCCAGAAACCTGAATTGGGCTTATTACAGTGTCCAGCTCTGCTCTGCTCCAAGCACTTAGTATTTGTGGAACTGGTGTGAGAGTTGCTCCCTCATCCTCATCCATAAGTAAAGTTTTTATATTGTTAGGAACTGTCACTACCAATCCTTTCTTACTCACATCTATGTGCTTTTCATTGTCAGGTCCAGCCAAATAGTGGTAAAAGTAACCTTAGCATGACATGCTCAATGGGCTGTACCCTAAGTGCAGCCTAAAGCATTGTGTCGGAAAAGTTGACACTATGAATGGTCGCATTCAGCTTGGAATTAAGACATTAACCCGTCTTAATTGGAGATAAAACCGAGGATAAGTTCAGGCTGTCTCTGTGGCCATATGTGGCTTTTGTGAGACTGTAAAGATGTCACGACCTTCACTTTTAACTCTTAATTACTGCATTGAAAGACACTGAAAGACAAAGGCTTCCATTGAGCATTTATATATTTTATAAATGAAACTGGCTTTGATTTAATGGCACTTTCAGTTTCAAAGCTTGGTATTCATGTCTTTTACTTCTATGCAGTTCATTTGAAACTGCAAGATATTAAGACATTTTGCCTCTGCAACGGGTTTGTTAATTAGAAGTGTTTAGTTGTGATATGATCTTATATTTTTGATGTTTGACTGTGCACAACATAACATGAAAGGCCAACTCCAAAGGGCAAAACTTTCAAAAAATGCCAGAAAAGTAATTATATTAATGCAAATTAAAGACCAATGCATTGAAAGAAAATCTCTAGATGCTGTCCGCTACATCTATAGCACCCTTCAGCATTCGATACTCCAAACACAGCATCCAACCAGGCAAAATGTTTGGCTTGGAATTAAGAAACAGTGAAACTGAATTTAAGTTTAGATAGAAAAGGTGTGATGCCAGTGATGCATTTAGCTCATTAGTGTGCAGAGACACTAAAAACACTACATGCCAAATGTCAATATTGATATAAAAAAACCAACAACCCAATTTTATTTCAGTTTTCACAGAAAAAGGATACTGGTGTGTCTTGACTGATATCTTTATTCTTGACACTGTCACGTTTGTCAGCAAGGCTATACACATCCACAGGGGCTGGGAAAAGCATTTACTAGCATGAAAGAAGCTTGCCTTATCAGAATAATTCTGTTACACAATGAAATGCGCTAATAGCAGGGGTGCGGTTACGGAGGTGGGCTGTTTAAACAAATGTGTCTCTTTAAAACACACTTAGGCCTAGGAATGGAATTGCTTGTGGCTGCCCTACTGTTTTCCAATATGAGGCGCACAGGGAGACCCACACAGAAGCTTTTGAATTAAATCAATTGTATGCTTTGTGCACAGTGCAATAGCATTTTTGCTGGATTACTCCCATACACTCTAATGAAGAATATATAATCATTGCTTTTATGATGTGTATTACAAAGAAGTGTGTTTACACAATTGTATTTAGACTTTTGTGCATGCTTGTTAAGTCGATCTAAATGTACAGACAGTGAAAGGAGGAGTGACATGATCAAAGTTGCTATAAAAAGGCCCTTTTTACACTAAATGTGATGGATTATCCTGCTTTAAAACACAAAAAGAATGAGTGAAATCTCACACGGTAAATATGATTACCACCGGCCTTTATGAGATTTGTTCCCAGATTTTAATTAGATCCATCAACAGTGTGTGAGCTGTGTCTGATAAATTGGGTCATTCCTGCAAAGAAAGCCTTCTCGCTGAAGGAGGATTCACCCTGAGGAGGTTTATGCACAGCTGCTATGGAGAAGAGGAAACAATCAGGAATACTAAGAAAGAGGTGGATGAACTGAACAGCGGGAGAATGAGGTGGTGAGGTTTCTGTTGTAACGACTGACCATTTGGTTATTTAACTGCTTTATTTTATTTTTATTGATCCACATTTAAGAATAGGAAAAAAGCATGTAATATTATTCTTGAGCTATAGTCCTTTTCTGTTTTAACACTTGCTGCAACAATGTTTGACTACCTGGATTTTGATGTATTAAAACAGACATAATTGCAACACAGAAATACAGTGAACACATTTAGTTTGACAGTGATTTCCTGCTGTCATCACATTGTCACAAAAAGTTTTACTTTTCTGAGTTGTACCTTGCAACTTTAAAATTCATGCAGTTTTCTGACTAGATCAACAATAGCTGCCTTGCATCTTCCTATTTTGACTTTTGGTTTCAAGAAAATAGTCAGTGTTTAAAACCAAATACCAACTTCCCCACTGCTTCTAAAGCCTTTGCTTCCTTCAATAATAGGCAGCCTTTCAAAGAGCCTCAAGCAGTGATGTGAACAAATCTGCTCCAGCGTCACATGTTTTTCTATGAAACGCAGTGAAGTCTTTCTTTATAGTTTGGGAAGAGTTCACGTTGAGTTCCACATTCTGTTTCAGTTAGGATCCGATCTCTTTTACAATAAAACCCATGACTCTCAATACCAACCAATTGATATGTATTCATAGTAGCCATGCTATAAGACAGAATCTGCCTCTGTAAAGGTAGTTACATATGGACTGATTGCCTTTATTCTCTTCTTTGTATGTTAGTTTAGTTTGTCTTCTGGGGGTTCTTCTCCTTTAGATTCAAAAACACTAATCAGACTCTCTCTTTTCCTTCATCTTCATCGTCCTGCATTTGTCTGTGCATGTGTGTGTGTGTGTGTGTGTGTGTGTGTGTGTGTACCTAGACATCTCCCGAAGACAGCTGCTCCTGAATAAACATTGTTTACTTCCTAATCGAGCTGGGAGACCACAGAGGGCTTGAACTCTTACTGTTACCACATGCGCATTCACGCTATTGCATACAAAAATGCACAAATAAAATAAAAATAAACTAAACATTTATTAGCTATCATCGCCATACAATAAAGAGTGAGAACCTTCAAAGACATCTTTATGCATTCTTTGGTTTATACTTAAGGAGCTCATTTAGAAGATAATTCCATCCATGGTAAAAATGTTCTTTCACCTTTAGAGTTATGAATATGCAATAGTGCCAGTTTTTAAGCAATAAAAAATATGTGGTCACACTTCAATACACACAAATAAATTGGCACATGCATGCATAAATACATATATGTATCTTTGCTGTTGTTGGGGAAGGAGGGGAGTACTTGGTTCTCCTGCAGGAACAGATGGCCTCAACTCTAGAGGGATGATCACAGGGAGAGGGAGGTCAAGAACCAGCGAGGGAGGAGGGAAAAGGAGGGAGGGGCGGGGGCAGATGAAAACGGGAAGGAATGATCAGAGCAGGCCCAGTGGCAGCAAAGAATATGTGAGAAGGGCTGATCACAGGGGAGACCAATAGGTCCAAAGGCAGACGCACGAGAGGTGATACAAGTTCAGCACACGAGCGGCGGTACAGAAGAAGGAGAAAGAGAAGCCTAATGGTGAATAGAATAGGGAAAAGATGAAGTAGGAAAGAAGATAGTAAAGGACAGAAAGATCAGAGAGAGGGAAAGAAAGAGGGCTGGTGGTAAGAAAGATAATGGCTTTGGAGATGGGTCAGAGATTGTCGAGGGCAAAGGTCAAGACTAAGACACACAGTAAAGAAGGACAGACTTGGGCACAGTTAAAGGGTAAGATAAAAGAAGTTATTTAGATGACAATAAGGCTTAGAAATGGAAGCATGAACAGGATGTGAGGTTATGGAGGGCAAAGATCAATCTGGTGAATCGAGGCCGGAACAATACAGCCTTTCAGCATCGACAGCAACAGTTGGGCAAAGTCAAAATGGCAACTACTATGCTCTTCTGTATTACTTTGAGCCATTGACTTAATGCTCATGCATTTTCCTCACCAGAGCACATAAATATGCTTCATTGTCTTTTATTTTTCTATTTATACTCTCACTAGAAAATGAATTAAATGTATTTAATTTACACAAGAAGGTATTTCATGCACACTTGTTAAAGTTTAGTCAGTCAATTTTAGTTTTTACATTTTTTGACAACAGTGTGGGAAGTGGATGCGAAGACTGACATTCCAAACACAACATACATTAACCACTGTTGACACCAGCATGCCCACAATGCAACGGGCCACTGAACATTCGATTTCCTGATTATGTATGAGCTGAAATTTGAGGATGTTTGTGGCTGCGGACAGATTTTGACTCCAGTCCGGGAGGAAAACAAAAACAACAACAGCAACAAAAACACAGAGGGATCAGAATGCTTGTGGAGATATTTTTACACGTGAAAGTGCAGAGTAGGAATAGTGTCTCTTGACTTTTTAAACCTGACTGGGAATCAGAATTACAGGTGAGTCTACTGGCCTTTCTGTGGGTCCTACATCATAAGGAGATGTCATGAAATATCTCTGTGTAGTTTCTACTGTTGAAATCTTATTTAATGGCTCAATAATACAGTCATTTACAGATGTAATATGCAGCATTAAAAACATAACTCTCGTTTATTTCATCTTGACCCAACAGAACATCATAGAGATTGTCATATATCTATAAAAGAAGTGTATTGTGCTTGTATTTAACCATTTAATTATTTCTTTACGGGGGGGGAGTTAAAAGCAAGTGTGTGAACAAGAGTTTATTCAAAAGTCAGAGTAAATCTGGATATGACTTTTACTGTTGAGTATTAAAAAAGGATGATTTTTACTCTGGAAATTTTGCATATTATGCTTTTAACTCGTATTTTATTAAAAATACACCACACTTCTATTTAACGATTATGAGTTTTGAGCTTGGGTTATTGTCAGAATACAAAATCTTTTTCCCCTCCTGTTCCTTACATTCCTGACATTCCTACAGTCTTTACTTACTGTTTTCTTCTTATCATGCATCTTATCCTATTTTGCGCTGCAGCTGATTGGCAGTACTGACAAGTATGACCATGTTTTAGATTTGATGACAGAGCAATTATTTCACTGTCACATAAACAACATGGTGTTGTTCTGACTGGTTAATGCTAAGGTCGCTCAAATATGATAAATCCAATCACTGGCCAGTTATTAATTTAAGGTATCTGCCCTTTACAATTGTTTTCCATGGAAGCCCTCCTACATAGTCCTGTGCCACAGACACAGACTATCTGGCAGGCCAGGTTACATCCTACCACCTAACCTTTCTTTCTTCTTTTTACATTACCATCTTTCATCTTGCAATCCTTTCTTCTAACTTTTCTTGCTTTATTGTGATTGATAGGATTTTGGGATGTTGTGCCTTTATCCTCACAAAGACATGGAGGTGTGTAGTTTAATGGTTTAAGGGGCCTTCTTTGTGCGTGCTGCAGACTTCACATCTCCCCCACTTTTCTCAGCTGCAGCACTCTGTCTCCCCCGCCCCTTCTCCAACACCCCCCCACCACCAAAGCCACCCTAACCCACTCTCTAATCATGGCCCTAGGGCGCAGAGAGCGGATGACCGAGGTTAACACTCCCCAGAGGAGAGGAGTGATTGTAAATGAGGCGGAGGTGAAGACGAGTGCGGATAAGAAGAAGATAAAACGTGATGAGGGATGAGCCGGACGAGTAGCAAAGATCGCCTTAAAAGAGACTGACACATGAGAGGAATAGAGGAGAACCTGAGAATTACAATTTCAGACTGATATGCATGTGTGTGTGTTCTTACCCTTGTTTCTTCCCCATCATTCACGGTGTGACATTTCACCCCTGACTAGGCCCTAGTTATTATTCTGATCATTACTGAAGATTGTGACAGGCGCTAAGTTGTTATCTGTGCCTGCTTTGATAACTAGGATATTTAAAAAATGAAGACATTTGAGACTTGTTAAAAATGTCAGTGTGTATTTGCTTTTAAATCAAAATCCTGTTTAAAAAGTGAGTAAAAGTTTCATGAACTGCAGCTTAATAGGAAACGTCAGACCACCTTCCTATTTGTATTTTAGGATTATGAAAACACATTGCTGTTAAACTGTGAAAATATATTGTTAAAAATAGGAAAAAAAATATAGGACAGTGTTCTCTGGCGGCAGTAGCTCAGTGGGTAGAGTGGTCGTCATTCAACCGGAAGGTAGGCGGTTCGATTCCCGCTCTCCCCACAGTTCATACTGTTGTTGTGTCCTTGGGCAAGACACTTAACCCACCTTGCCTCCAGTGGCTGTAACACTGGTAATTACATTAGAACAATGTAAGTCGCTTTGGATAAAAGCGTCAGCTAAATGAATAAATGTTCTCAAACCTTTTAGATTAAGTGCCTCAGACAATTTGTGTGCCACATTTATGAGCTGTGATAATATTCCTTTATAATTGTTAAAAATGTTTTACAAAAGAGACTGTTTAATTGTTAATATAATAGGAATAAAAAAAAAAACATATCAAGTGACTGAACACCAAACAAAAAAAACAAACAAAACAAAATTAAACCAGGCCCAAATCAGGACAAAATATATAATAAACTCCATACATTTTATAAATATATTTTTGATAATTATTATATGTTAATAGAACTATAGATACTATAGAAATATTGCCAAGAATGGGCAATAAATGTAATCCTATGCATTTTAAAAACCCAAATGCTAATTTTATAGGTATATAATATTTTTACCCTAAAGTCATCCTCCTGACGCTTAGTATGTGCATATACAAGGCATTTGTCACCAACTGATTCCATTTCCCATGTCATCTCTTTCCCATTATCTCACCCTCTTTGTTCTGGCTGCTGTGTTTTATTTGGTCTAGTTTCAGGTCAAATATCAGCCAGCACGCTCAGTGAAAGTTTATTAAACAGGATGGCCATACATGGCCTTGGGCATGCAACCTGCTACCATGGTCCATCAACCAGGCCCTATGCCCACAAACACATGCAAACGTTCTCTTGTGGCCTACTTGTCCCCAATCAAAGATACATAATTGCGGTGAAACAAGGGAGCGTCAGCAGCTTGGCAGTAACAATTTATTGGGCTAAAAATATGTGTAATCCAAAATGCAATGCATGTGTACAGAAATAGAGTGACTGCACATCAGTGCTTTAATAATCCCATCCATATCAAGAAAGCCCTAAGGCTGTAGCAGGCAGCACTGCCAAAGAGCACAATCCACAACTCCTAATTGCTCTCATTTTTTGCAAAAAAAGAAGAGAGTGTTATTGTTTTGGACATAGTTGGGTGAGTCTTCGCTAGGTGAGATGGAGACAATGGAATTAAAAAAGAGGTAGAATCAAAATGAGAGGGTCAGCTGTTTGAATAAATTTTCTTATAGCTGACTAACTTACTTTATCCGTGGCCCTAACATGAGCCTTTACGTCCAGTCCTAAGTTAATAAATTGCATGCGATGCTGGTTAGTTGCATCATACACCATTTCTTTTTTTCACTAACAATGGTTATAACATTTAATCTGCAATAGCCATATATACAGTGGAGTTGGAACAATTTAATACATTTGGTGAATGGAAATCACATTTTTACTTCAGTTATATTACAACTCATTACACAATCCAGGCATGAACTTTCCATCTCATCATATGCAAACTAGGCCACCTTCAGAGCCTCAAAACAGCCTAAAGCCGTTTGTGGGAAAGAAAAAATACACAATAACAAAAGGGCATTATCAGCCATTATCTTCATGGCTGCCAATGTGTCGCTGTCAGCTTAAAAAGCGCCAACCCCGACACTGGAAGCGCCAAATTGAGAGGTAACAGTGACATTCTGACCTTTTCCCAAACAGAGTGAGGTTGAAGTTCAGAGGTCGTGCTTGTCTCTGGGCTTACACTTCATCGGGTAGGACATGTTTGGCTCCACTGCACCCCAGGGCTTTGATTTCTGTGACCCGATATGCAGTTAAATATACTTGTGTCTACTTTTAACCCCCCACCCTGTCCTTCCTTACATCCTGTCTCACTGCATTCCATTTGTGCAGCTGCCCCGAGCCACGATACGTCTAACTTAATTACACAAGCTCACCTTTTTCACATTGCCTTTTCTGTTTCCCTTTTGTTTGTTTTTTTTGTGCACAAACCAGTCATCAGTGCTGCTGTTTAAACCACAGATCTTTGGAATATCAACATTTATGAAGTAGATCTACTCATTTCTATTACATGCTTACCATATTAACGCTCCAAAATGTGTCTTTCCTGTACAATCTCTGACAATCTCAGCGTCAGTGAGGAATTATTAGAAAGACTTTAGTTTTGGAAATATAATAATACAACTCCTCACTTTTCACTGTGTGGAATCAGAGCAAACCTAAGGCTTTTTCAATGACCACTGCATTATCAGCACAGTTAATATAAATGTACAGAATATATTTAGTTTGAGATCATTCGTTTCCGTTCTTGCCTGAAGTGAAAATGTCTTTGTCTGTACTGATCGTCCAGGCCCTTCATTTTCTCTGTGTTGTGGTGTCCAGACTGAACAGTATGATTTCTACACCCCTTTTGAAAAAAAAAAATTATAATAAATAAAGATGGAGAGATTTGTTCCATTTTATCCATTGTATTTATTTCATTTGATTCCTCCCTTGTCTACATTTGTATTTTTACATTTATATTGTGGCTTTTACATGTATTTTTCTATACTGTGAGCAGATGCAGAATATAGTGCATACCTTTCTGCCCTTCACTGACCCGACTTTGTGCTGCTTGAGCTAAATTCAAGCCAGAGGAATTGCTGTGTCTCTAAAACCTTAGCATGAAGCTGTGACAGTTAGTAGCTGCTACATTCTTGTTTGAGATCCGTGTACAGTCTTTTTTACCCTTTTGCAGAAGACAAGAACATGAGGGAATAATGCAGTAAGTCTCGTTGACTATGTGGGAATCTGTAACAGAAGCAGAAACGTGTGAAAAACCTGTAATGTTTGACGGCAGCACGCTCAGTTGTGACACCATGCAAGAACATTGGCACAAAAAAGCACAGAGAAGTTAGTTCAATGATACATAAAAACATACTTTTTAGGCCACTAAGATTCTTCTTCCAATGTGTGCCCCTTCTGGCAAATCCTGAATCAACACTCTGACATTCTCACAAAATATTGAAAAGGCCTGGAAGACAAAAGGCTCTGCCAGTCAGACTATGTATTCACCCACTCTTGACATGTATTGTTATTTGAAACTCCTGTCAGACAAACTAGACAACACACACTCTCACAGACACACACCAGTCGCCCTAATCATCTGACAACAAGGAGCCCATTGTGCTGTGTTATGACTTTGTAGAGCGGCCCACCACCCAGAGGAAAGAAACATCTTAGAATCAAAGGCTTACCCTTGCCACTCAAGAGCTGGATATCACAAGCTGAGCATGTGAGGGTTAGGAGGATACACACTGAGGCCGCTGAGCATGTTGGTCAGCTGAGGCCCTTCTCCTTGACCGTTGCTAAGTGCCAAATAAATGTTTATACACATCCATTAGGTGAACTTACAAATAGAAAGCAGTGGGACAGATTTTTTTTTGCACTGAAGTAAACGTCACACACAGGTCTCACAGCTGGATTCACTAAAACAAGAAATAATGTAAAACCAAACTTGTGCTTAAACTCCAGGGAGGAGCAACGAGATCAGAGATAACAGTTCCGCCACACTCACTGAAGCATTCAAATAACTTAGAGCTGGTTCACAACCTTAGATCCTCAAATAGGGCCCCTCTGTTTGCTCTGTCACAGGCTCACATTGTAAGTTGAGGGTACATCAGGGGGTCTGGCTCGGGAATGACCTGTTAGAGGAGAAAAAGAATGAGTGACAAAAATTATCCTTGTCGGCAGCCACACCAGGGGCATCCAGCGTGTTTTTGGTTGCATGTTGGTTGCAAACTCCACTCAGAAAGTCCATTTGTCTATTTGCAAAAATGTTTTACTAGCAAACAATTTATTGTTTGTGTGAGAGTTAAAGAAGATTTTATTGTCCCCAAAACTACCGCCTTGTTACATTTACATTTATTCATTTAGCTGACACTTTTATCCACAGCGACTTATATTAAGCTTCTATTCACCAGTGTTACTGCTGGAACACCACAGGAGTAAGGTGGATTAAGTCTTGCCCAAGGACACAACAACAGTATGAACTGTGGGGAGAGCGGGAATCGAACTGCCAACCTTCCGGTTGAGGGCCAACCGCTCTACCACTGAGCCACTCACCACAGCCACACCCCATAAGAGATCAAAAAACTAACCGAAAACTACTGCTGCTACTATTACTACTACTACTGCTGCCACTACTACAGTTAGTACTACAACTACTGCTACTACTACTACTGCAACTGGTACTACTACTGCGACTACTAAAGCTACCGCTACTATTACAACTGCTACTACTGCGACTGCTACTACAACTACTACTGCTATCACTGCTGCACTGCTACTGTGCAGCTGCTGCTACTCTACTACTACTCGACTGTTACTGCTGCTCCTACGGTGCTGTGACTGATACTACGGCAACTGCTACTGCTACTACTGATGCTACTACTACTACTACTGCTACTGTTACTACAACTACTACTGCTATCACTGCTGCTACTGTGACTACTACTACTGCAACTGCTACTACTCCTACTGATGCTACTACTACTACTACTGCTACTGTTACTACAACTACCGCTATGACTGCAACTGCTACAGACTACTACTACTGCAACTACTACTACAACTACTGCCACTACTACTGCTACTTCTACTACTACAACTACCGCTACTACAGCAACTGCTACTGCTGCTACTACAACTACTATTATTACTACTACTGCTACTACTACTACTACGACTGCTAATATCACTTCAACTGCTACTTCTACTGCTGCTGTTGCTACTACTACAACTTCTACTGATATTACTGCAACTACTTCTAGGTAGAAAACCCAATGAGTTGAATCTTTTTGCATGAGGGGTGCAAAAGATTCAACTGAATGAATCTTTTGCATTCAACCCAATGAGTTTAATTGGGTTGAATGCAATATTAGTTACAGGGTGTGGCTTTAATTGATATTACAGGTACACTCCAAATCCAACAGGCAGACTTCCTGTTGGGTTTGGGGTGTGGCTGATAATATCAAATTTGTTTGCCCTCCACATGTCCTATGTGTCTACCAAGTTTAATTTTTCTATGTTGGAAAAAAAATACTTTCACTTTCCATAGGCCCAGTGTATTTTGGTCACCACTGAGTAATTTTTTTAAGATTTTGTTTTTTCGTACTTAATTTAAATGTATTCTTAAATTTTGAGCAACGTTTCCTGACGTTTTGTGCATGTTCAGGGGGTAAAATTTGCACTGAAAGTTGATTGATAATAATGAACACTAATAGATGCAATAGGCCCTCCAGGCCACAGGCCCTCTGGCCTAAATATAAAGTTTGTGGTTATTTTCAGAAATGTCTAAAAAAAACGGTCTTAAGTTTGTATTGCATATTAAGAGGTTATACTTCCTCTGAAGCTATGCCAAAGTCAAACTACAATCACCAGGCCAGATGAATAAAAACTCTAACATGGCAGTGTCAAGCCCAGTATAATTGTGATCAGTACAACTCGTGCCATGTCACATCATGATTTTTATTAGTGTAGCCACAGGTTCTGGAAAATCCTATAAAAGCTTGAAATCCAAAGTATCACATGTGAAATTGAACTTGTGTAGATTATCTCATTCTATTTGTTTCTTATATTTGTGGCTAATCTAAAGCTTGATCAGTCTCTGTATGTTATCTCTATATGTTTTTATACCAGGGCCACAGCCTCTTTCTTCAAGGCCATGCTGCTTTTTGGGGCTCATTGATACTATATTTCAGACTGGGGAGTAAACAAATCCAATAAAACCAATTCAACCAAAAAGAATCACTTTATTCTGCTGGTGGATTCCTTTATAATATATATTGACTTTGGTAACAAGGAAGCTCTGATAATAGTCAGTGCAAAGTCTTCATGGAATACTTCGCAAAACAGACACTTTTGCTCTATTTTTCTTGTCAGAGCACCTGTGACAGTTAATCCCAGCTCTTTCTGTGAATAACCCGCTGAAGCGCTTGGTCTTATGAGATATTTTGTTATTAAAGATTACGGCAAATGCGTGAGTCTGGTCCTTCCACTAAATTGGATTTTGTGTCACATGTAGAAGCCAAGGCAGCTGTAGCAGATGAAGTACTACCATAAGAGTTTTAAGACAGTGTCGATAATTAGTTAGATAGAACGTGCAGCTTAAATGTCAACATTTTTAATAAAAGAGGCTGGATTATGTCTTCTCCATATCTAAGAATAGAAAGTGATAAAAGTAATGTGATTAGTGATTAGATGGTTAAGGAAAAAAAAAACTCTTACCTAGCCCTCCGCGGGCGTTCTAATCCATCTAAGCTTGGGTCCTCTACAAGAGGCCTGGGAGCTTGAAGGTTCTGCACAGTATCTTGGCTGTTCCTAGGACTGCGCTCTTCTGGACTGAGATGTCCGGTGTTGTTCCTGGAATATGCTATAGCCACTTCTCCAGTTTGGGGGTTACTGCCCCAAATTCTCCGATAAGTTTGCAATGAACGATCATTCCGTGATCCATGTGTGTGGCATTGAGTCATAGGCTTTGAACCAGTAGGCATGAATCATGTCAGGGCCTTGTGCTGTCCAGTTTTTCATACCGTAGACTCGGCCATTGTGATGGTGACTGGATCCTGTTCAGGGGGGTTGCTGTGGTCTGTTCTTAGATCTACTACCAACTCTGCATCACTGTTGTGTGATGCCAACTCCTCCCATATACCTTCCAAGTATTGTTCGGTCTCCAGCCTTGGTGGGTCTGCTCTGGTGTTGTTACCCTGCCATTGAGAGTACCCTGGTTGAGAAGAGAACAGCCGGTTTGTTTGCCTGGCTCCAAGTTTTCTTGTGTACTGTTGTAAATACTAGGCATGAATCTAAGGCCAGCCTCTATTTAGAAAAGGCTTTTCCATATTAAAAATGGTTTCCTTCTCCTATAAAACCATGAGGCCTCTCTGGCCAACGTTTGAACATTGCTGTCCTCAAAGGAATGTCCTTTGTCTTTGAGGTGAAGGTGGACTGCAGACTCAGCTCCACCAGGGTTGGCTCTTCTGTGCTGAAGCATCTTTTTGAGCAGCTGTTGTTGTTCTCTGACATAACTGTCACTACACTCTTCTCTGAACAGCATAGACCACATTACTTTGTATGTGAGAGAGGATCTTGTTTTTAGGGTAGACCAGTTTTTGACGCAGAGTATTCCCATGTTTTTTTTAGAAAGAACAGACACACAAGGGATAACTACACTCTTCCCTTTTGTCTCTGGTTCCTGTCTGTTTGTTTTTTGTGTCCTCTTGGTTTTGTTGAATGTCCCACTGGGAAATCCACAGTCTCTCAGGACTTCACAAATGTGTTGTTCTTGTTTCCGTTTGCCTTCTGAGGTTGTGGGCACCTGTGCTCTGTAGATGTGTTCCGGGATGAGGTTGGTCCTGTCCTGTAGAGATGTGTCCAGTAGTAGTCTCTTTCTTACGACCAAGAGTACTTCATTAGTGGGTATGCAGGTAAAGAGGGAAGCGATACCTCATAGTCAATACCATGAAAGGAGTCACACTGCCCTTTCATGGTAATAACTATGAGACCAGAACAGTCTGATCCAATCAGAGTTAGTTTCAGGTCAAATACCTCCTTTTAGAGATATAAGCTCAACTCTCTTACCAGTTGATCCCAGAATTGAAAAGGTCTCTTGGAATTAAGAGATAAAACATCTTCACCTTGAAAACTAATTCCATATGCCTTTGCTTTAACCTTTTTTCAAGATGACCTGGATGACTGAGAACCTTCACAGAAATGGTGAGAGATACAACATTACAAGACACACTAGCTCTGTGTCAGGTGCTGTGGAACCAGAGCACCTTGATGAGAAATGGGCTACTGGAACAAGACAGAAATGGACGAGATGTGAGAACAAGGCTCTGTTGGAAGGCTACTACTCTAGTAACCCTAGTCAGCGGGGTTACATGAGGAAAATGTGGGAAACATGGTTACTTTGAAACCCCCAATCAACACTAACAGCGAAAAAAACTAGTAGCTCAGTGATCCTTGAAATTTACGAGATACAACACAAATGCTACGGCAAGGGGGAGCCAGGTAGACAGGTCAGAGGGGAGTTAACCCTCTAAGTGCCAAAGTTGCATAATTGCAAAAAACAGACGCTACTTTATGTGCTAAATCATGTTTCCACTCCCTTCTACTAGATTTCAGACACCCTGTACTTTGTTTCTAGCCCACTATTACCATCTGTTGCCATTAAAAATTGTGTAGAAGAAGACCTCAAACACGCTTTTCAGTCAGAGTGTTATGACTGAAAAGCGTCAAAAACATAAGTGAAAGAAACGGGGAAAAACCTAGTCGCTCTGGCCACTGTAGTGACAGTGAGATTGGGAAGAGAAGCTGTGTGCGCACAGCAAATGCTGCTTTACCCAGCAGAGGTGATAGAAGCCGGGCGGGCGTACTCGGCGTGGCCGCGGTAGTGAAAGGGAGGTCAGGAATAATGCGGCTTCCAGTGAAAGCTGTGTGACAAAAAAACGTGTTGTTCATTCTGACACTTTACCCAGTAGAGGAGGGAGAGGCAGTGGTAAACATAGTTAGCGTGGATGCGCTAGAAAAAGCAGCAATAGTAATAAAAGTGATGGGTTAGGATGAGAGGTCCTACATTCTGAAAAACTACAAACTATGCCATTTGAATGGATAAGAAGAGATAAAGCTTCTGCAACCAATTACCTAGTACATGTATCTATTTCCATACAATTTACTAGTTAGGGTATATTAGAAGTTTCAGTTATACTGTAGTTTACTAATGTTGCTTTACAAGTTACTGTCATTAATCATTTATTTTCATAAAATGAAGAAAATAGAAAAATATATATACTATACCATCTTTCTCTATGTACTGTAAATGACCTACCCCGCCAATATATAACGCCATGTTATGCAAATTAGATGCAAATTAAATGCATACAATTATTTCAATCATATACTTTGGGTCATATCTGGTATTTTTCTAGTTCAGAGTAGGACTCTGTCTCTTATCATTTTCAAACCACAGCCTTTTGAATTATGGATCTCAAAAATCTGTATTTTTAAAAATAAACCATGCCGCCTAAAGGGTTTTAATATATGATGTTCTTTCTCTTTATTTATACAAATATAAAGTTCACAAACATCAGGACTTATTAGAACATTCACAAATGAACCATTATAACTTCTTTAGGGTGTAAGGTGCTGGCATGAAAAGCATACCCGGCATAACCAAGTGGCTAATGTAGTGTACAGGAACATCTGTGCAGAGTATGGACTGGAAGCACCAAGGTCAAAATGGGAAACACCTCCAAAGGTGGTAGAGAATTACTGAGCCAAGATCTTTTGGGACTTCCAGATACAGACAGATACTAAAATGGTAATGGTGAACCAACCGGACATTGTGGTGGTGGACAAACCGCTGGACAAAAATGAAGCTGTTGTGGCAACATCAGGAACAAAGAACTGGAGAAACTAGAGAAATACCAAGGCCTCAAAGAAGAACTTGAGAAGCCCTGGAAAGTGAAGGCAACTTTGTTACCCGTGGTCATCGGAGCACCTGGGACAGTAACCCCCAAACTGGAGGAGTGGCTACAGCAGATCCCAGATAAAACACCAGACATCTCAGTCCTAGGAACAGCCAAGATAGGACCTTCAACCTCCCAGGCCTCTGGTAGAAGATTCAAGCTCAGATAGATAAGACCAACTGTGGAGGGCGAGGTGAAAGTTTTTTGTATTTATGGTGTAAATTAACAGTTATTAAAGACAATCACTTACAAATCATAGAAGAAGAAGAAGAAGAAGTTTTATTTATATAGCGCCTTTCCGTAGCTCAAGGTCGCTTTACATTTCACAAATACATACAGACAATCACTTACATATAATCATACAACTAATTAAGCACCAATGATGGTGCTCAGCCATGTTAAGCGCCAATCAGCTGATTTCCCAGGAGTCACCAGGGACTTGAAGGGTTTGGGATATTTTTAGAGAAATTACAAGTATTTTGGTGGCTTTACAAGGTCATGTGTCCTTTACTGCTTGTTAAAATCAAAGCCATTTTGTCAATAAGGTACCTAGAACCAACATAATTAAAGCTTAATCAGACCACATTTACATTATGTACATTTTAATATAAAAAACTGCTAAACTATAATTGCTAAAAGGAGCATTGGCAAACAATAAAATAAAAATAAAATCGGTTTTAACAGCGTTCTATATTTGTGGAGTAAGGTTCAAACACAAAAGCTAAGCAAAAGATCATGTTGTTTTTGCACTTAGCATTGCCTTCAGTTAATGTTGAGAAAACAAGAGACATTTTAAAAGAAGACCAAGGTTGTGTTTATACCATCCTTGGCTGTGTGTTCTGTTAGTGCTGTTTCTTTCATTGAACAAGAGACTTGCCAATGTATCTAGAGAGGGTCAATGCTGGGGCTTATTTATTAGCACAAGCACAGGAATAAAAAAAAAAAAAAAGATGTTTATGTTCCAAGCTTTTTGGTGGGGCGCAGTAGCTCAGTGGTAGAGCAGTCCTACCTTCAAACGGAAGGTAGGTTCAATTCCCACTCTCCCCACAGTTCATACTGTCGTTGTGTCCTTGGGCAAGACACTTAACCCACCTTGCCTCCAGTGGTGTTCCAGCTGTAACACTGGTGAATGGAAGCTTAATGTAAGTCACTTTAAATGAAAGTGTCAGCTAAAATGACAAAAAAATATATATGCAAATGTAAATATAACACTTCATGTAAGTCGCTTTGGATAAAAGCGTTTGCTAAATGACTAAATGTAAATGACTGTCATCTGACTCTATTCACAATATAATGATGTCTTTTTTATGTAAAGTTATACAAATAAATCATAAATATATAAGAAGTTCTGGTGGCTTCTCAAGTAGACTACTTCTGTAAAATCACTGTATCTAAACTTCAGATGGATCATCAGTTTTTAAGATATCTTACAATGCCATTATAATAACTAACATCCAACAACACAGACTTTGTATATTGGTCAATATTTCAGACCAGTATATTTTTTATTTATTTTAATTTAACCTTTAACCAGGTAAGAACCCACTGAGATCAAGATCTCTTTTACAAGGGTGATCTGGCCAAGAGGTCTGCAGCACATGTCATTTTAAATAAAATACAAATAATAATAAGTTACAACAACTAACACAAAGAATAGGGTTAGTACAACAACTGTTAAATGGTTTGCATTTAGTATATAGCGCTTTTTTGTACCCTTCTTGGGCACCAAAAGTTCTTTAACATGATTCTTCCATTCACCCCATTCACACACATTCACACCTGGGGGAGACAGAGAGGAGGGCTACCATGCACACGGCGCTCACAGCCCTCTCAGACCACCACTTCACTCACCTCCACAGTCATAGACATTCACACAACAGTATTGTGGCACTAGAGGCAAGGTGGGTTAAGTGGAATGCCCAATGACACAAATCCAGTATGAACTCAGGAGAGCGGTAATCAAACCGCCAACCTTCCGGTTATAGGACGACCGCCCTACCACTGAGCCAATGTGCCCCAAAGTGCATGCTAGTTTGTCCTAAAGTGCATCATTGAAAACACAGTAACATTTCAAAAAGACAGGCCCTGACCAATAGTCTCATGTTCTCTATTTTCTAAGATTGAATGGAAATTTTCAAACGAGATGAGGTCTGATAGTTTCAGATCAGACTGTAGCATGTTCCACGCAGATGGGGCAGAAACGCTGAATGTCTTATTTCCCATTTCTGTTCTAGCTCAAAGCAGTTAGATGAAGAACATTACAGGAATGTAATAGTGACTTTTTGTTTTCTGAAGAAGCATGATCAAGCAAGATGGAATTAAGCCAAGAAGAGCTTTGTAAACCAGATTCAGACAGTGTTTGTACCTTCATACACTCAATGAAGGTCAGTCTGACTTAACATAAAGACCACAGTGATGAGTGAGGCAACTACATCCAGTGACATACCTCAGGGCACAATGATAAACAGTATTAAAGGACTGTAGACACTTAGAAGAAGTACACAGTTCTGTATAGTACATCACCATAATCAAGCAAAGGCAAAAACGTTTCAGAAAGGCTCCTTGGCTCTGAGGGAGAAATTATTATTTCTATAGAGTTTTGGAATGTAATGTTACCCTGAAAGCGTTGGGGCAGCTGACAGGATCAAGGCATCATTTTCCTTGGCCACTGCAGCGCTACAGTGCTACAATATAATAGAGATGTTTTATGAATAAGTTCGGCTACAGTGTTCTTACTGTTAATTCAGTTGCATTGTTTTGTTTTAAAGATTTCAAGTTGGTTGTTACGTGCCTGTGAGTAGGGGGCTTTTTACAATAGGATGGGCAACAACAACAGTGGTAGGGTTATAAAAGGGGGCTAAATTTGCAAAGCAAACTTACCTTTGCATGAATGACAATATATTCACAATTTGGAAGTTTAAAAATGTCCAAACCATGAACCCAGCCATTTGTAAATAGAACTGGAAAATGGCGCTGGTGACCCACAATGCATTGTGCAGTGATGTCGGTTTCAAAGCTCTAAAAAAGAAGCCAAGTTTCAATTTTAGTTTGGAAATCTGTTGACCAATATGTGTTTTTAATGAAAGCTCACAGTCAAGAAGAATACCCAGATTCGTATCATTTGAGACCATTCCAAAAGGTTTGCCTTGGGAAGTTTGGATTGATGTAATATTTTCCTGGTAACTCAGTGGCATTAGAGAAAACCAAAAGTATGGTTTTGTCTGTATTTAAAACAAATTGGAGATTTTAGGGTTAATTGAGATTGAACAATGTTAAAAGCTGACTGAAAAATGTAAACACTTGAGTGATTGATGACGAGCAACCTGGTTTGCCAACCTTTTAGACAGAACACAATGTGTTCAGGTGGCTTGATCCACCTCATCAAACCTTGGAATTTCTAAAGGCATGCCTCAGGGCTCGGTCTTAAGACCCATCTTATATTCTATTTATATCATCAACCTGTGTGATAATTTGACCAATGCTAGACATTTTTTTTATGCAGCTGATTCCATAATTTATTGTAGGAAGCTGACAGTTTTGATAAGCCAATCAGGTTTAATGTATTGTAATTAGCAACAGCATGTGATTGACTGTCAAATGCCTTTGACAAATAAATAAAAATAAAAGTTCAATAAAATTATTTAAAACCTTGAGCGCTGTGACAGTACTGTGCCTTTTTCTTAACCCAGACTAAGATGAAGTTAAGATATTGTTTCCTTCTAAAGAATCTGTTAAATGTGTCACACACTAGTCTTTCAAAAGGTTTACCTAGGACACACAGTTTGGAAACAGGCCTGACCTCTTATTGACCTCTGAGGGTTCACCCCTTTTAGGAGTAGAAGAACAGCTGATTTCCAGATTGTTGGTATCCTACAGCAGGTGAAACTCAGATTAAAATATGGGTAAGAGGTTCAGCAATAAAGTCGGCCGCTAATCTCAGAAAAATCTCTGTCTTTCAGAATAAAATAATCCTTGACTAAACAGTTTGGGACTTTGCTGCAACATAACCTAAAAAGATTTTTATAACCTGCAAAAATATATTTTTGTGGTTTCAGAGTTATAATAGTCTGATTTGTCTGTCTTGATTAAACGAGTGTACTTATTTCAAAGCTGACAAAAACAGATCCAATCAGTCTTTGTATAAGTTTTACTTAAACTCTGGTCCAGGCAGCATCCCCGTCTTTGAGGAGATCTCCAATCTCAGCTGAAAACCAAGGGAACTAGTGGAACTAGACTTACAATACTTTATTTCAATTCTAAAAGTTACAGAATATATCAAGGGCTACAACCAAAAGAAACAGACAAACTATAAAATGCTCTGGACAACAACACAGATACAATGACAGCTCTGTTGTACCACCGCAGGTTAACACATAATAAAGGCCCGTTCACACCGGGACGAATTTCGCGCGCAATATTCGCCGACGTTTAACGCCTGGTGACTAAACAAAGGGCGCCAATGTTAGTGTGCACACCGACGCGAAAAACACACGCGTAAAAGCGTCATTTTAAAAAAAACGCCTCGGGTTCGTTTTTTTGGTTTGCCGCGCCGCGTTAAAAACTATACGACCAATGAGATTGGCGCTTTTGCTCACGTGTCTGGAGCTTCTGAAGTTACAGTAAAACACAACTTGGGGGCGCTCAAACACAAAACGGTCTTGCCGAGCACACATACGTACTGGCGAAGAAGATATACGCCAAGTAGCGTCTTGCAAGGCAAGATGAATGTAGAGCTGCTGGTCTCGTTGGTGTCGGAACACAAAGAACTATATGACAAACGCGACAGCGATTACAAAAATCTTGATAAAAGAGGACTATTATGGAGTAGTATTGCACAGCAAATGGGGGTATTTCTCTTTTACATTAAGCGCCATCTAATGTCAGGGAATGAATTTGCATGTTCACTCGGCTCACCGTCAGCGAAATCGCTTGGGTGTGAACACAAAAAACGCGTTGAAAAACGCTGGCAAATAACGCGCGCCGATATTCGTCCCGGTGTGTACCGGCCTTTACGTTAAGGACCAGTCAAAAATGATCAAAGAAAAGCCCAGGAACTAGTGCTAACGCTTATGCCATAGCTGATGTCCATTAGGGGTCCCCCACAGTCATACACAGTGCTTATCTTTCTCCTCGCAGCAGGCTTTACTCACACTCGATTAGGGCCTCCAGTAGCTCTTGTCATTTCCGGTCCTCAGCCTTGTGAGCCTTCTCAAGCGCCCTCAGTCTGCTGCCATTCCCTAAGTATCCTCTCCTGCTGGCCTTCTCCTCGACTCCGACATTCAGCACCTTTTAAGAGCCACACGCCAAAACAGCCAATAGGAAAGACCCTGGAAGTTAATATGGGTGTAACCCCACACACCACAAATCCCAACAATTCATAGCACCACTGGCAGTCCCAGAAGCAGATCAGCACCAATACAGCATGCAAATTGAGCGGTTGAGTACATAGTATATCAAACAACCCCCTCCCCACAGAACATTTATTTACCCTTTAACCCTAACAACAACATCATTAAAAAGATAAACTCTCAAAGGAAGCCAAGTTATGCAGAAAAGGCTGTTTATGGAAATGTTCAAGATCTCTTTTTGAGATGAGTCAAGGTTTGGATTTAGGAGTTTAGTATTTTTAATAGTTGCAAATGTGCCATGCAAAACCGTTGTGGTGTAGCTTAATCTAACTATATTTGTCTCTTTATATCATTCTTATTTAAGAGAAGACAGCTTTGCTTTTGGCACCCAAAGCAGGCTTAACTGAAAATAACTGATTTGTTTGAGAACGTTGTAAGCAATTTCACACTTTTTGTGTGGCTGACCTAATTGTAAAGAAGGCCGGAACGGACACTGCCTTAAGAGGGAAGTTAGAAGATTGAGACAGAAAAGTTTGATGTTAAGTGATTGAAAACCCAGTTTATTTGAATTGTATAGATTCAAATTATTATTATTCTAAACCAAAAAACATCTTGGGAGTCTTCGCCAGGTGCCTGTAAATGAACAGTCAGTGTATAAACACAGTGTGAAAGCTGGCTGTCGGATCACTGCTACCAAAGCCAGAGTCTGGGCTGTGCCAGTGCCAGTGGCCACTGCCAGTGTTACAGCCATGTTCAGCCCTGTCAGATCAGCTAACAGATGGCTTTCAACAGGCTGCTTCAGCTCTTCCCCAACAAAAATGAATGCAATGACAAGTGATGGGTTGTTAAACATACAGGGATAGTGTAGAAAGAATGGATCAGCAGGTCGCAACAGCAAATTGATGCAGAGGAAACTAAGTGGATCGGTTTTTGAAGAAACATGGAAAAATGGGAATGAATAAAAAAAAGGTGGATACCAGTGTGACAGGAGAAAAGTAAGTGAAAGGTAAAAGAGGGAAGAGGGTAGAGGAAGATAGTTAAAGACAAGCGGCCAGAGAGGATGACGGCAACAGAGAAGGGCAGTGCAGATATGGAGAAGGCACAAGGCTATGATAGAGGTCATCATCTACTGGGAAAACACATGATTGACATCTCTGTGAATTGTGAGCTTTGGCAGCATCCAATAGCCCACGCTTAGTCACAGCCCACAGCAAATAACACGTCATAATATAGACAGGACTTTTCCAAAAAGATTGTCATAGAATCTCCAGTAACTAACTTTTGCATGTTTCAGTCGGTTGCTTGGTAACAACAAGAGCATTTTACTCCCCAAAATAAAATCTTTGCGCTGGAGTGCCATGCGCTTTGTAGTGCAATGGAGTACCCTTTGCTAATTCATGTAAATTGCACAGACAACTACAATTTTCTACACCTAAAAGTGAGAGTAGACATTTTAAAGCATTTTGCAGAAACAGTGAGTATTTAATAGGTTTGTAGATGCAGAGACAGAACATAAAAATGTGGGGAACATTACATACCCTGAAGTCTGAACTATGTAATTAAGTGTGCTTTTACAGTTTCACTCGGTGTGAAAGATCTTTGGTATGGACGAACAAACTGGTGCGGACAGAGGAACTGTACTGGCTGGATTAAAAAAGGTATAAGTGGTAAAATTAAGAGCCATCTAATCTGCTTGGGAGCCATCTAAAGTAGCGCACATTTTAACAAAGCACAAAAAGCTGTTCACTGATGGCAGGATTGTAAAAGAGACTATGACCGCGATGGCTGAAGCTTCAGGGACATTAAAAGTAAGTTCAGAAGCAGACTGACAGATGAACATTTAAATGAGTCGATAAGACAAAATCATCTCACTGAATACATCTATCTGTGCATTTTAGTGTATTTAGTTTTTCATTTTTTAGTGTGAGATACACAGGAAGGAAATGCATAAACATATGCACATGCAGATGAACTATAAGTAGCTCTTTGAGGAAAAAAGGTTTGAGATCCCTGATTTAGGTTGTGGGGAATGTCCTATGGTGCATTTGTAAACAAGAAGTGCCACCAAAGCAAAGCAAATCCAATTTAACAAAAAATAATCCACTTTGGAACGGGCCCAAATATGGTAAAGAATCTTTTAAAGCTAGACCAAAGACCAAAATGTTTATGCCTGTTTAACGTACACACAGTTTAAAAGCTTAACACAGTGTTGCTGAGCAACGGCGAATGAGATCTCCCAACACTTGGGCTCACACCTGTGGCCCCTTTTGCTAATTAGCTGCACCCTGGAGTTTACTTCAGGGTCAATGGGAAAAAGCACCACCACAGTTCCAGTAAAAACAATTCATAAAAAGGTACCAATCCAATAAAAGTTAAACTGATTAAAAGGCTCATTAAGAAAGCACAGCAAGATGAAAGCAGTCAATAATACTTCACTTAATAATGATTCATAAAACATGCAATAACACTACTGACCCCTCACATACTGTCATTTTCAGTTATCCATACCGAGTTTACATTTTTGTCTTGTTATATTTGCAGAGGAAAGGACACTTCTATGCAATAACCATGAAGCAAATATGTATCATGAAAGAAAGTAGGGCAGAGCGAAAGTTTGATTTATCTAGGAAAATAAATAGCTTTTAATGTCTTGCAGAACGGCATCGACCATCAACCACTTTTACTGTGGAAGCTTTATATGAAATGTTTTATAGTGTACTGTGGATGAGTCATCCACACATTATAACAGATGCCTTGTGAAAATCTGAACGCAAGCTGCTTCTATATAGAAAATTGCACTCCACAATCATGACACATAGTAACACTGACAGCTTCTAAATTATATCTAAATGTCCATGTTTACAGTTCAAACAACACTAGGAAAGACTTTGACAGTGCACATCAGAGCCGCTGGTTCTGTGCAAGATGGCCTGTAGCAGATCCCTGATGTTGAAATTGATTCATCTCAAATTGACTTTTCTGTCTACAATGGCTGTAAACCTATCATTTGCTTTTGTCTTTGAGATTCTCATTTATTCCTTAGTGTTGTACTTCTTAACACCAGTAGTCTTGATTTCAGTCTTGGGTAACTTAAAGGTTTTATGTTGGAATCATGCAAATTTTACGATAGTGGATTTTGTATTTGAAATAAAATTGGAAGCCATCGTATCTGTCCCTTGTATCCAGCACTAGTGTTTTCATGATATTGGTGGAGATTTCTCTCACCAAAATCCCATCTTTTATCTCACTTACTTTTCCTGCTGCATCCTAGTGATCCATAAATGAGGTTAGTGTCCTGCAAAAAAGACAAGCTTAAACAAGGCTTTGGTTACACACCATACTATGTTGTTTTTGATAATGGGACTACAACACTGAAGGAAATTGTGGTCTATAGCAGACGCGGTCTGGGAGCGTGTCACTGAAAACTGGCATCATCCATACATCTCTGCTGTGAGTAGTGTGTCTCTGTGTCTCCAGGAAAAAGCTTCACTAAAGACCTTACTCTACATTGTACAAACGTGCCATCTTTCCCCCTTATACCCTTCTCTCTCGTCTTACAGTACAATAATTCTAATTATGCTCAGACAACTAAACATGCCAGCTCTAACGACAGGATAGATATGGGGAAATTAGCTCATTTGCACAATAATAAATGTAGATTTGAGCCCATTGAAAGCCTATTAACATTTAAATGATACAAGGACGTTATCTCTAAAGTGTGTGCTTATCCAGGGTGGCTTTCTGTGTGCATGTGGTATGAATGTTTAAACAGCCATGTGTCTTCTCATTGCTGACAACTCAGCCAACATTGGCTGTGGAATTGTGGAGGAAACAGGGAGAAATTAATGAAGTGAATGGTTGAGTTTATAGTGAAAGAGAGCAGCAGCCTGAGATCCATTACATGCCTTTCTATGTCCATACCTCAGCTAATATATCACTTGACAGAGATGCCAGCACTGCTCATACTAAAGATAGCTTAATGTACACAAAGAGGATTTTTCGGAAAGCTAAGCAACAAGATGCGCGAGAGACAATATTTCACACAATATTTAAAACACTTGTTTGTTGTAACATTAAGGTTTACAATCTGAACAATTTGCAGTTCAATTTAATTTTTAAAAAGCTTTGAAAAAAAATCAATAAAAGTTATAAAAGTATTTAACTTTTTATTATAAAATGTCACCATCAACACCCTACAAAGCCTCTTTTGGTCTGGTTAGATCTTGTAATTACAGAGCTCTGAAAAGCCCTGTCCATTTGATTGTTCTTTTGTGGCCATAAATTGGCAGATGAAGACATAGCCTACTGTTTAAAGTTGAAATGTCATGTATTTTGGGATTTGACATTAAAAAATCAGAACACTGAGAAATATACTAGCTCAGTATGCATTAACAAACAGTTTTACATGAGCAGAAGTAGTTTATTGTAGTAGTTATTTGGTTAAATCTGGTTAAAAAAATAGCAGAAGCATGCTTATGCCTCTCTTTCTCATAACACTTCTTTTACGAAATGTCATTCATGTGTCACACAATTTCATGAGTCAAGCAGGTAGTGAGTCAATGTTGCATCCTGTTTTCTTTCAGTCCAACAAAAGAAGTAATGATATTCAAAGGACATATTTTAACCTCTTGTCAATCATGTGGAAGGACAAGTAGTTCCTGATCACAACATTAAGTGCAACAATAAACAGCCTCGGTGATGAAGGCTGAAGCTCTTGCCAAGAGACCATTATCACAACCAGCACCACCTGCTCTGAGCAAGAGACCGATTCTGGCTGCAAAGAAAAGTGACAGAAAACCAAAACAACAGTTTACCTTTATGTGGAGGTGCTTATGAATGTTTTAATGTCTGATCCTCAGTAATTCTGCAAAATGACTTTCTTGAAGTACCCTGTGCAGAAAGTGGAGCTTTAAAAGTTCTAAAACAAAATCATTACTAATTAACTTCACTACTAAAAGAACTTCTAAATTTAATGTACCATGCAGTAATGTAGATTAGTATGATGTCACAAATTCAAACGTGTACATTATTGTCATGTTAGAGTGACCTCATTAGGAGCCAGGTTATACAACCTACTGCTTGAATTTTGAATGTGTGCATTGAAAGTGGATTGATTAACAATTTATGTATGGGTGTGCCTTTAATAGATCAATTGCAGGGAGTACTTGTAAATAGGGCAGTGGCTCAGTGGCAGAGCGGTCATCCTTCAACCGGAAGGTAGGCGGTTCAAATCCCGCTCTCTCCACAGTTCATACTGTTGTTGTGTCATTGGGCAAGACACTTAACCCTAATTGCCTCCAGTGGTGTTCCAGCTGTGACACTGGTGAATTGAACCTTAATGTACGTCGCTTTAAATGAAAGTGTCAACCGTAAATGTAACACATGGTGAATGTAAGTCGCTTTGGATAAAAGCGTCTGCTAAAATGACTAAATGTAAAAAAAAAATGATTAAATTTAAATAAGTTGACTTGTCTTTTTTCCTCATTTGACTCATTGTCCATCTTTTTCCAATACGTCCAAAGTCGACAGCTGCAAAGAGTGAGAACGCTGGCCTCATGTAAACAAGAGGCCAACCTGCAACAGAATCATTGCAGTTTTGGTAAAATGTGTTGTTTGGTTAATGAGCTTCTTGGTTTATTGACTCATCATTGGCAGTTAGAGGCAGGGTTCATCATGTTCATCAGTTCCACCCTTTTTTTCCTCTGGTGGGAACACAGTTTACTTTTCAACCATCATTACCATACCACTACGGAGTAGACGGCTAAAGCTAGTTTGTCAAAGGTATATTAATTACCAATTAGAGAGTTGGCTGCCTGCACTTGAACTACTCCAGTTTCTTTTTCTACTTCTGCTTTTCGTACACAAACACACTCTCACATAAGGACTGTAGGTGTGTATCTCAGGGCACAAGGTCCCCTGGTGCTTTAGCCTTGATAAACAATGTCCTATTCAGCTCAATATGAATAATTAAGGGTTGAGTATTGAGAAGAGGGGGGGACTTGTTTATTCAGGAAGAACAGCTTTGTTGATGGTTGCATAGCACCGTTACAGAGATGCCAGAGGAGCTTATGGCCTGCAGTGACATTATCTAAATGGCACACTTAAATAGAACACATACACACACACAACCAAAAATCCTAGGTCCTCACACTGCAACCCTAAGGAACATCCATAAATGATGAACGAAGTGGATAAATGGTGTGGTAAATATGAAATATTGATGGGTATTTGGCTGAGGAGGCATGTGATGTCCTTATTAAGAGGATTTCACTGTGTATGTGGGAGTCTTATAAAAAATAGATTTTTTTTTCACTATGTGGTTCAAAGGTGAATATGGCAAGGTAAAGAACAGGTCAAGACACGCGATAAATTATTTCTTTGAGCAAGCAATCATAAAAAAGCTTTACTTGGAATTGCAGTAATAAAAGCTGAAGCTTTGTAGCTGCAGACGTCAACCTGGCAAGTTCCATAACATCTGTGAGTATGAGGGATCATTTGAATCTGCTACATTGGCCTTTCACGTTGCCTGTTAAATATATAATGCACAATATATCTTAACTTTGTTCTTTTTCTTCCCCATAGACTTTGACATGATCCATCCGCTTTTATTGACTGTGTAGCTGACTTCACCCCGCAGACTTGATAAGAGAAAAGTGCAGATCTGCAGAATCCAACAGTTTGGATCACATCAGGAATGATATGTGCAATGATGCACATTCAGAGGAAAATTAATCTGCTTTGAAACAATATCAATACGTGCATAATGCAGTGTGTTGCGTATGAAATATAAGCTCAACTGTAAAGAATGTGGACTGCTGCAAATATATGGCACATTCAGTGACAGAAGATGCTGGGAATGAACTAAGACAACACACTTACTATCTTGTTTATGCTATAATCTTATTAATGTCTATAGGCAAAGACAGGACTGCTGCCTGGCTTGTAGCAATCACTTAGTAGAGCAGTTACAGATGCACAGCTTTGAGCCCGAGGGGTTACAGCTCACATATCGTGAGACTCAAGTGAGAATGATCAAGGAGGCTGGTGCTGCACTCGGCATGGTTTAACACAGCCTTTTTACACTACACTGGGTCCCACCCAGTGCAGCTAAAACTGAGCTGTTTTTCTCAGTGGGATGATCACTTAGTTTGAACATGTTATTTTATTAGTGTTTTATGCCAGCAGCTGTAAAGGTTGACAGGAAACAGAATAATAAAGACAGATGTGACAGCACAGCAGGAACTGGTAAGTCATATCCTGCGGTCAGGTTATAGGGCACCGACATTACAAAGATGCAGACAGCTGAGCCACAGTAGGAACCCTGCGAGACATATTAAAATTGTCTGATGGATACTTGAGTATAATAACTCACACAAAAACATAAAAGCTAAAAACCAAATGGCACAACATGAGGCATTATGTCATACTGCGAAATTATGCTCCCGGGCAGTAACCAAAATACACATATTTGTTGTTGTTAGAGGTGAACTTCAACAGTTTTGTATGATATAAATAATGTATGTTGGAATAGAAGTATTTATGTGGGTTATAAGCCTTCAGCATAAACTATCAACCTAATTTCTGCAGGGTACTTTTAGTCACTATTTTAACAGTTGTTTCTACTTGTTTGTTCCGGTAAAACTTCTTAGATAGACATATTTCACTTGACATTAGTTTTACTTTGTGTGTATAGAGCCAGGCGGTACAGTCATTGAGGCTAGCATATACAGTAGTGTGGAGGTCCTGGTTTGATCTTGGACAGGGCCTTTTTGAGTACAGTTTGCATGTTCCCCACCCTTTTTATATCAGATGTTGAACTGCACTTTGAAGACAGGGTCAACCTCAGCAGTTCTATAGCATTCAAATTAGAGTGTCACCAGCAAGATCTAGTAACATAAGCTAACATTAGCATTAGGAACTAAAGCATAAACAAGTAGCTGTGGGACACTAGGATTATAGTGCTTCAGCCCTCCGGTCCTTGACACTATCACACTCTGCTACATAAAAGAGCAGACAGGGTTAACCCCCATGCTACATCTCATCCTTCTCACTGCAGTGTAATCGTCCTCATTTGACCTGTGCTAAGGTCAACAGGATGGACAGATGTTTCAAGATAGTGGTTTATGTGTGTGTGAGGGGATAATGCAAGATGGTTTTAGACAATTCCCACTGTGTTTTTATTATCTTTCTTCTTTTTTTTTTTCCAAACATCTTTCTTTATGGCCCCAGGTCACATCAGTTCCAACTAATCCATCCTTCATTCACTGATCTTACATTGAGAAGAGGGCTTATCTCATTGTGTGCAAATACAACATAGGCTAGACAGTGAGTTCACTCACAAACGCAATTATTAATTTGTAAAGTTATTTATGATCATCTCCTTGAGAACTTGGGTTTAATGTGAACTCTAAATTGTAATAAATTCTCTTGGGACTATCAAGCTATCATTGATGGGTGCCCTTTCACATATGCAGACATGGCATTGCCCGGTTGAACTGCGTGTTGGGAGGTAATAAAACTTCTACAGTTGTGCTATGAAAAAACCCCAAAGCCAATAACTCCCTTGCGGCACACACTACTAATCGCCTTGTGCTTCTGTCGGTTCAGACATCCTGCCACTCACAATATGGTTAGTGTCTCAATCTTAAATCTTTCACCTCCCCAAGAGTCTTATCTTTTTGTTCATCTTATCTTTTTGGCCCCTATTAGAAAAGGACATCCCTGTAGTTTCTTGCCTTTTCAGCACATGATAGTGAAAGATCAAGGCCAAAATGTGTGGAAGGCAAAACTGTAAAGATGAACCTCAAAGCAAAGCTAAAGGAATCCAGAGACACCCTTGTGACTCTGTGCCCAGTGGATGTCCTATATAATGAGGTGTTTTAATGAGTGCCTAGCCTGTTTTTAGCCATGTTTGTTAATTAATCAGTATGCATGTTGTGCCAGCAGATGGCAGTAAGGATAAGTTGCCTCAAGGGAAGAATATAATAAGGGAAGAGAATTGAATGACACAACAACCCCCGATGTTGCCCACAGGTGACCTCTGTCAGAATATGGTGCAAAGGTTGGTGTAGAACATGCTGCTGAACTCATTTGGTCATGAAAAAGCACCATTAGAAAGTAGGTAATCTTGGGTAATCCAGAGGGTGCGCTATCACATGTTCGCAGGTCACAATTGCACACTTACATAAAACACACACCAAAGGACGCTTTAGGGAACATTCGCTTGTAGTGTTCCCCAGTGGCATTCATTGCTGTACTGGCTTTCAGGACAGGGTAAAGTGAGTAAGGGGGTTAGGTGGGATGTTAGTGGTGCTCTGGGCTTTCATCATGCAGATGGACGGGGCACAGCACATATGCTGACAGAACATTATACGTCTCTCTTCAGTACTTTGTGCAAAACCCCACCCGAGCGAACAGGGGCCTGAGAGGAATATTAATGCTCTCAATTCAATTTGTTGGAGCCAAAGCTACTTCCTGGATGAGCAGCATTGACACCTCTGTGTAACGGATGACGAGCACAAAGGGAAAGTGAGTTGTTGACCCAATAATGAGGTGAGAGCAGAAACTTTCTGCTGAAACTGCTGGCTATAGCGACTACAATTTTGGAAAGTCTACTTGGTCAGATTGAGAAACACATAGTAAAAAAATGTTGGATTGCAAACCTTAGTAATATGATTGAACTATGGGGTCAATACAAGTTTTAGTGGGTTGGTTAAGGTTTCAATCAGTGAATTCAAATGCCCAATGCAAAATACTGTCAATTGTAACTGAAGCATTTAAGTTCAATCAGTTATCACAGAGTCTACTGTGTACAGTTTATTCCAGGATAATGAAGAGTCGGGGTAACTAATATCTTTGTGTTTTTTTTTTTAAGTTTTGAAGGTGGACAATCATTTAAGTTACAAGGCTACATGTACTTGAAGAGATGGTGTTCATACAAGGACAGAGTGGAGTGTAATTTAGACATTTTGTTCAGTGCTTTTCATCATGGACAATTTGACAAATTGAATTTTCCCTTGTTCGAAACAGAACAGCCTTCACATATCAGATTAATAAAGTAAAGCATATTTCCCAGTTGCAATGGGTTTAAATACTACAACAAAAAGATTTTATATTTTACTTTTTATTTTCCAGTTTAAGTAATACAGTGTAATAATATTGTTGAAGTTCATTTTGGCTACAGATCACAACCACAGCTGGACCATTAGTGAGCCCAGCATGATTTGAGGGACGGGGAGAGAAATGCTTTAGTCTTCACTTCAGAGTCACATTTATTTTATAAAATCGTTTCTTGTGTAAAGGTGGAGCACAAGCCAGGGACAGCAGGTGGACAGAGCAAAGCAGAGAGACATAAATCACATCACCTCCGAGACTCATGACAAACATTTCATACAACAGAATGCAATTTAAGGCTAAAACAAACTTGAATTCCTTGAGTTCCTGCACAGATATGGCATGTTACACTGCAGCAATTGAAAAATAATTCAATATTCATATGTATTAAAAACATCACTTACAATAGAAAGGGACCATATTTCATTTTTCATTTGTGGATCCTCACTTCTGAAGAAATAAACGGATTAAATGGTGTGAAATACACTTTACACATTAGAAATCTACAGTTTGCAGTGTGTACTTTTAAAAGATTGCCATCTATAAAATCAATACAATATATCAGATAGAGTACTTGTGACTCCAACAGAGGTTATTACTTTTCCAACTGTATAATGACTGTATAATGTGCTGTATAATGTGTTAATAAGAGCTACGCTTGAAATAACTTTTTTTCCACATTATACAACTTCACACAAACATGTCCTTGTGTTCCCTTGCTCTGTGTCTTGGCTGGTGCCTGTGATTCAACTCGTGATGCTTTCTGGCATTGCTTTCATTTAAGCCTCTGTTTCTGCTCATTTCCTTTCAAGAGCCCAATGGCAGGCCTCAAAATCATAACTATCATCTCTGCACTCTTTGGCTTACAAAAAAATCAAGGGCACTGGATCTCATCATATGTGAGTGACGTTGAAAGATATATAAGTTAATCAATTAAACAATGAGTCTAAGTGTCAAGCTCGCAGACGTTTTTACAGTTGTCCAAAGCATTACCATTACGCTTTGGCAATGCATATGAATAACACATTATGAATAACACATTATCCCTTTAAGTCTTGCAATTCTGCTCTGGATAAAAATAATACAGACCATTTGGAAGGATGTTCTTGTCATTTGCCATAAATAAGCAAAAGCAGTATAAATACATGTAAAAGACAAAGATTATCTGGCTGTAGATTGTTATGTTATCCTGAATTACACACACAAGCTGAAAGAGGGGGGTGGGAGGTGGATGGCACTTATCCCCCTTTTGTAGAACGTCAGCCTTGGCTAGCCAGCCAGCGCCACTTAATAACAGTTTAGGCTTGGTGTTTCCATGGTGACCAGCACTTGATTGCTTGCCCTAATCTTCTTTAATGTGGCTTAATGCTGTTGGTATCTCTCTACATTTTTACTGTGGTCGCTCTGTCTTTCTCTTCACCCAGGCAGCTTCTGTGTGCTAGCTGTGGACACATTTTGTCACTGCAATAGGGCCATTTCCTGCTGTACTTGTACAAAACATGTAATATATTGCCACATTAAAATCTAAATCTATCTAATTGCAATTAAACTTACACAGATTGATTACATTTGTACAGACACTTAAACAAACATTTTCAAAATTAAAGTGACAACTTTAACGAGGTGGAGGAGCCTGTTTATATAGTGCTGTAGACTACATAAACCTGAAGGGGTCAACACAAAGGCACAATCTCACTTTAACCCCTCACCTCTACCCCTTAGCCCTTGTTGTGCGCGTTCATGAGAGGCCTGTTTTATGTTCCTTTAATCTTGAACTTGTTTAAGCACTGATCTTTTTTCTCATCGGAAAAATTCGGAAAAATCGCCATTAGCCTCACATCAACAGCTCACAGTCTCGTTTTTGCAAGAAATATTTTAACTGCTACTAACCTTTAACTGCTGTAAAAAGCACCTTATTTGTTTAAAGTGTTGTTTAAAGTGCAAACCAAATGTTATTGCACTTTTGTTCATATAGCAGTTCTTTCAAAATAAAAGTATGCAGTACACTAATTTTGAATTCATTATTAAATGTGTATAATGCGATTAATCGCGATTAATCACAGGACATTGTGCGATTAATCGCGATAAAATGCTTTAATCGTTGCCCAGCACTACTTATAATATATCATCTAAGCTCCTAAAGGTGGTCCTTTAGGCTGCCAGCATTGTGTATCACATTGAGCAATAGCAAACAGTTTTTTATATATTATGTTGTAGTTTTTGTTGAGATTTCCATTTTGGCAGGAAAAGACAATAGGAAAAGAAATATCACAAATGTAATTGCGTGTAATCACCCCTTCTGCTATGATTGGTGCTCTAATGCCCAAAAAAAAAAGTACAAGTTCTTGTCTGTCCAGACTTTAGAGCTGCTGTGATAATGCTGCTCTGCACTTACTGTCTGCACAGAGTGTGACAAGCCCACCAGGAGACTGAATAAAGTCTTCTAAAGTACTGTATATTGTTAGTGCTTATCTTGGAGACTGAAAAAATTAAATAAAATAAGACAGTAAAAAAATGTTTTAAACTCCTTTGGAAAAAAGCCTACTAAATATATAGCCAATTGACTGCTGAGATCAAATTGCAGCATGTAATATTTCAGATGTTTTGCAATTAAATACGGACAATAGCACCTAAAGGTATAATTAAAATAAAATTGAGCCTGCCAATCTTTGCTAGGACCTCAAGGTATGAATGCTGAGATATTAAATCAATACTTCTATCTCTGAAAACACCCATCCAATCTCTCACACACCCTCTAGAACTGATGGATGGAGCTATGTACTTTCCATGCAAATCAATATCGTACCTTATTCAGTGCAGGGAAAAGAAATCACATTGGCATAATATCAGTATAAGGCAGTGGAACTAGATCCATCATACAATTATTACAGACTATGTTGAAATTCAAGAAGTAACCAGTAATCACTAGGATTTCATTTTGTCAAATTCTCTTTATCTGGCGTTTTTGTAAAATTACACCAGTGTAGTTAATCAGTTGCAATATGTATTACAGAGAGCTATTTCCACACCTACAGTGTATGTTATTGTTAAGGACCACAACATTGATTTTCCAGAGTAAAAGGGACAGCAAACCTACACTATAGAACACTTCAAAGTACAGTATAGTGGCAAGAAATGTGAATTTGCTACAGTTATATTTTTAAAGACTGTAAATGACACACTTGGCCTTGAGTTGTCTATTCCCTTGGATATGACATAAGGCTGTCATTGTATCAGTTTTTGCAATACATCAACAATCTTATGGCATGTCTTGAAATAGGCCTCATGTTGTTCAGTTATTTTATTTTTTCTTTCCTCCAAATTGATTACACTTCAAAATAAATGCACAGATTTATAAACTTGACACTCAATGATGAAAAAGGTCTACTCAAACTGGCACACATTTAGCACAACACTAGACAGCGGTTCGCAAAACCTAAGAAGCATTATGTAAAAAAACATGTATTAAGTCAGAAATCCTGTGTATTCAAAGAGCAATTACAAGCTACACACAAGAACAAACACAGAACAGTACAGCTGTGATGCTGGCAGAAGTGTCAGCCCAGCTGGCACATAGTGCATCTCAATGGCATACCGGGCTTCTGTTGAAATTATACATGTGCCAGCAGATGTTTGGCAGTGATATTAAAGATGTAAGCCACTGCTTGTATGTTTACAGCGTGTGCTCAAACAGCACACACTGTATTTGCAAAAGTTTGATTGAGTTTTTTTCTTTGTGTATGCCATTTGTGTTCATGTCTCTGTTTAAATGCAGACTGAGATGAATTAGCGGGATTTAGAGTTGATTTGAGTGGTTGAACACAAGCAGCCGCCAGTGGTACTCTTCTGCAATATTGATACAGCATTGTAACAGGGAAAGAACTGAAGCCTCTGGCAGAATAAAATAAGAGGGAATAAAATAAAGATAAAGAAGGAGAATGTGATTAGGGAATGGGAAGAAGGACAGATGAGAGGTGAGTGAGAGATTGACAAGAGGATCTAAAAGGATAAAAATGGAAGGAGCAAAGTGGCACAAAGAAGTGAAGAGCTGGATTCATAATGCAGAAAGAATTAACAAGACAGGTTATATAATTTATATATTTTTGAAAGGGTTGCAAAAAGGATGGGGTTGAATGTTGAGAGGGGCACACAATTGAACCATGTCAGGCATGTAGAAATGCAAAAAGACATTGGATGTGAAAAGGCGGGGTAAAACCAATCACAGGAGCTAAAAACACTAACCACTGCTTCCTATGGAGCAAATCTAATGACTGTATTTACTGTGCTTGTTTTTAACATGCCATAATTAAAATGTTACCAAGGAACAGTCATAATGCTACAAGGCCACCTACTGGTCTTGCTGCTTATATTTAAATCAGCAGTACACTTTACCACCGTTTACTGTCATTTAGTTAAAAAGTGACAGGTATAGAGGAGAACCAGGAGCCAACCAAGTCAGAGAGACTGACAGGAAAGAAAAAAGGACAGAAGGGATACACGCAGGGAGCAAGGTTTACAATAATGCTATGGAGCAGATTAAATATGTAATGGAACTTAGTGACCATAAAGTTGTGTTATACTATACTTTAGCATAGTGTGAAAAAGCCCTGTAACTTCTTTGAGGAAAACCATACATTCTTAGTTTAGCCCCTAATGGCCACTGGTGTTTGTGATGGAGTTTGGTCCATCTCTGAATGCAGAAAGCACTGTCTGTTGCGTGCGCGTTCATCCATCTCTTTAAATGTGGCATAAATAGTGTCTCTTTTGATTTCACCACCGTGTTTTATCGCGACTAAGGTTGCACACATTGGGCTGTATCTACATTTACATTTAGTCATTTAGCTGATGCTTTTATCCAAAGCAACTTACATTAAGCTTCTATTCACCAGTGTTACAGCTGGAACACCACTGTAGGCAAGGTGGGTAAAGTGTCTTGCCCGAGGACACAACGACAGTATGAACTGTGGGGAGAGCGGGAATCGAACCACCTACTGTCCGGTTGAGCCACTGCACCCTTAGTGGTATAACAGTGGTATATTTGCTGACTCGTGCTCATCTGTGGTCCTGCCAGTGCCAGCTGGGGACATATCTTCCCGATCAAAACGCAGGTATCTGGCGGAGACGGAAGCTCATTGAGGGATGTGTCCAAATCTACTTTTTCTGATTTTGTGGGCGAAGACGGTGCTACAAATAATTATTTTTAATATGGGATAAGCAAACTATTTATTTTTATGTCAGGTTTTATGTGTAATCATTTTGATTGTGAAAAACAAAAACCTATGGCTACATGTCTGGACATGCTCTGTATCAACACCAGAGAGAGTGTTTTAAACCAACTGCCACCTTTTAGACTATTTTAATTTGGTTGTGGACTACAGACAGAAGAAACCACAAGGGGATTTTTCTTTTCTCACGTCCTGTAAAGCTGTCTTTGTAGCACAAGTTCAATCACATGCATGGACACTGGATGATCACTTCAGCTTCAAATCAAGCTCTAGAGCGTTGTTGTGCGTGGAAAGCAGCAGGTCACACAGCATATCACACATAAAACCTGACATAAAAAAAACAATTTTGCCAAAATAATGATAAAATATATTTATATCTGAATGTAAGTGACTTTGTCTATAATAAAATGAGTGTGGAGTGACTTAAAGATGCTGTATTTTTATGTTGTGTCCTTGTTGGTTCTTCATTTTGTAAAAGAAAAATATTTAGATAATCACTTTTTTCCCACATTTTTTTCACTTTGGGACAGCACAATAAATCATGCGAAAGCGCATTTCTGACTAAGCCTGAGTTTTTGGAAAATCACGCCATAGTGGTATTCCACTTCAGACAATGGCATTGGTTTTACAAACTGTGGATTTTTTCCTTTGATTGAAACAAAAACCATGTACCATGAATGGTACATGACTAGACAGAAGGAGCAACAACTTTTGCAGGCAACAAGCAAATGTGTTAAACAGCAAAGTGAGAGGAGAAGAGCTAAAGAAGATAGACACTATTGCCATAATTAAAGCCGAGGATGAGGTCACTGCGAGGATGTGGTGCCACTTTAATAGCCCAGAGATTTGGCCAGCATCCCATTGGCCCTTTAAGTCTGCATTAAGCTGATTACTCCCACATTTAACCAAAAAGCACCACCCACAGTCCCTTTCTCGCCTAATATCACTTTAACTAAAACATTTTTGGGATGAGTTGGGGGTTGGGAAGGTAAGAGAGGAGCAGGCAAAACAGAGCAAAGGGCACAGCCTTAAATTCATTTCAGAGGCACAGTTGTTTTTTAGTAACATCCCAGTATGTTTTTTTAACTGTTTGTTCATGTTTTCATAGTGCTACAAGTAGGCCACTTGAATTACCATGTGAGTACACATTGTTTTCTGAAATAAATAGTGAGGTGCACAAGCATTAATACCAATAATTGCAGCTTTTTTTTTTTTGAATGACTAATTTTTTTAATGCAGCCATGCTTAACATCACAATCATCTAAATTATTCCACTGTTTGTTCGAGGCAGCAGACAATACCTATTGCCTTGTCATGCACACTCAAACTCATTGGTTTAGGAGAAAACCCTGGCCCTAATGGTCTTTAATAATCAAAGTGCTTATCTTATTGCAGCAGCCTCTCTGTGACACAGCCATGCTGAATTTTCTAAACAGATCCCATCACATTAAATCTACAGTTCAGATATTAAAGGATGTAGTACACTGCAATCACGCTGACTCATCCATGTAAAATTGTAACCTAGGTTACTACATTATTCCCAGGATGTATTCTCTTTAGTGTTGACCAGTCTTACTTTATGTACACATTATGTACACTGTGCGCATAATTCTGGGCTACAGACTGGTTTTAAGCAGACTGTATATTAAAAAAAAAAGATTAGAGACATTGTGGCTTGCTCACTAATGCTCCACTACACCAAATCTGCAAACATCTTAAGTTACAGTTACCACTCACTCAAAGTCCTAACATTCACAGGTGAAAATACACTTTCTGGATTCAGATTTTTTGAGATGAAAATGCTTAAAGGAGGTGATTGACCAGATTGGCTTAAATGCTCAGTGGACCACTGAGATGGAGACTCAAACCCCATCTGGTTCCATCGTTAGTACCATAGACTCTCCATCATCCTCAAGTACACTACATTTGACAATGTTTGTGGTACATATAATCTGTACACTGGAGCCTGGGCTGAAAGTACAAACTACAGCCTTTTGGTCACTCTTCTGAGAAGAAGGTTGGCTGGCCTCATGGACCTAAAGTAGAGGAAGAAGAATGTGCACTCAAATTTGTCAGAAACCCATCGTCACGGGAAAAGATTGTACAATTAATACAAAAACAAACTATTATGTTACTTTTATGCTATGTTTACTACAGAGAACTCCATCACTGTGAAAAGGCCAGCAAAAAAAAAAAGAAATAAAAATGTTTCCTCACTGGTAGGTTTCTTCTGTGAAATGTACTTGGAAATTTTTGAGTTATTCCATAACAGTCACATTTACTTTATTCTTTATTTTTTTAATTATGGAGTGATTTTGAGAAGGATTCTCTACAGTTCAGTTTCAATGGAATATACCAACATTTATTTGGTTACCATTCAATAGAAATTCCTGTAGAAAACATGCTCCACTGAGTGACATTTTAGCCCAACCGTGTAGTGCTAATAGTGGCAGAGGCCCCAGGTTTGTTGGTATGAGGGTCTTTTCCAGCGCCATACCAAACACTCATACTTGGCTGAACCTGTACTACCATGCTCCTGGTCTTTCTCTTTTTCTCTGCCTGTTATTCTGTCTCCCTTTGCAGACCCAGGATTAGCTTAGCAGGGTGGAAGCTCTTCAAGTAGATCCCTCTTCCCCTGCAGCGCACTTGCTGCTTGGACTGCCCTGGATCGAAGCTTGCCATTCAGAGAGAAGTCTTAGCACAAAAGCTGAGTTAGAGAGACACATCTAGAGTGCTCAGTCATGAGCTTTTATTTTTTTAATTTTTTAACATAGAGAATGTGTCATTTCACAAATTAACTTCCAAGTGACTGTCTCTGTTGTTTTCTCACAACTTTATTCGATAGCATCTTTGATGTAAGGTTTTCCAGTACTGTCAGTGTTGTAATCACACTTCACACTGTCACTGTACATGGGCTAATAAATTCTCCTCCAAAGCTATTGCTAGCATTGCACTGTACAACAGATTATGTGTTATTTTTTTTATATATATATTTTTTGAAACAAAAACATGTCAATTTACATTTTATATCACTGTGCTCATTCAGTTTTTACAATATGGAACATTCACACACAGTCAGTCACATCTAAATACACTCTTCATCTTGGTCCCCCTTCCCTGTCTCTTCCTGCTCCTTTGATATCTGCCTTGACTTCAAAGCAGTGGGCTGCAGTGTTACCTGATGCTAATAGTCCACATGAAAGAGAATCTGTATGAGGCGTGAGCGTCAGGGACTGACGGAGCCTCTTGGGGAACCCCACTCTCTTCTTCGTCAACCCAGACAGTCTATTCCCCAGCTTCTAGTTAGTGGTGACTTCTAAAAGACCTTCGGAGATACTGAGGCCAGATAGTGTGCATACACTAGTGGGCTGAAGACCTTTTAAACATGAGGCACATAACAGTGAAGGCCAGTTCAGAAAGATTCACGCTGTCCATTCACAGTCCTCCTTGTGGGTGAGTTGACAAATATTATGAATATATCTGATGTTAAAGTCAAAATCGAGTCAACATAAGCTGAATCACTCCACTGGGACAGAAGAAATATAATTCAAGAGCACAGTTTAAAGTGGCTCAATAGTTAGCAGAGCTATACATCATCTAGCCAGACTCTGGCGTTTAAAAATTGAGAGACCTGCTGCATACTCATTTATTAGCATAAAGCTAAGTCCAGCATAGAATGATTAAATAACATTTTTTTTTTATTGGTACAAAATAAAAGCGCAATGGTCACACTTCAAAACCCTAACCCTAACATTGTGTTATTGAAAGACAACGTACAAATTCAAACTATAGAAAAACTATAAAAAATAAAAACAAAATAACAGAAATAACATGCAGGGGACGAGATAATGGATGCAGCACTCCATCTATTTAGCTTCACATTGGCTCTCAATACACCTTCGCACGTTTTGTAGTGCTTTTAGCTGCTGCTCTTTGAAATCCCATCAGGCTGTTATCAAGGTCACAAATGACAAAGGTAAAGTGGAAATTTCTGATTTTAGATCAGCAGCCTCACAAATGTATGCCATTCTGCTGCATGTCATGGATAGAATCATAATAGCAAGTTACAATTTCAGATGAGATAACCATACGTCAAAACTTTGTTCAAAGCGGCAGAAATTTGTTGTGTTTCCGCGGTTCTCTCCCACACATTTGTACGTCTGAGGTTTGATTTGATTCCTCAAAGCTCAGTGGTTGCCTAAACCTCTTTTTCATTTGACTCTAGTCATTTGAAAACATTTTCTCTTTCAAACAGTCTTTGATTAAAAACAAAAGGCTGCTTATCTCAAAGGGCTGGGTTTCTTCCCCAAGTCTTTTGACTACAGCTCGCAGCAAATTATAGTAAATAAGTGTACAAAGGCTTCTTCTTGTGCATGCAGGTCAGCTTTTTTCTCAACACTGGTCCACAGCAGTCATGATGCAGTTGGGCGCAACAAATAGCACTGATTTGTGTCTACATATATTCTATTAAGTGTGTTTTTTTCCACTATTGCTTCAGTTGAACATCAAAAGGTTGCAGATGGAGAAAATAATAACTTCTGACGACTACTGATAGATGGCTTATCTCTGAGGAAAGCAGACCCCTTGCAACCAGCGTCAGTGATAGCTTTTTCATGTTGTAATTCCTGACCACAATAACTGGAGGCAGTCTGTAGAAATAGTAAGTTCATTTGTAATTAAACAATCTTAGATGGTTTGCAAAGCCTAACCTCTGAAAAAAGGGGTAAGGGAACTGAGCTTCTAAGTACTGCCATGTAAAAAAAAAAATCACCACTCTCTTTTAAGTTAGACCATTTACTCTCCCAGCTCCTTCCCTGAAAGTGCTCTCATTGTGGTAGTTCTAATCACAAGTCCATGTTATCATCTCATTTCTCATCTGTGAAGGCAATTTATTTGGTGTCACATGATTGCACCCCAATTTCAGTTCATTCAAATGTTAGTCTTATGACACAGACTCTTGCATAGCAGGAAAGAGCAGCCTGTAATGAAATTTAAATCAAACCACGTCTCGAGTCTAATTCGACACATCAGGAGGATCAGCTGCTTGAGATAATGACAGTCAGTAGTAGCCTGTCCACACTGCTGAGCTGAATTTGTGGCCCTCTGTTAAACTACCTGCATCTCGAGGCCCAGTTGCTGCAGTTGGCATAACATTGCATTAAATTGCATCATGTCCAACGTCTTTGAAGTTCCAGTGGCACTTCTTACCCTCTTATTCAGCCTTGGCTTCCACTTCTTTTGACCCAAATAAAAAGACAATTGCAAAGAAAAAAAAAAAGGAAGAAAAAACTACAATTCAACATGTTGTTGCAATAAGTCTGTTACAGTGAAAAGGCCAATGTAATTCTGTAGAAAACTCTGCAGGAAAGACATTAGGACTTTATTTCGGTCTTCTTTTAAATGTTCTGGTAGGAATCTACTGATACAGCTCTGGCTTACTCCAACCACCACAAACAGCCATGGACTGTGTCAGACTATGTCTTGTCTGAGGCAATACATTTACATGCACAGTTTAGTGGAGCTGTGGTTACAGCTTGACCAAGCCTTTACAATCACTACAGTCTAAGTATTGCTGTGGCATGGTCAGCTTCTTTTCTTTGTCTTGATGTATTTCATTTCTTTATTTGTGTGGGAAGTGTGAAGGTTGTGCTTTTGCAAAGAGCTTAGGCCACTTTGAGTCTATCTACTTGGTAGTCGCTTGATTGAGTCCTTTATTGTGTGCAAATTCTGATGTTAAATAGTTTTGCTGAGTTGTATTAAGAGCTGTATCCAGTCAGAAATACACTTTCAACCATCTTGAAGTAACTGAACATTGCGCTGCTGTATGAGAATACAAAGCTGGGCCTGCCAGTAGCGTGGTTTGTGTAGAGGTTACATTGGGTCGGGATAAGAGGTGATTATGCATATATCTATATATCTATAGATATCTATATATCTATCTCTCTCTCTATATATATATATATATATATAAATATGCAGAGAGAGAAAGAGCAGAGGCTCTTAGTATCAAGTCTATGCTCCTGACAGACTTGAAACCAGATGAGAAACCTTTCTTCTCGTCTTATCTGTTAGTTATTAACTTTGCACTCACGTTACCATCCGCAGGGATTCGCTTTAGATGCTTTAATTTTCTCTTACTCTGTTGTTCCCTAGTCATTTTATCTCAGTCCATACATCATTTGATCACTGCTCCTCCCTTACAACGCATTTAATTTGGCAACTTTTCCCTTCAGCCACTCCCACTTCAGTCAAGTCTCCTCTTACGCCTTAATGCCTCCTTTTCCTTTCCTTCTTATCCTTTTCTATTGCTCGCTACACACTTGCCCTTGTGCCGTCTCACTTGGCAGAGTAAGACATTGTGTGCAGATGCTGCCAGTCTCCAAAGAGTGAAGTCATCTAATGCATAGCAAACACAAACCAACCAAGCCAAGCATGCATAACACAAAAGAATGGGCTCCCCGTTTTGCACTGCAGTCCGTACGCTTTGGCATTAACACCCTCTATCCCAGCCATACATTACAATAAGCCCCCAGCAGTTTGTTCGCTGCTGACATTTGTATTCAGTCAGGACTCAAATTATCGGCTTCTCAGCAGGCTCCTTAATCACCAACAGAGACCTGTGAGCCAGAGTGAATAACAGAAAGAAAGAAATCTCTCTCATAATATTGCTCTCTCTTTCCTCCTCTTATCTATCATTTACCCTTGAAGTCATTTTATATTCAATCAGGGAAAATAAGCAGGCATTTCACATTGTTTAGCATGCAGGTCATTTGTGAAACCTAATAGACACTAAATGAAAAAGAAGCGAGTCCGCTCTGTGAATTTGCAAAATTCTGGGTACGTGAAGTTGCAGATGAGCCGGTCTCTCAGCTGTGATGTGAGACATTAAAAAACACCAGGCTAACATTTCTAATACCCTTGTGCAGGTTCAATATTGACACTTTTGGCTAATACTATACATATTTAAAAGCACCAATTATGGACATTTCTCGCTCTCCCTGGACCTTCCCCCTTCAGATGTGCCTTGGTCTGTGTTAAAGCTGGCCTCCTTTGGGGTCCTGCTCTCATCTGAATACACACCATCAGGAGTGTCAAGTCTTTGCAAAGGCTGAAATGGGTTTTACTAGGGTTGTATTTTACAGTCAGCATAATGCTTTATGTTTGATTGTTTGCTGGTGGGCACAGCATCTGTTTACATTGTGTTATATTAATGTGACAGGGGTAGAGTGATCATGTCATGTGACCAAGGCTTTAAAGGTCAGAGGTGCACAGGCTTGCTTCCTCTTCCTGTGAGCAGGCACAAGGTTGTTTCTGGTAAACCAAATAAACTTGTTTTTTTTAAATAATTGTTAACCTTGTTATAAGACTTTTTTAATTGGATTGTATTCTGTTTCGAAGAGTCCTAACAGTCCAGATCATCATGATTGTCCAAGGTCCAGGTATTTTAAAATGTACTGCAATGTAATTGCTTAAGCCATTTTATTAATTGCACTGTTTATTGACAGGCACAGTGCTGGTTTGTTTTTATAGAATGTTATCCTTTTGTAGATTTTGTCTGATAGACGTTCTGCAGTTGGTGTGGGACTGTGGTGCAGAGATAGCTGGTGCTGGTGGAGGTTCACTTTTAGATGGTGACATTATTTGAGCTTCTTGGTTTTGGTGGCACTTGTATTGGGTGTTTTCTGTTGTGGGAAATGGTTATTGTTGTGCTTTTATCTTGTTTCCTTCTTCACTAGTAGTCTGCCTCCATCACCCCAGCTGTCGGCCGAAACCTCATAACTGCAGATACTTTGATAAATGTTAGTTTATTATTGTAAATATTTCCTAGTGTAGCTGCTGGAGCCACACTGACTTACCTGCAGTTTCTTCAAACACTGTTACATTAAATTCAAAAGTGTTCACTGCTCATGTCACTAAATGATGTAAGAAAGCTACTGCAACAAACTATTAGTCAGCAAGTCTTAATTTTGGTTTCCCATGGCTTTGTGTTTGCAGGTCTTTGCTGAAATGGATGTAGTGCACTTGCATCTCTCCGAGAACATAAGTGAACTGGTGACTATACCTGTTTATCTTTCTTGTATACCTAGGTCTCCAAATTATGTTAACCTAAGTAGTCAAGTGAGATAAGCTACAGTATCAAAGCTCTGTGCTGTGTCTGAATCAAATGACTAAATGGTGAGCTGAAAAAAGAATAGATATCAACATACAAATAGGCTGGTAAAAAAAAACTATCCTTGTAACCTATTGATACCAATGCTGACAAATTTGAAACCGTGTGATAATTGGAAAAAACAAGGACACCATCAATTTACAGCATACTACAAAAAACGCCGAGGCTGCTTTGCCATAACAGTTGATGATCTTATCCATCAGTTCTGAGTGAAAGGGGTGCCATTTGTTTCTCTGCAAAACACAAATGCTTGATCTGGCATCCATCACTGCAAGCTGCCAGTCTTAAATAGGCCTTGCATGATGACAAGGGTAATACACACATCAGCAGAAAGGCGTTCACCAAAAAGACAGGCGTGCCCCCCCAAAGCAAACGTGTTCAGAAATGAGAATAAACTATGTGGTGGTGTATAGGAAAGAAAAGAAAGAGGGGACGTGGGTAAACTTGCTTTAACGTCACAGTTACAAGCCGAGTGGGAGGAGAGTCAGAGTCCTAGAGGCTGTTAAATTGCCCATTTTATTATTGATAAGCATCGCAGGCAGGAGTCAGTCTTCCTCTATGATTGACAGCTGAGTCCCAGCCAACGATTTTCCACATGAGAGGGAGAAAGACGAGTCGAGCAATAGAGGATGTGATGGTCCAATTTCACTTCAAATGGAGCCCTAGGTGCAGGAAGGTCATCAAAGCAAATATGTATCACTATAGCCTTCATTATGCAACTGATTCAAGCTAAAAAAAAAAATTAAAAAAACAGATCCCTCTTTGCATAATACCACATTGTGTTTGAGGCTGAATTGTAGATTGCAGGTTTAAAAAAAAAAATGTTAATGCAATCTTAATAGAACTATTCTAATAAGAAGCAATCAGATGTAACCCAAAGCATATTAATAAGTAATAAAGATAAATAATTACATCTGTGTGATTTCTCAAAAAAATTTCCCACATCCAATTACAAGCACTGGCAGTAGAGGAAAAAGCCTTGTTTTTTTATTCATTTAGTAATTTTGTAAAATGCAAGCACAGAAGAATACACAAGGGTAAACAAAGTCTAACTTTCTGGTTCATTTGTTAACTAGATTTTATTGTCACTTAATATTACTTTCAAATGCTTCTTTGCAAGCATGGCTGCTTATTTGAGTGAGGAATTTAAATATTAACAGAGGGGTCAGTGATCACTATACAACCAAGTGGAGGCATAATAAAGCGCTGCAAACATCAGTCTGTAATGATCTATATGGCTCACAATATCCATTTATATTTATGCAGTTAGTACAAATGAGTCATGCTGTAATCATTTAGTGCTACTAATGATTTTGTTTCCTGTAACAAAATCACCACTAGGAATATTACCATAATGCTAAAGAAGTAACACAAGTCTTATGTGCAGCAGAATTAATATTCAATACACAAACGTTTGCTGGGTTTTCAAAGTACAAAATACAAAATGCAAACTACTTTAATTGAGAGTCAAGCCAACTAAAACAATAGTAACAGGATTAGCCACTAATAAGTCTGCCATTTTTCATGTCAGAGATATGCATTCCTTTATTTGTTAGTTATTTATGGTCTCATGAAACTCAGGCCTTCAGTTGACTTGCGTGTTTACACAGACCTCAAAAGTGGTCCAAATCATATCTTTTGGTCAGGTCAGATTTGTCAGTGTGAACCGGCCAAACCACAGTGACTGATCATCTGATCTTGAATCAGATTCAGTCCAAGACTTCATGTGGTTCTAATAATTCTAATAATTCTCTGCAGACAGCCATGACTGAAGAACGTAGACGCATGGGCGTTCCACCTTATTTTAGAAATTGCTGGATTTTTTTCACGAGGTATTAAAAAAGTTATGCTTTGATACACTGCAATATTATTTCACTTGCTTAAAGGCTGATGAAAACTATGACCTTGCATAAAAGTCAGATAGCCCACTAGAGAAGAATCCACAATCTTAAAGTTTAAGACAATAACCACCTTGACTGTGATTGTAAACAAGCTTTTTAAATAAATCTTTTTGACTATTACCTGCTTGCCATTTGCCACCTTCACCTCGCTGCAGGCCTCTCAAAAGCAGTAATAAGGAAGAAGATGAAAGAGACTTGTGTACTAATTGTTTGTAGGAAGAGGGGTTTCCATTTTAAGGCCACTGGCTGTGTGTAAGAATAGCACTCTATGTGTGCATATTGGAGGAGATTTGAGTTGAGTATTGAGTTTTTATTTTTTTTTTATAACAGGGCATCAACAGCAAAACATAAACAAGGAGAATGACAATAATAGGACGACAGGAAAAGTAGACACCACCTAGAAACCTACTCTTCATACTTTTATTTAGAAGTGGAAAAAAGTTCGACTGGACCCCATGCCTCTCAAGGTCTGCCATGTTCTCTGTGGCGGCCATGCACCAGGAAGGTTTTTATCTGGCTCCACGTTGTGCACACCGCCTCTGGCACTGAAGATCCTCCGCCATGAGTGGACTGCCAAGACTTTGCTGCCATTTGCTGTAAACACCAGTGGAGGCATTGTCGTGACTGTCTTTGAGTGGGTGTGGATAATTGCAGATGTGATGGCATCTATTTTTTGTGATATTTTTTTCTTCCCAAAGCCGTGTTCTTCTGACCCTGAACCTAATGCTGCAGCTGAAGTATGCTCCTGCTTGTGTCAATGAAGAATTTTAGTGACAAAAAAAAGGAAGAACTCTAAATAAAATTCTCCATCTCAGCGTCACCCTGATCAGATAAATTCTGGTCAAGCTTAAAAAATCTTACTTACGAAAACAACCCTTTTATTATTTTTTATCAAAAAAGTGAAAGTTGGTAAAATGCATTAAGATTTTGGTTAGGGTTAACACCTTACCTTTTGTAAGTTCCATTGTATTTAAGGTTTTACCCTCATTTAAACTAATTTATTTCCTTTTAATTTCATCAAATGTAACTGTATAGACTGTATATCTGCTTTAGAATATAATAAAAAATATAAATATAGCTAGAAACTAACATGTAAGTAATAAATAAATATCTTATTTTTAAGCTGTGTTTATATGGCGCAGTGGCTTAGGTGGTAGAGCGGTCATCCTTTAACTGGAAGGTTGGTGGTTTGATTCCCGCTCTCCCCAGTTCATACTTTTGTTGTGTCCTTTGGTCTGTGGCACTGGTGTATGAATGTGAGTATGTTTGAAGGTGGTTGGAGGCATAATATGGCTGCTACATCTCCACCACCAGTGGGTGACTGTGGAGTGAGTGAATAATGGACTCGGTAAAGTGCTTTGAAAGTCTTGAAATGTGATATATCAATCCATTATTATGATGATGTCATTTTGCGTTGATGGATTCTGGCAAGATGCTACTTCTCAAGAAATGGTAGGGTGCCCTGCCATTCATATTTATGGATTTATTGTAGAATGCGTAGAACCAGCCACACTTTATGATAAAAAGAGGAGTTAATTCAATTGGAGAGTATTATTTTAATTTTGTTTTTAGGCTCCATATTTTGAGGTTAAAAGTTAGATAGTGTTGCATAAAAATTTGTAACGTTGACTCATGGATATTTTTGAGAATGTTCTTGGCTTTGACTTTGGGAGATAGGATTGATTGAATATTAAATGTCTCCATATTGTCTTGACAAGTAAATCCAGCCAATTCACACAGTGTATAAGCCAGCAAGTCTGGTGCAGGCAGATGGTTTCTTTGGGATAGTAATTTGCTCACAAAGTCACATCTAACAAAGTGGGTTGGACTCAGAAAATTAAATAAATACAGTCACAGACAAATCAGTGGTTTAAGGTAGTTTGAGATTATCAGTGAAAGACCACACACAGACTGCTCAACAGGTTAAGATGACCCCACCAGATGTTTCGAGCTGCTTATTTTTTCCAGCAGGAAGAACTAAAACCCATTGCACCACAACACACACAGGTTAAAAAAAAGAGAAGGAAAGAAGGATAGCAGCAGGTAAAGAAATTTGATTTACCAACATGGAACGTTCTGCTTAATGAATCTGCCATGCAGTTTGTACAAATGAAGGCAATCATTAGACATTTGTTAACTTTTAATTATGTACATTTTTGAACGAGTATAACATAAGAACTCATACTTTGAGTTAGTTACACTAAAAACGTTACAATACAATCACATGTTTATTAGTAAAACAAATGAAACAGGTTCAACTTTTAGCTTAAGTGCTCTTGTTATACCAAAACTATGTATTTGTTTACCAATTGCAATTTATATTTTATGGTGAACTATGAGTATGCTAGAACACCAGAATGAAATGTTTTATAATCCCACTTTATCAAATTCAAAATCTAGTCCCCCGCTGTTCGCGCCGAGTGGCTGAAGAGACATTGTTTTAATGGAACTAAAGTACAGTGGTTCTCACTAATGCATGGAAATGGCTGTCAACAGGCTTTCAGCTGCTGCACCACAATTAGAGCTCTGTCACTGGCCAGCGGATGGCTAGCTTCCCATCACACTGAATTACAATGCTGTCAAGTGTCTCATATCACTTATGAGCTTGGCAGCACATATCCATTCCCAAAAATATCAGGGCTGGTACTGACACCGAACAGTTAATGCACACTGCATATTCAAAAGTCTGTCATAACCAATTGGCAGTGAGTAGTGAGTGTGTGTGTGTCCATAAATCTGCCTTTGTGAGCAACAACTGCAGAAAGGAAAGAAATCGTCCCCACACTTACTTCCTCTCATTTGGGTGTCCACATAAAGAAAAGCTAACAAGTGTTAGTTTTAATAAAGCCATAACCATGCCTCATTAACAACAGTGTGAGATTGCTGGCTCCTTCGAAACATGCTTTTTAATGACCCCCGTGGGACAGATCATCTGAATATGCAACGGTGATCCTTTTAATGTAGAAGTCTCTAGGGCTTGCTGTGAGTTGGCAACAACCAAGCATGCACCTCCAAAACCCTCTCAAATACATGCACACACACATCCACAGCATGAAACACTTATTGCAAAATTGCTAGACATGGCTAACAAAGAAGGGTCTCCATGGAAACAAATCTACTGTGGAATGTCGTTCCCTTTTGCAAAAGCATGTACTTTTGAGAACATTTCACTCAAATAATAAATAAATCATTTGTTATATTGGCCTGTATTTTATTATCTTATACTGTACATGCAATATTTAAAATATATTTTTTGTTTAATTTTTTTCTCTCAACTGAAGGGTTCCTAGAAGAATTATAAAATCATTTTCCAGTTCTGAGCTTTACCATTGTATCTTTATACGTTTTAATAATAAATAATTTATAATTTAAAATAAAATAAAGTGTGCATTTTTTTACTTTTTTTTTCCCACCACGACAAGCCTGTTAACTTGTTTTAGCACTTGTTTTGTGCAGTGCCTACATGAAAGACTGCTTAATACAAGCGTGTGATGCCAGGTTGGCATGATTCTTTTGGCTTGCCTCCTTTTTGCTAAACCTTTGGAAATGAAACAAAATGGCCCATATCACTTGTGTACAGGGGTATATAAAAGAAGTGCCAGTGTGTGTAGGTGTAGCGAGTGTTCAACTCAACATGTATATACAAAGACTTACTTTAATGTTCCTACTTCTTATTGATTGTTCTTTTATGAAAAGACTAAAGGAAAGAAAGTGTAAACTCAAAGCTAGCTTCTGGAAGGTCTAAATATCATACATAATATTTATAAATAAAAAGGCAGATAAAAGAAATATTTATACTGCTGACATCTAAGCAGACGTACATCAAAATGTAAAAATGATTAACACAGCTAAACAGTATAGCTCTACCTTAAAAAAACATCAGTTAAACTCAATTCTGCAGCAAGCCCAGCCAAAATGCATGAGAAGCTTTGAACACTACTGCACGTGTCATAAGTGTCAGTTTCATAAAAGAACTCCTACCACTGTGTCAAAAATGGAAGTTTAAAGTCACGTAAACACTATTTTTTTTAACAAAGTGGATTATAATATTATTTGATTGTTCTCCAACAAAATACGTTTTCTGTTCCGTATTTGCATAGTGGATTTAGTTGTTTGCATGCATGGGTCACACAAAAGTTCTCAGTTATTGTGTCCATGTGCCTCTCTAAATGAGTGACAGTTTTTGGGATGCTTTAAAGAGGAAGTAGCCTGTTGTGGACGCCTGTGATACTGGATATAATAAATAGTCAATAGATTTTATTTATACAACGACAATCATCTGTGCAAAATGCTGTTCCACTATTTAAATGTTCAGACGGGATAAATTTACATAGTGACTAAAAGTTTGCAATCAATGTGTTTAAAAAAGTAGATATAAATACATAAATAAAACTGCTATGTAGAATGATATTATGTCTGGCATAGCACTCAAGTTAACTATTAAAATAATAGTTAACTTAACTTCTGTGAGTTTTAACTGAAATTCAGATTATGGTACATTGTAGTCATTAAAACTATAAAAATTATCTCATTTCTATGAATTGTCACCAACAAGTAATTTTTATATATATATATATATATATATATATATATATTAGCTGTGACCTGTCTCTGTAACTATTGCTTTTTGTACTAGAAGCTCATAATTTGTGTCATAAAGCTGGAACAATACACACAACATTGAACATTAACAGTTAATGGAGAGCAAGGCTTGGCTGTCATATATCAATATGCATATTTGAGCTAAATCCTTTTAATGTACTGTTAATAAAAAAAAGCTAAGTCTCAGCAGTGGTCATTAATTTGGTCTTTTCTGTGTAAATTTGCTAAGCTTTTAATGCCACTTCTATGGGGCCAAAGCTACACATTTGATATTAATGCATGAGTTTAATGTGGAAACTATTAAATCCACAAACTAAGCATTTAACACTCGCTAATGTCAGAGCTAATCCAGAAATCCAAAGTTTATCCCAAAAAGCTATATGTAAGCAATCCTGGTGCTGTCCCATCCCACAGTTAACACTTCATAGCAATCCACTTTTACTAAGATTAAAGGGGGGTGGAGTCATGTGATATAGATTTTTTTACTGTAATTCATACTTTGCATTTAAGTAAAGTTATATTTTAATACCATGTATTTTAATTGTATCTGCATTTGAATGATAATCTGAATTCTGCATCATGAATATAGTGCAAGATGTTTTAATTTTATTTTAAATTTTTGTATGTTTCAAGTTAAATTGTTATTTGTAAATAAATTATAAAATACAGCACGGTCAAAACCAGTAGCTGCAATATCAAAAACTAAATAAATATTAATTGGTTGATTTTCTTTTATAACAATGACCAATAATATAGGCTACTCGTTGACAACTGATTCAGTCAGTGCATAAATCCACATTAGACAGAATATGGCTATGAAAGAAAATGCTGTTTCTTTGTTCCTTATATAAAGGAGTCAGTCTATGCATTGAACCTAATGCTAAATGTAGCAGCTTCGAAGTGGAGTCAGAACAGAGCATCCTTGCCACAGTCTGAGCAAGCCAAAAGTCAATATCCTAATGTAACAGGCACAGATTGTTTCCCTCTCTTCAGCTCCTCTTTTGGCTACAGTTGAAGAGGAAACTATGTGGAGTGGAATTGAAATAACAAATGGTCTTAAATGAGGTTGGCCAACTGTTCAATGAATAGTCGACCTGCTGCTTGCTAAAGATAAGCAAATGGAAAATTCTCTTCTGATGTCAACTGAAGGTCAAACCAGGTAGTGTCACTAGGAAATCCCTCTCAGCATTGTTTGATCCCCATGAGCACATCAAACTAAATACTACTAGAAACAAATGGCTCAGGAGTAATAAATCACAGTTTGGTAAGATAGTTCAAATAGCTTCACAGATTTGTACAAGTTTAATATAGTTATTTGTAAATAAATTATAAAATACAGCACTGTAGTCCAACAACAGCAATAATCAATGGAAACTAAATAAATATTAATTGGTTGATTTTCTTTATAACAATGACCAACAAGAGTTTTGACAGCCTGATTCAGTCAGTGTGTGTCCATGCGTGTATGCAAGTGTGTGTGTGTGTGTGTGTGTGTGCATGTGTGTGTGTGTTCCCTCAGATGATCAGTCTAGGCATTGAACCATATGCTAAATGTAGCACTAAAGGCAGTCAGAACAGAGCATCATTTGTGCCATACAGTCTGTGTCACTGGATGGTCAATATCCTAATGTCAGGCACAGATAACTCTTCATGACCTGGCTACACTTGAAGAGGAAACTATGTGGAGTGGAGAAATAACAAATGGTCTTAAATGAGTTTCCAGCAGTCCACAGTTCAATAATAGTAGATGAAGTAGCTTGCTAAAGATAAGCAAATGGAAAATTCTCTCTGATGTCAACTGAAGGTCCAATATGTTGAAATAGTTTGGTCACTAGATGCATTGGATATCATCAATTGTCCATCACTAAATTATAGAAATAGTTTAAAAACATTGCTATTGAATAGATAATGCTAACCATCAAACTATAGTTTACTGTTTAACACTTGGCCACAGTCCCAAATTTGTACAGACTGTAGTCTCAACAACAGCAAGTGGAATCAATGGAAATCTTTTGGCTAAATGCATCAATTACAGTTAAGCCGATGACAAAAACAGTAGTAAGCCTGAGGTGTGTGTACGTGTGTGTGTGTGTGTGAGCATGTGTGTGTGTGTGGGAGGGCTGCTAAAAGCAGAGAACTCGGCAGGCCTTGAAATGATCCTGAGTGAAGTAAACCCTTGTGACTCAGATGGAGGACATACAGACGTGGACAAACCTATGTTGGTACACTGGTCAATGAAAGAAAAACAATGGTCACAGTCATGTATTCTGACAGTCCACAGTCTGGGATAATCTAGTAGATGATGTAGGCTATTAAAAAGTCAGACATTGTTTTTCAATTATGCTTCAAAATTATTTTAAAAATAAACTCATGAAACAGGCCTGGACAAAATATGATAGGTATATGTTGAAATAGTTGGTCTAGATCAAGACAATTGCCATCACTACATGGTGTGTACCACACTCAACATGGACCAGAGGAAGCGAAGGAAAGAGTTGTCGCAGGAGAATAGAAAGAAAATTATAGACAAGCACATATCCCACAGTAAAACAGATTTGACTGACAGGATTTCTGGTCTCTAATATAACAAAGACTAACACAGTTTCTGGCATCATAGACTGCAGCTGTATCCCTGTCCATTCATGATTAACATGAAAATGTAAAAAGGAAACTTTGTAACATTCACAAGATGTCTTTATAATAGTTCCATTAATGTTGCATGCAATGCATTTCAATTGTTTTATGCAAGCATATCCTTTTGTAGTCATTCATTTTTATTTTTCTGCCATGTGGGGGTACAGTTGGCACAAATCAAACCACAGATTTGCAATTTTCACAAAGCAGGCTTGTCTGCCCAAAATGATGGGGAAAAAACTTCATTTTGGCTTGAAAAGCTGTACACAACTTCCAAAGCCAATGCTCGAAGCCAATGCAGGAAACAGTGTGACATTCACATATGTGAAGGTCAAGTGGTGGATGAGGGTTTGTTTAAAGGCATTAGGGGGGCAGTAGCTCAGCGGCCGTCCTTTGACCGGCGGGTGGGCGGTTCAATCCCCGCTCGAAATATCCCAAAACATCATAACATCCCGCTCTCCCCCAAATACTGTTGTGTCCTTGGCCAAGACACTTAACCTACCTGGCCTCCAGTGGGTGTTTTGTAACACTGGTAAATACCTTAATGTAAAAGTGCTTTGAGTGCCTACTACAGTAGGTGGAAATTATAAAAATATTAAATTATTATTAAAAAATTCCCCAGGCTTATGCTTTTACACACTCCATATACAGTACATGCTTGTACTGCACGGACAATGTCATCAATTTCTATAACTTTATACAAGTTTTTAAGGTCTGCAAAGTGTTATGCTGCATGTTATTAGCATATAGTATGTGCAGAACACAACAGCGGAAAAACTTTATCACTCCTTTATATGTTACAGATAATGATGTCATGGGCCAAGTTGGTTGTATTCACATTTTAGCACACTGGCGTAGCCAGGAATCGCAATGTAGGTGGGCCCAGAGAAAATCGAGTGGGCCTAGCCTAAAATGCATCAATTATAAACAACAATAATAAAAATATTTTTAAATAGCGCTTTTCCATCTACTGTAGTAGGCACTTTAAAGCGCTTTACATACATTAAGCTATTTACCAGTGTTTCAGAACACCACTGTAGGCAATGTAGGTTAAGTGTCTTGCCCAAAGACACAACGACAGTATATGGGGGAGAGCGGGATGTTATGATGTTTTGGGATGTTTTTAGCAGGGATCAAACCGCCCACCTGCTGGTCGAAGGACGGCCACTGAGCTACTGCCGACCAACACGACTACACCTACTTGAATACACCACTGTTTAATCAGAGCACATAAGCTGTGTTAATATAACGGTAAGAACAGCATTATCACGCACCACACACACGCGCATCTGACAGACGCAACTCAACACTAACATCAAATCAGCACGACAGTAGTGGATACAGTAGTGCACAGTATGTAACAACAATAATGCTTGTCAAATTAGTTTGGCTCAGCAGACACAATGTGGATCTGCTAACACATCCAACTCGGATGAATGTGTTAACAGATCCATCCGTAAGTCCTCCTCAGTGCTGGCTCTAGGCTTAGGCGAGTCTGAAACAATGAATACTATAGTAAATTCTGATTCATTCATTTTCATGATTGCACATTTACCCCTATTAATTAGCCTACTATATGGCTGTATGTACCTGTACAGTGGCGTGGAGGAGAAGTAGACATTTGATGGAGCGCTGTAGGTGATGGAGAAATTGCTGAATTAACATTAACAACAGAGCTGAGCTCCTTACTACTCAAGATTGATGGCTCCTGAACATTTTAATTATCTTCCTTAAGCGTTCGTGGTCTTTTTGACACAAACTTTAGTAAGTTGCTCTGTTTCATTTTGGTTTAACATGCCTAGCTACGGTGTCCCAGCTGTGTATCGTGCTCATTGCGGTGAAGGAGGGAGGGGCTAGGGGCTGTTCGCAATGACTTTGATGTGGTTCGGAGACATTTTGTCATCATTATGGCAAACAAGACTCAAGGAACAATACGATTTATTTTTATAGGTCAAGTATTGTGATAATTGCAGCATAATTCATTCATTAGGCAATCTTCAGAAGCAACTAGCTACGCGGCTGTTTTAGCAGCTTCACCACATTTCTATATATCCCACTTCAAATTTGAGGTTTCAGTTTGATCTATAGCCTTCACCTTGTGCAGGTGGTAACCACTTTAATTCTGAAACAATACACATGACAAACCAGAATAGAGTCACAATGCTGACAGCTTGTCTTTATTAATAATTACCTGCAGACTGTGAACGAGCAAAGGACTGAATTAGGATCCACATATCTCCTGGCGTGCTGTCAGAAAGACAAGGTACATAATGATGAGGACTTGGAAAAAGCAAAAACAACACACTCCATGTGAGTCAAAAAGCTGCATATGTGGTCTAAAAGATCATGTTGCTATTACACCAGTGTATGCCTACTCTGAGACAACATATAGAGAGCGAGAGAGCATTTGACAGCCAAGAAATGACATGTTAATTGCACCCACTGGTTAAAAGGCCTCACAGCCATTCAGGGTAAAATGGAGAACTTGACAATGGATAATACAAATTTGTCTTGGTGCCAGAACTGTCATGCAGGCTGAGAAAGCTTAACAGCTGGGGGTGTCTGTGCATATTTACATTGGTAAAATAAAGATTTTAGATACCTTGTTTTCTTCCTGTATAGTCCAAATGCATTTGTGGACCAGTCCAATTTGTTGTTCAGATGCACTCCTCTGTATTTATAATTTAAAATAGTTTCTGCTCCACTGATAGTCACTGTCTCAGTCAATCAACATCACCAGGATGTTTTGTAGGAAGAGGTTTATAGAACTTCAGTCAAATTCTTTATCAGGCTGTAAAAACATCACAGGAAAATGGACAATAGGTGAGTGGACTGTGGAGTGTGGACCTTTTCATGATTGAATGTTTATTATATAAAAGAAGCCCATTTAAAAATATTATTAATGTTATTTCAGTTTTCTCTAGGTGCCTCATTGTTACATAACACTGACATTAATGAAAGACCAAATAATAATCATGTTATTCTACAGAGGACAACTCACCTAGGGGTGTGACGATAACCGCATCACCGCATCACCGCAATAATGAGATGCCTACCGCGGTGTGAGGTCATCACCGCACATGATTTTTGGGGGGTGTTATATTTAGTTTAATATTAAGTTTTGTTTTGTAAAAAGACTTTCTTTTGTTTTGTACAAATTGTCTCTTAATTTTAATAAAGGTTTATTCGGCCAATTGCATGTATTTAATAAATAAGAACCAAATAAGTAGACTATGAGGTCGCGGAAGCGATCGCTTTCATTGCTCATGAACTGGAGCACGTCTCAAATAAACTGAAACTCAGCAGGTTTGCCTTACAGACATGAGAAATATGTAGCCTCATATGTGTAGAGACGAAAAGGTATAAATAAGCATAGTGCAGTGTTCAGAACTCACACGGTTAACAACCAGCTTGATACAGATGGATCACTACTTTAGCAGTTAGCCGCAAATTTCCTCGGAGCAAAGATGGAGCAGTGTTTCTGATATCAGTGTGCGAGGAGTGGAGCGGGGAGCGGGAGATGGTAAACCCAGAGCTGGAGCTGGAGCGGAGTGATTCTTGAATGCATAGGAGCGGGAGATGGTAAACCCAGAGCTGGAGCTGGAGCGGAGTGATTCTTGAATGCATAGAGCGTGGAGGGGAAATTGCCGCCGCTCCACTCCGCTAACATACTCGACTCGCAAGACTCGCAGTGGAGAAGGGGGGGGGTCGGTTAACCGCCAAATCGCGATTCTTGTTGCTTCATCACCGCGGTAAGAAAAAACCCATACCGTCACAGCCCTAAACTCACCCTTTATAAAATTGCTTCTCTTTAATAAGTCAAAGTATCGGTCAGGTATAACCTCATAACCTATATAACCTATAACCTCTGCGTTGTTCCAGAACAACCAGTATATCACCAGTACTTTGTTCTTAAGCATTACTTGCAACATAAGCAATAGATAAAGGAAGCTGTCATGCCTTTGGATTCAAGTTATGTAATAAATAACTAGGGTTAAACATGCTGATAAATGTGTTGTAATAAAGTCTCTGTTCAGTTTATTCCATAGCTGTTTCTTTCTTTTCAATATATATATGAATAATACAACTAGATCTACAGTATGTCTGTCCTAAATTCAGATAAAAATGTAACTATTTCTGATAACCAACAAACAGGAAACTTACTTACTAAAGAAAAGATTGATGCTGAGATCTGGACTGAAGAACACAGGCCAGGTCAGATTCATTTGACCATGGCGCCTTGTGCCATGACTGGACCCCAGGCTTTACTTTGGACATATCTGCTTAATATCCTCATTATGTCATCACCATTGAAAGATTTGTTAAGCTCTATCTGCAGTCATTACCACATAATTCTGCTCTTCTTTTCCATGCACTGTGTAAGCATACGCATTCAGAGAGCCTGATTTGTTTTCTTCTACTTTAAACAAATTTGTAACAAAGTAAAGAGAGCTGTTTGAATATAGCACTTGCTTGTGTTGCTCCACTGAGCTGTCAGCTTTAGGGGAGACATTTGTACCAACTTTTAATGAATTCTTCCAAGTGCAATGTATCAACAATTCACAGCGCTTTATGTCACATCTCTTATGCCTCCTTCTTTTTCTCACTCACTAAAAATAACAAACATCTTTTGTTGTTGTAATTCAATGTTAAACATAAATATATCTTATAAAACAAGTTGCGCTTCACAATCCAAGCAATACCTGTGTAACCTTTGATTTTATCGAGCCCCTTTCTGTTTCCTAGTTCCCTTTCATACATCTTTTTGATAACTATTTTTCTCATAACTCTCATGTCTTTTGCTCAAAGAGTTGTCAGCCCAGGGAGACTTCCAGACCCATGGGCATCTGTATCTAATAACACAGTGCCCCCAGCTTAGCCCATGCCCCTCAGGCTCAAATTTAGGAGACAACTCCTTCAGCTCCTACTCAACTGCTGCATAAATTGAGTGGTGAAGTCAGAAAGACCATATTCCAGAGCCTGCAGATATTCAGTGCCACCAGTGCTTCGATGTGCAATTAATATAAAATTGCCAGTTTCAATCAATTCTCCCGTCGCCCCTGGTTACCAAAACTGGCCCTGCTTCAAAACAGATTGCCTTTTGCCGTCAGATGATGTCATCATTGTAGGACCTCAGCGTATAGTTAATAATAAATTAGAAGCGAGAAGGTCAAGCAGTTACTGAAGAGACGATTAGTATGATTAAACAGAGGAATATACTACATGTAATTACACAGGTCCGTACATGAAGAGGCTGTTGTTAATCAGAAAGGGTCAGATAGCATCTTTATGCTTTCTCCATTTCTACAATCCATTGCAATAGTACAGTAACATTATAGATTTCATATAGGGTATATAAAAGAGATAGTATTCACACTGTGTTTTAAGAGTCAGTTGGTGGTTGCACATACATGTAGTGAGCGCAGTGTTTATAATGCAATATAATATCACCATATTTTATCTCACTTACTATTTTAATGTCACATTAGGTAACATTTACCCTGGTCAATGCTCATGTTAGAATAGAAAAAAAGCAAGTTTGTTTACGATTTATTTCATTTTTGGAGTGTAATATTTCAATATTTTAACCATTTTAATACATACAAACAATGTCTACATTGAAAAATGCTGTTAGTTTCCTTAAACACACTGTACCTCATATTCTTATCTTTTAGTAGGAGAAAAAAGTTTAAACCCCAAATAGTATATTGTAAAAGTGATCATTAGTGAAAAAACAGGCATTATGATCCCATGCACTGTTTATTATAAAGGATATTATAAGTTACTCAGGAACAGAAAAGAATTGGCCAATCACATGCTCACAAAACCACATGCTTGAAAAAGGAGCACTTCCATTGGCCTACGCCAGCTACCTTATATGACGTTCCAAGAAGTGTAGTAGTTGCAGTGTATTTTTAGCACTAAAAATGTCTTTCAACGCAGAGAAACAGCTCAAAAATGAAAAATATTAACAGAGAGAAGGGAAGCAACATAGAATGTGGACAAATACTGTCAATTCAATCACGTAATGATTAACAAGGCGGAGATAATGGCCGCCCTGCCGCTAGGGTTGCAGCTAAGCTAACGCTAAGCTTCATTATGGTGTACTGTATTAGTATTTTGTGGAGTAATTATTGGTCCGGTTTTGTTTTTTTATAAAAGAGTGGCAGGAGAGGTCCCTAGGCTGCTTTGGGTGAGAGTGAAAATTGAGACAAGGACGACAACAGAATATCAGGTAGTGGAGCATTAAGCTGTAACTACCACTTCATGTTCATCCTATCACTTTGTACTTTTTACAAAGTGCTATACCATGTCATTTGAGAACATGTAATGAAATGGCTGGAAAACAAGTAGAAGTATTTGTTAGCCTTTATTATTTTTAGATGAACAATGGGACCATAAGGACAATGCAGTATGTATTAATCACACACAGTTTGCTCAGTTTGCACAGATTAGCATTGTTTATTAATACTTATGTGGTCCAAAAGACTGCTCCTACTGTACTGCCACATGTATATCTTTTAACAATACCAGAAACAGTTTATGAATTAATGATATGTATTTTATTTATGTGGTAAACTCTAAATTTGTTTCCATTTCAGGTGTGTATGAATGAAATTGAATAGTTTCCATTTTGAACAAAGATGGAGATAAAATGTGGTGCCCAGAGCTGGTAGCAGAATAAACGGCTGCTGTGCTCACAGGTGCTGTTTACTGGGCACTCACTAGCTTTGGCAGGCTCCATGTGAGTTGGCCGCTGAGCGAGCATTTCAGAAGGGCTGCTGGAGTTAAACAGACTCTAAATTGGCCACTACAACACACCAGTATAAGGAAATATCAAATAAGGGTTGGCTCAAAAATCTAAAATGAAAGTATTAATCTAGAAGGCTCCTTGTTCATTTGCAGACTTCAGTGAAAGCACACTACCAGTATTTGATCAGAGGCTAATATGTTACAGTGCATTGTTTTAAACTTGGACACAACTGAAACTTAGTTTGTTCCATTTGCAGAGTCCTAAAGAGACCTATAGAGACCTTTTTTTTACACATAAACATTTTAATTTTAGATTTCATTATAATGTGAGTCCATTGAGAGCATCGTATGGTCTGATGCATGTGCTGTTATTTGCAGGCAGGGTACAACCTGGACAATGGCCAGTTAGTCACAGGGCTTACAAACAGGACAGACAACCCTCCACTGTCACATTCATTCACTAGGGGCAATTTAGATTGACCATTTCACCTATACATGCATGTGTATTGGTGAAATGTTAAGAGAATGTGTTAGGAGGAAGCCAGAGTAACCAGAGAGAACCTACAGTAACACAGGAACATGCAGACAGTCTAAGTGTGTATTAGCATTCAGCATACTTTATGGCTTTGCTTGTTAAATACTGTTTCAATTACATTTAATTTAATCTCACCTTTTATGTATTCATGTACATTTATTCTTACTCAAATTGCCTCCACCTGTTGCAATTACATAGTTTGTGACCTTTGACCTTATCACAGTAGCCGAAGAGACTTCCTTATTTCTGCTACTGAGAGATTTTCTGTGATTCTAACTGTCCTGCTCTCAATGTGCTCTGTTCCTCCGTTTTGCTGCCATATGTGTATCCTCCATGTCGCTGATGTTGGCTCAAATTCCTTTGAAAAGTCCTTCACAAGTTTCACATTGTTCCTTTGATTTATTTAAGAACTTTTGTTTTGAAAGCTGAAGGGTGATTGTGAACAGTCTGTCAATTCTATATCACAATGCAGAAGGGTGTCCACATATCTAATTGTGCTGCTCCCCGGGCATAGGCTTTAATGCATGATTGACATGTTCATTCATTAGCCAGCTACTTTTGACAGAATGGCGACTTGCCAAAAGAGCTGAAGTGTTGAGGGTAAAGAATGCATTGTGCAGTGCCAGACAGTAAGTACTGTATGTCTGCAAGCAATAACTGGCAGCAGAGCAGTGATATTCCCAAATTCTATATTTAGACTTTCAAATCTTCATCTTGGAGGGCTTTGAAAAGGTAGTTTTATACAGTTCTGCAACAATCACTGGGTCATTTCTGTGTGTGCTGCCTACGAAGGATTCAAACTGTGACAAGTTGAAATGGGGTAAAAGTCACTATACAATGCAAGTAGTCAAGGCAGTGCTGCAGCATTGAGCTCTCTGTATGCTCAGCGTGCCTCTGTTATTCCACTTTGATTTGCCTGCATACACCGCTTCCATGTGGCCCCATCAGACCCCAAATGCTTTGATAGAAAGAGTGTGTTAAGGCCCACTTAAATAATGATGATGGTTTGACATTATAGAAATGTTGAATACAATAAAAAATGAGCACCTTTCCACTATAAGTCATTGTAATGGAACAGCTGCCAAATACACTTCATATATACAGTATATAAAGGAGACACTGTTCACAGTGTGTTTTGTGACTAAGGTGGGACTAATGTGTGAATAATGTTTATATGGCAATATGATTATAACACTATTTCATTTTGATTTTTACTCAGTATTTTAAGATCACATAGGTCACTTTCTCCCTGGTGACTGCTCATGTCACCTGATACTGTAGTTCTCAAGTTCAGTTTGTATAATCGGAAGTAAAGTCATTAAAGATGCAATGAGAATGACTAACATGACATACCTGCTGGTGCCATTATTACCACAATTGTAAAATATTAGGCTCTTTATAAAAGTGTATTTGTGTCACAGAAAACAAAGCAAATACATCCATGATGGGACAAGTCAACAAGATGTGTATAGATTGAGTGAGTTGTCTATAAGGACATCAGTGTAGAGAACAGTGTTGCATCATTGTAGATCCAAGGAATAATTTGCACAATTCTCAATTCCTGTTTATTCTTTCATTTTCCATCTCTCACCCCCAGGCTAGCTCTTATATTCACCCACAGAGATCCTACAAATCATCCTGCTTATGATCAAGCCATGCATGCAGTTGCCTACTTAGTATAGAGGAATCAAATGGGAAAATGCTACCCTGTAGATTGGGAGATAGCATTTGTGTGTGTGTGTGTGTGTGTGTGTGTGTGTGTGTGTGTGTGTGTGTGTGTGTGTGTGTGTGTGTGTGTGTGTGTGTGTGTGAGTGTGTGAGTGTGCGAGTGTGCGTGTGTGAGTGTGTGAGTGTGCGTGTGTGCATGTGTGCGTGTGTGCATGTGTGCGTGTAGAGGAATCAAATAGGAAAATGTTACCCAGTAGATTGGGAGATAGTATTTGTGTGTGTGTGTGTGTGTGTGTGTGTGTGTGTGTGTGTGTGTGTGTGCGTGTGTGTGTGCATGTGTGTGTGTGCATGTGTGTGTAGAGGAATCAAATAGGAAAATGTTACCCAGTAGATTGGGAGATAGTATTTGTGTGTGTGTGTGTGTGTGTGTGTGTGTGTGTGTGTGCGTGTGTGTGTGCATGTGTGTGTGCGTGTGTGTGTGTGCATGTGTGTGTGCGTGTGTGCATGTGTGTGTGTGTGCATGTGTGCGTGTGTGCGTGTGTACGTGTGTGCATGTGTGCGTGTAGAGGAATCAAATGGGAAAATGTTACCCAGTAGATTGGGAGATAGCATTTGTGTGTGTGTGTGTGTGTGCGTGTGTGTGTGTGTGTGTGTGTGTGTGTGTGTGTGTGTGTGTGTGTGTGTGTGTGTGTGTGTGTGTGTGTGTGTGTGTGTGTGTGTGTGTGTGTGTGTGAAGAATCCAAGAAGTACGTTCTGAGCAAACACATGCTGGCTAACGGAAATGAATGAGACAGGGGAGGACGAGGGATGAGGAAGAAGCATTATTGCTGTACAAAGTAGTGCCACATGGCTATTGACCCGGCTGTCTGAAATGTCAATGTGAGTTCAGTGTTGGCGATATGAAGACTTAAAGAGAAAACAGAACAGCAAACACTTGTGGGCTTAAGGGGAATGGATGAGAGCAGTGGATGATGGTTGGCTGTATGTGTATGTGTGTTATGTCAGGTGTGGGGTTAGAAAATGAGAAGCTGTTGAATGAAGAGCTTGAGAGTGAATCATTACTGTGAAGCACAATGTGCATTTTGCTACTTTCAACCACTATTTAGGAGTGGCAGAGGTACTACACCTACAAAGAACTGAATATCCCATGGAGTAAAAGGGTTGTATAGATTTTTTTTTTTAGAAAAAACAAAGTTTTTAAGTTTTCTATATTAAGATATCAGAGTGTTTTTGAGAGTGTATTATAAGAAAGTAACTTAAGACCTATATCATCACACAATATGTATACAGCCATGTGTTTATGTAATGACTTGAAATCTCAAATTGTGATGTTACGTTGCAAAAACAATACATTTCTTTTTGCATTACAGTTATTCATATGTGTTATTCTCTCTCTTGCTCTAATATTTTTGACAGCTAGCAAGAGCCAGTATTTTGGCCCCTTTCAACATGAAGTTCATTCAGCCTCCAGTACCAGGATGACAAATCATAAAAGTTTTAAACTCACCCCTTTTTCTCTCAAATTAACAACTGCACTGACTTTGAAAATGCAGCCAAAGCCACAATTCATCCACTTGAGAGTTGGTAATGCATCATCAAGTGTACCATCAGTGTACTTCACTCAGTGTTACTTGATGCTAAAAGCAAGCTGTAATGGGTTGGAGTTATGCATTTTTCCACACATAACTCCCCCTCTGTAAAAACAACTTTGGCTGCCAGCAAAGAAAAATCTCAAACAAATTACTGAATTGCAAATACTGCCTTTTTAATACCAGTGCCATTGACTTTATCAACACAAGTTTCAGTCACATTGTTAAGAATTTGGTAAACTTACAACCCAGAAAGGCTGTAATTTAACTGCCTTTCCTGGGAAGTGTCTCAAACTTGAGGTTGGGGTAGCCTTTTTTCTTTCTTCACACTTGGTCTGAAGTCATTAGCCTAAGAACAGAGTATGAATAAATTACCACCCATTGACACTTAAATCATTTTGGAAATTCCTCTCCTGAATGATTCAAGGAGCCTGGGTGAAAGAAGGGGAAGCAAAGTATACAGTAAGTAATGTAGCAAATGAGAGGAATCCAAAGGGGTTGAGACATTCCCTTTAGAAATCTAGTCCACTTAAGAGGGACTGACTTCTGAAAACTTTCTCTCGAGAATCCTACATTAAAAGAGAGTGCAATAAAACTGTGCAAATGTGGGTCAGGGTTCTCTGCGCTGTCAATTAAGAGTCATGTAAACTGTGAGCATTTTCCCCAGATTCGTATATTCTGTCAGGTTCCAGGCAATCCTTGCTTTTAATTGCCTCAAAGTTGCCAGGCAACGGCTAAAGAGGTTATGCCTGGGTGCGTAATAGGATGTAGGCTCATATTTGGAAGTGCGGACTTGCTGCACGTGCTGATGAAGCCGTACATGAACAAACTTAAAACAGTGTTTATTACTCTATTGATATTAGATGACCTTACAGTGTGTAATAATTGTCTGTTCAGTAGTTCTCATTAGTCTAATAGTTTTCACCACTCATGAGGTGTGTCATGGCATTTTATAATACTGTTTCTCATACTATTTCTTAAAAAAATGCTTTAACTATAATTCATAGCTTTTCCATTTAGCCTTTCCCTCCATGTCTCATTTGTTGCTTTATGCAGGAATTAGTTTTTTGAGTACTGATTTTAGCATTCTTCTTTTTTTATATTTAATGACATCTCTGACCTTGTTCCCCAATATCTCTCAAATGTATCCATCAAACACTTTACTTTACCTTCAGCCACAACCATTATGAGGTAATTCAACTCTCTGGCTGAGACTTTGAGTAAGCCACAACTGCTCCTCCACATCGAGAGGAGCCAGCTGAGGTGGCTCGGGCATCTGTTTCGGATGCCTCCTGGACGCCTCCCTAGGGAGGTGTTTCGGGCATGTCCCACCGGGAGGAGACCCCGGGGAAGACCTAGGACACGCTGGAGGGACTATGTCTCTCGGCTGGCCTGGGAACGCCTCGGTATCCCCCCGGAAGAGCTGGAGGAAGTGTCTGGGGAGTGGGAAGTCTGGGCGTCTCTGCTTAGACTGCTGCCCCCACGACCCGGCCCCAGATAAGCGGTAGAAGATGGATGGATGGATGGATGAGTAAGCCATAACAAGACCTTTTTTTATTGCATTCTTGTACTATTCTTGTATGACAAATTAACATAGATTAATAACCTTGCATTGTAAATTTTATTGTGCATTTACTATAATTATTTACATACTGAAAAATTACTGTCTCTTCTAAAATATCTTAAAACATTACATTACATGTCATTTATCCCCTTCTTTTTTTCTTCACATTTTTTTCATGTCTGCAATTTTGCGTCCCCTATCACTGTGTTCCCTGCCCCTTTGACCTGTGTCTGCCCTCTGCTTCTTTTGTGTTCCAGCTCCTTCCCTTTTATTGCTCTACTTTTTCCATTCACCCATCTCTGTCACTATACTTTCCTATCTCCTCTATCTTCATCACCTCTTTCAGATCCTTGTGTCCTTTGCTCCCATTTGTGTTTATTCGCTCCTCTTTCGCTGTAACCTCCTTCACATGCCCTCTCCTCTGTGTGCCAGGCTCACTGTTTGTTCTCAGCTCTCTGTGAAATAGTAGCAGAGGCTGTCCGAGGCTCTTACCAACCACACTAGAAGGCTGCATTAATATTGCATGCCACTGTCTTATCGACCACAGCAATGCCAGGAATACAGAGTCGGCTACAAGACAAGTTAGCGGCTAGAGTGGCGGTGCACACATGCAAATGATACATGTACACACATATTGTACATATATATATAGACGGAGTAAAGACAACCACTACAATGCCAAAAGTGTGGCCTGGTGGTGTTGGTTTCAGTTTACAGTGATGCACTAAGCCTAAACAAAAGCAACAATCCTTTTAGTACCTAAATACTCAAAACCTTGAAAGTCAGGGCAGACTCCAGAGAATTGAGGGCTCCTAATAAATATTAAATTGAAGTGACCTTAAAGCTTTATTTGGCAACAGTTATTGGGTGTCAATCTGTTAAATTTTTAGACACTTTACAATCTGACATTTGTTTGCAGCAATGTAGTAGTTGCTTGCAGTACACTTTGAGCAAAGACAAGAAAGATATTCATTTAATTTATTCTCTGCAACATAAAATGGCATTGTATTATTCTTTATTTACAGCCATTACAGGAGCTGAATGTATGTTTAGATATTCACATTTTCTACCCACTGAAGCATTAAACCCTAATCAAACCTCAGACTTATTCTAGGAACTAACCTTCAAAATGCTCTAATATTTCACAATAATTGAAATGCAAAAGCACACAAACACACACCTAAAGCCAAAGCGCATGTGCATGTGCACGGCAGCAGCCCGCCTGGCTTTTTCCATCAGCTGGACCTATCACAGCTTATTATCAGCTCCTTTGAACCGTGGGCTCAGAGCATGATTGCACTCTCAATTAATGCCTGTATGATCTACTTTGACGGAGCGAGTAATGACAAGTGCCTTGCCAGCGTGTGTGTGCATGTGCGTGCACGTGTGAAGGCATATGCATCTATGGACATTTATATGTCATTGTGTAGGTGTGTATATTCCTGTATAGCGATGCATGACCATGTCCTTGTGTGTCTTCCATTAAAGTGCATGCAGTGTGTGTGCCGGTGGTGGGTGCATGTTCTTGTCAAGGTGCTGTGAACCAGTTTAGGCCAAACTTGGAGAGAATATGTGGCTCTGCGTGGAATGTCTTTTCAAAGACATCCTTTTATCTCTGGCCTCCTTCATATGCAATAGAATCTGGCTGCAGAGTGACTCTAGAAGTTTCTGATTATTTCACAGCACTGTCATATCCATTGGGCCCTAAGATTAAACCAAGCACCTCTCAACTTGCTGATTGGAAAAGGACCGCATTTTTAACAAAGTTTCTCTGTTTGTGTATTAGGTTTGATATACAGACATAATACCTCTTTTTTCTCTGTGTTTCAGAGTATATACGTGTTTGCCCAAAACACAGGTTGATTGACACGTATGGAAGATAAAAGCAGCCGAGCGTCTGAAAAACAGACAGTTTGTCACTGTCTGTCTAAAAGTGTATGTTCTATTAAAAAAAAAGCACAAATGCAGATGAAAGCTGGTGAGATTTGAGCCTGTTCACTATGAACACCACAAAAACCTATATATTTATCTGTACTTAGTGCATTTGAATAGCAATAAATACATGGTATATTTTGTGTAAATTGACCTCAAAAAGGTTGTCTTTTAGTTTATTAATACTGTTATTTACACTCCAGTTTTTCTCATTATTTAGCAACACTAGCAGCCCATTACATTAAAATTTACAATACAAAATACAAAAATGAATGGAAGTGACTTTTTTTTCTTTTCTAATAATTCATGTTATTGTGTCTGTCCAGTATCCCCTAAAGAGAAAAGAAAATCTGTGTAAAACTGTATTTCTCAATGTGAATAACAGAAGTGACCCAGCTGCTCACAACCTGTGTATTAGTACAGGCTGGATTCCCGCCACCTTGTGGCTGCTTGTGGTACTACATTTAATCCATGTTGGATTACCACTAGGTAATGCTTGCATGATTAAAAAGGATTTTGTCTCTAGGGTTTAAATGTGAATCTCAGTGCTTGTAGCGTTTGTACGTCAAACCTGGTGCTTTACATGTGTGTCAAAGTAATGCGTGTGTATTTAAAGTGGGGTTATAAGGTTCATTACCATTTAGTAAGCATCATATTCTTAATAATTCTAAACCAGGGGTCTCCAACCTTTTTCTTCCTCAGAGAGCTACTTTTACAACACTTTATGTTAGACAGCTACTTGTGTTTGTAACATTCATTATTATATTTTATTTCAATTAATTCTGTTTTGTTAGAAAATTAACCCTGAACTTTACAAAATATTGGTGTCCCCAACTCACATTTAGTTCATCTGCATGTGCTTTTTGTATATGTATTTATTTCCTGTGTATCTCACACCACAAAATGAAAAACTAAACAATGCAATTACTGATGCACAGATACTTGTGCATTCAGTGAGATGACTGGCACTGCATGGAATCAACAAGAGAGGTGTATTGTGAAGTGTAGCCTCAGGTTTACTCTTATGGACTCATTTCAATGTTCATTGTCAGTCTGCTTCTGAACTTACTTTTATGATCCCTGAAAAAATTTTCATTCATCGCGATCATAGCTTCTTTTACACCCCTGCTATCAGTAAAACAGCTTTTTGTGCTTCGGTAAGATGTGCGCTACTTTAACTTTACCACTTATGCCTTTTTATAATTTAGCCAAATTTAGTGCGGTTTGTTTTGACTTAATAATTAGTAATTTTATGTTAACATTTGATATTTCATTAATTTATTGATTCATTCATTTAGTTCTGCTTAGTCCCTGTAGAGGTCGCGGGCGATCCAGTCTATCCTAGAAACTTTGGCCCTTAAGTCCCTTCCACTACTCTTTCTCAGCTCTATACCTTGTCTCTTTCATGGTCATCATCATGGGCTTTGTCATGTTCAACAACGTGCCTACATATACTGCTCTGTCTGAGAGCAGTCCTGATGAAGAGGCCCCTGTCGCGCACACGGCTGAAGGCTCCACTGACCACCTGCTGACACCACACAGAGCTGAGACAGCCACTGCTGTAGCTGCTCTGTGAGGGACAGGAGAGAACAGTGCTTTTCTGTTTTAGGAGAGGCAGCTAAACTAACTAAAAGTACTGTAAGTGCTGTCCATGTTACATGTTTTTTACAAAGCTTACTGCTATTTTAGAATTTTATTGTGCAAAAAAATTACAATAGTGGTGTTTAAAAAAATTGATTGGTCTTATAAAGCAGATATATTTATATGTGCACCTACAGTATGTCACTTTAAGGTCCTATGTGTAGCTTTTAGGGAAATAAAAAAAGCTTACTATGTGTTCCTTTTTGACATATTCATGAATCCACCTCACTGGATGTAAGTAAATCGACACAATTAATGTTCACTGCGGTTGCCTGAATTAGCCTGTATGCTCAATTTCATTTGGGCACTCAAGTTTAGATTTCCCGTTAAAAATCTGCGCATGTGACGTAATGCGCGCTTCTGCTACTTGAATCTTCCATCCTGTACATGGATCTAGGCAGCTCAACAACAATTCCCTGTGAAATGTTAGTTGAGATGGATTCTGCGGTCGGAGAGACGCGACCAGCCTCCAGCACAACACAAACACCAACGGACCCTCTTTGCAAACATAAAAACTTTACTTTACTATGGTAATTACTGATTATAAGAAGCTTAAATATAACATTTTACTGTAACAATAAACTTGCAGATTGATGTACTTTTTCTTACCTCTGTAAACATTGTGCATCTCAAACTCCTGTCTCTGGACGAGCTTGCGCGATGAGGAGCAGGCTGCAAATGCCACCAACAACCGGAAGTGTCGTCATGGAGGGGAGCTAAATTACTAATTCACACTAGAAAGTGACACGGGACTGGATTTTCAAACCGCTCCTGTCCCACTGCCACAAAAAAACTTCTCCCATACCAATCCCACAAAAAACTGGGGTGAAATCCTGTCCCATTCTAATCCTAGAAGAACAACTCGCATTCTCTCCCACTCCCGTGTTGTGTTTTATAGCCGGAATCAGTCAGTCACAGTAAAAATTACAGTTCAACTAACAGCACGTTGCATAAAAAGCCTTGTGAAAGAGTGTGTTGCTCCAGGAGCAGACACACAAAAATAACACCCGGAAAGTTAGGTTTATTCCATTTATGTTCAACTCTAAAGTGCAGTCTGGGCTTTAATCTTATCCAGGAATGTCCCACATTCCCACATCCCACATTGTACATGTTTTTGGTGGTAGGGGAAAGCGGAGCACCCGGAGGAAACCAATGCAGACAGAGAGAACATGAAAACTCCACACAGAAAGGATGGAACCCAGGACCTTCTGGCTGTGAGGCAGGAGTGCTAACCACTCAGCCACCATGCCCCCAACCTACTGTTTAACCTGCTGTGGATCAGCTACTGTTGAGGAGAAGCTGTCTTTTGTGAATTTAGATAACTAATACTGTGTTTTCTTCTCCCTCTGCCAAAAGAAAAGGGTTTCAGCTGCTGTCAAATTGCATAGCTTTTATTTTGACAGGATCACAGAAGTGCCGCAAACTGAAACTTATTGCTACAGTGTGTGTACAGTTTCACCGCGCGCTGTTGGATGTGTTTATGGTCATACAAGAGATGTGCAGTCTGGAGCATCCTCACTGTCAGCACTACTCACATTTGGTTTTAATCCAGGGCTAAGTTCAAAACGTTCAGGGCTTAAGCCACGGTAAAACAGCCTGGTAACGCCACTGTGTATAGTATCATAGTCCCGGTCCCACCCACTCCCACTTACATTTTTGCCCGTCTTGTCCCATTCACGTGATTAAAAGTGTTTTTTGTTTCCCACCCCATGGGATTCCCGTGGGGATTCCCCCCAAAAATGTCAGCCTCTAATTCCCACCACTCATCATTAGGTCTTTGGCGAGCTACTTGGAAAGTGAAGCTACTGGTAGCGTGTAAGCAACGTGTTAGAGACCCCTGTTCTAAACAAATGTGTTTAAATTGTGAAACCAGTTTTATTATTAATTTTTTTCCAAAGTTGAATATGAAGTGAGCAAATAACCTGCAGTAAAAATACATTTCCCCGTGCTGCAACCAGGTTACATGGTTACATGATTTGATTCAAGTTATTCAGTATTGGAGTTTGTTTCTATTTAAAACATATTCTTATTATTCACTTAATTTTTTTTCTGTGCAGTGATGCATGTGGGGAGCTGCTCCTGTGGCACACTTTAACATTGCCCTGTCCTTGACACTTTTATTTTTTGCATGTTACAGTGGCAGAATGCAAAATTGTCTGTGAATAGATTTTTGCATATCTGGACATGGCTTCTACATTTCTGTGTACTTTAATGACAATGAGGTGGGGGTGTCATTCTTGTGTGTGTGCATCTGTGTGTGTGAGCCTTTACTATTCTGGCCCCCGGGTCCTAAGCTATCACGCTTTATGATGTTTGGCAAGGTGAGAGCAAAACATCTGCTCACCCAAATAAAAGACCTGGTCTGGGACTCATACTGGGTCTGGGCATCCACAACACACAGACATTGACATTACTGTAGACACACACCCATGCCAGATTCATCACATACATACGTACAATGCACTTCCTACTAAACACAAATTGTCAAAAACTTTACAAAACACTGTCTCAATTTACGAGGCTACAAGCATAAACAACAAACTCTTAGGCCTGAGATATTCTTATTCAAGCCATGTGTCCTACTTGTTAAAAAATGTGCCTGCATACAAACTTGAACAATATCTGTTGCACCTCAAGAGGGCTGAGTGCAGATATCACACAACATTAAAAATTGCAATCTGAACAAATAATTACTGTGTAACGACAATGCAAAATTATGCCGAGGTGCATAATTACATACCGTTCTATCAACTTGTCTTTGTCTTTGAAACTTCCACTCATGAATTTTTTCTCATATTATGTCATGTTATATTTTGGTCACATTATCCCTACAATAATAAAACATGTCCTGTGGACTGCAGATGTAAATAAGCCTAAGGCCAACTCTGGTACAATATATCATGGCAATGGCAACATCTTTGTTAAATATTGTTCATGACAAATAAACCATTAAACAAACAAAAATAAAAAAACAACCACAAGTCTTTGCTACCTTCTGCAAAACTGACAACATGGATTGTAAAAGGAGTAGTCAAGAGCAACATGTTAGTTTACAACTGTTTCTTACTCTGCTTTGGTCTTGGGTTTTATCTCCCATCTACCACCTCAACCTGCCATGGTAGATAAAAACAACAGATGTGGATAGTGATTGTATATAAGAATAATTGAGATCTGATTACCTATAGCCTTATATTTTTCACATAGCAAAACAAGTTCCAAACTAGGAGAATTTTGTCTTTACAAAATATTTTTTTCCCTTCTAGTTTAATGAATTAACAAACAAATACTGTCAAATAAACACAGACAGTGTGATAGCATATTTGGACTGCGCATATATATTTTCTATTCTGCAAGCCCTCATTTTAGGCTTTACGTTTTCTGGGCTCTCTTGTTCTATACTGTCAAGGGCATTGGAACAATGCACTAGTACCTGCCATCAAACGTATCCCCCCCCTTTCATTCCAGCCTCATCCCTGGGCTTCTCTGCTCTCACCGCCCCTCCTGTCTTCTAAGAACACCCCGGAGAGGAGAACTGCCATGTAAGGTCTAGTGGAGAGAGGATAGACACAGCCAGCGTTCAGACCGCCTCTGACATCGGAATCACTGAACCTGCCCACATCTATTCTCTCCAACCTTGTCTGTCAAGCTGCCTGTCTGTAGCCTAGTATAAGAAAATGTGTGTGTGTTGGGGTTAGGGGGATGTGTGTGAAAAGCCACTCTGCCTTTATTAGTATTTTTTTTTCTGAACCCCTTTGTATGCAGTCTGTTGGCTGACAAAGCTACTTTTATTTACTGTCTTTGTAAGCTGGAGTTATGTCATTTGTGGGTGGTGAGGTATTTATTTTAAGAAGGTATGGTTGAGCAGGGTAAGAGTGCCCCGTTTGTGGTACAGCACATCAAATACAAAGCCTTCACATGGGGTTTCATGTTTTATGTATTAACTGCTGGAAAATATTTACATTCAAATATCACTTTTTATATTCAAACATCAAATATTAAATTCATAATTCATTCTACTGGGGACTTCAACGCTCACGTGGGCAGCGACAGTGACACCTGGAGGGCCATGATTAGGAGGAACGGCTCTTCTGACCTGAATCCGAGCAGTGTTCTGTTATTGGACTTCTGTGCTAGTCACAGTTTGTTCATAACAAACACCATGTTCAAGCATAAGGGTGTCCACCAGTGCACGTGGCACCAGGCAACCGTAGGCCGGAGGTTGATGATCAACTTTGTTGAGAGAGATCTTCAACTCCCACTTTCGGCAGAGCTTTGACTCGATCCCAAAGGAGGCTGGAGAAATTAAGTCCGAGTGGACCGACGTTCTCCACCTGCATTGCCAATGCGGTCATAAGGTCTCCAGTGCCTGTCAAGGTGGCAATCCCCAAACCCGGTGGTGGACACTGGAAGTAGGGGATGCAGTCAAGCTGAAGAAAGAGTCATACCAGACCTGGCTGGCTTGTGGGACTCCTGAGTCAGCTGAAGGGTACCGGGAGACCAAGCGGACAGCAGCTCGGGTGGTTGTGGAGGCAAAAACAACTGGAGAGGAGTTTGTTTGCATGGTTGGACTCGGCTGTTCTCATCAAGAGATTCTGGTTCAAATCTTTTGGACAGGATTTCTAACTAGCCAGATATTGTCAGAAGGAAGTACTCTGGTCTCTCAACCCCATCGACATGTCTTCCACTGTTGGAAGCAGGCCAGGACCTTCAGCATGCACTGAGGCGGCTTGCAGTCACTGAGTGTAGGTAAGCGGCTGGTTTGACAAGTCACCAGGGGTGGATGAGAGCAGCCCTGAGTATTTCAAGTCTCTGGATGTTGTGGTGCTGTCTTGACTGACATGCCTCTGCAGGATGGTGGAGAGCTCCTGCCTCAAGTGGATGGCAGACCAGGGTGGTGGATCTCTGTTCACGAGTGAGGAAGGAAGGAGTGGTAGATTGATAGGTGGAAACATGCAGCTTCTGCAGTAATGCAGTCGATGTACCAGCCTGCCCTATACCCATGGAAATTTCCCAGCCAACCCTCATGTGCTTTGTGGATTTGGAGAAGGCATTTGATTGTGTTCCTTGTGCCATCACCTATGTTCCGCTAGGCCTGAACAACTGGAGCAGGAGTTTGCACAGGGTGGCTGGGCACTCAGATAGAGATAGGGTTTATTATTTTATCTGTTCTGGGTGCCACCTGGAGTCACCTTGGGGATTTGCTTTTTGCAGATGTGCTTCATGTTGGCTTTATCAGGCCCCGGTGAAGACCTAGGACACACTGGAGGGATTTTATCTCTCGGCTGGCCTGGGAACGCCTTGGTAGTCTCACAGAAGACATGGAGGAAGTGTCTAGGGAGTGGAAAGTCTGTGCATCTCTGCTTAGACTGCTGCCGCGACCATGCCAAGGATAAGTGGAAGAAGAGGGATGGATGGATGAATAATTTCAAATGGCACAGGTGGTGCTACACAGTGCCAAATGGAGACTCTGCCTGACCATTTCATGCTCAAACCTTTACAGGTTGTTTCACATTATGAGCATTATATTTGGTGCAAGTAATGTTGACATGTGAAGCTTTGATTTGAAATATATATGAGTATGAGCTGACACTGCCACAATCTAAAGATATATCCTTTCAGGTATTGGATTTTATTTTCTGGGGGTTATTTAGCTGTGTTCCCTCTTGATTGAGACTGTACATACAAAATTATACTTCAAAAAAATAAATCTATTGTTCCCTTTACTTTGATGCCAAAATTACTGGCACCTTGTAGTCACAGAGATATAGTCAAGGACATTTACTAACGACATGTATTTTTGAGCAGACATTCCAAAAACAGGCTAGTGCATATGTGGTTCATTCATTGATTGAAAGAACTTATGAACAACAAAAAATTGGAGAATATGTGATCTTGTATTAGAAATGCAAATTATGCACATTATTTTGATAATAATTTTGACTTTTGCCAAAAGGGGAACCTAAAACAGAATATTCTCAGGACTGAGTTGTGTATTCTGTTTGTTATATTGCTGTAGACCTTCATATTTTAATATGAAGCGGTTCAATCTGATTCTCGGATGCATTTTTTTTAGAAAGGGGCAAACCCAAAATGATTTTGCCACTGTTTTGCTTTCCAAAAAAGCAGCCACCCTATTTAATATGCCTCGTCAAGTACCCCTGAAGAGCTTTGGCTAAATTACAGTCATCGGTTGAATACCGCTTGATATTTTCCATTTTAACTGCAGCCGGTACAATTTCTTTCTGTCTTCCACTTGGCCTGCCTCCACGTCAACATCATTTGTCTGCTCTGTCTGGCCTGTAATTGTAAAACACTTCACATAGTCTGAAAGGGTGTAAACAAATGCAAGTAATGCTCTTTTTCAGTCTTATAGAAATAAAGAGATGGGAGCTCAATCCATGCACATAGGATGCCAGTCATGTGCATTTTCAAGTGACAAAAGGCATAATCTCAATCATATACTATGGATGGAAGCAAAATTTACAACAAATAAATGAAATTAAAGAGACCTTAGGCATATAAGCAGAATCACAGAACATCAGAAATGTAAAAAAAAAAAACTCCTCTGTCTGACACTGTTACAAATAGTTGTATTGCAACAGATGTAAACGTGGCCATAAATATTTACCATCTAAAAACCTGACATTTACTTTTCTCATGTATTTCATTGATATAAAGCAAACTAAATGACAGGTCTTTCACCCAAATGGTCCCTGAAGAGGTCATGGAATATAACATTGTAATATTGGCTTTCAACCAATGTTTTGCTGTATGGGTAAACCTGCATTTTCATTTTAATGAAAACCATTCAATCACCTACTGATAAATTGTTATAATAATCTTCATTGACTTGGTAACATTGAATAAATGATGACAAAATAAATATTGGCAATGCATTCATAAATATAAATTTGTATTTTGCGGTGGCGAATTAGGTCTCTATGTTGTTGAGTGAGGAAAGGCTTTTTCAGCTAATGCACTGGAAATTGCACATTTGTTGTAAGAATACGTGACTTGTTTTGCTGAGATAGATAGGTGTATAGAGAGGTATTGGCATTATATCGTCCTGAAATTCAACAACCCAGAAGTATAAGGGCTTACTTTTTGATTGAGACAATAGGCCCACTCAGTAATGTGCTCTTATCTGTGCTTTTCTAATGCACTTCCCTTTTCAGATTCGCCTTTGTGCTCCACTAATGCCCCTCTAAATCAAGTGTGCACACTCAGCTCAATCTATAACCATCTAAAGGGACATTAGGATTGACATAACTAATTAGAGCCAATAATCACAGCGGCTATGGGCATTATACAGTATTAGGCGGCACATGTGCCACTAGAAAGCACAAAGTAGAGGCAGGGGACCGGAGGCACAGGTGTCGGGTTGGCATCCTGTGAGGAGAACGGAAAAGAGTTCAGGAAAGGGTAAAAGAGAGTTATAGTGAGCACCAGATAACAGATGAGAAAGCGGGGAGATACTGGGTGAGAAGAATGTGTTATTCAAGGAGCTGTTTAAATTGTAATCAAGCCAACTGACAAAGTTTTAGCCACATCCTGGCAGGAAACAGCGCCCACACATACACACACAGGAGCTGCTTGGCAGAACATCACATTATGGCACCTAGATTATCCAGCAGGCATCTGGTGAGGCAGCTAACACGCTCTAGCAGAGCATGCAGCCTGGGCCATATGCAGGCATGTGTGTGTTGTGCGTCTGAATGTGGGTGTGTGTCAGGTGTCTGTGGGGACAGCTGCTCACTAAATAGTATTATTGTGTCTAATTGGGGATTACCAACTCTGTGAGGGGCACTGAAACCTACAGTCTCAGCTGTTAGTTAGGGCACACATATGCAGGGGATAAAATCAGGGTATAAATTACTTTCACTTCTTTAAGTAGTGGGAAAATGGGTCTTAAAACACAAATAGTCAAATTACAGCATTCAGAGGTGACCAACAACCAAACAATGTTCACAGGCAAACTGTATGAAGCTATTAATGTATACTCAGAAGGCTGAATATTATCTCCTGCTGCTATGAGGACTTTTTCTGTTCAGGATTGGTGACCTCTCCTCCTCCTAGGCCCCCTTGACCTCTGGTGTGCCACAAGGTTCCATTTTGGGCCCTGTTTTTTTTCTTGTATATGTTGCCGTTAGGTGCAGTTATTTCAAAGCACAAAATGTCTTTTCATCTGTGCATGACGACCTACAGGTTTACCTTCCGGTTGTCCCTGCTTGTCCTAATAGTCTTCAGTCCATCAACAGATGCTTAGAGGACATCAGATTGTGGCTGTCCCAGAATTTCCTCTGTTTGAATGAGGATAAAACTGAATGTATTGTGTTCGGCACATCCAACCTGCCCAGTGTCTCAGCTCCTGGTCCTTTTGCTTTGGCCCCCAATCTCAACCATGTTGTCAAAAACCTGGGGGTAAAACTAGACAGCAGTCTAAAATTTGACGAACAAATAGATTCGGTGGTTAGGGCAAGCTTTTTTCAGCTTCGCCTCCTTTCAAAAGTTAAACCCTTTTTAAGTCGTGCTGACCTGGAGAAAGCCATCCATGCTTTTATTAGCTCCTGCATAGACTACTGCAATGCGCTCTATGTGGGAGTTAACCAAACTGGTCTTCACCGTTTGCAGCTTGTGCAAAACGCTGCTGCCCGACTGCTAACTAACAGTCGTAAACACCTGTCCTGTACTCCCTGCACTGGCTCCCTGTCCAGTTTAGAATTAATTTTAAAATCTTAATGTTTGTTTTTAATGCACTCACGGGCCTTGCACCATCCTATTTGTGTGAGATTCTGACCCCTCACAAACCCAGCAGAGCTCTACCTTCTACTGGGCAACATCTGCTGAAGGTCCAACAGTCCCGGTTCAAACAGTGGGGCGATCGTTCTTTTGCAGTGGCCGGTCCTAAACTCTGGAACTCATTGCCCATTGAGTTACGTTCCATCACTGACCGGCCTCTGTTTAAAGCCAAACTTAAAACCTATTTATTTAAAATGGCTTTTTGCACTTAATGGCTCTGTGACACTGCTCTGTTTTTATTGTGTAAATATGTTTTAAACCTATTTGTAAATATGTTTATTTTTTACTAATGTTGTTAAGCACCTTGGTTCAATCTGTGGTTGTTGGAAGGCGCTATATAAATAAATATTGATTGATTGATTGATGTTCAAGTTGACTATAATTGAATACAGCCAGACATCAATCCTATTACGTACTCACCCATTATGGTTCCTACTCTGATTGATGTCAGGCCAGAGGATTCAAATAGAGTAAAGTAGCTGATATGTCAATATGTGTGCTCTCTTGTTTCCAAGATGGTTTTAAATAATGAAATCTATTTAAAATAAAAAAATAAAACATAATATAGCTAATATATCTTATAATTTTAAAAAGGAATCCATGCAGATGCAAGGGAAATATAACTTTGTAGAATAAATCATTTAGAACTCAAGATTGCACATTGGCTTTTCTAGAGAAAATGTTTAAGAATTAGGATTATGTGAACGAGTACATAAACTTAGACAAATTGAACCACAGATAATGCAAAGACAACAGTTTATTTGCTCTTTAGTTCTAACAACACTGATGACAAATTTGTAAGAGTAAGAGGAGAAACAGACAAAACAGGGAATGAAGACTTGAGAGAAAGAGTTGATTCACAGATGATCTCATCGCTGCTGTGGTCCGTGTCCGAAACTATGTTCTGATCAAGAGACTTATCAAAGGCTCCAGATTTGATCTAAACTCTTCTAAAGCACCACTTGGGAATAATAGAAATAATCACATTTTAGATTTAACATACTGTATTAACACAGCATTTCACAAATGCATCACAAATGCAAACTATCAAACATGCAAAAACAGTGTGTTAGTACTTTTTTTTGTTGTTTTTGTCTCTGCAGAAAGATTTATAAGTGTGGTCATTGTGTCAAGTTTTTAGTGCTTTTGTGTTTCTGTGTTGACAAACTGGCTCCTAGTTTCAACAAAAAAAAAAATAAAAGTGGCATAATTGTACCAATTACTTAGATGTTTACAAAAATAGAACAACTTAAGAACTCAAAAATCTTAATACGAATATACTTGATACCTAGAAAAATTATAGTATAAAGTATAATACAGCAGAAAAATACGTGTCAAAGCTATAATGTAAAAGGCTAATGTTTTCAAAAGCATCTCTGTTGTTGACCTAATTTGAATTCAACCTTTATATGCAAACACTGGGGCTTTTTGTATGATGCATGTGTTGTGTATAAGTGTATACATAGTTTATTTATTTCATTTAATACATATAGCACTTTTCCAGTAAATGTAGTTTAATATCTCTTGAGATATTTGATAATTAATTCATTGTGCATTACACCATACGTGGTGGTGGCCCATTCTTTGATTCAAACATATATTTCTTCACAGCTACTCCTAAAAATACATTTTCACTGTATCTGAATACTTTTCAGTTCAATCTTGGTGGAGTGAGAACATGGCCTGAATATACAAACTGGCTCTCACATACTCAACAAAAGCATGTGGATATGTACAAATTAGACATGAACATGTGCACAAGCCCCTCATACTTTGATCCACCCCCACTGTCCTGTACAAGACAAATCGCCGGGGGACTTGCCTCTGTGTCATACACCACCTATCCATCTGAGCCTTGAGTCATGTAAAAATAACACGGCAGCACTTACAAAAGGCACCAGGGGAAAGAGAGCGGAGGCAGCCAAAAGCACTTGTGTTTATTCCTAATGGGACACCCACATAAGCCATGCATGAGAGAGGGTATTTGTCACAAATCTAGAGGGAAAAAATCTTTCAAATTACTGCCAAAACCGGAGAATAAAAATGATTTTTTTAAAAGGGATTTTTTTTTCTTTAATGTGAAAATGTGGGCCATGGCAATATTACACAGTACACAGTAAAGAGCAGCGACATTACAGGTGGTTTTGGAAGGGTAATGTGAGGCCAATTTGATGTCAAATGTTGATGCTAGACTTCCAGTATTCATTGTTGTTTTAAATATTACTGCAGTGGATTCCAAAAACTATTTTTAAAATATCTTTAGGCACCTTGTAAATTATGGTGTTAATATAGGTGTTTCCCTACATCTCTTTACTGCCAAATGGAAACATAGAGGCTTTTTGTACCTCCTCTCACCTTCTGGCCTTTCTGCTGTTACGTTACTATGGGGAACTGGGGAAAGGAAAGAGAGGAAGCAGTGGAGGAACATAGGATTTGAGTACAGAAGTCTAAATGGTGTTTTAATGCATGCTGTATATAAGGACGATGCAAGGACGTGCAAGCTGTCGGATAAAGGCGAGATCAGGGAATGAAGCAATAAAAAAACCTGATCTACAGGCCACGGTCATAACAATATAATTGTGTTCAGTTTAAATACATTAATTGACAGTGCTTTTTGTAAAAAAGAACCATGAATGCAATTGTTTAAAAAAAAAATTAAACCCATTTACCCATATTGTCTGTGGAGCTTTGTGTAAACAGCTTTTGTCTCAAATGGTGGATGCAGCATGCTAAACAGCCCTCCACTAGTATCTGACAACTTTCTAAATGAAGCTCATTATGTCCTCATTGATTTTTCATATTCCTTCTCTCCGGTAAATACCCCCAAGGTGCTCCTCTTGCACTGCGCAGCTTTACCTCGTATCTCTGGTACCTGTGCTACCTATCTATCCATCCATCTCCTGTTCGCTCTCTCTCGGAGCAGAGCAAACAGCCCAACACTTAAGGGAGCTGAACGGTTTCCAATTAGCAAAACAAATACCTTCACTTGCTCTCGCCGTGTCACAGGGCGCCTGGGAGAGCCTGGGCGGCCATTACACACAATTAGAATTTAATAAGCCCAATATGCTCACTATACTAATGGAGCGGGAGGGAAGGGTGCGAGGAGGGCGAGGGGCGGTTGGCCCTCATCATCACTACATCGCCAAATATCTTTTATTGCTCTAAATCCTGAGAGGTTGTTCTTCTTTAAATCTTGTCAGGGCTTTTCGTATAATCTTGTTCACCGTAAAGCTCTCTCCATCTCCACCTCACCAATATCAATTTCTCACCTTTTTAACTCTCTTCCTTTTCCAAACCAATTTATTCATTTATGCCCTTCCATTTATTCACTGCCATATCTTTTGTCACCTATTTCTACATTTTACACCAAAATTTCTCACCTCAGGTGGTGGCTCCATTTCCAAATTCTCTTTAGTCTGAAAACAGAATCACCTTAGTCGCCAATGTTCACACGGACCGTCGGATACATTCCTGAAAATGAAGTAATATAAAAATGGAGCTGCATTAAAATTGGGTACAAAAAGGTTATGTTAAGATTTGAAACAAGTATGAGAAATTTGAAGAAAAGGACTTTTTTAAGGTTCATTAAATGCATCCTCTACTTGTAGTTATAGCCATATGAGAATGAACTAAATACTATAAAAACAGACTTGTGGTTCTGAACGCACCTGTTTACTTTTTGCATGAGCGTGTCTTTGTAAAGGGAGTTTCTTAAAATGCCCTACGTAAATCAAATGCATTATTAAAATACATAACCTTGAAAGTAGTAATTCAAATAAATTATTAAGATTGTTTGCTAACATCAAAAGAATAGTCCAACTTTAATAGACACTGCATCCAGCTCACCAGTTACTGTAACTGTAAGAGGCAGGACACACTTTGCAATTATATATATTTTTTAAATGGACCAATGTTAATACTAAGCAAGATTAGTTATTGTCACACATACACAAAGGAAGAGAGAGATTCCAAATCAAACTAGAAACAAAAGTACAATGTTTTTTTTTTTTTTCCACAATTGACGTTAAAATCTAAAAACAATGTGTTGTGCATGTACAAACTGAATGTATAAACTGCAAGCCAACTTTGTGACTTAGGAAAACCCCCAGTGGAGTTGAGTTCTATCTCTGTCTCCCGTCTCTCCAAACACAGCCCTCTATATATCACTCCTCGATCTGTCGCTCTATTTCAATAGAGGAGTGAGGCTCTATGAAATGAGCTGATACAAATGGTATTTTATATGGCTGTGTAGCTCCGTCAAGCCCAACACAGCAGGCAATCATAAAAGCCATTGTCTGGTGCGTATGACACCTTTAATGTGTTCCATTTGATTTAATGTAAACGATAGGTGGAGGTGGATAGAGGAGCTGAGGCCAGGAAGGTGAGCATGAGAGAAAGAGACAAGACGACAGGGAAAAGAACTACAGTAAAGAGTAAAGAAAGAACATTTGCTTCCTGAGTCTGAATAGGTAAAGAGCAGATTTGGATTTATATACACAACTCACACATAATATAATGTCTTAAAGGGCACCCCAGCAGTTTTCAAATATACAAGACCGTGTCCCATAATGGCTGTAAGTAGTAGAGTGCATCAGTATATTATCCTTTGTTACTAACCCTTAAATGCAAGTGGGAGCCAGTATGTTAGCAGATATAGATTTTCTTGTCAAGTATCAAGAAACTACCACATTGTGACCAAACAAAAACAAAACACTTCCCTGTGGGAGACAAAATATTACTGTTGACACGTGTGGTTAGGAATTGCAGGCATTACGAGTGTTTTATTTGAGATGAATGAACATAATAGCCTAGGCTGGGTGCAAATAGCATTTTTGCCTCTGACTCTTGGGTACAAATTGTAACTGAAATTCAAACCTTAAAAATAAGGGACAGCGAGCCGTGTATCTAATTTCTAGGCAGGAGATGCCATTTAGAGTCAGAATGAAAATGGAATACATGCAGGGGATAATGCTGAAGTAGAAAGAGAGACAAACAGAGGAGAAGGGTGAAATATAAAAAAATAAACGCTATATCCAATGCAGAAAGTGATTACATTGCCCGAGGGTGGCAGAGGTGTGAGGATTCTGATGGCTTTTTTGTGCCTGTAAAGCTGCTCATTTAAAAGAACAGATATGTTCACATTCTGATGGGGATCCAGTAGGTATTACCTCTGTCCCCTCCACTCTCACCCCACTGAGGGCTGCATGGACCAAGCATGTGACATGGGTAATTACATCTGTTATTAGTGAACAAGATTGGATGCATGATTCAAATATGAGTATTTTTCAAAGTCCATTTGTGTGAGTGAGCTATGAGGCTTACTTTAAGAGGTGCCACTTGTAGCAGTAGATTGCACTACCTCAGCAGGTCAATTACACACATTTGGAGGAATAGACCAAAGCTGATGAGTTCATTTCAACATGTTGCGTGTAACGCACAAATATAAGAATAAGTTGGGTCAAACCACTGTGCTTAAAAATGGTCTCCTTACAATTCATTATATGGACTCTCCTACATTTACAAGGAATGTAAAGCACACTAAATGTATATGCAACAGATTCAAGCATTGTGTTTTTTCAGTTTCCCTGTAAAAGTATTATGCACAGATTTGAATAAATAGTTTAACCATTTACATAAATACTGGCTTTTTTTGCCCCTCTCTCAAACCATCTGGACTCTCTGGACAAAATGCGGACATTGCTGTCCTCAAAGGAGTGTCCTTTCTCTTTGAGGTGGACTGCAGACTCAGGTCCACTAGTGTTTACTCTTCTGTGTTGATACATCCTCTTGTGAAGCTGCTCAACAGCTTTACACTGTTCACTTTCACTTTAGAAGAACAACAACACCTTAATCGAACAGTGTCACTAACGACTCCCCTGAGCCTAACGACTCTCACATCAGGAGTCACACTGTCTTTTTATAGCTAATGACTATAAGACCAGAACAGTCCAATCAGAGTTAATTTCAGGTCAAACCCTTTCCTCTAGAGATATAAGCTCAGCTCTCTGACCAGTAGACTTCAGAATTGACAAAGTCTCTTGAAATTAAGAGAAGAAACATCTTCACCTTGAAAACTGAGTCCAGATGCCTTACGTTGCCCTTTTCTTCAAGATGACCTGAATGACTGAGAACCTTCACAGACAGTGTTAGTTAACGTTTCTTTTATTCGCAGATACACTTTGCAAAAACTGTTACTGTTACAGCAGTTTGTTGTTTCTTCATATCAGCTGCACTCTGGTAACGTCATATGAATCGTTGCTATGATTGTCTAAAACAAATCTTGTGGTAGGCAGATACTAGTCGGTGCTTCATCCAATCACTTACCAAGTTTCCAACTGAAGGTACCTCCTTTTTAAAAAAGCTTTAAACGGGAGCCTTCCCAGATAACAGACTATGTTCTGTGAGCAGGTCTATCTGGTCTGGTCTGTTCAGGTTAATTCTGACACACTTAGATATAATCTAGAAGACTGCTTCCTCTACTAATATATTATTTTGAAAGAAATTATCATTAAAAGCCCAATTAGTATGAACCATCTTAAAACAAGGTATTATTTATTAGAAATTTAGACTTAGCATGGAGTCTACATCACACACTTTATTCCAATTTTGATATTACAAAAGCTAATTTCATTATGTTTAATATATTTGGGAAATGTATCAAACAACAATAAGTACAGGAGGGCACATTCATTAACAATTTGAATAAATGGCTGCAGGCTAGAAGTTGATCTAGTTTGGCTGGCGTGACCACAGTGATCAGTGCTTTTGGCCAACCCTTGTCTCTCAGCTTAGCTATATACAACCCGAGAGCAGTCCTGTGATTGTCAATGAGCACTCTAGCTTCCAAGCACCACAGGATAATTAGCATGCATCCCCTGACTGTCAGACTTGGCAAGACCCCCTCGCTTTCTTCCTCTCAATTCAACCATTTTATTTTCTGATATTTGCAGAGAAAAAGCCATTTTTTAAGATTTTCCCCAAGCTGACAAATGTAAGACGATGCCTAAATGTGATTACTGTTGAGATTAAATGTCCACATGAGAGTTTTTGTATTGGATGTACTTGTGCGCTTGATAGTATGCGTCTGGTTATTATTGGACCCATGGGTGATTAAGGAAAACCTAGCTCGGTATCCCAAGAAATTAAGTTCATATTGAATGGATGTTATGATTTATATCCACTGCCTGTGTTTAGTGCCAATGCGGAAAGCAGCATGCCCTTTAGAATTCTTTATAGCAGTTGTATATGGAGATCATTGTGGTGAAAAGGTGTGTGTGACTTTAACATGGACAAGATTAATACCAGTTAAATAATCAGCCATGTGTTTTTACTTCACAACAATAATTTCTATGTAAACATGTTTGTAATAAACACACACAATTACTGTATAATGTTATTAATTGTTAATGGGAACAATACAATTTAAAATATTTTACATGTGTCAACCACCACTCAGCGGGTGGAATATTTTCTACATAAAGTGAACATTTTGCTGTTGGTATGTTGAATCACTTTCTTGATGAGTCACTCGATGGAGAGCGGTGGTGAATAACTGGACTTTGGTGCTCTACATACATTTTTGAATAAAGATGGGTTACGTCATTAGAGGTCATTTTGTGTTATCAAAAGAAAAAAAACGTCTTTGGTAACCATCTACAGTATTTGGTTTGTTTTCAGAAAGGTGGAGTAAAACATCTAAACATTAATGACTGGACAGACATCTTTAATTCTAATTTAAATAAAGCAGCCGTTGTAAAGCCTATGCTTTGAATATTAAAATAGTGTATTTGCTGTCTACAGTGCATTAAACATAACTTGTAATCTAAAAAACTGTAAGATGTGCATGTGTAAAATGTAGGAATCTACTGCAGCTGTCAAAAAAAAAAAAAAACTGTGAACTGCAATCAATCGTCTTTATCTACCATTTATTGGAGCAGTACAGAATAACACCTAGCCACTCTGCTTTTTGTTAAACATTGTGTGAATAAACATTGTTTTTCTCTATTTATGCTTTTCTTCTTTGAAAGAAGTAAGAAGACATAGTTAGCCCTTTTCTCTCTATTTTTGCCAGACATTGATTCACTGTTGATAAAGGTTGATCAACCGGCCAATGGGACCAGCCTCCTTTTAATACAAGAATGTGATTGGCCAAAGCTTCCGGTATAAGCAGATAATATAAAGCCTATGTAATGTCTAATGGTCTTGTTTTTTTCACAGATCAATATATTACAGTATGCAATAAAGTGATTGGTTTCCCTTAAATACAAGATGAATAAAATGCCTACCCTCTACACAACAGAATGTTCAAACTAGTAAAAGTCACACTTTACATTAGCGCTGATGCGTGTCTATAAAGTAAAAGTAACTCATTTGGTGGCTTTGGAACATTCTCACGGACACTGAGGGTTATTGGAATGATTTAGTCTGCAGCGAAGTAACAGTTCTGCATTCAAAGATCTCCTAAGCTGCTGATGTAAGCTATTTTCTCCTCTCTCTCTCACCCCATTTAATCACTGGATGTAAATCAAACAGAGAAAGAAAGCACTAATTTAAACCTGCTTGAAGAGTTTAGGTCCCTATGGGGGCTTAATAAGGTGGAGTTTCTTGCTGTGATGAGAATGTAAAAGCGGATTAATCCCTTTTTTAAAAGATTGTGACATAAAAACCTAAACTTGGAGGCAGATGATTAATAGAGCAGGAAATAAGGGATTGCTGTTTATTAGCAATGGATGTGCTTTTTAGACGGGAGAAAATGAAGGAGAGGCCAATAAACACACATTACGGTCACATACACACGGTGGTACTTAACATGCCTGTGGTGCAAACTCACACAGGGATTTTTCAACAATCTCTATGTCTTTGTCACCGTACTTATAATTACCAGTTTTCTTATTGGATTGATTCTTAGAGATGGCATTTTCTAATTATGTATAAAGCCATTAAACATGTTATTCACTGCACTTATAATTGCATTGAAAATGGTTCATAAATCTAAAGTGCTTGTCAGCTTATGTGCAGACTAATGGAGCAACAACAGTGGCGAAAAAAAAGAATACACCTGCTTTTTTCTGAGATGGAGTATTCATTGTTAAAGAGAATGATGCCTTGTATTAGACTTTCTTCAACTGCCAGTCATCATGAGGTCTTTGCTATAAAATCCAAGAAGTGGAGTTTGTAGAGTTTTGTTTAATCTTGAAAAATGAAGAAAAGGTCTCCACTATTACAACAATCCCAGTGTTCAGGAACAGTTGTAACATGTCTAAAATATACATAATGAATCATTTACATTTAGCTGACGCTTTTATCCAAAGTGACTTACATTGTTCTAATGTAATTACCAGTGTTACAGCCACTGGAGGCAAGGTGGGTTAAGTGTCTTGCCCAAGGACACAACGACAGTATGAACTGTGGGGAGATCGGGAATCGAACCACCTACCTTCCGGTTGAAGGACAACCGCTCTACCCACTGAGCTACTGCCGCCATACTCAAAATGGAATATATTTTTTTATCAGTCATGTTATTGTTACATTCACATGTTTTCAGTAATGATTACTTGTCATGGACACAAAAAAAAATAAAATAAAAACAAAAGCAAAAAACTATCAAATTATGATGGAAGAAAATGACTTAATGAGTAGAACCTTATGAACTAAAACATTCTCAAAGAGAGGGGTGGGGGGCTCAATAGTCCTAGTCACAGTTGTGGCAAGTATAAAAATAATTTCCGTCTGTGCAGTCCTTGTGTGCCCAGACTTTACAGGACCAGCACTAGAGCCAGACCTCCCCTGACCTTTAGAAGCTTTCCAAGCACACAATGCAAAATTCATTTTCATCAGATGAGCCCTGAATTCTCTGCTTCTTTGGTTTAAATTTTTTGTTGCCAAAGTTCATTTTTTAGACTATAAAACACCAAATCACTATTACTCGTAGCATTACCGAACTGTTCATATCTTTCCCAAACTCCCATTTTTAAGTCACGTTATGCTACTCAAATGTTAAACCATGGAAACGGTTCTAAGCAGTGAATCCGACATCGTGAATCCAATAATGCGACACAACGAATGCCGGTCGTAAACAAACACTCGTGTTCCAATGCCTGTGCATGAGATTTGGGAGGCTTTCACAGAACTGTGCTCATTTCAAAAACTCACTAACAGTGGGTTTCTCATTCGTCGAAAACATCCTCTGTAACACCTTTAAAAGACAAAATGTCTTCACCTTGAAAACTAAGTCCAGATGCTTTTCCTTTAACTGGGACCAGGAAGCACAGGCTCTGCACAGAAACAGAAACTGGAGACATGGCGTGGACAGCAGCGTGTGGGCAGACCGAGACCACAGGTAGGTACGGGTGCGATTGTGAATGAGCTGCAGGTGCAAATACAAACTGATGGTGAAACTGATGAAGCAAGAGCTGGAGAGAAGAGCCGAGCTGGAATGCTCGGATCATGACACAATGGGCCTCCTTTGAGTCCTTGATCCATAAATAAAAATGTCCATACGGCAGAGGATTTACGAACCACTGCACACTTTGGCATTTTGATCTACTTTGCTCATTTCTCTATTGCTTGTCCTTTACCAGAAGGATGTGGGACTGGAGTCTATCCCAGCCAAGCTGTTGTGAGGCATAGTCTTCACAATCACCTTTTAATTACAGGGCTAAAACTTAGGCTAACAGACATTCACTACGGGCAATTATGAATTGAATTATGGCTAGGCTAATATGATTTTCTTTTAGTCAATACCGATACCCAATATTTATCTGGCTGTTGTGGCCGATATCCATCCAAAATTGGCCGATGTTATGTTGGTTTTTATTAAAGGCTTGTTGTATGGGGCTTTTTTTTAGCAGTGCTTGCTTCTTGTGTTAGGGATTGCCACTTGCTAGCGCTTCCTTGTTGTTTACACTGGTGGTATTGAATAACTTGACACTGGATCATCCTGCATAAATTGCCATTGCATGGACAATGGACATCCTCATCATATGTGTGAATAAAAAACACACACATATTGTCCGATTTTAATATTAGTGCTGATATCTATCTATCTATATATATCTTTTACTCAACCGTCAGTAACTTTAAAAAAAGATATAGGTCATACATTGATTTATATAGAAAGAGGTGACAGTGGTTCAGAAAGTTGGGTAGATTGTTTAAAAACTGAAAGGTTGGTGGTTTGATTTGATCCTTCTTTCTTCCATTCATATTGTTTATAATGTAAGTTTCCTTGTGCAAGAAACACAACTCCACCTTTCCTTCAGTGTCTGTGAAGCCAGTGAATGAATGTGAGACTGTTTGTGTATAAATGGGTGAATGGATGCTGCAAAGCACTTCAGAAACTGTACGATTGCAACCATTTATCATTTTGCTTGTCAAAGTCCAAAGGTAATTCTAATTGTAATATTCAGTAGACACCCTGCCTGTTTTGTATGTGGCCTGCATAATGTAAGGCATAAAGTTGACTTCTAAGTCCTTCATACATTTGTGTCCACCTTTTCCACTGATGTTTCCATTGTCCCTTAAACGGAGGTGCATGTGCCCCTTGTGAGTTAAAAATGGAGCGTGACTGCAACCTCAGTTAAACTTCAGAGTTTATAGAGAAGTTTGCAAAGGTGTTTGAAACTTCAATGGACACTAAGTGTATTCTCTAAATACAATATAATCATCATACTCTGGCATTACAAAGACAAGATTTCATTGAAATATTTTATCTATAAGAAATTTATTTAAATTCATTTTCTTCTTGTATTTTTCTTTAGTTTATGATACTTTTTGATGCATAAAGAAATAATATTCCAGAAACAAAAGTATTTGTTTGTTTTTTTATGTGGATTTGCTAGAAAATGTGTCATGTGAATTATCACCTCTGAATTAGCATCTGTGTCTGATCTCCTGTCATCAAAACACGTAAATAGCGACATCAAAGAGTGATCTCATATGCATGAATTTACACTTTAGTCCCATCTTCAAAGCAAGAATATCAACATTATTGAACTATTCACTATGATTACTGTTTACAAAGCCAGTGGAAGATGAAAGTGTCTTGTGTTTAAATGTGATAGAAGAGGGTGAGCATGGATACAATGAAAGAAAATGGAGGAGGGGATAAACAAGCTTTTCTTGGAAAGTGGAGAAATCCTAAAAAGAGGGAAATGGGAAACAGAGACAATCAAAAGGCACTCTGACTCGGTGCAGTGCTTCTGCTGCTCTTCCACTGGCCCTGTAATCACTTTCAACATATTAAATTTGGATTAACAACAATAGCGGAATTACAATACCAGCTGAGAAGGAAATTATTTTCAGGCCACTAATGAAATTCATCAAATAATGCCTGCCAGATTTCTCACCTCAAGGTAGACTTACTCACATGCAAACACACATGCAAGCACATAGGCCTATATGAACCCAAAGGTGTTGATTAGGGAGTAATAAAGGTAGATTTGCCATGTCATTCATCACTTTGTAAAATAGGAGATAATGTTTCCCTGCATCGTTGGTGATTAAATATGGAAATGGAGTGCTAATGGAGTTTTGTATTGAAGATACAAAGAAGCATTTGTCATGGTAAGAGCACAGACGGCTATGTGTAAAGCAAACTGCGAGGGAGCCAATAATGTAAACTGTTGCAATACATGTTGTGTGTGAAGTCAAGTGCTCTTAAGGTAACGCAACAGCAAAGGCGAGAGCTAATGTGGGTTGATTGTAAATGCACAGAAGGTACCAAGAATTCAAATAGTTTCAATAAAACGCAAACTAACATAAACCATCACATGTATTCATACAAATGTAATAAAATATAATTGAATGAGTCCACAGCGTAGTCTCTTCCTCCCAAGATGAACTCTTGCTTGACTACCTCATATGATATGTGTTGAATTATTTCATGAATCGCCAGCTCCTCTCCTCTAAGCAGAGCATGCACTGTAATGTTGGGAAATGTTAAGACACCTCTCTCCCTGTGCACTTTTTCCTCCAGTTCTGCTAAGGCCCTTAGGTCTGATCGAAAGAGACAGTCCGTCTGCCCATGTGTGGTCATAGAATATGTATGTGTGCATATTTAATCAGATTTCACTTGTGCTGCTGATGCTGGCAATGAATGTGGTTTACATGTAGAAACACATTTGCGTCTTCTATATTCAACCATGTATATGTGTGTGTGTGTGTGTGTGTGTGTGTGTGTGTGTGTGTGTGTGTGTGTGTGTGTGTGTGTGTGTGTGTGTGTGTGTGTGTGTGTGCTGGAGTAGGTGTCCATTCACAGTGTGACGGTAATCCCTATGCATTTGTGCGCCAGCTTCAGTCATGGTCAGTTCAGAGGGACTCCCTGATGCCGGTAACCCGGCAGAGAAAGCCTAAATCAGGCTGACACACTCTTGGCACACCCTGCACAGCAGCCAAATTGTTCTTGACAGTATCAAATGCATCCTATTGGTGGTTTGACAGTAGTTCAGTCCCCTGACCTCTTATTCTAGTCCAAAGTCTCAAAGGCAGATAGGCCACAAAGACTGACAGTAATGGAAAGACAAAAATTATATTTGAAATGGCTTTTTTCTTTAACAATCTAATGTCACCATCAATGGAGAAAATGTTTAAAAGTGTATTAATAATGCCAGGTTAGTCTGTGAGGCTGTTATAGAGGCTGATATGTGCAAGAATAGAAGCTATCTTAAGTGGCTGTGTGAGAGGTAAACACTGTGAGCTAAAAGGTCCTACAGAACAATGCCTAACTAATGCTACTGTTTGTAGTTGTTCATAAGCATGTGAAAGTTAGAAGAAGTAAGATGAATATTTCTTCTGCGTTGTTAATCATTGGCCTAGCAAAACCAGATGGTTTTTATAGTTGTTTATTCTATTTGACGCAAGCCATTACCAAAATGGAAACATATACCATCCAGAGGCTCTTTGTCATTTCTGGTGATCCATTTTCATATGAACCTAGGTTCAACACTTGGTTTTCATCAGAATGTAGGCTTACGAGAAATACCCACACAAAGGATCACCTAGGCACAACAAACCCTGTCAAAATGAAGGAGGCATTGGATAAGCACAGGTTAACTTGGTAGATACCAATTGCCACATAAGTTTTGTTGATTTTTCAAGTATTTCAAAAAGAATATTTGTTGTCACACACATTTGCTATATTTTATTTTATATTTTAGGGCCTCACTATTTAAAATCACAAGTTATGTACATGTTTAATGCATTGTAGACAGCAAGTACAATGTATTTATGTATGTATTTATTTTACAAAACAATCTAAAACCAGAAACACCTAATGCTAAAAAAAAAAAAAAAAACCTTTACAGCTTTGGTGAAATGTTGTGTAATATATAATATAAGTTTGTGTTTGTTTTTTGCTGATTTTTTTAAAAACTTAAAAAAAAAAAAGTGCTGTCTTAGTTCGGCAAACTATTGCAGTCTTTTGTCCTAGAGCTTATACAACCATTTAACTTCCAGAAATGCAGAAATGTTCTTGTATATATTGATTAACTGTCTAGAGTTTTATTTGCACTTATGTATGAATGCATTTAGTGTTAATAAGAAAAACATACATATTAGCAATCATCTTTCCATATATATCTGAAAGACTTGCTGAAAAAAGACTAGTCTGTGCTTTTCCCTTCATGTATATGCCTTAATGAGGACATCTAAAATGATCAGTTCTTCTTTTAGAAATATTTAAGCTGCTCCTCAGGCCTTTTGACTCATGTGGTGCCCCAGTATAGCACCCACCTCAAGACTGAATTGTTCTTCTTAAAAGCAAGATCCAAGAAACTTCACACTTATCATTTGTTTAAAATGGTTCAATAAAGAGCAATGTGAATTCAAAATGTGGTTACTCAGGCCCAATAAAGACAACAGCATTTGGTCTGCCAAAGCTGTTTTTTCATTGCAAATGAGCGAGTCGGGACAAAGGAGCTCCAGTAATCCCGCTCTCTGTTTCAAACAAATACAGTATCTAGCATCATTCTTCACATTAAACACTGCTAGTATCCAGTGCTTCTCTAAAATGTAAAGCACATGAACAAATGTTGAGTTGCTGATATGTTTTGAAGATAGTGAAGGACATACTCCCCCCACACACCATCCTGTAGCCTTATTAGATGGTGGTTAATCAACCCATCTCATGTCAGTGAAGTGAAAAGCTGTATGAGCTGACATATGACACATGGTTCAACATTAGCCTATGGTCTGTCACAGCCTTCTGACCCCTACTTAATATGTATATTATGTACGGATAAGCAGGTAAATGTCACTGAGGCAAGCAGAAGGTCAAAGATTCATTTCAGTGCAAATCAAGTGGAATATTAAAATCAGTCAGCATATCAAAAATAGGAGCTTGGATCAGATTCATATTGGATGAACATTCACATTTTATATTAATTTTGCTATTAGACAGTGACATAGTTACCCTTGTAAGAATGTCTAAACTTTTTAGTCTTTCAAAATCTTAAATAAATACACACGTTATACCAAAAAATACATAAAGAAAACACATTTTTAGGGTTACCGTCAGTATATAGCAAGAATCACCTTTATTTTAATTAAACTGTGAACGCAACTCACCAGACATCCCAAGTCTGAGTGGCAGGACATGTTATTATCCCCACTTTGTATTCATAAAAGATGCAAGTATTGTTAGATTAGGGTTTATCATGTCTATTGTAAACTGCCGATGGCACAGAGTGAGACTATGAGGTGGGATAATGCTCTTATTTCAATGCAAAGTTAACAATACTGAATGATTAAAAAAAAAAAAATTTACTCAGAAGATGTTTGAATTTGATCAAATATTGAACTGCTTTACATCAATAAAATTTAGACTGGGAAAAATAAATATATTAATCCGGTGGTTGTTCATTAAAAGTATATGTTTTCCAATATTCTACCAGAAACCTTACTCAGGCAGACTGCCCATGTCAGCAGCTGCCGATGTATATTCAGCAAACCTGCTTAGCGCTATTTTTTCTGTCTCGGCGAATAACATCATGTGGCCACCTTCTGGTGCACAGTCTCCCTAAGCTCTACTTTTCCTGTTCCTCAGACACCAACCTCATAAACCTGTGGTCATTTGAGTAGACAAAACCAATTTGTAGCCAGTACCTCATTCACATTTCACTTTACATTCATTTTGCATTTGTCTCTACTCAATAGAATGATATTATTTTTAATTTTTCCAGAAAATTTCATTGCATCCAAAAAGTCCAGAATTAGCAAAACTGTAAAACGCTATCCATATTAGTTTTAAATATGATTTATATTTTAAAATCTTTATCTAATTGTGTGACTGATGCAGCACAAGACTTATTTTCACTACCAGAAAATCCATCAAGATTGATCCCAGAACAACAAAAATGATCACACAAAGACAAATTTCCTTATTTTGTCAGAAGTTCAGTAAACTAAATTAGTAAAGTAAAGCTTTACTTGCAGCGCCTCAGTCTAAAGTCTAATCCCTTTAGACAAGAAAGTCAAACTTATTTCACTGAAAGAAATAGTGGGTGCAACCTGACCCCAAGATGATTATCTAAAGGTCAGCCTTCCCTCTCATCCCTCCCTCCATCATCCGCAGTTTTCATGAGTAAGTGCACAGGCAAAAAGAACATTGAGTGAGTGCCTATCAGCGCTGCCCACATCAACCGTCAGCTTTGCAGAAACAAGACTTCTTGCCCAAGAAATGAAGTATGGATTTCTAATTTAGTGGGGGGCGTTTAGAAATGTGGGTCAAAGTTGCATTTATTTCGAGGCGGCCTCAGCACCATCATTCGATCAGCCGGTCGTTCAGAAATACATAGTTCATAATGGATGTGACGCCATTGACAATTGGGAAGATGAGAGGTATGCATTATTTTTATCTTTAATGAATATAAACACTGCAAAAATAAATGACATTTTATTTTTAAAGAGAAAGTCATAAATTATCAAAACAATGACCAACTTGCCTGTCAACTGCATTTCCTTAAACTCTAGTCTTGTATGTTGCAGCTTCCTTTTCATCCTCAGTTGTCGGCCATTTTCTCAACATGACTGGACACATCCAGACGAGTAATGTGCCTGAGAGGTGTCCTCACACCTGCCTGCTTCCAGAGAGGAGGTCAACCCCAAAGACCTCTCTTTCTGGTACTAAATTTAACTTGCTGACGTGTGAAAGTTTCCGTCTCCCTCTTTGTCATGGACAGAGCGTGACCCTGGAAAAAAAAACAGTGGAGGACACTGCTTTCTTAAAGCTGCAGCAACTTGTTCATTGGCTCAGTTTGCATTGTCTGTGAAGGTTCTCAGTCATTCAGGTCATCTTGAAGAAAAGGTTCAAGCAAAAGCATCTAAACTCAGTTTTCAAGGTGAAGATGTTTGGTCTCTTCTCCAAGAGACTGTGAATTCTGAGTTCAACTGGTAAGAGAGATGAGCTTTATCTCTGGAGGAAGGACCAGGCTGTTCTTGTCTCATAGCAGTGTGACTCCTAATGGACCTGAACATATTGGAAGAGTATGATACCAAAAAATTATCTGCTGGTTTTGAGTTTGCTGGAGGCCTGTCTCTTCTTTGTGTTTGCTGGATTTATTTTTGACTTTGCCGCTAGCATTGATTAGTTTACTTATGGCAGCAAATCAGGAAGTGAGAACCAGGTAAACGAGCACACGCATGCATTACGTCATGTCCGCTGAAACATCGCGGGAGTTTCGATCCTGAAACCTTCTTATTTAATTGACTGTACAGGCTTACCACGGCAAATTAATTCTGCACATCAAGCTGTTGCTGATGCATGTATGGGTTAGAAAACATAATGCACCTTTAAAGAAAGAAGAGAATCAACTCTGCATCCATCTCCTTAATGTATGTTTGTAAATGCCTAAAAACTAAAACATTCAGTAAGCCTATGTGTTGTGTTTTCATTCCACATCCAATTTTTGCCCTTCAGCTATCGTACATGGAGTTACATCAGTTATTTATATGGAGTGATTACTTTATTGAATAAAACAGATGATGACTGATTTCTTTTAAAGGTTAGTACTCATAAGTCTCAATGATCTGCATTTTGTAGCATTTAAATAATAATATTCAGAAAATGCTGGTTTGCAATTTGTAGTTGGGGTCCTAAATAAAACAGATGATGACTGATTTCTTTTAAAGGTTAGTACTCATAAGTCTCAATGATCTGCATTTTGTAGCATTTAAATAATAGTATTCAGAAAATGTGGTTTGCAATTTGTAGTTGGGGTCCTAAATAAAGTCTTGTCAAATTCTGTCAACCATTCTTTGTTAAAAAAAATCCTACATTTAAAAACATGAAATCTGAGCGATGTTATGTTGACCTAACCAAATTTATTTTCTTCTAATACTGATGATGTGATAGTGTTTGTTTTTGTCTATTACTCTTTCTCCCCATAGCTTGAGCTTCTCAGTAATGTACATTTTATGTGTTTTTTTTTTATTTTCAAACAAACTTACAGCCATAAACAAAAGGACATAAAGACAAGTCCTTTGCTGTCTGGGTGTCACGCACACACACAAAGGGAGACATTATCTTGAGGCGATGGATCATGTAAATGGTATTTTGCCTACATTATGAGAATGTGGAAGATGTTTTTCTGCTTGACTGAAGCGCTTATCGGGACTGTCTGTACCACCAACTCAATATATTTCATTTCATAGATATGGTTCGGAGACTGCAAATATGTGTATGCTTGTATTCTATAGGCAGGGTTTTGGGAGAGTCATTCATGAATTTAATCTTTTATCTTGATATAAAATTATGCCCAATGAATATTAAATAGGGGTGTAACGGTACACAAAAGTCACATTTTGGTTTGTTTTTTGGAAGTTTGGGTTTGGTATATTTTGGTACAATGTCCGCACACAAATCTCCACTTGTTTTCGCCCGTTATTGTTTTTGACAGGGAAGCCAAAATGTTCCCATAATAATCTGTGAGGGTCTTCAAGCTCTGGCTTCATGTTGAACACATATACTGTAGTTGCAGATGCATGTGGTCCATAATATTTTATTTCATGGACTGGCATCTGAAAACATTTTTTTTTCAATCTTTTCTTCTATTTCTTCTTCTCTTCTTGCACCATACAAAGGAAAAAACAAACAAGACAGAAGAAAAAATGTGCTAAAATGGAGATCTAGCTTTAAAATATAGCTTATAAATTACAATGCAGTTTTTATATTTTGAATACTATAGGCACTGTAGCTTTAATGTTGTTTATTGAGCTACAGGAGCAGGTTTACAGCAACAGTCTGTGATACTCTGTAAATAGAGAAAAGGGAGTTTTGAAATTGTCAATAAAACAGCTAAAGAAAGCGTTTCGCCATCCCCTGCCTAAGCTTCAGCTGCCACCTCTCCATGTCCACTCTGCCCTGGCAGTGAGCGTGCCTCTCCCCGGAGCTGCTCCTGTGAGTAAGTGTGTCATTCAGAGCGGTGAGGGCAACAGGAGCTTTGTGCTATGGTGCTTTTTAACTCGGCAACATACACTGTTTAAATGTAGCTGTAAAATGTAAGAAGCAAAAAGACCTTTGTTGCTCTCGGACAGTTTGCAAAACAATTAACTAAAATGAACTAGCCTATTTATTGTACTAAAGTGGTACACATGTGCACCAAATGTCCCTTTCACACATATTAAGAGAAAAGTAGCAGTCCTTAATCACTAGCACAAATGTAGTAATAGCCTTCTTCACACCTGCTGGCCAGCCAATCACATGTTGATGATATCCTATAAAAGTGGGGTTTCTGCTGGGCTGACCCTTTCATCCCTTACATCACCCACTGGCACGGGCAGCTAAGCAGTTGTCGAGGCTGCAGCTTATATTGGGCTGCATTGTTGTGCAATATCGAAGAGCTAACTGGCTATTGTTTTCCATTTTACATGCGTTTTACCCAGACTTTGCAAATTAAGTCTTTGGGGTGTGCACATTATTTGTGTTCATACATGCCATTAAAAGTCTGGGTGGTTTTACCGTGATGCGGGGGATGGGAACTTCACTGTTTACTCTGGCAATTATGTATGCCATTGCTCTTTATCTAGTACTCAAGTAAAAGTACTGTTACTTCACTGAAATTAAGATGACATTGCATCTCCTTCCCAAAGTTACCAGTCTAAAATCTACTTTTGTAAAAAGTAGCTCATTAAAAATTTACTAATACAGAATAAGTTACTGCAGTGGTTAATTTTTAAACAGCAAATGGAGTGTAGTTCAAAAAAGAGATAATATAAACCTGTACCTAATTTACCTTCGGGAGACTTCATTGAGGAGAAATAATCTTCATCTAGTGGAATGTTACTCAACTTGCTCCACTGCTGCCTCTGCCATCTGGTCAAGGTGTTGTCTTACATAGACCAGAAGTTTCAAAATGCATATTTGATATTTCTGTTAATACAGAAAGGAAAAGCTTAAAAGTATTTTACTACACCAAGAAAGTAAGACTAGAACGCATCTCCATGGGTGGTGTAGTTTAGTGGGGTGGCTGAGGTCCTGACAATCAGTGGTTGCTAGCTGTGAGGGCAAGCTGGGTGACAGTAACGGATATGATTTAAAATAGATGTCATATGTCAAATGTAAATTATACTATAAGTAAATGTAAAATTACAGATTTTAAAAACTACTTTAAAAGTAGTTGTAATGTGTGCTATCAGCTTATTTGTGATTGCTTTGTTGCCGGGTTTAATACTTCCACCTCTGTTACTCTGGCAATTATGTATGCCATTGCTCTTTATCTAGTATATGACCAATGAGTGACTTGTTATATAAAGTCTAAGATGACATTGCATCTCCTTCCCAAAGACAGATATATAATGCCTTTTGCTAAACAAGCCCTTGCTCTGTCCAGCCTAGAGAATCTAATACTAATACAGAATAGCCACATACAGTGGTTAATGATTCTTATTCAGCAAATGGAGTGCTTATGGCAATGGCAGAGATCTCTCTCACATGACAGGTCACTAGCCATTGTTTCTTATTCAAATCAAATTTGTTTGACTGAAAACCCAAGGCAAATAATAGGGTGCTCTAGTGGATGATTTATCCACACACTGCTGGCACAGGGGTGGAGCTGTCACCGTTAAGATGCAGGATAAGTATCATCCTTGTTAAAAGAATAAAATAAAAAAAGGAAAAGCTTAAAAAAAAGTATAGTGCTGTGTTACACAAGAAAGTAAGACATAGATGAGCATCTGAGGTGGGTGGTGTAGAGTGGGGGTGGCTGAGGTCCTGACATGGGTTGCTAGCTGTGACAGAGACCATCATCTGAGTAAGAAAATAGATGTCATATGTCAAATGTAAAGATGGTATAATAAATGTACAAACTCTGAGCAAAACTAAATCATTTATTGCAAATGTAGTTGTAATGTGTGCTATCAGCTTATTTGTGATTGTTTTGTTGCCAGGTTTAATACTACTATTGACCTTTAAACCAGGACTGTCACAGGAATCATGAGTGCATTTTTACAGCAGCAAAGTGTCCATCACTGCCCACTCTTAAAAGACAAATAAGAAATAATAGCCCCTTGGAAACAAAAAGTTGAACATTTTATAGTGGACTAAATAAAGTGCTCATTTAACCAACCTGTCATTTTAACCAGAATCATGTAATTACTTTGCAGAGTGATAAATCCTTCATTGGTATCTAGCCATTGTTTCTTATTCAAATCAAATTTGTTTGACTGAAAAGCAAGGCACAATCATGCACCGTTGCAATTAAAATTAATTAAGATTTAATAGCAAAAAGTATCAGTTTTTTTATAGCCAAGGCAAGAAATAAAATAATTTCAGCAAATGGATCCTAATCCAAAAATACAGTGCTATACCACACATGTCAAGTTGTTCCTTCTACAAATATGGCTATTTTTTATCAAAATAATTGAAGATAATCTCATTTGAAACCACAGAGACCATCATCTGAGTAAATTATATCATTAACATTCAGTCAAAGATTATTACATTTTTATGAAACATTTTTGTAATTGATGAAGAAAACTAAATAAATGTGAAAATAAATAAAATGTTGTTTGCAAATGTTCCTGTTGCTAGGTTGTGGATATTATACTTGCACTTTCTATATATTTCTTGCAGCAGCTTTATTAATTTTGTTATGAAATGCCCAATTCGCCAACATTAGGCAAATAACTGTAAAGTCACATGCAATAAATGAGACATTTATATAGTGGACTCAAAAATATTTCACCAATTTTCTGTCATTTGGGACCAAACCAATTTTGCAATTTCTCCGTTTCAGTGATACAGATCTTCAGAAGGGTGAGCTAGCACATAAATGGTGGCATTGTGAGGACGCTCTGGTGAATGCAATGAGAAACATTTTCAATTTCTCTCCCCACTGTACATCACAGAACTCCATTAGGTGTACCTATTACCACCAGTTCCCACTCTGTATCCTCCCTCCAAAAATACAGTGCTGCAACCACACATGTCAAGTTGTTCCTTCTACAAATATGAGCGTTTTCTCAAAATAATTGAAGATAATCTCATTTTTCTCATGTAGTCTATCTATCATGGGGGCTCATCAGTTGATCAGATTACTTTGTGTGTACAGTGTGTGCCAAGTTTGACTAAATCTAATTAATTTAGTAAATAAAAGAGACTCCAAAAGAACCATTGAAGATTTCTCATCCCACTATATGAGTTTTCTTTGTGCAGTGTGTGTTAAACAGTAAATTAGACAATTCATTTTTATTCAAGGACATTTTTTATATATTTATTTTTTATAAATTATTCCTTTATTATACACAATAATATTTATATCCCTTTATTAAATTCCTTGTCAGCATGTTTTTGAGTATCCCACCCAAGCACAGGGAGAACATGCAAACTCCACGGTAGTTATAGTGGGGATCAAAAGTTTGGGCACCCCAGGTAAAACATTTTAATAATGTGCATAAAGACGCCAAGAAACGATGGAAAAATCTCCAAAAGGCATCAAATGACAGATTAGACATCCTTATAATAAGTCAAAAAAGTTAGATTTTATTTCCATCATTTACACTTTCAAAATAACAGAAAACAGAAAAATGGTGTCTGCAAAAGTTTGGGCACCCTGTTAGCATCAACAGTGAACAATAAAAGTCAGGTATAAGGCACTGTGGCTCTAGAGATGTGTCTTTTATAAACTGTGGCTCATGCAGATATTTATTGAAGATGGTTGATGCAGTCACATTAAACTCATCACAAATTTATTACATGGAGATCGGCTTCCGTCGGACGTCTTTGAAAAGGTTCGGGTGGTTGCACAATGAATTGTGGGATGCTGTTAAGCTCCTCACTGTTTGGTAAGGAATGTCCAGAGGTCCCTATGCTAAAGGAGGTATGAAAGGAAGCACTGAAGCTCCTTTCTTAACCTCCTTTTTTGATCCTCTCTGCCTGTTCATACACAGGTGCGCTGAACAGGACGGAGGAAGAGGAGAGGGAGAGAGGAGTGTGCAAATATTAAATTGAGTGACAGTAGAAAAAGAAGAAGCATTTGGATGCATTTTAATAACTGTGAAAACACAAAGGCAGAATGCTTTTAAAAATAATTACAATTCTTTTTTTTTTACTTTTGAATTCTGAAGTACAAAGGATGTATTGAATAATTTAAGTAATATATGTGTACATATACAAATTATTAAGTCAAAACAGCACAATATTTGGCTAAATTATAAAAGGTAAACAGTAAGTGACAGATGAACATTTAAATAACTCCAATTGAGTAAACCTGAAGACCGCACTTCACAATACACCTCTTATTGTTGACTCCATGCAGTGCCAGTCATCTTACTGAACACACAAGTATTAGTGCATCAGTAATTGCATTGTTTAGTTTTTTTATTTTATACTGTAAGATACACATATACTTTATAATGCATATACTTTTACAAAAAGCACATGCAGATTAACTAAATATTTTTGTTATGTTTTATTGCAAAATGTGAGTTATGAGAATACGCAATACAAACAAAAGTAGCTCTCTGCCTTTTTCATTTAGTGAAAGTAACTCTCTGAGGAAAAAAGGTTGAAGACCAATCTCTTAAACACTACTTTTTTATTTGTCTGCAAAAACAAACACATGTAAATTTTCAAAAAAGAAAAATTCTCTTTCTGCAGTGTTTAATTGTATTCAAGGTATTTTTAGTAATTTCTAGTGCCCTAGTATCCAATAAGCTATTTAGCCATTTTTAGGTTGCACAACTTTCTCTACTCTCCTACCACATTTGGTAACTGTATGAATATTTTTTTTCAACCATCAGTGTAAGCACAAAGGGTGTCAGATTTAATCCAACTTGATTACTTTCACTGATGCTGCAGGTTTGTGCTACTCAGTGCAATGATATAAGGGTACATGCTTTCAGCTGCATGCTTTATGATTTGTAAAAACCTCAAAGGAAATCTTACTCCCTGGGGTTTTCTTTTGTCTGTCAACTTGATCCTGACAAATGGACCAAAATAGTTTTCCTAGCAAGTAAAGTTAGACAAGCTTTCTGAAATACTTATTTTATTGGCTGTGTTGTACCATACTTTAAGGCTTGATCAATAGGATCGATAAAGAAATGGAGCTATATTTTTTTAGTTTTGAATTCTCTTAGAAGGAGAGACGTGCGATGAATATTAGGTATGGTACAAGTTTATGAGATTAAAGGAATGTTTGTATTTGGGTGAGCGCTATGGAGCTGTCAGTGAGATTGTCAGTGTGATCTTAGCATCAGGACTGTACTCTTAGTTTTGTTGTCTTGCAAATGCAGGTTTGCTCTCATAAATTTTAACTGTTAACACCTGTGGTAACACTTTATATGCAGAGAATTTAATAACATTGTAGCCTTGCTTTGCTTTGCTCAGACTCTCTGAGCAATAGCGTTCCATTCCAAAAAACAATTCAGAATTAATGAAATGGCTTACCGTGGGTATTATGCATATTGTTCAGGGGCAGAATAACACGGAGTGAGTAGTTTTTCACTTGGGAGCCATAATAGCGTAACCCTTAGGGCTGACAGTGAGTTATAATGCTTTCTGAATTACATATCATTGGCAAGATTTTCTGGACACCTGAGAGAGAAAAGAGTCCCGCAAAGAGCACCCAACACCAAATCATTTCTCATTTGCTGTCGTTTTTCTCCAGCTGTTCAATTTACTGGTACAAACGCAGGAGTAGAGAGCATTGGGGTTGATTAAAAGCACAGAGTATAATTCATACTTCATCTGGAAACATTACCATTTCCTCTTCCTCGGGAAAATTGACTTAGCCAGTCAATAAGGGAAGTTACCAACTGATAGGTAAAAGGCGGAAAATTTATGCGCTGCATATTGGCTGTTGTAGTTAATGAAATTGATCAGACTTGAATATTACATTAATATGCCAAAATTCATGTTGATCTATCTATATACATTATAGCTAAATAAAACATAAGCTGGCATTAATCAATAGTTTAATTACATGTTGGCCTCTGGATTTAAATGATTAGCCTGACAGCGGCTCAATTTTTGATGATGTCATGTGATGGTGATTAATAAATATAAAAGGATATGCTGCAAACAGAATATGTTCAAAAGCAAGTAAGGGTTGTGCTCACTGATGATTATACTTATCATCATTTAATATTATATAGTATAGTAACCAAGAGTTTATACATTATCTCTTAAGTGTGCAGTCTGTGGCACAGCTTGTCCTTACACAGAGAAACAGTAAAAAAATAAACAAAAAAAAGTTTAACATTTTTTGCAATCACTGGAGCCTGTTTTAGGACGTACTGTGTTGCTTAGCAATCATACAGAAGAAGGTAAATAAAAGGGATTTTGTATATATTATATGTTATAAATGACTAATACATTTTTTGGTATCCAGTTTTTAATTAGCGACAACTATAAACCTAAATCATATCATGTCAAATATTGCGCTACATTATCTGTTATTATAGAATGTAGAATAGAAAGCTTTTACAAAAAAAAAAAAAAAAAAAGGTCGGTCAAAGAGACATTATATATACCCCTTTCTACAGCTGTCTATATTTTGTTAATGTCATTTGTTTGAGGAACATACTCAGACATGGATAAAAACATTGCAGGAGACTATTCTTTAAAACTAACACAAAACACTGCCTAAAATAAATGTACAACATTGTGCTAGGGTATTGTGTTATCATATGTGATTAAAAAAACATGGAACAAAAATACTTTCCCATTGTAGACACCAGAGCCAGTGGCAAAGTGATGTCCTCTGCATAAAGCAACTTGAGTACACAACAACAGTAACTATTCTCTCTGCCTGAACACTGAGCTAAATAATACAGCTTTTCCTTTCCTGAGTGTTGTAGGCCTACGTCTGTAGAAGGGTCACAGAGCAACACGGCTGCTAATAAGACTAATATTTGAATTTTAATCTGTGTAAGAAAAGAAAAACTCTGTGACCTAACAGTTGTCAGTGGAAGAGCTCAAGCATCTACTGTATAGTAACATCCTAAACCGAGACTATAGAAGCAGTTATCGTTTCAAGACCAAAGTCCAGAGAAAAATAAATAAAAGTAAGTAAATTGGTTGGAAAATGTCTGATGAACAATGTACTTTTAAGTTCTCTCTTTTATTTTATTAAAAAGTAAAGTAAAGTCAACACCTATGGGCCTTTGCAACAGGCTGAGACAGGCTTTTATGCTCACTATGGATTGTGGAATATTTCTGTCTTTCTTGCCACTTACCTCATACTTTGAAGGTGGAGGTCAGTAAAAGAGGTTCTGTTACTGGAAATCAATGTTATATGAGTGTGTGTAGTAGTAGTAAACAAAACTAGTGTGTGTATAAGATGCTACATTTGGTTTAGTTATGTTACATTTTTTTCTTTTAGTCTGTTGTAAATACTTGTCTGGAATGCACATCTCCTCCTCGAAACGCCACCTTATCGTGGTGGAGCAGTTTTAGTGCCTGAATGATCCTAGGAGCTATGTTGTCGGGGGCTATATGCCCCTGGTAGGGTCTCCCAAGGCAAAAAGGTGCCTTGGGAGGTGCTCTTTGTCTGTCCCGTCATCTAGGATGACGGGACAGACAAAGACAGACAGTCTTCAAAATGACAGACAGTTCAAAACCCTTTATGGAAAAAATAAGATCAAGGGCCATTACATCGCCCGGTATGGAGAAACTGGGGCCCCACCCTGTAGCCAGCTCGAATGCGAGCACCTGGTGGCCGGGTCTTTCCCAAAGGGGGCCGGCTGGGCTCAGCCCAAAGGAGTGACGTGGGGTTGACCTCTTGTGGGCCCACCACCTGCAGGAGGAACCGTAAGGGACTGGTGCACAGTGGATTCGGTGGCAGTCGAAGGCGGGGGCCTCTGTGACCCAATCCCCAGACACGGGAGGTTGGAACACTGGACCAGCTCTATACCCCCTCCAGGGTGCTGGTGGGTTTTTGGGAGTTTGCCCAACCAGTCCACATGTGCTTTGTGGATCTGGAGAAGGCAGTCGACTATGTTCCTTGTGGCACCCTGTTGGGGGTGCTCTGGGAGTATGGGGTCCGGGGCCCTTTGCAAAGGACTGTCCGGTCCCTGTACGACCGGAGCAGGAGCTTGGTTCGCATTGCCGGCAGTAAGTCAGACCTGTTCCCAGTGCATGTTGGACTCCGGCAGGGCTGCCCTTTGTCACCGGTCCTGTTCATTATCTTTATGGCCAGGATTTCTAGGCGCAGCCAGGGGCCGAAGGGAGTCTGGTTTGGGGACCACAGGATCTCGTCTCTGCTTTTTGCAGATGATGTTGTCCTGTTGGCTCCATCAAGCCATGACCTTCAGTGTGCACTGGGTTGGTTTGCAGCCAAGTGTGAAGCGGCTGGGATGAGGATTAGCACCTCCAAGTCTGAGACCATGGTTCTCAGTCGGAAAAGGGTGGCTTGTCTCCTTCAGGTTTGTGGAGAGATCCTGGCTCAAGTGGAGGAGTGCAAGTATCTTGGGGTCTTGTTCACGAGTGAGGGAAGCTCAAAGTAGTGCCGCTGCTGAGGTGGCTCTGGCATCTGTTTTGGATGCCTCCTCCGGGCATGTCTCACCGGGAGGAAACCCTGGGGAAGACCTAGGACACGCTGTAGGAACTATGTCTCTCGGCTGGCCAGGGGACACCTCGGTATCCCCCCGGAAGAGCTGGAGGAAGTGTCTGGGGAGTAGGAAGTCTGGGCGTCTCTGCTTAGACTGCTACCCCCCGCGACCCGGCCCCGGATAAGCGGTAGAAGATGGATGGATGTATGGAATGCACATTATATTTAAAACTAGAGGCAGATAGTCTTCTTAACTAAAGAACACGACACATAATGATATGGTCTGAGAAAACCCCTTTTTGTTGCTTTATACTTGGAGCTTAAACGGTGTTGACTGAAATGTGTTAGGAGAACTGAGTTGTGACAAGCTATCAAAATGTAATATTTGCAAACTCTTGCAAATATTACTTTTGTTTACTTGCTTGGATTAACAGTTTGCTGATTGACTCAACACTCGAATATAGCATGCATAAGACTAAACTAAAGCAAGCTTGAGTCTGGCTAACACCTATTTTCTATAAATGCACACTTTCTCACATTTATTAGTGCACCGTCTCATCAAATTTCTTATGCTGTGAATAGATAACACCAGAGTGTAAAATGAGGATACAGACTAAACAAAGAATGGTAAAGGAACAATCGATGTAAGGCATGTTTTAGGGTTAGTATCCCATATTAGACTGCAGCTCACACTGCTGCTAGAACATTGGATATCAAGCTATTTTTACCTAATTTGTTTTGTGCAATATTAGAATGCATTCTGGGACATTTCTGTTGGGGGTTAGTTATTATTGAAGGTTTAAAGGTTACTAAACCACGAAGAATGCACATTTTACAGCTGCGCCACCCACATAGTGAAACAATGTTCCTCAGTGCAGACGACCTAATGTATGACACGCTGGCAGGAGACAACGTGATTCCCATCGCTCGAAGCCAAGCTGCAGGTGGCTGTCTTCTGCTAAATCATATGACTTGCTCTCCTCACATGGCCCAAAACAGAAGCGTACACATGCGCACCACCAAATACACACACAGTACCTCCAATGTCACAAGTGCGAGAGTAAGGGCGCCCTGGGCTCCAAATGAGGGAGCTCGGGGCCTTCGATGAGCAACAGAGCACAACGGACAGAGAGGGAGAGGAGGAAATATGAGAATGGAAGAGAGACAGAGGAGGATAATGGGAAAGGGCCAGTGCTCTGAGGCAATGTACAGTCACAAGCAGCAAGTGATGAGAGAGGACAAGGTCACAGATCAGAGAAAAGGGAGTGCAGGCAGTCATGTATGGCTACATACTTCCTCACCCTCCCCCCGACAACAAGTAGGAATTACAAAGAAGATCCAGTAACACACACCTGTATTTACCTCATTATGAACAAGAAAGTAAGTGGTGGGAAAGATAACCACAGAAAAGTTGATGCATCTCTTTTCAAACAAGGACTTACATGTAGTTGTGTAACAACAAAGTAAATGACAATACAGTTTCAATTATTATCAAAATGTACTAAGTACTCACAACTCAGGCCATATTGTGGTTAAGTAGTCTAAAGAAGGCAACTGGGCAACGTTTTAAGTTTGAAGGTGTTGCTGGAATACCCAATGAGAATCAAAAGTCAACCAGAAAGAACCTGCAGACTCTGCCTTATACTGGCCACCAAGGGAAACAATCACATTCATTCATCACTCACAGGTTGATAGGAAACATAGTGAGAGAGAGGGAGACGACATTGATCAGAGATCTGTCCGGAATTTGAACCGGGTCTCGTGTGTTTTTGCATATGCATATTTGTGTGTGCTCCACCACTGAGCCGGTGCGGGGGCGACATTCTTTGCTATGAGGCAACAGTGTTATCCACCGTACAACCATGGACTCCTGAAGTAGCTTGACTTTCCTTAAAATAATTTCTTTATTGTTGTTACAAGAGAAACATTTTGTAAAAGAAAAACTATTTGTTATTCTGCTGCTAGTTTGGAGTTGCCAAATATCCACTGATACTGATATTGTTCTTTTCTTTTTCTGCATATGCTCCGTAGTTGGAGCAAATAAAAGATTATTTATTTTATTGTACCGTTTTTTTTTTATTTCTCAAAGCAACACAAACCAGTATAATAGTCAATAATGTTTAATGAACATAATTGAAATGAGGAAGTATTTTCACATTAAAAATAAAAAAAAAAGTCTATTCCACCAATTCTGGTTTGCAAAAATGTAGATACAGACACTGGGAAATAATAATAATAATAATAATAATAATAATTATTATAAACAACAACAACAACAACCAAGAACAAGTTCAGATACAGACCATGACTAAATCAGCGCACAATCTAACAAAAATGTGTGGGACATATAACAGGGATCCCATGACAGACCTCATAAAAGGTTATACAGTATAAATGATACAATCAACCCACACACAAAAAGCCTTATTCTGCTCAGGGCAAAAGCTTTTCTTTATACAATATTCAAATTTATGCTTGTAAATATTCCAACTAGTTTAGCTTTTGTTTGCTCCTTGCTCTGTATGATTTTGTGTTTTGGAATATTTACACTTAAAATGGCTGATTTCAGATCTGTTTTCCTTACCCTCCTTGTGCCCAAACAGCTAATAGTAATCGGCAAAAGCTGACTCAAGAACAGCGCCTGTAGGCAGTGTGTTCATCTTGCTCCCTGGCGAGAGCTTTACAAATGGGTAATGCCCAGAGTTGAAGTCTATTAGTTGGAGTTTATTTACAGCCAAATGCCCAGAGACCCGCCTCTGTAATGTTGTTTGGGGGAGAAAAAAAAAAAAAAAAGAGCAGAAATTGAATGAAAAGCATCACAACCCATGCATAATTCATGGATATCATTATCAAGCGCATGCAGACGGAATGCACACATAAAAAGCACAAGCGAACACGTACTCTGCAAATCTAAACAGCCGGAAAACGTACACTCACAGGTCATTATGTGTGCTTATTGTAAGGCCGCCTTTTCGGTCATTTATCCTTGTGCTGAACTCAGGCCAATTTTCCCAGCATGAGTCCTATTTAGGCATAATAACGCAACAACAACAACACAGCGAGAGCTACTCCGACCACAGAGCTTATGCAGGAAAAGGGGAAGAACAATATCAGTGAATATTTGGCAAATCAAAACTAGCAACAGCGGAACAAACCGTCTCTCTTTTCCCCAGAGATGCATTTAAATGGACAAATTTGGTGCGAGGAGAAAAATAAGAGAAGAGGTTGTGAAAATCTAAACAGGAGTAATGAGAAAGTGGAAATGAAGAAAGAAAATTACAGAGTGTGAAAGGTACTCAAGTTGAAAGAGGGAAAAAATAGGAGCAGGAGGTGAAATTAACTTATTTCCATTGTCTTTTGGGACACTAGCCTCTTCAACTCATCTTTGTAGCTTATACAATTGATGCGCTAAGACAAAAATACACAGAATGTGAACCTAAAACCAAATTTACCTTTATCGCACATCTTTTTTTTTTTTTTTTATGAGTGGGGGGTCCCATTTAGAGTGTTTACTGAAGCAGTAAGCTGACGAGGGGAGAGAATTCAGCGGGATTCTCCAGTGAATAGTGGGAGATTCTGGTCTCATTCAGCAGACAAATGAAGCGAGAGCAGTCTGAAGGGCACACACACACATATCAGTCGGTGCTCAGTGCACTGTGACACCCGCAAAGGAAAAGAGCTGCAAAGCACTTCTTAATGGATACAAGGCAGCCAACTGTGTTAGCCGGAGCAAGAAAGGGAAGACAATGCCAGATCATGGGTTTGACATGAACTAACACTAGTTTAATAGTCAAGACCACACTAACAGTGCAATCATAGTTAGCATGGTTTCATTTTGTTAAAACAAACTCTATTGTAGTGAGGGACTATAACGCCCACCGGGGCATAGACATTTGTGAATTGCTCATGTACCAAGAACAGCCCCCTTACCCTAAATAAATAATAAGGACATTGGCAAATTGATAAAATCACACGACTTGTCAGATTCATGACCATAAAGAGCAATGTACTGTATGCAAACAAGATAAAATGAGCTAAAGGCTAAATGTGGAACAAAAAGAGACACTAAAACGTCTTCTAGTATTTAGACTACAGTTTAAGTGTACTGGAACAAACAAATCCAACAAGCCGTCCTGTCAGCGTTGTTTTTGTTTTCTGATATTTCACTGCATAATAAATGTCAATGCATGATTCATAGGAAAAGTCCCAGGGAATGGGTTTAAAGTTCAGTCCAATTTTTACAAACTCATGGGTCATTTTTTTAGCACGGGTCCTCTATGTCAGGAACCTATCAAGTCGAAATGCATGTCAAGAGAAGAGACAGCGACCTTTAAAAAGTAGACTCAAGACTGGTTTCAAGACAATGACAGCTGTCACTCACACGTGCACACCTGGCAATGTTACCAGCTGTATAGACTGACTTTCAAACTAAACAAAGCAAATTAATTGGGAATATTTTACTTCATATACTCTCATATAACAGTTGAGGGAAGTGAGCAGAAATTCCTGAACGGAGGTGGGATTAAAAGATATGACAGATGAAAGTGAATAGAGACAACTCTAATGCTCTTTGTACTTGCCTCCTGAGATCTGTGTGTGTTTGTGTGTATGTGTGCGTCATTGAGGGAGTGAATATAGAAAACTCTCAGTAAAAGAAGAAGAGTATTGTTTGAGACATGCTCTTGTTATGTTGGGACGTATCATTCACTTTGAGGCACACTTGCTGAAACTCCCAGTGCTCTTTTAAACCATAATTGAATCTGTGTGACATGTGATGTGATCAAAGGTTAAAACAAAGCTGAAAGGATGAATTGTGATGTGTCATATTACATCCATGGACAGTAAAAGGAGTGGACCGGGGGAACAGTTTGAATTGACAAGTGGCCCAATGAATCCTTGATCCTATTGGCTCCCACCAGTACATTCTGAATGCAGCACTGACAGCTCACTGGCCTTGACTGTGGTCCACTAATCCATTCAAATGTTACTGCTACTTTAATTTCTATTTGAGACAACAATTTTCTGTGGTCATTATAAGAGTTAATAATGAGAATATCCCATTTATTAATGTCAAGTCATTGTTGAAAATTCACATTTAATATCACTTGTCTTATCTCTATTTCTTTCCTTACCAAAAGTTTGTTTGTCAATGAAGTTGTTACTCCATAAACTTCCGTCATTTTTCTCAAGTTTAGACCCATTCCTGAAATCAGTGCCATCCATCATTCTTCACTGTCTGGGGTTATTTCTCACCTTTACAATCTGTTCAGTGTCAAAGTAATTCTGGAGCTTGAGGCTACTATTAAGACATGGAATGCTTCCTACACAACTTTTCATGTCTTACATTCCTTTGGCATGTGCTTTGATATCATTATCCTATTCATGATCAGATTATATCAGTATTTCTGCTCTTATAACGATGCATTCCTCTGCAGAGACCATTAACCTGCTTTTCAATAAGCAACATGGCACAAGTTGGTAACCTTATTTTCCACTCTGCAGGCGGCGCTGATAGAGATAAACACAAGGGGGATAATAGTTCAATTTGATTGAAGTGAGTTTTCTTTTCACTAAAGCTTAGATGTAATGTTATTTTAAATTTCCATTGCTTGCGTGTTTCTAAAATGTTAGTCCTGGTGGACATTTAGAAATCAATCTGCAAACCTACATTAATGCTGTGTGAGTAGTTTCAGGTAAAAAAAAAAAAATAATTTGGGCTTCCTGGAAAAGAGAAAGAGAAAGAGAAAGAGAGAGATAAGACACACAGAGAGAATCCCCGTCGGCTCCAACAAACCTTTATCCTTCACACTTTATCCTCAAATACTGCCTTTCTCAAAGTTCAAACACCTGGCAGTGATTCTTAGACTCTGATTTATTTCCGCTTCATACTTCCCTCTTTGGTCTCATGCATTCTCCCTTTCCTTCCTCAATCCTTCCTTCCTTCCTTCCTTTCCTTGTGTTTCTTTTGATTACTGGTTTCTGTGCAAGTTTTAATCAAAGCTTAATTACCTGTGACATTTATTTTATTATTTATTATTTTAATTGCAGAATTAAAGCCTTTAACATTTGGCTTTCTCAAGTGTTACAGATTATTTATTCTTCAGTTTTTAACTGCAAATACGCAAATACGGTTTGCTGCTGGGTAAGGTAACTACAGTTAGTAGTTAGTGTAAATGCAGAAGTGTAAATGCACAATAGAAGTGTTATAGCTAAAGAAGTGTTTTGCCCCAAATACCTGTAACATGTCACTGATATTATCTGTCTAAACCTAAACAAGGGTCATTTAATGACATGTATCGTTTTCAATTGTCCTGTGTGAAGCGTCTAATGCACAATAGTTAGGCTGAACTTTTTCCTGTTTCTGTTCAGCCACTTTCGCCACTTTCTGTTCCTTCAGTCTATTTTGTAAAATTTAGATGTGTTTCATCAGGTGTGGAATGAGTTCCTCTTTATATTTCTTGCTTTGTTTTTTTCACTAAAAGTTAGCAGCTGCTAATCAAGACAAAGCAATGAGTTGGAGCCGGGGGCAGCCACCCACATACATGCACTCAAGCATTAAGCCACACTTGTGGATGTGCGAGCTCACAAAAATAAAATAAAAGGAACAAGAGGCAGTGCCTAGAGGTTGCCTCGAGCTGTTTCCAAATCAGCGCCACTGGGGAGAACAAGAGAGACCTTCAGCGTCTACAGTGGGAACCCTTGAGTGGGCTTCAGACGAACACACACACACACAACCACGCAAACGCAAAGAGACGCGGAGCTCAACCTCTACAAATAGACTCTTCCTCTGAAGAGCACATTTAAAACAGGATGACATCTAAGGGCGTAGCTGATCAAACAGACGACATCTGATGTGACTCATGCAAATTCATACACAAGGAACAGCCTGTGTACTTCTGTTTGTGTAATGCAAATCTGTAGATTTCACAAAGCAATAAGGCTTTGAAGATAAACAAGTGATTAAATTCAAGTGACACATTTAATGTTGGGTTTATTATTATTATTATTAGAAATAACCTCTGAAAAGTACATCAAAAAAGGTGGCCTTGCCACAAACAGTAAATTGAAAGGCAGCAATAAACCCTGGTAACTATCTTTGATTTAAAAGTAGGGAACTGTGGAGCATTGAAAGCTTTTATTTGTATTATTGGAGTTCAAATCTCTTAACTACAACTACAGATATTCAATCACCTGTATACTACCAGTGTCAGCCATAGGTTTATACAAAAAGTGAACTTCTTTCTCACTGCTGCACCAGTATTGTACATATTTATACTTAATGTTTCCTCAAGGATGGACAATTTGAAATTATAATTTTATTGTAATTGCCTTGGCGCTAATGTCTCGGTGCTAATGTCTAGTGAAGCTAAGACCTCAGGGGTAAATGTGGTAAATGTTGACAATGGCAATCACAGTTGATGTAGGTTATAAAACTGATTTCTTCTTGAAGTAAATGCTGTTTTGATAAACCTTTTCCCAAGGTGGAACAAAGTGTAAAATGACTGAAGTGCTTTTAAAATGAACTGAAAATGCAAATTAAATTCTAATTCTCTCAGGAACTGTTTGGAAAAAAACAATAATTTGTTTCCTCTTAGCTAAGCAAAATTTAAGAAACATGCACATGATGAAACGCAAGAACGCAAGAAATGATAAAGCAGACTACTCTGACAAGAAGACAGTAATCTGCATTCGTCATTACAAGAATCTGAGCAGTGTGTAACATGACATAGTTGCAGCTGTAAGGGCAGATGGTGAGCGCACAGGAGTTCATCGAAGCACCGCACCGTAAGCTTGTGACTAGAATAAGATGGAAAAATAAATCATAAGCATTAAGGAGCATGGGCCAATTCCCAGAGGTGTAAATGCTGTAGTAAAGTAAAGTTTTGCCGACTGTGCAAAAGATGCCTTCTCATAATAAATGTTTAGGATAAACTCTAGGAAAAAGGTGTGTGTATATAGAAGTGTATTCTGTTACTGTTGGATTCTACAAGAAGACATTTTTGAAGATAAAAAAGTTTTTGGGAAGCTGCATAACACTGGCAGGGTAAATGACCAATCCCAGATCAATAGTAAAGTCAATGTGAAGTTGCTTTTTGGAGTGGCAAAAATGTAATTTAATTTAAGTAAGCCTTGAAACACATGTGCGTAACTGACTAGATGCTTTGTCTGGCAACGTCTCAAAGTCACTTACTGCATTCTTTAGAGAGAGAAGAAAAATAATTAAACAACAAGAAAAAACAAACACGAAAAAGCAAAGCTCACTTCAGCTGGGATTTTAGAACAGATTTAAAGTCTTAGCTAGTAGAAATTCAGCAGTAAAATTGTGCTTATCTTACGCTCAAAACAGAGAGACGCCTGATCCCCCAAAATATATTTCCTTATTATTTATTTTTTAGAAAGATCAAATTGGAAAAGAAAGTGAATGATTTTAAATGCAGGGTGGGTTTCCATTAAAACTGAAATAAAAGCATCTCAAAAGGCCAATAAACACGAAAGGAAGAACTCGAAAGACGAGCAGGAAACATTACAGATTCCTGATTATGGATTTTGGAGCCGATACGATGTTCTGTAAAGTCACAAAGTTTCTGTTTGGGATACTTTGAAGCTCTTTTCACTCGAGTCAGAAATATTCACAGCGCCATTCCTCTCTAAGCTTCAATTGATTCTGGCTGCTGGGTGAGATTTCAGACAGATCTGTAAAGTGTGTAGGCGTCCATGTCACAATATAGACTGATGCCATGTTGGAAGACTTGCACCTTGTGCTACATCTGCACATAAGTCCTGGAAAAAAGCCACTCAGAACTTCTTTAGAGGTATAAAGGTTTTTACCTGTAAGGGTTTTAAATATCTTATCACATACCATATTATTGTTCTGTCATGTCATAACTTTCTATTAAACAGGGCAAACTCCACATGGATCCACTTCTAACCATGTGTTGTTAGTATTAGCAACACTAAAGCACCAATGCCTTGCCTTTTATGATAAAGGCGATCATTGTTATTGCGGCCCCTTGCAACCTCAATTAAATTTAGAAGCCATTTTGTCCTGGCTTTAAAGCGCCTCTGACTTCCTCCAGGGGCTTAATCCCGTAAACCACAATGACCCGCTGACATCATAACTTTAAGCCGCTGGGCAAAGCGGTGTCGACTATCTCCCTAAGGAGACCGAATGGATGGAGGTCTCTTTGAATTTGTGTGTTTGTGTCAGTGGGGTATAGACATCATCACTCGACTCCAAGGTGTTATAATGGCATTTCATGACTGTATTTCTATTTTGCTTTCACTGACAGTCGCCATAATTAGATTTAGATTTTATGTTTACTCCCATAAGGTGTAAATCAGAGGATAACAGCATGAGAAGCTAAGCGCTGCTGATCATAGTAAGCGTCATCATTACTCTTGTATGAGCTCTGGGAGAGGTCTGAACCCAACACACTGAAGAGTTTTTTTTTATTCAAGCATCTAACACCTAAACATTTTAAATGCTCCATAATAACTTACAGTAGTTAAATGTCAGTATGTTTAATTCCACTCGTTTTTCAGCCACACTACACAATCTCAATGATCTGACATTTTATACAAAACAGAGATTCTTTAGCACTGGTCATGATTCACTTTGATTCAATAGCATCATTTGTGTGAAGTCACTCGATATATTGTAATTGCTTTCAGGGCAGTATCTAAATGTTGTCTGCTGCAATCACCTGCTTTCACTGTTTATTTCAAACCAGTAAAACTATAAAGTGGTTGTAACATTCAAAATGTCACATAAAGCAATGTTACTTTAAGTATTGTCTGGTCAAATACAGTTTAAACAAACTCTTGATATATACCTTTTTACTGATTGTCCAATGCATCCTACGCCAATTAACCAACATTTGTCATTCTGTTACAGCTGCCAGGTTTTCTGGCTCAGAGAGCTCCCTGTCCACTCTACGCCCTTGATGCTTGCGTTAACGGCTGACAGGTGTACAGGTGCTTGACATAAAAGAAAAAAAAAAAACGCTCACTTCCCCGCCTCAACAGTTAATAGAAAAAAAACAACAAAAAAAAACAAGTCATTCATTCAGAGTTCAGCTTCTCTCATCAGTTGACCGCCAGCACTTCCTATTTTTCTCCCCAAACTGCCAAAGAAGAAAGCTCTTCCTGCTGGAAATATGTTTTTGATTTCCTCAGTTTATAATTCCTCATGCCAGGAGATATTTAACACTATGGAGTAAAGATTTGTACTCGACTAGAAGATGAGAAAAATGAGCAGGAATACAAGTACTGACCAAAATGATTGAGTATCGTTGAGTAATGGGAGGATGTTTAGTAAAAATATTACTCAAATACTGAGGAATTGCCAAATATGAAATTATTATTTATTTAAAGTATATAGTTAAATAATTTGAATCCATCTTTCTGGTTAAACTATTTGTAAATGCATCATGTGATCTATGGCTTCATTCATTCATTTGACTTGTTATATTTTTTGTTTCCTTCTGCTTTTATAGCTGTTGTAACACCATTAGAGTCTCACATTTAGACCTAAGGAAATGAAAAAAGCCCTGGATTAACTCTGGCAACAATAGGCTGAAAACACCAACGTATTTCTGTGATGTTCACAACAATGGATTAGAAAGTTCCCACTGACAGGATTAAAACAATACCTACTGTTTTTCTCGCCAGCCCATTTTATCTGCAACTCACTTGTTACATTACCAGATAATGGTTTTCTTTGCTTGCTCTCAGTTTGGAGCTTTTATTTGCTCTTCTTATCCCACTTTCTTTTTTAATTTTTAACCTGTGTTTTAGTCTTTTCCCTTCTCTGACATGGATTACTTCAGTCTCGGCTAATCCAAAAATTCCACAATTTTTTCAGTCTACAAGTAATCCAACAGTAGAAGAAATGCATTAAGATAAAAGGTGCTTTTAATCATTTTTAGCCTTTTGTTGAAGAATTGGTTCCAGTCTTGTAAGCCGGACAACAGAGCACTAGTTTTTATACTTCAGACGCTGGCAACCTTTACCACTATTATAAAGACAATGCTGTGGTTTTGTCTGATAGAAACCATGCATTTCACAATCCTGAGAAATCTTTTCAGAAATCTGGTGTTGTGGTTCTTGGGACCAGTGTTAAGACTAAAATCTTAAGCCACTTGTATGCAGCATTCACTAGCTTTCGGACTCTCTCCTGACGTATCATGTTTGAACAATGTATACAAATTGTAGGTGTTTTGATGACACATGAGTGCTGCTGATGTTAATTTTGTGTGACTGTGCTTATTATTCTTTCTACTTTTACTGCCAGTAAAAGGCCCATCACACAAAATTGGTGAAAATAGACATGGTTCTAGAAGTGTTCCCTGGTCTCTCCATGTATCATGCACTAGTCTTGGCCTTGATGAGCCTCACCTTGGTTTAGTCTTTGGTCCCACTCTGGTTTAAGTACTTGGGCTTGGTTGACGTGCTCTTTTTTACAACTTCACCATGTGTAAATGGTAGATGGAAACGTTTGACTTGGGAGACCGAGAGAGATTGACCAGTCACACATGAACTAAACAAAAAAGGATATTCTATCAACCTGGTACACCAAAGAAATGGCTAGGGAAATCAGGCCATTTTAGTAAGGGTGAACTGAAATGATAAAAAATACATTTGGCATAAAAAGGCTGTTCTAATTTTCAATAGACTCTCACAGGAAGTAAAATCATGGACTTTATTTGCAGTTTGTGACATGGATTATAGGATTTAACCAATACATTGTGGGAAGACACTAATGGATTCAAAATTCAACTGTGGATGAGAGTTGGCTTATTATTATTTTCCCACAGTGTCGCAGTGTGATCTAAATGTAATTAACACCTAAAAGATTGAGTGATAGAGTTACAATCAGTGTGACAGCCAGAGATGATAGCGGATGTTGACACAGCTGATATGTTGGGATGAGACGACTGGGCTGTGACCACACTGATTGGTCTGATATAATTGAAATGTTGACAAAAATAAACAGAGCTTCTGGGGGGCACAAATTATTCTAAACGCAACCCCGTCCGGCAGAAAGTAATCACACCAGTGGACAAGCCTCCCGGCTACTGATAATCTCACCCCGCGAGAAACCCAACTCGAACATCGATGTTTACACAGATACAAGCGTTCTGACGAACCCCACTGCCAACAGTATGCAAGGGTGCGATTATGCCGAAAACAAACAGTGAAAGTAATCAGCCAAAGATCAACCTCCGAGGCAGGAGTTATCAAACAAGGGGTGCCTGAAGGGGGACAATAGTAGTAATCAAACATATTGAAAGCCATTGGGCCTGCAGTGTAATGGTACGATTAGGATGTAAAATGAGTCTTTTTGGTACTGCAGCGGACACAAGCCAACCATGCCTTCAGGCTTGCTCCTGGTTACCTTGTGGCTGTCGAATGGAGGAAAAGTTTTAGTGAGCTCTCAATCTGTGAAAATATGAAATAATGAGACATCTGTCATTTGCGTTCAAATAAACCTGCTGGAAATTTGACTGATGCTCAGCAATGTTCGTGTTATTATTTATTCCATCTGTTCACCAAACTGTCATTCATTTGCCTATTTTTTGACCTTCATATCTATCATTCACTCTCCCCGACACACAGTGACTCCAGTTTGACACGTCTGGTGGGCCGTGGGGGGCATTGGTGCTGTCAGACAGACTCTTTATGACAGCTCAGCACTAGTGGGCATGTCCATTCTCAAAGACCCCCGTGAAAGGACACTGCTACTACAGAATAGAATAGTACACGGAATCTATTTAGCCATTCACTTTCTCTGAATACTCGACAGATCCTTCATCATCAAACTGTCTTTGTATCTTTCCTGGTATATGTGTAAATATCTTATTCTACAGCACTATCACTTTCTATCATTTACCATCAGCTACTCTTCTTGTTCTTTCACCCAATCTTTCTGACCTTCCTCAAATAAACCTATCAGCTGTAATCAAGAGCCATCTGATCCGTGCCCCTGCATTCACTGTGACATATACACACACAAGCATGACACACACACATACACACACACACACACACGTGGGTCCAGGCAGTGTTAACTTTTCAGGCCTCTCCTCTGAGGATGCTTAAGATGAGGCAGTCAAAACAGTGCTGGGTGGTAACCCGTAATTATTCTGCTATATTACAACATTAGACAAGATGTCTTTTTTCTATATTATTCGGAGCTTCCTTTAGCTAAGATTATGCATAATGTCTTGACATTTACTCACCTTAAACAGACATTGTGAAGAAATCAACATGAATTGTTTTTTATGTAAGCACATGCAAAAAAACCAAAAAACAGCATTGCTTAGACACTGTTGTATATATTTTCCAATAATTTGCTGGCAGCCCAAAGACTGAAAACTGCAATGCTGTAATAACACGCTAATGTAGTAAAGCTATACATTAAAATCTTAAGTGTGTATGTGCAGTAGCTAGAGTACTCAAAACTAAATAGTGTTAGCTTAAAATAGTTAAATTAATGGATTGGCAATTTTTTTTTTATCAAAGAAAATGCACAGTAAAACATTAATCTCAAGTAAAGAGAAGATGCTCTGCACTAGATTTAGCTATTTTCCATCTGTAGTCTTTGGGCAGGTCACTAGATTTTATTAGGTCCATTTCTAATCTGAAATACACAAAATAAATTCATAAATAATAATACCCTCTAAATTATCATGAGCACTTCAGTTCACCAACAACAATAACAGTTATCTGTCAGTAAGACGCCCCTTTCAAAAATACACAATTATCAATTTATTAATAACAATAGCCACTAAAAGAAATACACAAATCAAATTGTCAAAATTGATTCCTTTAAACACCTTAAAATACAATCCAACAAAAGATTCAGTCTAAATCCTTTTTTAGTCTAAATACTAAAACATTTATTTATTGATTTATTTAACAGATGTAATGTGTAACCTGCAACTGAAATGGCAAAGAGAAGGAAGACAAAGGGCCTGTCTGTGGATGACAAGATTTAAATCTAAAAATAGTGCATGGCCACAGTGATATCCATACTTTCACTGGCCTATATATTAAAACACACTGCATATGGGTACACACATATGGACTCTATCTCCCCTGAGCCGTGTGCACCCACTCAGTTCCAAAGCTAGATTATCACAGACAAAAAGAGAAGGTGCCTGAGAGAGAGAGAGTGCAAGAGCAGAAACAGCGTTGGTTTTGTCAGTGGGTCACACAGTAGTGGCATGGTTAACTAGCTAATATGATTACATTTAGCAGAGGCACGAGTCACATTGTCAGCCCACATCAAAGTCTACCCTCTGCTGCGAGAGCAAAACGAGCCCCCTGCGAAACCAAGAGAGAGTAGGGAACGAGGAAAGAGGGTGATGTTTGAAACATAAAACACACAGAGAATGGAGTAGAAAAATGAGGCAATAATGAGGCAAGAAAAGAGGAAGCGGTGTTGGCTTAACCCACAGAGTGAACCGCACGACCTGAAAAGCAGCAGTTAACAGCAAAACCCTCGTTCAACTTTCATCTGTGTACAAATGGAGGGCCATTGACAAATACTTATGGTGTCAAGTATGAAACCAGTGCTCTGACCTTGTGGTTTGATTATGTGCCTTGAGACTGAGCGTTTGTGAGCTCACTTCTCAGATGGTTTATTGCAAGGCATGAAACCCCTAAATTGCTTGGAAAGTCAAGCACTTCATTTGACCCGTCCTTTAGAAGTACGAATTCAATGAACAATAAATATATATATAACACCATAAAAGAAAAAAAAGTGATATGAATGCACACATATAACGAAACAGGGACGGTATTTCACAAGTGTAATTCAGTTCTTTATGTTATGTGTCATAACCTTTTGTCAGGAAATGAGGAGTTACTTATTTCTATTGATTCTGGTAGGGACGGAAAATAAGAAAATGTTTTGGTTTGTATGTATTACTATTATTAATAAGATAAGAAGTTGTTTAAAATATCCAATTGTCTGGAATCATTAAATCTTGCAAATCCTGCAGACAACCGGAGAGGGCATGCACCGTGAAGCCAGCCAACACGGTTTGTTCCAAAAGCTGAGTCGGATGAAATGATTCCTGCATTAGGCCAGGTGCATGGAGGGAGAAGAAAAAGGGGGGTTCACACATGGTTCCAGCAATATTGCCAAATAAATTCTGAAGTTTGCTAAAAGGTCTGAATTATCTTCTCTAAAACTGAAAATGGCAACACTCATTCTTACTTCCTCAAGTTACTCATTTAAAACCAGTTGGTATTTGCATTGAACATAATCTGGCTAAATAAATACTGTCGCTGTGAGGACACAAATTGGTGTTTATCTGCTTAATTTCACATCTTGCAAAGTTTACACAGCAATTACAGTATTTTCCTTAAGGTTGACACAATTTGGCATTATATATATCAGATATCTCTCATTGTTGTCTTAAGCATGTGACGCTGCACAGTTTGTACCCCTAAAATCAAATGAATATAGATCATCCATATTTATGCCAAGGATCTTACCTTTCTTGTAATTACTGCAGGGTGTAAATCTTTTTCTTTTACAGAACATCTCAAGTTGAAGGTTGACAGTTTGTGTACATTGTGGACTGAATAACAGAAACATACTGTATCATTTGGAGAACCATTCCCTGAATCCTGAACAAGATGAGAAGCTTTGAGATATAGTTTGTTGCCACATTTATCTGATAGATCATTCAATTAACTGCACTGAACAGAACAGTTGTTTGGTGCCCTTTACAGTCTTGACAATAGAAATGCTAATAAAAGCATGAGCGAACAAACTGAGCTTTATTACTGGTTGGAAAAAGGGACTTACAAAAAGAACGAAAGAACAACCAGGTATCTGTTTTCTTTTCTTTATTAGCACAAAAAACTAAAATGATAAAAGAGCAATTGTTATAACAGCAAGTGCTAAAATACATTGTAAAAAGATGCGTTGTTTGTTTTGTTCCTCATTTAAAATGACAGTGTATTTACATTTGTGCACCGCCTGCAAGCTTCTCCAACATTGATTCAGTGAGCCTGACTTTTTGTTCATGGCTCATTATCATGCCCCCGAGATTGCCAGCTATTGACATTAATGATATCTAAAATTGTCTGTAAGCGGCTTGGCTGTACATATTGAGCAATTTGGGAGTTCCAGCGTGTCACTGGTAAATTCTACCTTGACTAAAATGCTTGCTGTGGCTGCTGTGGAGCCGGACATGGATTTTAAACATGTTCATTAGTTTCACTGGGTCTAAGCTGCGGGCCACGCTTGTTGATGTCTTCTTTTTGATTCAGATTTTTCTTCCTGATGCTTCTGTTCTGTTCTTGAGCCAATTTAAGCTTTGGAGAAAGAAATGCTTTCTAAATTGCTTATTGATATTGTAAGCAGTGCTTTATATTACACAGAAAAAGAACATAGTGGTGCTTTCCTTTAAAGATTACACTTTAAATCTTGATATCAGGTGGAGGCTTTGAGTTAGAGTAATTCAGTTAGTATCATTGACTCGATATATGTTAGAAAATGTTATACATGACACTGACAATACAAAGGCTTGTTTGGTTAGATAGTTGATATTTAATAAATGTGTATAAAATAGGTCCTTATTTGGGCTATGTCATCTGTTTTGATAACACAAAGTTGTGCATTTCTAAACATCACTTGAAAAGTTTTCTTGCTGTTTCTTATAATTAACATTAAGCCTCACTTGTGTTTAGTGTCATTTTTGGTATCTACATCCACAAGATCACATCTCAGCATTTACCTCCTAAACTACCTACACTCCCGATCCATCTCCTCTGGCCGGACGCCTTGTGTGCATTCATTCCCGTCTCACAGTACTGAGTGAAGGGCACAGAGGACTGCCAGTCTGCTCCTCATTATAACAATATGTGCAATACCTTTTACAGTTGTCAGAGAGAGGGGGTAAATCTGGCCACATGGGCCCCTCTGGCGGAAGGCTGTCACATCAATGACCACTGCATCTTTAGGATTTGCTGTCGCCGCTGGTTATGGTCTGGTTCTAATCTGTGGTTGAGCCCTGCACACTGAGATAATTAAAAATACTGTTTATACAAGTGGCATTAAAAACTTTTTCCCCCTCCTGTATTGGTATCTGACAGGTATCACCAGATTGACATGCAGCCACTTTAGAATGTGACATTGACAATGTTTACGATGGAGAAAATGTTTTCTATTTTTTTTTTTTTTTTTTCAAATCTTTGGAGATAATTACAATGTTTACTGCTAAACTGTCAAATCATGTACCTGACATTTGAGAGCTTCACTCAGTTGAGGGACTCTAACAGTTGGGAGATCTTATTATTTGTGCTAAGCCTCACTGATTATGAAATCACAGAGGATTATGGAAAAAGGAAAAAGTGTTCATTAGAATGTCAGTAAATGTTAATTACATCCAGTGGGAAGAGATATATCGTTGAAAAAAACTATAAATGCAGTCTACAAAACAATGACATACACCTCCTGACAGAGCTCATAACCAACCCTGTTTATCAATTTATTGATCTATTGATGGACCAGTCCTTCTCCTGCTTCAATTTACTAGAACATACATTACAGTCGTGCACAAAAGGTATCAGGCAGGTGCACGGGCACAAATACATCCCTGCTTTATATCTATTTTACACACACACGCAAAGGTTTGACTAGCATATTTCACAAGAAGACAGGGAAAAATGCTCTATAACAGAAATGTCAAGGTGTTTTAAGGAAGAAATATTCTTTGGCATGTAACAGCAATTGATGAAATGTGACCTTGAGTTCTTCTTTTTCATTGCATCGGAATAATGAATTGTGCTGGGTCAGGGGAAAAATAAGAAGGAGAGGCACAAAAAAAAGCAAATTGAGAAACCATGAGGAGCTCTTTTTACGGTTATTACAAGTTCAGAGAGAGGGATAAAATGAGTTTTAAATGTGAGACTGTTTGCATGAGTCACTAGAAAAGCAGCCAGCAACTAACACAGATCATTCTCTGTTTATAATAACTCTTGCTAATTACTTTTCAGGATCAATAAAACCTGCAAATTTCAATGGAACAGTTCTTTTAAAGCAATTTATTGAGGCAAGATTGTGTGTCGGAGTTTCTGTGTGTAAGAGATGCAAGAGTTGAGGTTCAATACAGCTGAGGACATTTTGATAATTTGGTCAATGCACTAGGCAATTGACCTAATAAGGGAACTTTCAGAGAAGAAGATGAAAAGAAAAGGCAGTTAATTATGTGACAATCCTCCATTTTACCTTCAAAAGTTGTCTTTTTACATTCAGGAAGTATTCAGACTCCTTATTAACCCCGTATAACCACAAATGAACTTTGGAACGCTATAGGCTAGTTATTACTCAGTACTCACTGGTTTTCACACAGTTGAGCTATTTTAATTTTATCTACATTTAAACACTACAGAGACATTACAGATTGAACTGCAGTGCTTATGCAACATCTGGCATGTGGCAAGGGAGACTAAAGGCAAACAAGTGGTTTCATGCAACAAACACTGGGGAAATGTTTTAATAAAATGCACAAATAAATACTTATTTAAACTCTGCACAGACACAAGTAGTGTTGCTTTGATAGAAAAGCATCAAAAGTGTGGAAAGGTTCCAGTTGATTCCTACGATCAAGCCAGAGAATTTAAGATGTCACCTTTTTGGCTCTTTGCAATGTCTTGGCATTACTTTAAGCAAAGTCATCTTACATAATAATGCCAGTGGTGCATGTTGCCCCAAAGCAATGGGAAAGGAGAGGAAAATAAATATAAAAAATGAACCACCCACCACTGGCAACAGAAGCACACAGAATATTGAAAACTTTTCTGTTATAATACTGTACGTGCTTTGCTATTGACATATCAAAGTCAAAATGTTGGTAGACAAAAAGTTTCCTCGGGTCTGAATCAATAATGTTCGACATCACAGTTGACCTGGAGGACCACTGTTTGTTCAATGCATAAGGGACTAGAATACTTTTTGGAGATCTGCCTCATGTGAAGTGTAAAACAACAATGTATCACAGTGTCATGTTGTATATAACAATGATATGTTTTCCTCTATATTTACTATGAACATGACTGAAGGCAATCACAACATTATTTTTATTTTTAAACTGCTTCGCAATTATTTAAAAGTCAATTTAATGATTATGTATTGTTTATTGTGTTTTCTAATTTTGTTCTTTGAAGATTTTTCTTCATAGAACTTAATTCTGTTCTAAGTTGTAGGAAAATTATTTAGAGTTTATTATAGTCGTATGTCAAAGCTACAGATGGTCTAAGGTTTTATTGCAGATTGTTTTACTTTTTATTTTAGTTCACTTCATAATGTTTTACCAACATAAGGTATAATACAGTAGATACACTTTATACTTCAGAGACCAGTACTTACGGTAAATGTTCTAAGAGTCATGACCAAGACTGAGTCAAGACCAGTGCTTAAAACACAGGATTGAAGGATATCAAGGAACAATTTTAAAATGTAAGTCCCAATTGTATTATAACAGATATAAATTATCTCCAGGTGCAAGATTAACTTGCACTGCTAAGTCCCCTTTAAGGCTCTTTCCAAATATATATAGGCTTTTCCCTGCAGGGGTCACAACACTGGACTAATCCGCACGGGTGATCTGGCAATGTTTCTTACATGATGCCCTTTCTGCCACAACCCTCTCCATTTTCACCGGGCTTGGGGCCGGCACAGATAGACTGTGGACTCATTATTCTCCCACATATTTTTATTACATTTCCCAGGCTTACCTGTTCAACCAAAGCTTTCTCCTTTTTTTTTTCCTGTTTACTTTGCACACAACCCCTCCCCTCTTTTCCTTCCAATCTCCATCTCCTATGGGACCAGGGCCCTACCTCATGAAAGAGTCATCAGCGGTGCATAGCTCTTAATAACAGCTAATCTGTTTAAGCACCCACTCAAAAGGTCATGGCATGGCTAGCGAGGACCAACGGGAGGAAGAAGGAATGGTGTGGAATAGAGGATTTAGAAGGAAGATGCCATGAGGAATTTATAAAAAAGGTAGGGGAGGGCAAACAGCTCAAGACTTGTGTAGTATCTGCCCAGCTAAAGTTACAGAAAACTAAGTATTAGATGTGCATAAATCTGTGTATAATGGTTAAAAAAAGATAAGGCAATGTGTTTAGACTGATGCTTTTTGGTACAAGATCTCCTCGACTAAAGTCTCCTGAAATCCAGCTTCAGTTCAATGAGAAAGTGATTTGTGAACACTCACAGCCATCAGATCCTATTATGGCCCCTGCAAATTCTCTCATAATGACTGTAAGGAGACGTCCAATGGTAAAATCAATCATAGATCTATGCACTTATTGAGAAGCCATCAGAGGAAGAGAGGGAAGTGAGGAGAGACGATCAATGGTACAGCAACAGTGATACATGCGTTGTACGGGAAGCAGGGAGCTGTGGAGAAGGTCAGTCAAATGGCCAAAGCTGCAAAAGAACAACATCGGAACTAATAATGAGATGAGGCATGTCCCAAAAACCTTGTCAATATCTTGGATTGGTTACAAATGTATGACCTCGCCTTACATATACAGGTACAACTGCAATTAACTGCATAGTCAGATCTAATTTATGTCTGCCTAATGGTTTGATTAAAGTGGGTCTCTCAAATCCAGTAGGTCATTTACTGAAAACTATAAATAGTTGAAACACACATTTAAGCCTTTATCTTAACTTAACATCCTTCATGTTAATGTGTTCATGCTAACTCTAACTGGATGGTTTAATAAAACTACAATCTGGTGATGTGAACTCAGGTCTCTTTTGGCACAGTTTGGAGTTGAAAAAAAGCATATAAACTATCCATTTAGACAAAAGAAAAAAAAGTTGATGTATTGTGAGTCTTCTTCTGATGATTTAAATAAGTTTATGCCGCTAAACATTTCTTGTCTTTTGTGTTTTCTATAAACTCTTCAACTATATTATCTTTAACAAACAGGAAATTACTTTTCTTATGGCTGAATGTGTTCCTTGGTGGTATTTAAAAATTAGGGATGCTTTTCTGATATTCCATTAGGAATCTAAGAAAACCAGTAAAACTATTTTGGGCTCTAAATCCCTTCACAAATCCATTCTGAAATTCTTTGGAGCAGGTGGACTTCCCACTTCCCAACACAAAACTCAAAGACAAAAAGACACTTCAGAATTCAACGATGTCTTGCTCCCCTTGGGACTTAGGGGATTAGTTAGGAGTGAGGGAGCGAGAAGAGAGAGACTCAAGAGTGAAAGACATAAAGGGAGAAGTACGAGAGAAAAAGATTGGCTCCCCCTTTCAATTCCCATTGTGGGCCATGGGCCGTGCCGTCTGAATAGCTATGCTAATAGCCAGCTGAAAGTACGAAGAGATAACACAAAACCCACTTGACTTCCTGACACCTACTTGAGTAGGGCCACAGCGTTTTCCATGGCTTGTTGTTATTCATGGGGCCCAAAAGTAGCCTGTCTGTCAGCTTAAGGGTGGACTCTTATTTCGAAGCTGCAGTAAAAACCTGCTGGCGCCGACCAGGTTCTTCCGTGGGTTGCCGTTGACAATTGACAGCTTAAGTATTAATTATCATTTAAAAGCGTGTTGGATTAGGAAGAGGCTTTTTAAAGGTGGGAGTGCAGCTGAGGTCTTGCTTTGGTTTTGGAGGTTTAACCTAGTCTTTTGCAAGAGGTCAACAACTGCTGAGATTTGATCACAACAGCTGCTGTGAACAAATTTTGAATTTAGGAATAGACCTCAGATTATTCTCTACCTGCTGCCACAGACAATGTAACAGAGTTGTTGATGCTATGAAATCTCCTTTAAAGTTAAAGGAATTCTCTTTTCTTCTCATTTAAGTTTGTTCTCTCAAATCACACTGGTTGAGTTAATATTTTCAAAAATGTGATTATTATATTAGTTTTCTAGACATTTACAACATTTCAGAGTTTATTAGCCAATTTAATAAGCCTAGTACAGGTATTGCCAACCAATCACACAATTATTGGCCAAAATCTTAACTCTCTTTTGATTGTGTCTGTTTCTCAAAACCTCAACTGTGCTCAAAATCTCTGCTGTAGCTTTTAATGAGGAAGAGTTTGATCCATAGTAAAGGAGGGAATCCTCATGTGTACATGGTGTATAGACAGCAAAGAGAGTGACATGGCACGGACAGTTGAGATGATTAAAGGAGATGTGATGGTTCTTGATTAAAGGGTAAGTTTTGTCCCATATCTTTTGGGTTATGACAGTTTTAGATGGCAGCTCACTGCCATGAAGGGAAAACTCAATCCCATCACAGGAAGCAGTAATGAGAGAGAGAGAGACCCTTTCTTGGCACAGATTGAGCCCAGAAAAAAATGTCTTTACTGCCTTTTACCGTAGTGTTGTGTTTGATCAGCCCTCAAAACACCTCCCGCCTTCTTCTTGCATTAGGCTTAAATCAATGATTGGTGTCACTTAGCTTTTAAACAGGAGAAAGGGAAAAAGAAAGTGTTTAAATTCCATGTGGCTAACTTTTGAGATCTTTCATTTGGCAGTGAAAATATTATTGCAATTTTTTTTTCAAGTGACAGTTTTTTCATACTGATGCTGGTGGGCATCCTGTTCAAAAGCAGCAAATAAAAAGTAAGAAATTGCGTCAGCCCAGGCATGAAATTTCTCCACAAAAGTAGAATCACTTAAATGCTATTGCACTTAAAGCCTGAGATTGTGTTCTCATTATGCCCTCAATCACTGCTTTACTTTGATGCTGGCCTTCTTGTTCACAACTTGCTCAAAGAATAGAAGAACTTTGAAGCTAAACCCCTCAAAGTCTTTCCACAATTCAAATATTTCTACTCATCCATTTTGGTAACAAATTATTATTTTGAGCCGTGTTCCTGTGTAAATTGTGCTGATAATTACTGTGCTTGAATCTGCACGTGATAGTAGAAAGCTTGCTCTCATTGTCATTTTATAATAGAAGCAATTTGCATGTGCTTTTACGAAGGCTGCAGTGTCGAGCCCCAGAGAACCAAAGGTTGATTAATATGTCCAGCCGCTTCATAAGAGCAGCTGTTTGGCTGTATGCATGTGTGCTAAATGTAGTCTGATGTGAAAACAAAGATCACTAACAATAGTGGCACAGAGGCCAATTATGATCAATTTTTACAATTAACAGTAAATACCATGCCTCCCCAAAAAGATAAGGAAAAAATATCGATTGTATTGTAAGGACTAGTCTGACGGTAAGAAAAGAAATGCGGATGCTATACTGACCAACAAAGTCTTGTATAGTCAAGTATAGCTCCCAACCACAAGACTGTATACAGTATTTTTAAACTATTCTGGCACTGCATTAGGCCTGGAATATGCAGCATCTTTCTGCAGTAGACCTCATAAGCCCCACCATCTTGTTGCTATAATAATCCTAGACTAAGTTGTCCCTCTGTCCCACTCACACTCTGTCTCATTCTCACATTGGATGCTTGCAGATGTCCTAATAATGGCCCCTAGTTAGATGTCCGTGTGATGACTAGACCTTAGCTCTGTCCATCTGGGCTTCTGGCCCAACCCACAGACCCACACTGACTGCAGCTCTTCTCACTCTGTTGCAGTGACATGCCTTGAGATTCGTAACTGGTGAGGCACTGGCTCTTTTAGAGCCAGATTTACAAATACATAAACCCCAAGCGGTCTAAACTAGTACAGCATTCAATAGACAGCGTAATAGTGACTTTTTATACCTCATATATCAGCATTATTTAAGTAAGATCTAACTCATTTTAAGCCAAAGAAAAACTTTAAACAGCAACTGACTTCTGCTACAATGAGCTTTACCCAGTCAATGTTTACAAAACTTCTACAGTTCACTGACTTTGAATATTTAAACTCAAAACATTACACAATTAAACTAATACAAAAGTGAGTTACCTTCTTACCCATCGTTTGAATCACCCTTTAACTCCAGCATTGGTCTTCCATTAGGTATCATGTCTCATTTTCTATTGAAAGTTTGAGAGGTTTCTAAGCTTTTATATTAAGTCAACATTCACTCTTTACGCATGTCCCCTTCAGCAGTGGTACTGTCTGCATCCCTTTTTGCATTTTTTCAGTCTGGTTTACTTCAGATCAGTGAGACTTAATTAAGTTACAAACAAACGATTCAATAAAATATTTGTTGACTAGCTTATTGGTGACAAACAAACAGGTAATATCAGGCACAAGCCTAATGTGCCTAGCACTCATGAGGCAACACTCAGAGGAGGCACATCACAACGCTGTTTCACATTTTTCTGTTATTTTTTGAGTTTAGTCTTGTGTTCTTCCTGTTATCTTGTTTCCCTGGTCTTTGTTTCCCTCGTGTGGTTAGTTAGTTTTGGCAGCTGGCTGGCAGGAGCGGTTGTTATGCAGATGCGGCTGTTCCCAATTTCTCATCAACCGCAGTATAAAGACTCCAGTCTTTCCTCTACTCATTGTCAGATTATTCCATGTACTCAGTGGCAGAATACTACGGCCAGTCTACTCACATTTCATGTGTTTTTGCCTACTCGTGCGTAAACATTTTGTACTCTTTTTAGATTCTCCGCCTGACTACAAGCCATTCTGCCAGGACCACACCAAGTCACAACCATCCCACTCAAACTGGACTTCTAGCCCTGTGTTTGAAGCCATGCCAAGTCTCCTGGTCGGCTATTGAACCACGCTACACCAAGATTCTAACCTCACCTCCTCGTGTATAATGAACCATCATTCTAACCGCTTCCCTTTTCCATGTCTGCTTTGAGTTTCACACTTCAGCTCCTTACAGAATAATCTGGCCAGGAATGGACCTTGGGGAACAAAGAAGTCACTTGCTAGGTCATTGCAGCCCAGGGGAAGACCATTGAGGGCCATAATCAAGGCCTGCAGGAGGTCATGAAGCCATCAGAAATCTTTCCATGCATGTCATGGAACTGGGGACTCCACCAGCTTCCCCACCAGCTTCCCGGTCCAAGACCTCCCAGAAGGAAGTATGCCACCAGCACAGCCCTTGTCTCCACGTGAGCCCTACATCCCAACCCCGCAACCCTATGCAGGTGACCTGGGCTCTTGTGGGGGTTTTGCGGCAGTTCAGTGGGTAGAGCGGCCGTCCTTCGACCGGCTGGGGCGGTTCGATCCTCGCTCGAAACATCCCAAAACATCATAACATCCCGCTCTCCCCCACATACTGTCGTTGTGTCCTTGGGCAAGACACTTAACCTACATTTCCTCCAGTGAGTGCTCTGTAACACTGGTAAATAGTTTAATGTATGTAAAGTGCTTTGAGTGCCTACTACAGGCATTATTATTATTATTATAGGCATTCTTACCGGAAAAGCTTCGGAGTGGGCTATTGCACAGCCACATATTGCAGTGGGTATATCCACAGTTCACGAGCGAAATGAGAGGCATTTTTAATCATCCCATCCAAAATAAAGAAGCTAGTCAATGCCTGTTTTTTTTTTTAAGCAGGGCCATGATTTAGTGGCACAATTTGCATAAAATTTCCATATTACAGCAGCAGAGAGTGGGTGGGAGCATTTTGTCATGGTTTATGTGAAAAGGATAAATAAGCCGCTCGAGATGAATTCCCCAACCGTGAGTCCTTAATTTCTTTGGCTACAAGTTCACCAATGTCTGCCTGGTCCTGCAGAGGCTCTTAGAATATAAGGCTTCCTTGGATTTTTCATCAGGCAAGGAAGCCTGGAAGATGAAAAATCCGGCCAAGGTTTTGGCTGTGGTGGACTGGCCTACTCCCACCACCTGTAAACAATTACAACACTTTTTAGGATTTGGTTTTTAGGAACTTTTACAGACAACTCATTAGAGACTTCAGTTGAGTCGCCTCTCCTCTCACCCGCCTTACCTTTTGACGAGCTCAAGATCCGGTTCACCAAGGTTCCAGTCCTCACCCATCCTGACCCTACTAGCCAGTTCATCGTTGGCGGAGAGGAACTACGTAAAACGTGGAAAATCATCCATTTGTCATCTGGACTGCTCATGAGAACCTGGCCTATCTTCACTCTGCACACAGACTGAACTCACACCAAGCACGCTCGGCCTTGTTCTTAGAAAGGTTTAATTTTACTCTTGTTTACCATACTGGGTCCAAAGAATTCTAAGCCTGACGTGCTGTCCCGGCTCTTCACTCTGGACTTCGTTGCCTCCAGTCCAGAACCAATCATCCCCTCATCTTGTATTGTGGTGGTGGCTTCCTGGGAGATTGAGGAGGTTGTTATGAGTCCTTACAGTCTAAATCGGCATCCGGAAAATGTCCCCCATAATCGGCTCTTTGTCTCAGCACCAGTCCACTCTCAGGTCCTCGAGTAGGGCCATTCCACCAAGCCATCTAGGTGTTCACCACACCACAACCTTCATCAGACAGAGGATCTGGTGGCCTAACATGAACGTACGGGAGTTTGTTGCTGCCTGTGATGTCTGTGCCCATATCAAATCCTCCCACGCACACCCCCTGCAGGATTGTGGCATCCGCAGCAGTGCCCTCTGGTCTTTGGTCCCATATTGTGCTGGATTTCGTTACCGGGTTACCACCTTCAGAAGGTAATTATCATGACTGTTGTCGACCGCTTATCTAAAGCTGTTCACTTTGTTCCCTTATCCAAACTCCTGTCAACTCTAGAAATAGCGAACATCCTTGTCCAACAGGTTTTCCGGTTGCATGGGATTCCTTTAGACGTTGTATCTGATCGGGGCCCCCAGTTCTCCCATCAGGTGTGAAGGCTTTCTGTCGAGCCCTGGGAGCCTCGACCAGCCTTTCCTCTGGGTTCCACCTGCAGTCAAACGACCAAACTGAGCGAGAGAACCAGAGTCTGGAAACTGTGCTGCGCTGCGTGACTGCTCGCCATCCTTCTGCCTGGTTCCCTTTTCTTCCATGGGTAGAGTACGCCCACAACCCCATGACCTACTCTGTTACCGGTATGTCCACGTTCATGGTTTCATTGGGCCACCCCTATTTCCCGCGCAGGAAGAGGAAGTAGCAGTGCCATCAATCCAGTCCCACTTTCATCGGTGCCAATGCATATGGCGGACTGCACGGACCGCCCTGCTCCATGGCTCAAAGCCAACAGAGAGCTGACCATAGGTGCACTTGTGCCCCAACCTATGTTCCTGGCCAAAAGGTATGGATGTTGTCACAGAATTTACCTCTGCAGGTAGAATGCAATAAATTGACCCTGAGGTAGGGCCATATGTAATCGAGAAGACGATTAACCCAGTGTGGGTTAAGCTCAAGTTGCCAGCCTCCCTCAGGGTTCAACCAGTCTTCCATGTTTCTCTGATTAAGCCTGTCCTCTCAAGTCCATTGTAGTTTTTCTGAGCCATGCAAAGTCTCCCGTATTGAACCAAGATTCTCACCTCCTCGTGTATAATAAACCATCATTCTAACCGCTTCCCTTTTTCTGTGTCTGCTTTAAGACTCCAGCTCCTACAGCTTAACCGTCTCTTTAATGCATTTGATCAAGAAATATACACATTTTGTGCTTTTTAACAATATAATTATTTAAGATTAGTTTTGTATTGAACTAGATTAAAACAAAACAAATTAGTAGAATTGTCATGTGAGGGTATGAAATAAATTGCAACTTGGAATGAGAAAATACAAATTTTAAACATTTCATATTTTTTCCCCACTTATTCAATTACACTTTTTTTTACAACACAATATTACAATAGCAGTTGCCTCAAAGACCCATAGGTAAAAAGGATAAACATCAGGGAGAACAACAGGAGTGATCCACCATGTACAGTCTAAATTACTGAAAATTACATTTAAGTCACTCAAATATCAGAGGAAGGGGAACAGTTCCATCCAACTACGCAGAGGAGGTAGGTGAGGCAGGTGAGGCAGTGTCTCACCTATCATCAGTGATAAAAGTGAGAGTAGTGGAAAAAAACACAATGATAAAAATGCATATAATATTTCTTCACTAATTTGTTTCATTAATGTTATTAGAATATAACTTAACTTTTTGCGAATCTATTTTTTTTAGGTCTGCATTCTAATATTTTAGACAAGCAGGTTAAAGTTAGATCTGAGTTTAGATGTTCTGATCTGATAAAGTTAAGAAAATGCAGAATGTCTTAAGATAAGATATTTTCATTGCTTATGTTAATGTTGGAAACAGCAAGGCTTTACTCGCTGAGTTTAATTTAATCTCAAAGAAACTGTTCAAAGTTTTAGTGGAACATTTTACTTACATATGCTTCCATTGACAAATTGGAGAGTTTTTAATGCCAAGTCTGACAAATGAAATATTTTATATGCTGTTATCGTGACAAGGGATACGCTAGGCTGTTGAGCCTGACCATCTATCACGTTGTGTCGAATACTAAGGGTAAATCAATCAAAAAGATGTCCAAGAGAGAAGCAAAGCGAGCTGGCTGCAGGGCTTTACTTCCTGCCAAATGCCATTGTCGAACTGCGGAGAAGTCTGTGTTGTAGATAAAATGTGTCCACTCACCTGATGACCCATAAGAAAAATTTTCAAGGCGACAGAAGGAGGGAGTGGTTGTGGATGGGGAGGGTTAAAATGGAAACCTCTGCAAGCGACAATGGAACTATATAAATCTAAACAAGTGCATTGACAGAAACAGGCATGGAGGAATGATACAAGTGGTGGAACGGGGGGACAGGGGGTGCGGAGGGGAAGTGTAAGTGTAATACCATGATGTGACTAGCTTCAGATGCTTTGTAATTTTGTGCACGTCCGGCACACTGGCTCTTTGTCATGTCAAAGTACAGCGGCGGCAAGGGTATAGCACTGTGATATTTCCAGCCCGCTGCAGTGACACATGTAGTGGCTTCAGGCCATGCAGGTTTAGTTAGAGTCTGACTCATGGTTGTGATGTAGTGTCTCATACAGTGATAGCTTTGAGACATATGAGCTGGTATTTCCAGTGCCAGATGCGGGCCGCCATTTCCCCAGTGAGATTAAAAAAAGCTCTCTCGAAGGACTCTGGATTGATTGTGTTCTTTGGGTTAGGAGCATGTCTGAACCAACGCTGTCACAACAATCTCCAGCATGTGATTTGACAAAGAATCTGCAATGACATGAAAAAATAAAATAAAATAAAATAAATGCAATAAGATTCATTGAGAATGTCTGGGCATCATCAATGGTTAGTGGACAAAGCAAAACTAAGCTCAGGAGCTATGATCATTTTACTCATCATTTTAATTACACATCCAATATACTGGAGCATTTCCACTTGTTTAGCTTGAATCTGACTAAAAACAAAGGAGATAACTGTTAGATCTTGAATTCTTGTTTTACTACAAGATGGCAATAAAACATGCATCCTTTTGTTTGCAATTACTGCAATCAAGCATCTGTAAAAGAAGCTTCTTTGGTTTGTTGATGCTGTCTGTTTAAATTCTCACTTACAGTGTTTGATTGTTGAGGCATAGTGCATGTAATTTTTGATGAATGTCTGGTAGAGAGATGTTTTTAAACAGGTTAGGATAAAAGGAAAGTTTGAATTGAAGTTTTTACTTGCAAAAAGTGTTATGCATACTCATTCAGTTAAGCCATAGCAGTCACAATCTTTATTTATAAGTAGAGACACTGAAGCGAGTAAGTTTGGAAGAAAGAACATGTCTTCTGAAACGGTAGGGTAATTTTAGCGTATTTTCTACAAATAGGACTCTGCTAGGGTTCAGTGTATTGGCCTATTTTCTTTATCATATGCGTAGTGTGCTAGAGCCCACAGCACTTTCATATTTCATCAGCATACTTGTATTTACAATTTTCTTAAATACATTAATAGATTTTCACTAAAATGGCGTTTCTGAAGCGAGATTAAAAATAAATCTCATTTCCTTTTAAATTATAATTGCTTTTCGCGCTTTGTAAATCTTAGTAATTACAAACTAAATATCATGATGATATATATATATATATATATTTTTTTTTTTATTAATTTTTGGCCTTTGTCTTTATTAGATAGATACAGTAGACAGATGATAATATTTATTAATGTTACCTCGGATGAACATATAGCATCTGTCATGTGCTATATTTTTATTTATAAAGAATGACACCATAATAGAGAGCATGCACACATATCCACCTTAAGAATCAATTCATTTAAGTACTCACTTCCTGTATGACTTCATCAGTCCCTCACGTCATTTGGCTTATGAAACAGTCCTATACAAGCATTAATGAATTGGTTGAAGTGGTTGTAATGTGGATTGTCAGTTAGAGCAGCTGAGTTGATCCAGTCTCAGCAGCTTGGGGTCAGGTGGGAGTGGGAACTGCAGAGGGGTCAGGACCGGGTGCCTCAGAACACGTCTGTGTGGAGGTTTTTTCCCAGATCATAGTTTCCCTTTGCCACAAATGATGGTGTGGCTGGAAAAGTTGATAAGTCAAGAACAGATTGCTATTACCTCGAGAAAGAAAAGATCTTGCTACATAAGCTGCAATAGACATTAACGCAACAAAGACCTCTAATCCTCTTCTCAAATCATGCCCTGTTCCCTTACGATTACTTGTGTTCTTTAGTATCTTGTTAGTTGAGCTGAGGAAATCACTTCAGCTCCTAATTGCTCTCCTTTTATTGCAGATAAAAGAACATGAACTATTAAAACAAAAGACTAAATAAGTTGATGCTTTTTTGGGCCAATATATGGGGTGAGAATAAGGAATGGAGGGATTTGTCTGGAATTTGTTGTCAGAGTGGAACAAACAAGCACACACGTTCACATACATATATACGTGTGCACACCTTTGTGCATGCAAATTTGGATATAATGTGCAGATGTCCCCTATGTTTCATCATCAAAGCCCTATCAGGCTGTGCAAGGTCTGAAGGGGAGAATATGAACCGGATAAAACAAATCGTTTGATGTGTGAAAGACAGACACTCCAGCTCCAAAGTACTTAAGCTTCCCCTCCCAATGGACTGACAAGGGAGAAGGGTAGGAGCGAGAAACGTGTGAGCCCTTCTTTTATTCCTCCTCCCTTATTCTGTTCTTCGCAGAGAGTTTCCAAACCGTTGCGTCATTGTTTATGCAAGGTCCTGGCGTCTGTGCACGAGCAGTGTCAATTAAATAAATAAAGTCAATATTGACAGACGTTTCAAAGGCGTGCAGTAGTGGAGCGAGGAAAGGAGTAGACACAGAGAAGATCTTCAGTAATAGAGCTGAGAGGGTAAGGGGGTGAATTAATAATGAAATGGAGAAAATTGTTTGTATACGATTCAGTGTGTTGAAGCCTGAACTAAATTGTTCATATGTTTCATGCCTGTTACTTTGATATTTGTCTGCTGTCAAACAATGCTTTTTTTTTTTTTTGGTAAAAATTTGCAATTTCTGACTATATCATAAATTCTATTGTGCATGCAATCCCAATGCAAAGCAAAACGTCATCATACCACAATGTTATTTTGTTGTCATTAGTTTCCATCTTAGTGAAATGGTGAAAACAGATGGTTCATCATTTAGTTTCTTTGTATTTTTTAACATATTCATCAACCTGCCATTCAAGTCTTTGATTGTCTGGCTTAACAAAGGCCTTTTTAACTGCAGTTAATATCCTTTCAGCAACAGAGAGAGAGACTCATAATGAGTTATGTTGATGAATATAATCCTTTTGCCCAAGTCTTTAGAGATGAAAGCCACCCTCTGCTTCCATGTCAAACACCCAGCACACCTGACCCTTTTATAGTCAAGTCCTGCAAAGACCTTTTTTATATTAAACTGAATTGGTCTACTAAATGGCTTCCAAGATATACTAATGTAAAATAAAAACAAAAACAATATTAGAAGTATAAAGTATTGCTTAGGGCTAATTGTTGTATTGGAATCAGTACCATTTTTCAAAGAACATGAATGATAACGCAAAAACCTTTTTTCATTCATAGTTAGTGGTTGGGTGAACCCATTTATTGTCAAACAATTGTATTTACTCTTTTTAAATCATAATGATAACAGAAACTAACGAAATGACTCAATGATCAAAAGTTTACATACCCTGGTGATTTTGGCCTGATAACATGCACACATGTGACACAAACAGGTTTGAATAATTACTAAAGGTAACCATCCTCACCTGTGATCTGTTTGCTTGTAATCAGTGTGAGTTTCTGGGCTCCAGACAGACTCTTGCTCTTTCATCTTTTCATCCAAACATGGAGGTGGATCGCTGATGTTTTGGGGATGTGTGAGCTACAAAGGCACAGGAAAAGATGAATGCAGCATGTTTTTAGAAAATATAGAAGGAAAATTTGCAATCATCAGCCCAGCAGCTTGGGTCAACCTGTCATTGGCCACAGCAGCATAAAGTAAAGGTTCTGAACTGGCCATCTCAGTTTCCTGACCTCAATATTATTGAGCTACTCTGGGGAGATCTCAAATGTGCAGTTCATGCAAGACAGCACAAGAATATACAGGAACTGGAGGCTTTTTGCTGAGAAGAATGGGCTGCTCGGGTTCTAACCAAAATCGGGAAGTACAACCACATCACGCCAGTTTTCAAATCCCTGCACTGGCTTCCTGTTGCTCAGAGAATAGACTTCAAAACAGCACTGCTGGTTTACAAGTCTCTTAATGGTTTAGCACCAGAATATATTTCTGACATGTTAGTTGTTTATGAACCTCCTCGGACTCTGAGAACATCTGGGACAGGCCTTCTGCTCGTGCCCAGAGTTAGAACTAAACAGGGTGAAGCAGCGTTTAAGTTTCATGCAACAAAACCTGGAACATTCTTCCAGATGAAGTAAAACAAGCCTCAACTTTAACAATGTTCAAGGGGAGGTTAAAAACCTTCCTCTTTAGCTCCGCCTACACTACAACCTAAAGTGTTTGTTTTTTCTTTTATCTGCACTCTTCTTTTTAAAATGTTTTTATTTTTTTTCTTATGTTTCTTAATATAAATCTTGTAAATTGTCTTTTATTCCTGTACCTGTACACAGCACTTTGAGTTACCCAGTGTATGAATTGTGCTATATAAATAAAATTGCCTTGCCTTGCCTTTACCATCTGAGAAAAAGAGCCTCATCCACAACTACCACAAAAGACTTCAAGCTGTCATTGATGTTAAAGGTGTCAATAAACAGTATTAAGAACTGGGGTATGTAAACCTTTTGATCAGGGTCATTTGTGTAGTTTCTGTCATCATTATGATTAAAAAAGAGTAAACACAATTGGTTGACAAAAAATGGCTAACCCAACCACTAACTATGAGTGAAAAAAGGTTTCTGTGTTATCATTCTTATTCTCTGAAAAATTGCCAAATTCTGCCAGGGTAACTTATGAGCACAACTGTAGCTGGACGTAATTTTGAATGTGACAACTGAAGGCTTTCTGATTAATTATGTGTGAAGTTCATAAAAGAAGAAAAAAACACATCACTGACAAAAAGGAGAATCGTTTTACTGCCTGCCTGAGATGTTTGGGTTCTGACACCCAACCTTGTGACTTGTCTCTTCTTATATTTGAGTTAGTTAAAGGCATTCATTTTTAATTCTGTGCATAAACTGCTTTGGGAGGGCCATACTCAGGTCAGAATGCATCACCGGGAGTTAAAATGTTGTGAACGCCACAGACTGAGAGAAAGGAAACCATTTTTTTTTCAGCTTTCACAACCTATTAAAGTAGTTACTACAAGTTCATACACCAAGCTCATGCCTCTGACCTTGAAGTGTCTGAATAAGCTTTTCATTCATGTGATTTTATTTAATAGAACAGACGTTGACTGAGAACATTTACTGAGGAAAGAGCAGTGATTCTTCATGTGATGTGTTCACTCTGTCTCCAACTCTCTATTGGAGTATGCACACAGTGAAGTTATCTTGCGTGCGCTGATGACCCAGGTCGGCTCATTTATCCTATTCAGGAAGAGAGAGATTGATTGTGCCTATGCCATTGCTGTAATTATACTGTCATCACTTAATCAACCTTATTGGATTCCTCAAGCGGTCACAGTCCCTGAGGCTGGAAGGCTGTGAGAAAGATTGACTTTTTTGGACAGAAAGAGAATGAAAGAGAGAGTGGGCAAGATAGAAACTCACAGAAAGAAATAAAGGTCAGAAAAGGAAGAGACCAAATTAAGCATGGAGTCATTTGAGAGGCAAACGAATGGGGTGATAAGGACAGAGGGCCTTCTAATGAGAAGGGAATGGCGAAAGAGAAGTGCTTAAGAGGGTGTTAAAGCATGTGTGAGCTAGAGTGTAGAGGCAAAGAATGGCATGCTGGGAAGATGTTGAGGGAGGTCAGGTAGGTGGGTGCAAAGGGGACAAAGTCTGAGTGATTGTTTCCTCAAGTCGGTGTCTGCTCTGCCAGAGAGGAGGTACCAAATGGTGAGGGTGTCACCTGGAAAAGCAGTTTAATAATTCATTTGTCTATGGGGCTGGAGCAAAAAAAGGGGATGCTTTGAAGAGCGGGGCACAGATGGTCATCAGAGTGAAAGAGGAGCGCCAACACACACTGCCTTCCTCCGATGCAACGACATATGCGCTCAGAGAAAGGCCAGTACAGGGGACCAGCTCGTCACCTGGGTGCACACCATATGCCACGGTGGCTGACAACCTGCTCTGTAGCCCCATAACACTCACAGCCCTGCACACAGACACTAGCTTTCTGTTTTATAACTGTTCCACTTCCCCACTGCAAAAATACTTTCTTGCATACTGATGTGCAATTGTGTTTGTTGGCTGCCAAGATAAGAATTTACCAGCTGATAGAAATGCCTGGCTGAGTGTCTCCAAATCGTGCCACAAACAGCCAGGTATTCATTTTCTGATGTGACACATGCACACGTTCTGTGGGGAATGCAACATAAACTGTGCTTTTGTCAGTCATTGTGTGAAATTGCTCTTCATAATGGCTTATTTTTTTCATTTTCACATCTAAATTAGCACAACCCTAACATTAAATAACGCCCGAAGATATGAAGACTTTCAGCCTTCTGTGTAAACCAAGAATAAAGAAAACAAATGCATCTTGTGTTGTAATGTTAGGACACATACCTGTGCCCCAGCATCTAAAACAGCAGCCTATGTTTCATTAATTTACTGTAGGAACTTTAATGGTTATGAGTTCTCCTTTTGTGCCTGCCATGCTCTGTTCCTCTCCCTGTGTGGCTTGCAGGTGATTACTTCAAGGCAGTAAAGGTCTAACTGTAAGTTTTCAACATAATAACATAATTATTATTGTTTAATGTGATTTCCATAAGGATTCCAAAATTTCCATTTTAAAAAGAAAAAAACAATATCCTTACAAAAGTTGTCTTTCTTACTTTTTACTGCCAGCTTTGAGGATACATAAAGGATTTTTTAAACCAAATTAATCAGTCTTGTTCTAATATTAAATAAATGATCTGTAAAAAATATGTACTTTATTATCAAAACCTTTAATAGATAAGAATGTTCAGTGAATGCAGCAAACTTAGACCAATCACATCTGCTCCAATTTGAAAAATGGACATCTCCATTGGCTGGTTGGTCACAGCTTGCAAACAAGTCAATGAAAATTGACTCAAAGGTGAGCACAAGGGAAATATTTGGCTGATGCAGCATTAAGGGTTCAATTATTATTATTATTATTATTATTATTATTATTATTATTTATTTATTTATTTACCGTGTATTACTTGCCCTCATAACAGAATAAGAAAAGTTTGTAGGTTAATTGGATGATATATATATATATATTTATTTATCGGTGACATATAACTGACTTGGTTTACATTTTTCAAAAGCAAATATTAAATGTTGTATAGGAACTGCATTAAATTTAGTTACACCCCAATGGCTGTATTAAAAACACCAACAAGTAGGAATGAAGGCATAACATAGGGACAGCAAAGTTACCAAGACAAAACATGTTACATGCAGTGTTTGGGGCAGGTTCATTGCCAGCTTTATGTTTAAAGCAAGTATATCTCACATAAGCCATGTTATCAACAAACCAACAATTGTACAATTACTTGAGGTCAAAAAGCCAAAAGCATTAGTTGGCTACAGAAAATGTGAAAAAACAAAATACAATCCAAGCAGACTAAAAAGATTTAACATTTGTTTGGGGATTTTAGCAAATCTCAATTCAAACAGGGAGAATACAAAATTGTAGTTGTCAGAATGGAAGAAGAAAGAGGCCCTATGTTTCAAATATAATACTTTTGAAAGTCTGGAGCTAGAAACACAACATAATGGAATGTTGAGGCAGAGTGGATAATGGCTTAGGGAGTGAACCCGGGACGACCCTCCTGCTCCAGACACAGGGGCCACATATTGATGGAACAGACTTCAGACGACAAGCTCCATTACCCTGAGGAGCACTGCAGCTAAAGAGAGGGCACTGTGGAGCAGAGAGGGGCACAGGGCCTGGAGAGCGACCGCTGGGGGAGCACAAGGAGAGATGCAAGTGGAGAGGTGGAGGAAATTGAAACCAACAGAGGGAGGAATGGAATAAATATTCCTACATTGTGACACAATATTCACTCTAAAGAGAGAATAATGCTACTAAAATACACAATACACAATATAGTTAAAAATGCAGTTTGTTATTCTGAAAATGAAGAATGAGATGGTGACTGGTAAAGAAACTACAATGGTGTACTGAGGCAAAACATATATATTGGAGAGAAAAAGTTCATAGATTTGCATGAAAGAAAGTAGAAAGCCTAGCCACTTGCTATACGGAAAAGAAACACTAGTGGAAGTTGGTTTGTTTTCATTTTGCACTTTGTAATGGCTTCATTGGCAGATCTGATTAAGTGCTTTTCTCTTGGAGTTACAAATAAGATGATACTTACAATTTTAGCACAGAATTTGTGCATTCTCAACACACACCACCAACCACACACACAGGTTCCTGCACACTCATCCAGCCCTCTGTCCCCTGTCCAGGAATTACCAGGATTACTGCAGGATCACTACAATATGTTTGCATTAACCGCCAACACAGACAATTAAGTACTGACATTATTTTTCTTACACATACAAAACTGTTACCCAAGTAAATCTATCTGTTTGACTGTAAAAACTAATGCTCAACGCCTTGTGCCTTTATATGCTGCACGTTTTTTTGCGCACATTTGCGAGTTTGTGTCCCATAGATTTGATACATTTTTATTGTAGATTTATGACTTTAAAATTCAAAATATACTCTAATAGTCTCAAAATGGCATTAATTTGCCATCAGAGGGAACTGCAGCTGCTCAGATGTGTTTATTCAAAGGATTTGCAATGGGAACTGGTACTAACATGTCTAATTGTAATTGTGAAAGATTGCAGAAAGAAGCAGAAATAACAATAATAATAATAATAATAATAATAATAATAATAATAATAATAATAATAATAATAATAATATAATAATAATAATAATAATAATAATAATAATAATAATAATAATAATAATAATAATAATAATAATAACTACTAAGCGATGGGTTTTATTTCTGTTTGAACTAAATCTCACCCTCCATTTAGTCTTCTCACCCAAGACTGTATGGCTATTAGATTACGATTTTTCTTTTTCTCTAAGCATCTTTGTATATAATTGACAAATCATAGCAAAAGCAAAAATTTCACAAAAATAATCTCAATAAAGCCTTGGAATGATTGAAGAGACAGAATTGCTAAATATGAACCTTGTCCCACATTCCACTCTTTTTCCTCAAGGTTCCCCCCTTTGTCACAGAAACACAGAGCTTCTTATTTCCCAAAATAAGTCCTTGAAGAGGTGGTAGCGATCCCAAAGTGCATTTCAAGGATTCTGCTTTCCTGGTTGCCCTTGATTGTTCCCTTTCTCTGCTCTCCTTTGCAGGCAATAGGAATTTTTTGTACCTTTTTTACGTCCTGTAAACCTGCGATGTGACTTGCAGAAGTAGGTGGCATCTCCATGGCGACAAGGTTCAATTATAGGCATGGACCAGGTATGCAAGTAAGAAAAGCGGTGTCAAACTTCTCCAATCAGCAGTGACAAGCAATCACCGGGGAATTTAAGCAGGTGGTAAGCATGGACCAGACAAGGCGGGAGAGTGATGGATGAATTGGACAAAGAAGGAGGGTGGAAGACTGCATGGATTACGTGATTATGCGAGGATGGAGGATGAGCATGATGAGCCTGATGAGCCTTAATGGGATGTAATACAAAAGCAGGAGAGAGGACGCGTCTGAATGTGGCTGGAGAGTGAGCAGTGACGGAAAACAGGGGAAGGCAGGTGGTGTTTAGCAGCAGCGAGAGGGCCGGCTGAGTGTACAAGATTGATTGGTGATTGCTCTCGGATTTTGTGGCACAGTGTGTGAAAGCAGTAAAAGGAAAAAAGGCAGGGGGTTGTAAAGGAGATGGAATATAAACTCCCAGATGCCAGGTATTTTTCCTACCAGGAGGCGAGACGACAGGAGTCTAATGAGTTCCCTCATAGCTGCGTGGCTTCCATCTTATGAATCACACCAACAGTCTCTTACACAGTCACACAGGCATTCACATGAACACTCATATTGTTGTAATGAATTACAGGGCTCTCGGCCTAAAACTTTGGCGCCTGTACCACGTCACACAATACACACATACATCATTTGGTGCACTGGATCGATCCCTGTAAACCCATTTGACACAAATACACACAAAATCGAATGCTACGTGACATATTCCATCTCTAGCTGTACCCTTCAATCCCCACTGACATCCTCCAGAGAATCTATCGTACAATGGCCATCAATATATTGACATTGCCTAAAGAAAACTGTGGCATCTCACTGTATCGCCTGGGACTTTCGGGGCTCTTTCACTTTGTACTATTTAAATATAAAGCTTGGAATAACTTAATTTTTACAATTGCGTACAATTGAAAAATTATCATTCGACAAACTGAGTGATCACATTAATACTGTAAATACTCTGTATTACCTTAATTGACTAATTTACTCAAGACTTTAAAAAAATGTAGGACTAAAAGTTGGCAATATAACCGTAAAATCAATAAAACTGAACTTTTATCATTATAGTTTCTATTACATCATTTCTTTTACTCAGTATGATTTATATCCTCCACCATAAGGGCTGGATTTATTTTTCATTATTTTGGTGAAAGACTGCATCTTAATACATATTCTGTTGATTAGAAGTTTGTAGTCTTTAAATAATTAATTCAGTCCATCTCCTGTCTCTCACATCCAGCTGTTGAGCTGTAGCTGGAGGACATTTTCTTAACACTAAGAAATAAAGTCCATTGAGGAAACTCCCTCATTACTTATTGATTTAAGCTTACCTCCCACTGCAGAAATGTGGAATTTAAAGATATTGAGGAAGTATGTACAACATGCTATGTTTGTCTAGTCTTTTCCTGAATCCGCTAATGTAGACTCAAGACACAAAACTGCCGTTGCACACTTATATTCAACATCATCTGTCATTTGTCTTGTTAGTATTCATTATTGCCCATCTGCTCATAATATCATCAGCAATGTAAAAACAATTGCTATAAATACCACATTTTTAAAGGTTGAACCTAAAGATAAATAATTACCAAATTTGTATTGGTGTCTAAGAGGTTCATAAAAACAGTATGAGTGAAAAGAAATAATGTTACTGTCTGTGAGCCTTCACTACACATTCTGCACTGTACTTCAGTCTTATAAACCCTTATAAAGACAGTAGCCAGGTGTGTAATCTTTTAAAAGTTTTAAAATAATGCAGATTTTTTAGGTTTTTCTGTGAACATGCCTGCTGTGTCTAAACATTGTCCAAATAAAAATCAATCAACAGCCTCAATTATGAAATGATTGATAATGTCTTTTGAAAAGGGCTTCTTTGACGTAAGGCAGTGATGCAATATGATTCTGTCATAATCATCTAGCCAAGTGTCTTAAAGACTAAACCAAGCCCACTCGATCCTAACCACAGGTGCCAATTACCATTAGGGCTTGTCTGCAGCAGTCAGCTCTTATCAAATATACATTATGCTCTACCACGTGCATTATGCTTAGCTGTTAATTACTGCAGATGCCAGATGTAAGTAAGTGAGGTATAGAGTAAGTGACAAGTGTGTTTTTCCTTCAGAAGGTTTGGTTGGTGATAGGAAATTAATTCTGCACCTAGTGGCTGCTCCTGTTCCTTCTGGCTGCCAGCTGTTTGTGTGAGCCCCACCTCCCTGCCAGTGCATCAGATTGACCGTAGCCTACTAATAAAATAAAGAGAGATGCTCCCTGTGTGATGCTTGCGCTAAATCAATGTGGGCCCGTGCTGACAACCCCAGCCTCCTCTCTCTTTACTATGACACCAGTAATATTAAATTATGTCACCGCAGGGCCCACAAGCCCACAACGAGAAGGAGAGAGACCGGGAGACATGGACAAGGGCCGAAGAGCGGATAGGTTTGTATTAAAATGAAAGTATTTTTTTAGTGTGAAGAAATGGACGATTTGGTTGAGGAGAATAAAAGCATAAGAAGGGTAAGGAAAGGGAATAGCGCAAAGAGGAAAGTCACTAATGTGCAGCCTGAGGGGAAAGATCAAGTGCAAATGGTGCTTATGGGATCAGGTGAAATGGTCAGGATAGTTTGAGTGCAGGGGAGATTAACAAAATGATAGAGCAAGGCATGATTACCATGAATGGGGGAAAGAAATTAAGGAGAAAGAGTATGAAAATATATAAAAAATGAGTGGCTACCAGAATGGAGTAATCGACTGCAGGGTGGTCTATGAGATGACAGCCGGGCAACCTTCAGCAATAGATCAGACACTTATTAGACTGAAATTGGGCTCTTGAATGAAGCGATGTCTGATTGTTTAAGTTGTCTTAAGGTATGTGTATGTGTAGGGAAAGGAACGAGGTGTATTTAAAATTAATTTATGGAAGTGTAACTCTAACATTAAAGGTAGCAAGTAATTCTGAGCCAATTTTGATGCCATCCCCCTATGGTCAAAGGCAAAGTAAATTTTATGGTTGCCCAGTTTTAAAAGGTGCAATGATTTAAATGATCTACAGTAGTAACCACAAAATAATGTATTTGTATGTAAAGTAAGCTCATAATCTGACATATTTTATTAGTTCATAAACAAAGGTCTGCAGAGCGATCTCTAGATCCCACAAAAAAATACACACTGCACCTTTAAATTCAAATCTTACAAACTTGTTGTAAACCAATGGAATATTTAAGTGTTTCCAAGTAATCACCTGTTAAACCCAGATGTTCATGTTTAACAGACTGTTTCCATGGTAACACAGAGCTCAGTTTGGTGTGTGCAAAAATGAAAGGGGGGGCTCAGTGGTAAAGCAACCGTCCTATAACCGGAAGGTTGGTGGTTCAATTCCCGCTCTCCCCACAGTTCATTCTGTCATTGTGTCCTTGGGCAAGACACTTAACCCCCCCCCTTGCCTCCAGTGGTGTTCCAGCTGTAACACTGGTGAATAGAAGCTTAATGTAAGTCGCTTTGGATAAAAGCGTCTGCTAAATGACTAAATGTAAATGTAAAATGTGAAGGAAAATATATTTCACATAGGCCTAAACAATATTATATCACTGTAATACTATAACTTTGTATCCTAAAACAAGCAGCCATGGCATTTTAACATAATTCTATAAATATAGGCCATTCTAAAAGTGGTTGTGGGAAACCACCATTAACTTCTCCTTATTTATTTGGCAGTAGTCATTACAACACACAGTGCTAACAAGAACATGCAGTCTTTTTTTTTTTTGAATGACACGGTGTTGTTTTTGGCCTTCCTTCCATGCATTACTCACAACAACATGTACTCCAGGCCCTGGCACACAAACATTGCAGTGATTTGTTTACACATGTGACTACATTTTCTAAAAAGGAGAAAAGGCTCTCCAAGGAGGGCACAGGTTCACAGACTAGTGGTAGCACAGGTGTGTTGAATTCATCACAAGAGCTGTCACACCATTCGAATCATTCTCACACAAATAACCTGTAGCTCTTCCAATTAGTCCTGTTTTATATGTTTTTTAATAGAAGCCACACTTGATTGAAGTATTCATAGACCCATTTTCAACATTTTTTTAACCTCTCTTTTCTAGAAATGTAGGCTTATGTCTGTCGCCACAGCAGTAATTTCTTTTTATTTTAGACAGATCAGGTAGTTTAAAACAAGGACACAGTGTTTCTTAGTTGTGGAGGTTCGTCAGATATTCTGGCACATCTTTTAACAAGGGTTTACAGGCCAACTGAATGAATAAAAAAATGAATGAACTGGATCCAATTTGCTTTATCGTATTGCTTGCAATTTATTGTATTACTTTAAGAAATGGGGTCATCTTTTTTGAAGGTGTGTAAAAAACGAGCACGTTTACAGTACCCTAACTCTGTATAAGGCAAGGTTCATTCTAGTGTGAGATTTTTAAGGGTAGCAACTGCAGATGACTCCCAAAAGTATAACAATGTACATTCAAAGACAGTAAAAATAACCTAATATCAGATTATTACCTAAACTACTTCACGCTGCATTTTTCTTCTTTGTGCAAAGAAGTGAGCAATACTTATCTATTCACTCTGAACTGTTGAAAAGCATGAAAATAAAATACTGTAAAAAACATTAACGCTAATTATTTATATCGGTGTAGGCAATAACTACATTTAAGAAAAATGCACCAACAGAGCTGTAAACTTAGCTGGAATCTTACCTGTTGACCTTGTCTTGTTCAGTTTAATTTTATTTGTGATCAGTCTTCTGTAACCTAAAGCAGCCTTTATTATAAGGAGGACACGGAGATGCTTGGAAATATGATGCACTATAAAAACCCTCCTAAGAGAGCATAAACATTGTTGCCGCCTGCATCGCTTTGTGAAAAGAGCAGCTCTAAAACAATAGCCCTGCAGCTCAAGCTGAACCAGGGAATCCATCACATACTAGAGATGGAAGAATGGAGGATGACGGAAACTTGATGCCGAGTAAACATGTCTTATACGCTTTAACAATGTAAGAACACATTACAGACAACACATGACTTTACATATTATTGTTGTTAATTACTTGAATAACCTAAAGTATCCTCAAACAAAGAATGGCCTCACAATTTCTACATTAAGTAGATGTTCTGGATGACAGTAGTAAAAGATTTGTTTGTCCAGATAATCCTAAATGAATGTATTGGTTAGATAGATCAAAAGCAGTGCACAACTTCACTGTGTTTCCAAATAATGTCACAGAGGCAACATGGATTTTGTCAGCCATAACACAGATTATGTCAACACATAATTTATTCAATATCTATGACCTTCCAAATTTACACCAAAGTAGGCAAATGTAACTTGTATAGATTCCTCAAGACCATTGTTATACATGGACTTTTTCAATACTTGTGTTGATATGCGTTAGCTTCACATCAAATCATTCTCCTATTGAGCTGACTGTGGACGCGTGTGTTAAACGTGAATAGTGACTTACAATGTCAAAATTCGTATCCAATTTTTATCTTATCTGAAAACCTTAACAGTGAGAAATTGTTTCTATACAATCAAGTTCTGCATCTGTTGCTGTTCGTGTCTTTGGATGCACAAATAGCCTACGTGTACAACTATGGTTGACACTGTTAACCTTTTTTTCCTTTTTCTAAAGACACAGGTAAATAAGCTATGTGCATGTCAGGATGTTAGGAGGTGGGGTGGATTGTGGGTAAGTCTTGAGCTTTGCATTTGTTTTCTGCAAACAGCCCAATGACTCTTGTCTCTTCATATTCTACTTCCCATCATTTATCCACCTTTATTTCCTCCTTATATATGTCGCTCGCTTGTTTATTGTCTCTCGCTCTCCCAATCTGTTTCTCATGCCTGCTCATTTCCGGCATTCTCGAGTAAAAAGGCAGAAATTAGGGATGTGGCACACAAATATTTGTCATACACAATTTTTAGCCTAGATGGCAGCAGCGCCAATATGTCAGCAGGGGTGGCCTGTGATGGGCACATATCATTGATATGGACATTGTCTCACTGTTTTTCCCCTGACAAGGTCTCCACTGTGTTGTGTGCAGCTATATGTGCGTGTGTCCGTAGCTACTGAAGGGGGCTCCCTAGGGTCTCCCTCTCCAAGAGAGAAATGACAGAGAAGACAGCCAAATCTCAGCCCTGTCCCTCTCCTACTCTGTCCAACCCACCCCCCCGACACCCCCACTGGTCTATTGACAGGTCCGCAGTAGCGCCATGCACACAGTGAATCTCAATGATTCTGTGTGCATCAGAAGTCATTACCTGCATGGCACAAATGTACACTGTGAATATGAATGAGCTGGTGTGGGTGTCACTGGCCATTTGAAACACACACGCATGCTAAAACGTGAATGCTAAATATGTCCAGGGTGCACAAGCCTCGCCTGAGTCCTCTGTCAGTCTCAGAGAAAAGACGGAGATCCATGCACAATGAAGCTCATGAATTATCAGCTGAGCATGAATGTCAACTATGGTGCCCACATGTGTATCCATCACTCTCATGTGCTGAGATCTCAGAAGATCAAGCCATGCTCGTTGACACGCTCCTATGAATGATATGTGTACAAGCTCTTGTCATTTACACATGCGATCAATTACTCAAATATCATCAAAACGTGGAATACATGTACACAGCCAATTCATTGAAAAGAGTGCTATATCTCACAGAGGTATGGGCTCTGCAGATAACCAAGGTTGTCTCATTTCATTTTGTTTAATTTGCCGGGTCTGCTTGTTTGTTTTTAGAGGGCATCTCCAATTTTTTTTTATCTTCAACTATCAAACTTTAAAATGTTCTGATACTAGGAGATTTTAACCTTCTTATGGTCCTCAAATCTGTTTTAAAACTCGGGGGGTTCCTTCCAAGCTGTCGCCCCCAGACTCTGGAACGCCCTGCCCCTGGTATAGTCTATGGATTCTTTTAAAAAACAGCTGAAAGACACTTTTATTTAGACATGCTTTAAGTTCATTGGGTATTCATTTTATTCACTTATTTTTATCTATTATAGTTTTATCTGTGTTACTGTTCAATTTTTTAAACTGTTGCACTTTGTAAAGCACTTTGTGATTTTATATATATATATATATATATATATATATATATATATATATATATATATATATATATATTGTATGCCGCTGGAGGCTCTCAGTAATTCAAGTGAGCATACAATATAAAAGAAAGCATGTGGGCATAGTTTTGAAGTTGAGCCTACAACTACTGTATGTCCAGATGTCTTCGTTATAATCTTTTATTGTTTTCTGTGTTATGTTGGTGAATGGATACAGAAAAAATGTGACTTTGTGAAAGGTAACCCAGTGGTCTTTGGCATTTGTTCTCCAGTTTTCTTTACACTGGTTCGAATCATCAGTTTTTTTGTTTTTACACAACTCCCTTTCAGAGGTCAGATTTACATGTAGAGGTGTGGACCAAGATCAAATGTCCAAACATAACAATACAGACAAGGGACAACAATAACTCACACCTCAGTGAGTAAAATATTCATATAAAGGAAAACAAGTATGAGTAGACTTCACTACCGCAAAGTACAGGGTATTGATATCTGAACAACATTACATGTTTTAATTGTGCCAATGTGTCAAAAAATAATAATAAAATGAAACATCATTAATGATCATAAGGGTCAACTTATTTAGGAAGGTCTTTATGCATTCAAGTGGGCATGAGTTTTCATTGCCATGCTATTTGTTTACCACCTCCCACTATGCACATCACTGTAATGCCGGTAGACAAGGGAGCAATATAACATAATACACGCCTAGAGACTAAGGTAGCGCTAAGTCTATTACATCAAAATGCATGCTAATGTTGCCACGGCTGGTTTGCACACTTTAAATGCACACTCAACAAAATCAATGTAGCAATGAATGAATAAATTATTAAAAATAAATTTGCATGTTGCTGTTAGTCTTTAGCAAAGCACCATTTGACCTTGAATGGAGTGACAAATGGACTTGAACACATGTAAATTAACCAGTTCACAAGGCTACACAATTCTCATTATTTTGCTTTCCAAGCCATCAGTGATTTTTATTTATTTTTTTAGCCCCAAGGAGGAAAACAAGTATACACAATACCTTGGAGGCTTTTTCAGCAGTGTAAGAATGTATTCCAAAATAAATATAAAGAGGTAAATGTATTTCATTTTTGAACCGTAACAGATTTATAAGTTTATATATACATTTCATGGTGCTTGCAGTGGAAAAGGGGTACACTGGGACTGCAGTGTTTTTGAATTACAGCATGCAGATATGGATCAGAGTTTTTGGAATGATACATATTCATCTGGGGGATGGGATTGGGGTCGGCCTGTTCTCTGGTTTGTGTTCAGTTACCCGCCTTGACACTTTTTAACAAATACATTTCCAAACATGAGCAAGAGGACATTGAGGTTGCAATTTGGCGTCAACAGGATTACATAATTGTCTATTTAGACTTAATTAAATGCAGCAAAGTTTCCTCATCATCCTAATCTGGAGTGGCATCACCCTCGCTAATCAATGCGGCATAAAGCCAGACATCTCCAGTGAATGGATTATGAGTAATCTTTTCACACATGAATGTTGACCTTTTGACTTTTCCATTTGTTTGATCTACTTAGCTTTCCAGAAATAGCTTGTGCTCTAAAATAATAGGATATCAAAGCTGTCATTAAAACTACCGAACAGTACGGATTATTAGGTGCAGGCGAGGGGACATTTTCTCATTAACAGTGTATGGGTTAGGAAGTCAGTTTTGTTGACTTGCAGTTACCAAAACATCTTGCTTAACGGACAAGTGTATGAACTGCTCAGTTTATAACTTTGCTATCCCAGCCACTTTGTTTTGCAATAAATGGAAAATAGAATTTCTGGTATCTCATCCCACACTTCTACCCAATCAGGAGATAGAGCTGTGTACTCACTCCCAGGTTACAAATGATAAACTATCTAGCATCATAAGCTCTTTTTTTTCTTTTTTTAAATATTTGGCAGTATGCTTGTTTGTTATAGGGATTGAATTTCCATACATTACTGTACATGCTTTCTTTCAGGGAAATTATTGACTGCTCACCATCACTGTTTGGCAAATAGTGAAAAGTCATACAAAAACTTTTCAAAAAGTTAAAGTGAAAAATAGACAGAATCAATACAACGCACATACATACATTTTTTTTATTGTCAAAAACTGTTTAATCATATATTGTTTTTGTGAGTGAGCCCATAATGTGAGCTTTGTGCAATCACATTCAAGGGGTCTGCTCCTATTGGCTGGCTGGCCTACATGGCTTGTCAACATTGAATCAATAGCAGCTATCCCAGTGCTGTTTTTGTCTTACACAACAAAACAACCCCAAAAACGTAAAAAACATTAAAAAGAAAAAGGGAAAAGATCAAATGCTTTTAGATGGTGATTAACGAGACAGGAGGCTATCAGCCTAACACTGAGCTCAGAGCTTGAAGTTAAGGGTCAGCTCTAAACTTTAGTTTGATGTATTAGTATTTTGGAAATACTGAGGAATTGGTTCAGTTTAACTTTGATAAAAATAAATAAATAAATAAAAACTTTGCTGTTATGTGGGGGAGTATTGGGAGTGATCAGCTACTGCTGCTTTAAGTTCACACACAAGAAAATGTCAGTGAGGAAATCATCATTGTTACTGTCAAATCAATTTATTTTGTGGCATCACCATTACTAATCACCACATCCATCTCCAGTGTCTGGATTATAGCTAATCTTTTCTCAAGTGACTTTTTTCTGTTCCCAGATAGAATTTCTTGCTTGCTCATCCCCAATCCTATCCTTAGCCTTTCTCCAACCTCCTAGAGCCCATCAGCTGCTGTTATGAGCCAGTGTAAATTGAATGCTGTGAATCAGGGCCGCTTGTTACTGCATGTGACTGGAGGGGAGCGAAAAGAGAGAAGGGGACTCTGTGTCCCTGCAGCTGTAAGGGCTGGTGTCTCACTAAGATATACCGCCTGGCCAGATAATACCATCTTGTACGTAACAACCCTGTGTGTGCTTCCAGCCTGTGTGTGTTATGCACTTAACTACGCACTGACCTGCCGCTCAGTTCCTAATAAGGGGCATCTGCTACTGTTTTACACCACGGAGAAATAGAATTGGGAAAATGCTCCGAAAAAGGTACATCGCTTTGTGACAAGGGTGAAAAAAAATATGTCCGAGGGTAGGAAATGAAAATATAAAGAGGTAGGACTTGAGTGAATGACAGTATATGAGAGCTCGGAGGGTGAATTAGGGCTGAAAATGAGATACAGTGAGAGACAAACAGAGGAAGGGAAGGAGGGAGATGTGGAGAGAGCCAGAGAGAGCCCAGATGAGGGAGTTGAGATGATGGGCTGGCAGTTTCCAAGCACCAGGCTGTTTTTCAGGGCTGTCAAGCACATTGTGAGGCATTGTTTGAAATGCCCAAGCTGATGGCTGACATATTCCCATGAATCTAGCATGCCAGGCTGCTGTCCACTGCACTACAGTCAGACACTCAAGCCATGATGCGCTTCTATGTGTGTGTGTGTGTGTGTGTGTGTTTGGCTGGTGAAGGGTAATTGGCTGACCTTGGCCTATCAGGCTTTGCTGGGATGAAGAAGGGTGAGGGGGAAAATGGAGGAGGAAGTAGGTGAGGGCAGTTGTAAATTTTCCTAGCATGTTGATGTATTTCTGTTGGTGGAACTGGGCTCTGGGAGTTAACTATTACCCCATCAGAAAATGTGGAAGCAATACCCAGCATGCATGCTGCATTTCACACAGGTTTTATCCAGACATGCTCTAATACAAATCTATAACTCAAGCCATTACACTTATTAATCTGTTCAAAAGATGACACATTGCATCTACTTCACAGATGTGGACACGGCTTGTGTTTTCAAAGTCATGCCCAATGTCTTGCTGCAGTCATTTCCATAACATTAGATGGAGAACCAAAGATGTGTTATGATGTCCATGACCCTTCTGTGTGGAGTTTGTACGTCCCCCCTCCCTTGCTAATCTGGGTTGTCTCCTGGTACTCCAGATTCCTCCTACCATCCAAAAGCATGCAATGGTGAATTAAGGAATCTGAATGACCCCTAGTCAATGGGTGTGAGTGGTTGTCTGTGAGTGCAATTAACAAGGAATTGCCTAAAGTATATACCACCTTATGCACAATGCAGCGAGGATAGGCTAAAGGGGAATACAGTATGTGGATGAATTATAAAATAAAGGAACAGCCCCAGTTACAGTGAAGTTATCAAGGTTTTTAAAAAGAACAAAAGTATTACTACCTTATTTATTTTTAAAAGAACCCTTTTACAAGATGATGACAGTAAGACACTCACTCAATACCCAGTGATCACTCCACAATCAGCATTTTTTCTATCTCTTCTGGTATTTTACCCATGTAACCATCTCTTGCATCTCTGCTTGACATTATTACTCTTCATTGGCTCATGTTGCTGTCATCTTTATAGTACAGTTGCTATTTCTTCAAGCTTATCTCTTCCATTCCACCATTCCTCGCCCGATTTTACTTTAACCGTCCCATCTGCTTCCCACTACCATCCATCTCTCTTTTGCATGACTGTTTTCATCCATATATCCCATCTCTTCCCTTTGCTGCCATTCCTATTTCTATACCACATCCCCATCCATCCAATTTACCCATCCATTCCCAGAAATGTCCCCATGTTGTAGTGTTATTTTTTTTTCTTCCCTATCTTATCCTCATGCCCCCACTCGTTCGTCTTTTCCCCCATAGGTCCATAGGGGGACAAGTGTTGGAGACAGACCTGCAGAAATAACTGTGTTACACTTCTAATCGATAGCGCAGGCACCAGTGGCTTCTGCCTGGTCCTGTGCACTGCATGCTTATGTGTTTGTGTGGTGTGTGCAATTGTGACTGGGTGTGTGTACTTCAGTTAGCCGCCAGAAGCAAAAAAAAAAACAGCAGATAACCAAACGCATATCTGACTCCAGCATCGGCACAGGACCGGATTTAATACAGGTATATGCCACTACACTTTCCTGCTACTCTCTAATCTGAGTAAAAGAGCTGAGTTAATCTAATAATAATAATTGTATTTCTTTTTTTAAAGAAGTCTGTTTGTCTTAGGCTTTCACTCAGAGAAAGACATGCTGGCCAGTACACATGTCTTTAGACGATGGCCGTATTGACACCAGCAGTGCTGTCAGCATGTGTGTGATGAAATACTAGAATCGGTTATCCAAGCAGCAGGCCAACAGGACACAGTCATACCAAATGTGCTGTCTGTTGGTTTTATGAAATATTACCATCTCTAGAAATACATGTCAGTGTTTGTTGACGTGTGTCTTTGTCTGTCAATCTGGGCAGTTTCTCAACAGATCAAATGTTTCTGGATAATGGATTGCCTGTCAGTCAGATCATTAAGTTCCACAGTGACCACTTTTGGTATTAAGTTTCCACATTGACAACACAACGACACACAAAGCCTCTTAGAGGAGCTGTGTATGTATTTGAGCAATGAAAGATAAGCAGACCGCAATGCCGTTTTAATGGGCAAAAGAACATAGCCACCAAAATATTTCAAATCAACTGGATGCTTCTGGTAAATGCTAACCAACTGACTTTGTGTGGTATTTCTGAGATTGTAGAGAACATTAGTAAATGGCTTGATATAGATGTTTAAAACAAAACAAAAAAAAACACTAATCCACACTCTTAAAGCTCCACAACCTGATATCCTGTTACTGTCCCTATCTCTGCCTTTTTTTTTTTCTTTTTATTAAACCAGACCGAATATTCCTCCACAAAATACTAATTCATTACATGTATGTACATTATATGTGATTGAATTGACATTATTTATCCGAGTTTCACATTGTCTCCCTTTTCTCTGTTGATATTTTTTTTCTGATCTGTTTCTCTGTGTTAAACAACATGTTCATCGCTGAAATTACACTTTATCAGCAGCTATTACTCTTCCTTCGACCAATGGGAGCACTTCTTTTTTGAGCATGGGATTTTGCATGCATATGATTGGCCAAATGTTTCCCTTATAATAAACATTATAGATGGCCTCATAAAGCGTGTTGTTCTCTCAAATCCAAGCCGTTGACACTTGGGAATACTGAGTAGATCTGCTTGTTCTTTGTAATCATGTGGTATGTGTGTATGTGGCTCAACAATCCCTCAATAAAGGGCACAAAAATGGCAAATACTAATTATCTTGTTTCCCAATAGCCATTTACTCCATGGCAATGATGGTCCATCTGTCTGTCACTCCTTGTAAGATATTTTTTCCTCCACACCTCTTCCTTCCGTTCATCCCTCTTCTTCGGCTAATGAGGATGTTGTCTACCAGGAGCCATGGTTCTCCTCTCACTTTGTTCCAGTGGCAATGGCTGAAATTTACTATTTTGCAAAGTGCTGCTTAATGGCGATTGGCAGTTTAGAGAGTTAAGAGAGTTAAGAGAGGAAAGGCTGCAAAGTAGATTAAAGCCAATTTTCACTTGTTGAAGAAAGATTGTGGACAACAGGGATGGAAATAATACGGACGTTTTGGGGTTATGAGACTGTTATGAGTAATGTGTACCGAAATAAGGAAGTAAAGCACAGTAGGCACATAAGACAGCAAAAAGTAGATTAGAGGGGAAGTAATATTGAAAAGAATAGGGACTTAGATGGCTCTTTGGGCTAATGGCCTACTGCCTTGACTGGCAAAAAAAATTCAGTAATCTGGTGTTTTTATGGGATTAACTGTTCAATAGCACTTATTTGGCTTTTTACAACTCAATACGGGTTCTATTTTTAAAGTAGCTTTAGCAAAGAAGAGTGTGTGATCACGGCACGTACAGCGTTCCAAACCTTTTTAAATAATTTGATTATTTCAAACGCTTAAAGTAACAACGATTTTTGCATGAGGGGTGTCGATATATATGTGCGGTATGTTTGGAATAAAAAAAAATCATGAAATTAACTTTGTATTCTTGCAGTTATGCTGCAAGCGAGGCTTATATGTGAAAAGACTGCTAAGGACTTGTTTTGATTCAATTACCCAAGTTTTGAGAGACTTATGCAGTAAAGCTTATGTAAAAGATGTGGTGATAATGCAAAAACTGAAACATTTAAAGGAGGTTGTGTGTCTACAAATAGCAGACTGACAAACACCCTCACCTCCACCCACACTGATCTTATTAGTACACATCAGCTCTGCTGCCGAGTTTCAAATAAAGGCTAAAAGAAGGTCTCCTCATGTCGACAGACTCACAGCAGCCACGGTTAGACCTAATGAATCATAAATGCCCAAAACACAAACGCACCAGAAGAACCAACAGAATTGAGTTAGCTACATTATGCATGATACATACACAAAACCTTGTACACACATATATGTAATCATTATCAAATAAACAAGTCAACAGCTCCTTTCACTGCACTATACCGGCTGAAATCAAGCCATCTCCTAGAAATTATACAAATTGCTTCCCAAAGGTCTTAGAAGGCTCTGCTTAAGGCAAAGATTGTGGTTGAGAAAAAAAAGCTTTAAGGTTAGGCCACAAAAAAACACTTAAATTAACTTAAAGCTTACATAAGTCTCTTTTTAAATTTTACAAATACATTTCTATGCCATGAACAAAATGTGGATACCACTTAAGAACTTTTATAGGGACTAATCTGTTACAGTACACCTCTGTCTCTCTCGACTAAATGTTTTCTGTACATGCTCCCTACCAAAAAAAGTCTGAACTGAACTGAATTAAGAGAAAAGATAATTGCTTGAATTAAATATCAATAAAGTGACCATAACAAACATAGTTAAAGTTTTACACAAGTTACTCCAGACATTTCTGAGAAACATTGCTGATACAAAATAGGACATAAAAAGTACATTTGGGGTGTATGCGTATGAGAGTAGGAGTGTTTGTAGTGTGTGATTGCTCTTCCCTACTGTGAGCTGTTGCTATGGTGACAGCGTTAAACACGTGCTGTTTGTCTACCTCCAGAATTACATTTTGTGCAATCTTGTCTTGTTTTCCAGCTTTCCATGAGCCTGTAAAGACAGGATCGGCAGAAATAAGATGTGGCAACAGAGACAGAGAGAGGGAGAAAACAATTAAACGCACATTGGTTTATTCTGTAATGTTTGGGTGATCTAGGAAAACTATTACTGTCATTTTAGTGATGTATAGTGTTATTGTAAAAGATAAACTACAAAATACAGTGCAGTTTTAATGTTATTTGAAAGTGAAGAAGATAGAAAAATGGAAAAAAACTGGTCAAAAATAAATAATTATCGTCGACAACACATTGTGAGATTTGTTCTGAGGGAACATAAAAAGTCTTCTGTTCAAGCGATGGTTTTATATGAGATTAGTAAAATGCTTTACTGCCATCTACTGGTGAACAATGGTAAAGATTATTAGGAATGCAACATGTAAGCAAGTGATATTTAAATATCAATACAAATAGGATGTATACATTTACCTTTAGGAAGAAATGGACACATACATATATCACATAAATGGCTGACATATTCATACACTTGACATCTGCAGTGTCCATAAAGGAATGAAGAGTTGAAATCAAATGCAGCTGCTTTTGTTTCTTTTTCCAGAGCATGAAGAATGTGTGATGAAGATAATCCATTACACTCTCAAATAATTATCTGTCCTCAAACTATACATTAACGGCTGGACTTGAGTTTCCATATGCACAGGCCTTGTAGTATTGCCCACTGTCAGCATGCAAAAAAAAAAAAGAAAATCAATTTTTAATTTTGTTTGTGAAAAATGAAGCACGTTGAGCTATGCGAAATCATTGCTCTTCTAAAATGGGCATCACACACATGCAGATAAACGGAAAAGCAACAACATGTCGCCTTGTAACGAACACACAGCTGTTTATTGATCCAGTCCCATTAGCTATTCATTATCAGGACCTTTTCCTGACCTGACCACCTCACTCTCAGTCCATTGGTTATTTCTAACCTGTTGTAGGCTATTATTTCCTCCCTGCTTCAAGGATGACCATAAACACTATTCATTACAGGCAGGATGCTATTAGACTTGCAAATGGGTCTTGCTTCGCCTTATTTTGTTTCTCTGTGTTTCTTGTTTTCTCCAAAACCAAAAGTGTAGTCATTAATAAATCTCTTCTTAACCCTGCTATTTGCCTTCTAATCCTTGCCAAGAAGCAACAAGCATGGATGAGCACTGTCCTGAAATGCTTATAGATCCAGCTGACATGTTGTACTTACTGTGCTTAGATTTTTGAGTTGTACATTATAACAAATACATTGTTGTGTTAGAAGGTCACGACAAGGACTACCACTAATTCAGCAATAAGTGTACACACTTGTAGAACTCAACAAAGGTTAACATTAAGGTGCTACTTAAATCATGAATTCAAAAGATAATCTCAATGAAGTCCTTTCATATTCTACATTTACTTTGTGTTTCTCAGAAGGTTATTATTGGAAATGGAAGCAAACTTTATGAAGTAATTATAAGTTAGGTTCAAGAACAAAGACCTTGCATAATTTTCATCTGAAACCCCCTTTCTGCTTCCTTGCCCCTTGATCTGTCTTTATGCAAAAATCCACAGGAGGGGACAATAAAGCTGCAATACTTCAAGGACACCATTACCCCAACTTAATTTGGAACTTACAGGTCTTCCAGTTTCTACCATTTATCAGAATCCTTTTATATTTGTTACCATTACTCTATATGGAACAAGCCATATTTTGTGTTTTGTTGATACCAGTGGTTGATCAAAGAACATTCCTTTATATACAGTACATATCGTAGCCAATGGACTTCCGTCTCTGTGAGTTTGCATACACGTAAAATAATCACACTATTCAGTCTTAAGCTCTCAGGCCTATTCTGCATTCATATGATCTAGGTATTTAATAGGTAATTAGCCTGTAAAGAGTAAATGAGGGCTAACATTTATAACTGTATGCTCCTGTGCAATTTACAGGTTATTAAGATGATACACTTGATTGAACCACATTCTGTAATTCACTCCTGAAATTCCAAATAAATGTTTTGGACAAACTTGGCCCCATGGTTCATCCTTTATTTCCAAATCCAGGTTTTAAAGGTTTACTTTAGCCACCTGAACCACTTGTCCTGTAGATTGCTGTGTGTTTTAGTCTGCTCAGAGTTGTGATTGGCTGAGAGCTACACATCAAAAACTGTACCTGCACATGTAAACAAAGGAGAGTTATGTGTTTACAGATGTGTTAGGTAAAAAAAAAAAAAAACATACGTTGTGGCTATAAAATTTTGGCCCCTGGGTCAGTTGGTAGAGCCTTCACAAATACGCAGTTACACCGGAGACTCAGGTCATTTGCCCAATGTCATCCTCCTCTCTCTTGCCCTGTTTCCTGTCAACCTACTGTCAATAAAGGCAAAAGGTCTAAAAAAAGATTGCTGGATGTAGATACTTACTGCACTTACTTACTGTTTGTGATCTTAACCACTCCTGCCAACAGCAAGAAGATTGTGAGTTCAAACCCTGGCTAACTCAAACATACTCTGGCTTCCCCCCCACCACCCAAATACATGCATGTATAGGAGAGAATGGGTGTCTGTCTCTAAGTAGCAGCTCATTGTACCCCGCCTAAGACCAAAGGTGGCTAGGATAGGCTCTAGTCACCTGCGACCCGGTACAGAACTAAGCGGAACAAAATGAATGAATAATGTATTGTCCATCCATTTTAAAATTATAAATTGAAATGTTTCTGTTGCCATTCCATGAAGATTATATTATATTCCACAACTTTTGCCATTTTAAAAACTTACACTGTGTTGTTGCAAACTTGAAAAAGAAACCAGGATCCTTATGAATCCAGACTGACCTGTGAATTGAGCTTCTTCTCAGTGTCAGTGGGAGCTAGTAAAATCTGGCAAGGATTCTGCTCAGGTGTCTCCCTTTGGACATAAAACAGCTAAAGCCGAGCAAAAGAAAATACCTGAAGAACAGAGAAAGGATTACATATCTTAGGTAGCCTGGAAGTAAAGGGTATCTACCCAGAAGCAGTAAATAAACCATCCACGTACTTGACACTTGGCCTGTTTCGTGGAACCCATTCTTTTTTTTACACACAAAGGTAAGTGGCAAAAAGGAACATGTGTATGGAACAATAGGACACATATTTTTTACCACAATTTTGAAAAGGGAAAATAGGGAAATAGGACGTTGTACTGTGAGCACATCTACGACAAGAAACCTTGCACCCAAGACAATTCCTCAACATCCTTTTTCAATTGCTGCGACATGACAACCCCATGGCAACAGTTTTAGCGGAGTCAGCGTATCAAATTTAAAACATACAGAAGAAGAAACTAGGGTACATTAGGTACAGGTTGTACAGTAAAATGTGACAGGGGGAGGCATCACAATGACATGTGGGTATAAGACGCTGATAATAATGCCTGGTTTAAATATGGTCCCCTTGTAGCTTGTCACATAGCTCTCTTTCTCTAACTTGGCATTCTCCTAACTGTGTACCATGAGGAATTGGGAAGAAGAGCTGGTTGGCAGTTTGATGACTGATTTCTTCTGTTCATATGTAGACTTGTCCTTGGGCAACATGCTTCTTGTGGCTGTTTCCTCCGGTGTGATTGTCACTGCTGTACAAAAGTGGTTAAATAGGTGTGATATAAATGCAATCCATTTACCATTCTCTCTACTTCTCTTTGGATTTTTGTGTAATTTTTAAAGAACTGTATTATTGTTCCTTCCTACGTAGTTTGGGCATGAAGAAAACATTAAATCAATGATTGAAAGGGTGTTATTCAGAGTGATGATTGCTGAGACAATTATCACCCCATTTCATCTTAATACAACACACTTTTAAAAATAGAACTAGAAAATACTGAATAATTAGCAAAATGGAGAAAATGGTTGCACTAAAGTAAAATTGAAGGTGTTAAGCAGCTCTTTCAAAGGAGAGTTGACTTCAGCTACACCAGTACCACTGTTTTACAGCACATAGCACACATCATTTAGAACTGGGATCTTGTTTTTAAGCGTAAATGAATAAAATAGTGTGCTGTTTAAAACTGTACTTTAGTGCAATCATAAAACACATGTATTCCACTAGTATCTAATCATTTTATTTATTTAAATAATTTATTTGATTGGGACAGTGTTTGTTGATGAACATACATGAGACAGAGCCACATGAATGTAAACATGCATAAATGTTACACAACCGGGGAGTTGAATATAATGAATATAAATAAAACATGAATAAAGAAACCATGCTATTGAGCAGGGGTGGGCTATTATTTTTCCCCAAGGGCTACAATAGAACATGGGACTCCTGTGGAGGGCCAGGCTAACACGATCAACTCACTTGTGCTTAATAAAAACACATATTCAAATATTTTACCTATAGTTAAAAGTGTGAACTATAGGCAAAACAATGTGTCCAATAAACATGGCATATTCAACACCCTAGTCAAAGCTCCTCAGTTTTACATCCACTCTTGACAGTTTGTTCTAAAACCAGTGAATAACTCTCGCTGTGAGTAGAGATGCTAGCTTTAGGAAAGGTTGTTACCGTTTGGAGCATGTTGTATGGTGGAATTAACTGATCACTGCTTGTCTAATGATCAATAAATTATTAGAAAATGATTGGTGGGCTGGATTAAACAACCCGATGGGCTGCATGTGGCCACCACTGGTATAGAGACACAGAAACAAGAATGAAATGTAATCTTTCCCACATTCTGACAAAACATGAACATTACATAGATGTGTGTACAATACCCTTGTCATTGTGCTCTTAGGCAAATACATGACAAACCTAAACACAAATACACAACAGTGTTAGTACATACTAAAGTCATTAAGAACAGTAGTGCCTGAAGCCACAATTAAGACTATTGTGGCTCTGGTAAGCATTCTCACAATTTTTCCATCTGATTGCAGCAGACATATCCAATCCTGCGGCCAGATTCCTTTCATAAAGAGGGCCAAGACCTCCACTCAGTTATTATTGCTGAAAGCACCAACTGGCTGAATGTGTGTGTGTGTTGTGCAGTGTGTGGGGATGATACATCGGAGGGACAGTGGGGAGAGAAATGTGCGTTTCATAATAACCTGAGGATGTGCATCCTTCTAGAACAAATTATTTCTGAGCTAACAACACTAGCTTCAATCAAAACAGAGGACAAAGTGAGGTACGGCTGTGACTTTGTGGTCTCTTGAGTGTTAGTGCTTTATTACGTGGAGACAGACACATTACATAACATTAGGACTCATTTAAAATTCTATTCATTATTTTAATAATAAATTGTGTGTAATAAAATGAGTACCCACTAAATTAATTTGTTGGTAAAGCGCTCCTAAACACAAAATTGTCCAAAAAGTTAAACTAAGAGTTCTTTCAAAATCAGACTTCTACAATACCCTGTAGTTGACAACTATACGTCCAAAGGATAGTGTAATTTCCTAATAGGCACATGCTATTAGATGAAATTACAGAGATTTTCTAAGATTTCCCACTTTTACCCACCAACGCTGCCACTACTACACCCGCTTCACCAATACAAGTGCTGCCTGGTCATTTTAGCCACATTACCTGTCTGATCTCGTATAATAATGTAATTATCTGGTGACCAGCGTAATAATCTTGTTGAATTACACAGTGACCTCTGCCTGTGCGGCTTGCTTTCACAGCTCGTCACTTGTGTTGGGTAATGGGCAAAGACTGGACCTAAATGAATCGGGTCTGATGAAGCAAAAAGTGCAGGCATGCACATAATGGACACGTGCTGAAGAGGACAACAAGGACAAAGAAGAATTACATTATTATGGTTCTCTCTATTTTGTAAAATACATGTATGACTGACTCACCCAATTTCAACAGAAATAATGCTGTCCATAACCTGACACTGTTTTCTCTGTGTGAAAAAGACAAATCTGTTATTAAAGAAAAAAGGACTAAAGAGAAAATTGATATACCACAAGGGAATATTGAAGGAGAATACACATCCTGCCTTGATGGTGCATATAGAATATCTGCGCCGGACCACAACGGACTCCATCATGTCTGTAATATTACACTTGAGTCTGTACATCAGCATGACGCATGGCCAGTTGCGTTTGTTTGGATAAAAAACCTCTCCAGGGGTTACAGGGTCAGCTTCTTGCTTTGATTTTTTTACTGTCTCTTTTGCTGCTTTGATCTTCCTCTTTCGTGCCTCTGAACTAGTAATGCGTTAAAAAACATGGTGTCAGACATATTAATGTGTTGATAAGGTAAATAAATGTTTAATACAGAAAGATAAATGTTTGATTATGTTAGTACCTAACAGGCTCAGATGGAAGATCAAGACACAAGAGATGGGATATTGGTCTGATTAGTATTTCACAGTAAAATGAAACAAAATCAAGGTATTTTCTAAAAATCCCAAATCTTCATTCAAGACTGTGTGCTCAGAAAGTGCTTCTTCTCCAGCAGTGCTGAGTTTGTATGCTCAATTGTAGGAAGAGGGGGTACTAAAATTACTCATTACAGTAGATTTACAAAGAATCATTTTGATGTGATTATGCACTATTCAAAATATTGACTAGACTATACCTGTATTCCATATTGAAGAAAGGGTTAAAGGTGAAAACATTTTATCCCTTGTCCAAGGGACTTTGTCAATTCCTAGATCAACTGGTAAGAGAGCTGTGCTTATATTTTTAGAGGGAGGGATTTGACCTGAAACTAACACTAATGATTGGACCAGGCTGTTCTGGTCTCACAGTCTTTTCCTTGGAAACTAAGTCCAGATGCCTTTGCTTTATTCTTTTCTTCAAGATGACCTGTTATAATATATATATATTTTTTATAATTAATAATTACTGGTTGCTCCTAGTCCTCTTCAGGTCATGTCAAATCTGATCATGTCATGTCCTTCATGCTAATCCAAACATGAACTAGTCATACCTAAACCTAGACATAACTTGCCACACAAGGACTTCTGCACCTGGGAGCTTGTCCTGGAGAGTGTGTGAAAGATACGCCTCCTACAGCTTTCACTGCAATGATATACAATCTCATGTATTGTTTACATCCTGTAACATTGCCTACCTGTTTGTACTTTGCTCCTTCTTGCAAGAATTAAACCTGACCATTCATTTTTAAATTTTACGGATAATGATTGATAATGGATAAATAATTCTTATAACAATTACATAATACAACTTTAAAATACAAATTTAAACTAACGCAATATATTTCGGGTGAAGTGATCCTGACTGACAAACCTATACTGACAAACATACCCGAGTTCTTAATAACGTGTATTGCCACCTTTAACATCAATAAGAGGTTGAAGTCTTTTGTGGTAGGTAAAGTTTCCTGTGCCTCTGTAGCTCACACATCCCCAAAACTTCGGAGATCCACCTCCATGTTTCACAGTAGGAATGGTGTAACTTTTATCATAGGCCTTGGCACATAGGCTAGTCTAGTTTTCGCATTTGTTCGCGTCAGGTCCGGCGTTTCTTTGATTGGTTAACATTCCTTATAAACCCCGCCCTTGAATTGGAACGCAAGTTACAGGGTACCAGACAAACTTCTTTGTATAGAATAGGAAAAGAGTTAGTTGTGGCTGGCCAGGCTACCAATAACTATGAGTAAAACAAGTTTTTTTGTGTTATCATTCATATTCTCTGAAAAATATGCATTGTATTTTACTACTTTACACTGTTTTTGGATTGTGACCACCATATACACAATTCCAAAACTTTAAATTTGTTTAATCCAAGCTCTGTCAATCTGTCATTATAATCCACATTAATATTTTGCAAAGTAGGAAAAATGGGCTGTAGGAAGGCACAGACAGTAAAAACCAGTCAGAAAATTAAAAGCAACATAAGAGAGAAATATGTATCAGACAAGGGAGAAGAGTGAGTTGGAAGTAAACGTACAGACAGAAGGAGAAAATAAGACGTTGGAGAGAGGAAGAAAGAGATTAGGAACGCTGAGTGGTGAGTGGCTCCCAGCGCCCCCGTTGTCTCGACATCCCAGGAGAAACAGGAAGAGAGAGAAGCATGAGATGACAAGACAACTAGACACCAGCATCAAAGCGGGTCAGAGGAAACTAGGCTTGGAAACAATATCAAAGCTCTCGACAAGGGGCACCAGAGGAGAAGACAAGAGCTGGAGTGGCAACAAAGTCGTTTCTGTGTGTGTGTAGGAATATTCTCCCAATGTTGTGCACACTGTGTGTTTGTGTGTAAATGTGTGCAGGTTTGCAAAATTCTGGAGTGCTGACAGAGCGAACACATCAGCGCTTCTCTCTCTGTTCAATGTGTAGACGAGGCCTTGGCAGACCGGCTTGTCCGAGCATCAACAAAAACGAGGCTCCAAACACAGATGGTCAAAGCGGAGATGCTGGAAAAACAAAATGGTTTGTTGAACCAAGTGTAAGTGGCAGACTGCCAAAATGCCAACAAAGCCCAGATTAAGAGGTCTCACCACCAATATGTTTAGTTAGATATGAGGATGCTAGATGGTTCTGAGCACAGTTTCCCCATCTCTTCAAAATGTCCAGGCTATGTTTTTAAACGTCAGGTTTTTGTGGTATTGACTGAGACATGTGCAGGCTGCAGAGCAGGATTGAAATCCATAAAGTTATGATTGGTATGAGCCTTAGCCTTGTGAACTACTTCTTTAAAGGAGAAGCTTTTGTGTTGCCAAAACAATTCCAGAAAGTTGGGGGAATGTTGTTTAGTTGTGAAAATATTTTAGGAGACAGTTGAAAGCACTTGTCTTGTAATACTTTTGGAAGCCTGTGGTTAATAATTAAACCTTTGCTTTTGGAGCATTTTTCTTCTGTATTACATTCGCAGCCATTGAACTCAGCTGCTATTCTGACACTTGAATAGTGTAAAAAAAAAAAAAGTTTTATATTTAACATCATGAAAAAAGATGGATATCTCTCCATTCATTCTTCAGCTTTTGACAAAAGTATATTGACGTATTTCACAGATTTAGCAGGCATTACCTTAACTTAACATTTAATGATAATTCTCTACAGTAAGCGCAAAGCCTGACATTTGCTGATTCTGATTGTTTCTGTATTAATCTCTCATACAGCTTCCTGTCCACACCTTAACATGTAATTACATCTGTGCCTTGTAACGGTTGGACTGTCTTAAGTAAAGTGCTGTTGAGACACAGCAGTTGCCATAACAAAATAAAATAAAAATAAAATAAAACTCTCTCTCAATGTAATGTGATCTCTGTCATCTACAAATGCTTTAGTTTTTTTAAGCCATGATTTTTTATTTTTTTTTTCAAAAAAGATTTTTAAATTGAGACATTGCTTTAATTTTTCATGGAATCTTTTGAGAGATGGGTTTCTTTTTTAAAATGTCTCCTTCTGCTTTTATTTTTTCTAGTTGACAAAAATAATTTTGATGAGAACAAAAAACAATTTTGATGATGCTCATTTTAAAATTAAGACATGGCATTACTTTTTTTGGAATCTTTTTTATTTTATTTTGAGAGATGGGTTTTGAAGCTGATTTCAAAAAGATGTCCCTTTCCCTTCATACTTTAAGTGACCAGTTCCAATTGATTTCTGCCATCTTGTGGTCTGTAAACTACTTTAATCTCAAAAACAGACTTTGTTAAGCAAGACAACTGAAGAAGGTGACTGAGATAGTGTTAAAAAGCAGTTGTTATGTTTAAAACACACAGTAAAGGCTATAGGACACTGTAGTGACTGTTTTGCTCTTTAACCTTGAATGAAAGCTAAAATATAAATTCTATGTAGTTTATGTCAAGAATACATGACCTATTGCGTTTGTGGCCTAAAATACAAACTGTGCTTTAAAAACCTGTGTTCTGCAAAAGCCTAAAAATCATACAGTGTCTCTGGATGACAGTTCAGTAAGGCCTCATTTACCCCATTAGTAAGCTGGCATAGTGAAAGAGAGCAGCAGATACGGCGTGTGGAGTGTGAGGCAGGTGAACGACAAGAAGAGAAGAAGAGTGGATGAAAAAAGGGAGGGGGCAAAAGTGAAGTAGACCATAGGTAAGTGAGGAAGGGAGAACAAATTGAATGGAAGGAAAAAGAAGAAGAGGAAGAGATAGTGGAAGAGACAGATAGCGTAGTGGTAAAGACAGCGGCACTTAAGGATGAGAGTGAGGGACAGACAGTGAGAAAGGGCTGACTAAATTGACTGCTGCGTGCCACATGGAAACAGTCCCTAATTGGCCAATCAGCCGAACCTAGATTGAGCCTACCGTTTTCTGACACTGCCAGAGCACCTGTACCTCTCTGACAGCCACACACACACATCTTGAAACATAACACCTGCCACTTTTACCACCTCTTCATCTTCTCCCTCCATTTCTGACATGTACTTTTAAGAATCTCTGGCAGCGGGAAGCTGACAAAGGAGGGGGGAGCAAAGAGCGATGGCTAGACACTGGAAAAGGGGATGGGAAATAAGTCATCATCTGGACTCTAAAGCAGCATCACCAGCAACCTTTGCATGCATTATAAGCAAGTTCATAAATAAATATAGCATGCTTCTGTAAAAAAAAGAACCTGGTTTTAATGCAGGTCGATAACTAGTTACTTACCCTGCCATATTTGATTTGAGAACATTTCCTTGAAACGTTTTATATTTGACTAAATCAAGTAGTTAAAATAATTTCTACCCATTCAATCAAAGTATCATTAATGCCATGTTTCAGAAGCCAACCGAGGTTTAGCACAATGACTGTATAAATATGGACAACTTCCGCCCATTGGTCCCCCATTCACAGATATTGTCGTTACCACAGGCAATAAAATGCTTTTACTGCATTGGGTGTATGGAACCTAAAATATCAAGGGTAGAACATGCATGCAAACTCTGCTACCAAGCACCACATGCTTTATGGTATTTTGGTTTGCTGTTGCATTTTTATTCATCATATGGTTGGTTCTACTGGCTCAGCTGATGAGCAATGCATAAAAAAGTCAGTTGGTAAATTCCTCATTGATCTTCAAGTAATAACAATGACTTTGTTATTAAGTAATTTATTTAAGTAACACAACTTTAACTTATACTCCTCAGAACAGCTACAGAACAAGTTCATGATTAATCCTGTGAAGGGAGACTGAAGCAGAGCGACCACAGAAAGGTGAATATTTAAAGCAGCTGGCAACACACTCAACTCAATATGTTAATGCTGCTCTCTCCCTCACTCTCTCAACAACCTCTTATTATTTGATGTTTTATTGCCAATCTGCCACTCCTGTGTAGTGCCCATATTACTATAAACACAGTGGAGATTGATGTATGGTCCAGACTGTGCACTTTTAACACAGCACACTGTTTTTGTCAATAATTAAGTGTGAGTAGTGTTCAGTTCTGTGGAAATAAACTTGAAGACACATTGTACACTATTTTTAAATAGGTTGGCATTTGTCAGCATCTGCTTACTTTTTAAATTAAATATATCTTTTTGTTTGTTTGTTTGTTTGTTTGGATCAAAACAGTGGCATTGCTAATAAAACAATGAACTATATATAATAAACATAAAGATATCCCTTGTCATTCAGAGAAGTAAAGCAGTTTTTCTTTAGCCGTGTTATCGTTTGATGTCATTCAGAACAGACCAACACGAAACATAACGTTTTAAAACCGAGCAACCCTTTGTCACTTGAATCCTGGGTTGTGATTGTACAGCTGTCACTGGCCCATATTACCATATTATCATATATATATATATATATATATGCATATTATATTCTGAATATATCTCAATTTAACCTTTACATAATGATAAAAGTATCATCCTGCATCTTTAAAGTTTTAGTTAATGACATATCAACAATTGTGGATGCAGGGGGTTATCCTGTGTATCCTAGCTTTAATGGGTTATATTCATTTTTAAAATGACATAATCGTATTGTTTGTATAACTCACTCAACAAATAGCTTATTTGTAATCCTTCGACACTTTGCAGTTGTTTTCCTAACATTCCCAAAAATGTTGACTTTCATTATTTCATACACACTTTCTCTGTTCATGTTTGAAATAAAACATGACATTTTCTAGAGGTTTAAATAATTCAGCAGTCACAAGATGTGCTTCTAGTATGTTTGACATGGGCTTTAACTAGCAAAAGAAGCACTGACGCTCATCTCTGTTTGCTTGCTGACTACTAATAGATAAAAGGAACAACAACACATGTCTAAAATAGCTTTTACTTGTTTACTTGAGGAATACATGACACTATGTTGGAAATGTAAGGAGAACATGAAGCATCCTCAACAATGACAAGAGAACCATTGTACTCAGCCTTTGTTATGGAAACAGAGAAAAAGAAAGACACCAAGGGTTGATTTGTTGAGAATGATGCAGTACAAGCTGTGATCCGGTTGAATGCCCTCTGGTGTTACTTTACCCTCTTAAATACACTGACACGCACTTCTTTGTCTACATAGTCTTGTGAGGATCCATAGCCTGAACAATCACTAGTAGGCAATATTTTTAGTGCAGTTGCTAGATAAAAAAAAATAACATTCTTGAATAACCCTCCTGTATATTGTATACTGTAGGTTGCTTACTGCATGAACTGCATATTTCAAAGAACTGTGGTTTTACAAAAAGAGGTGGTTTCAGTCCACACTAAATTGAACCACGGTTTGGTTTGTTTCCAGTATGACAGCATGTTTGATGATGTCTCAGGCATTTGGACCAAGCTAGTTATGAAGAATGAAACAGAGAGAGGAGAAGAAACAGAGGATGGAAAAGGGGGACGACGACAAATAATGTGGTTTAAATATAAAGTAGGAGTTACAGGCTATGTTGTTTAATGTTTTATATAATATGAGTTTATTACTTCATGACAACATATTTTAATTAATTATTTATTTATTTATTTTGGGTTGTTTAAAAAATGTTGTACTGCAAAATAAAAGTTACAGGACAATACAAATACTATTTACTACAAATTTACTAACTTATTATAATAATTGAGTGTGAGTTTGCAATTTTTCTTTTAAGAGAAATACGATCCAAATTTGATTTGATTTTGTTTTGTAGATACATTAATATATTAGCCTCTCACCAACAGCTAAGCCACAGACGTGGATATGAAATTGCCATGAAGCTGCTCAGAATCTGCTTGGGACCTGGAAAAGTATAATCACACTGGTTGACCATCCCGAGAGAAAGAACCTTAGGTATTATTGGAGAGGACAATATTATATTGAAGTACAAAAAAGCGAAAGGTGGAGAAGTTACGTATATGACCAGGCTAAATGCTCTTTCTTTGTTGAATAAAAAGTCAATGTGTTGCAACAGAATGCCAAACTGTTCTTCGTACGGCAGGGTCCAGAGGGTGTGAAATAAGTCTAAAATACAAAGCATGAGCACAGATGCATTCTGCACACACGCACACGCACACACACAAGCACATTTATACACACACAGAGCAAAGGGAGATGAATTACTGACTGGATGGGATCTGACGTAACCCATAGTGGAAGTAGGTCACATGGGGGAGACAGGTCATCAGGGAAATAAGACTGCACTCGCACTACCTTCCTCTACCTTTGCCTTTTTTCAATATCACACCTTTCCCATTCATCGTCTCTGCAGCCTTATTTATCTCTGTCTCCCTTGTCATGAGTCACTTCCAATTATTTTATCAGCAGGACAACTAAACGGCTATCAACGTCACCACACCTGCATTTGGAGTGGAACGTTTCTAGTGAAACGGCAGCAGAAGGATATTATTGCTTTTCAGAAACTGATCATTGAGTGGCTCTGTTGGTGATCACTCAAGCCATATTTTGGAAAATATCTGTCTGCTAGTCAATGACATCATATAATATGACATAACCTAAATCTGTCTAAAGACATTCCTTAATTTGAAATAATACAGGACATTGTGTCTTTCTTAATATTTGAATGTATAATAAATTGTTCAACAATGTTTTGAATAGCCTTCTGTCTAATAGACTTACTGCAATACACTTCTTAAAATTTCAGTGAGAGTGCATTTGAAACACAGAAACTGCACTGAAAGTTAGAAGTCATCATATGCAAATTTTATTAAATTTTATTGAAAATAGAACAGAAACAACATATCAGGTGTTAAAACTGAGACATTGTACCATCTCATGAAAAATAATAGCTTATTTTGAATTTGATAGCAGCAACACATTTTAACAAAGTTAAAGTCTGGGAAGTGAGAAGAACAGTTGAGGGAGTTTGGGAAGAGTATTGTCGTCCCATTCTTGTCTATTGTAAGATTGTAGCTGGGTCTTCTTTGCCAGAATAATATATATATATATATATATATATATACATATATATATATATATATATATATATATATATATATATATATATAATGACATTTAGCCCTTTTTCCAGCCCATTTATGATGCACCAAATGTCTTTCTTCTACTGCAATGCCATGCTGTTGTGATGGCTGTGGTATGTGGTTTACCATTGTGTTGCTGAAATTTGCAAGGCCTTTCCTGAGAGAGACATTGTCTGGATGTTTGTCCAAAACCTCTATACTTTTCAGCTTTGATAGTGGCTTTCCAGATGTGTAAGCTGCCCACACCATAGGCACTAATGCAGCCCATACCCTCAGAGATGCATTTGTACAGTGTGCTGATAACAAGCTGGATGGTCATTTGATGGAACAGTTTTCCATTTTGCCTCTGTCCATTTTAAATGAGCTTAGGCCCAGAGAAGCTGGTGGTGTTTCTGGATTGTGTTCACATATGATTTCTTCTTTACAATGATACAGCTTTAACTTGCATTTGTGGCTGGCATGACAAACTTTGTTTACAGACTTAGAAGTGTTAGTGAGCCCATGCAGTGATTTCCAGAATCATGCCTCTTTTTAATGCAGTGCTGCTTTAGCTGAAGATCACTAATATTCTCTGCCCAATTTTTTTGAGATGTGTTGCTGCCCCTATTATCAAAAAGAGCTATTAATTTTATGAAATGGTAAAATGTCTGTTTCAACAACTGATACATTCTATGTTCTTAAAGCTTTATGAGACCTTTTGGAATCATAACTTCTTGCCACCTACATGAAACTCCATCCTCAACATCATAAAGACACATTTTACCTTTGCATAATTTATATCCACCACTAGCACAGAGTGACTGTCAGGGAAATTCGCTCAGACAATACAACATGACATGTGGACATACACAGAGCAGTGTAATGTAGACTGTAGATGAAGGTCTATATGCACTAATTAAGCCATCTGGATATCAAGCTAGCTCAGTTAGCCTCGGGGTAGAGTGGCAGCAGTGTGTGTCTATATGAAGTGGCATGAGGCCAAGTTACTGGCTGCGGCAGTGAGATTCTGTATTTAGTTTCTATCACTCTGCACTAATCCAATTGTCCAGAGAGGGGTGGGGGGAGAGGGAGGAAAGATGGGAAGACAGTGAAAAAAATAAAGCAGGTAAGTGAACGAATGGAAGAGTGAGGGGGTAGTCTGTGACTGGCCGCTGTCCAGTTATAAATGATGCAATGGATGAGGATATATATTAGTGAGTGAGAGTGCAACAAACACCCCTGTATACACATACATACAGACCAACACACACCCACTGGCTGCATAATAAACAACTCCTCACAGACACAACAATGAGTGCAAGAGAGCACGCTCACACAAAGAAATTAACATCTCACACTGTGTTGAATCAAAGAGGACAAAAACCTGTAGATGCATAAAGCGGAAGGCAATTAGAGTGACAAAATGACTCAGCCATAGCACTTTCCCCTCACTGTAAGGCTCTTGAGCGAGGCTCTGAGATGGTGTGCCAGTATCTGGAGCTCTTTGTGCTGTGGAGGTATGTCCCATGTTGGTGAAAGATAGGTCCCACAGTGCCATCTCCTGGACTAATGTGTTACTTCAATACCAATAAAAATAATACATTCACTATTTTAGACTGCCTATTAGATGGAATTCATCAGTATCAAGATGTGAAATTATCAAATACTAATTAAACACATTATTCATATTTACTCTCTGCAACACATAGTGCACATTTGACATATCCTATACTTTTATTTATATATTTTTGTCAGTGAAGTTCTAGCTCTGGTAGAAAACTTATGGACACATTGACGCTAATTCCACACAAAAAGAAAACAAATGAAAATTGAACTCTGCACCGTCTCACTGTGGGTGAATGTTGCTCACTACCATTGCATTTATGAAAGATAGAACAATTTCTATCAATTGATTTGAAGAAAATGTTCAAAATGTCATTTTACACTTCAACAAATCTATAGCTACTGTATATACTAAAGGTATAGTGATATATTAACACAGAGATAGTGTTAATATTCAAAATCGCAGTACTTGATTTTCCTCTACTGTATATAAACAGATCCACCTTAAATGTATTAGGCTTTTAACAGTGTTTCCACCTGGTCATTTGATTGTGTTATATACACTAACACATAATTATCCTGCATTGTCATGTTCTCTAGACTCTTTGTCCATCATGCTAATCCAGATTGCTGATTTAAAAGACACACATGGCAAGACAGATGGAATGCAAACTACCAACTTTGGCAGGATCCTTGCTCCTGCTGGCTGTTTAAATATTTTTTCCTGAGCTTAGAAAAACAGTTCAGAATCTTAATATTGCACCTGTTTGCTAATAGTTTCAGTGATACTGCAGGGAAGCAACACAGTGGCCTCCTAACATGAAGAGTGGGCTGGCATTTGTAATTGACAAAGCTAGGTGTAACTAATGGCCTTGTTAATTGCAGCCGAGTGATTGCTGGAACAGAATCTTTATTAATGTCATTGGTTCCACCTGCGACATGGTTTGGTAATGACACTTGTTTGCCTTTTGAGAGAAAAGACCAACCTTTCAGCAGTTTAGTAAGAGCTGCTAATATAAAATGCCAGACACTTTTGAAAAAGACTAACATGTTGCTGCTCACATTAACCGCCTACAATGAAGAGAAGATTTTAATGTGCTTGCAATGTGTGGGCATGTAAAAGTTATTTGGATATATCTAGCAATTTTCTAAGCATTGCTCAAAGGTTATCAAAGCATCCATCTTCAAACCTTAAAGGGAAGTACATTAATTGTGTAATGCACAATAATCATGCCATTTACAAATTCCATTTCCTAGCAATAACATGGGCTACTGTAAGAAATGTATGAGGTGTTCCATCATACTGACTTGTTGTGATATACAGTTCCCACCTGCTGAGTTTTCTTTATATTACAGACTTGCCAATATCCGGTTTCCTTGACACCAGTATCATGTTTGTGTATGAAAGGTCGCTGAGCTATGTTTGACTTCAAATGAGAGTCCACTTCATGTCCACACACCAAATAACCTCACAAAACATGTTTAACCCTGTTCTTTCATGGCAATCAAAAAGCATTTTCAGAATAAGGTTGGAAATAAAGATCAAGAGTCTAATTTAAGATATCTGAGTGGAAAATAAGAAACTGATAAATGTGAGCATGATGAGATGGGATAAGCATGAAGCATTTTAATTTGTGTGGGAACATGATTGTGTGATATGACCTGAGGAGGCTGCATGTGGAAAACATTAATGTGAGCGTGCATGGCGTGTGTGTCTCATCCAGACAGATGGACAGACAGAAATAGCTGAGATAAGATATGGAGGTATATATGCTGGAGGAGAGAAGAAGGGAACAGGTTATAGAATGATAATGAGTTAAGGACATGAAGTATAGGCACCTGCGCTCAATGTAATGATGGATTTTGCTAAGACAATAAGCCGCAGTTCCTATTTTGCCATTACATCATTGCTATTGATGTGCTAAATTAATTATCAGACTTGTAATAAATGAGCACAAGCAGATCTTTCACCCAATGTTTTTTTTTCTATTACACACACCATTACCCTGTGCCAAAGACATTTCTTGTTGCTAAATATAATCCATCACTTATTGCATATCTAATCTGACAACGTTTGGACATATAACTGCATTAAGAAAAAAATAATCACTGATGTTTTGGGTTAATTTTTTTAAACTAATCTTAATGACCGACAGAGCCATTAATTAGCACCACAGACGCTCACAAATGAACATATGACACTATTTGGTATGGACTGCAAACTAATTTTGCATAAGGCATGTTTAGGTTTCCTTGTCACAGTGTTTGTTGTTTATTAAGACTTAGGTTTTTTAATTATGAAGACAAATTAGCTCATTATTACATGTTTGTAGTTGTAAGGGTGTGAGTGTTTATACATGCACAAGCAGCATGTCTATGTGGCTATGTTTAGACTGCAACCAGGTCCGATTTGTTTTTTACAGGTGTATTTTTTATGTTGCAAAGAAGAGGTAGAGACACAATGTTAGATAGACTGTTTAACTAAATACAGTCAAGCCAGAGCATCCCGTTGTTATTAAGACCAGCCATGCTAATGGCAGCAAACTGTCAATCACACCATCAAACATCCCCCACAAAGAGTGATGTAGGAGACTGATTACTATTCACAAAATGTATTTAAAAAATCTAGCAGTATTCTACAGACGGACGTTTGGTGGATGTGAAGAGTTCAACTGGATGTGTGAGTTTAAGCACTGAGACATACATTAAATAGTGGCAATGATCTGAACAACTCTGTGATAGTGGGTCATTAAAATCCATACCTGCATAAACCAAAGACCTGATCATCCTTATGACTATAGTATTCTAACATCTGACACAAAGATAGTGTTGCTGCCTTATGCAGGTAACATACAGTTCCTACACAGACAATGAAAATAGTTCCAGAGGAGGACCCCAATGTTGGGGGAATTCTAAACATCAATTTTACTCCATTAACATAAGAGCATTGTATAAGAACCCTTTTGCAACCAGAAGACTGTTAGATGTTTTTCTGGGTGCTACCACTGTTTTATCATATGCTTACACAGTCTCCAAAGAAAAAAACAAACACTGAATGAAACCTGTAACCACAGACCTCTCCATTGTCAATGTTTAATCCATGACGTCCAGAATTTGAGACAGAGCCTGAATGTGGGCTGTGTGAGAGACTTGCCGTGTGTTATTGTTAATGTTTGTGCTTCATGCATGTATGCAAATTGTAACCTTTACCTTTTAAAACGTTCTGTCTTGTGAGGTTAATTGCTTCATTAAGCCTCGGTCATTGAATTTCCCTCCCTTCAAACTCCACATTGCATGCGGCAGGTTAGCTGTGTGCCCAGTGTTAGCAGGAGGGGTGGAACTCTTTCTTCCTGTTCAGTTAAATTTTATTACAGTTCCATCTGGGTGTGTTGTACAATATTATGCTCACAATTTCACATCATGTGAAGCTATTATCAGTGATGCTGTTCATTTGCTGAAGCATATTTACCATAAGCTTGATGCTTTCATGGATGAGAGAGGCGGCACGACAGAGAATCCCTGCACTGAAAGTAAATTAACACCTAAATGAATTTTAATCTGTAGAGATCATTTGGAAATACATTTATGACTAATAGCATAGTTATTATCATTCCATGTGAATAGTAGAAAGCCAGAAAGCGCACAGAATGTTTTGGCTGTGCATACAGAATATGGTGCAGTACTCAGCTTGGACATTAGGAGGTGCTAAGAGACAAAGGGGCAAATGGTAACAGTAATAAGGAAATGCTTTAAACTAGGTTGGTCAAGACAAATAATGTTTGTAGACATGGTTATGAATCTCTCCACTTTATTTTCACCCACTGGTCACAATAATACCATACCAAAAATCAAATTCCAAGATGAAACTGCTTTGGAATGTGATATTTTGAGACACACCCACACACTTTCAATAACAAACTTAAATACAGTTGTTGTATAAAACAAAGGGTAAAAGACAAGACACATTTAGTGATTAAGACATGCAGTGACATTATAAAAAATAGACATTTGTTTTCTTTCTTTTCTGTACAAACATACATGAACACATATAAATATATAAAGTAAAAAAGAGTGTATTTTTAAAATACAAAGTTCAAATTGTACAGTTACATTCCATAATAACAAAAACAGATACAGAGCACAATATTCAAGTGATTTTTGCCTTTTTCACAGACACTGTACAAGACTGTACACTGTAAAAGCAAAAACTAGATCACATGACTGTTCCTTGTGGAGTCAAGTTGTAAACGTTATGAATGAAGAAAGGGTACAGTTTGTTGGTGGATTTCTATTTGAAATCATTCATTCAAGCAAGAGAGATGGTGATACCATTTGAGCAATCTGTTCTTTGAATGCTTGCTTTGATGCCTTCAAGACACTTCAGTGCTTCGTTTTACTTTTCTCTAAGAGTGTCTCAGTAAGCACTTTCCACAAGGAGATATTTGGTAAAACAATAAGACAAGCATTACAGTGAATTGGAAACAGTCTTTGTTTATATATGTTGGCACAAAGAAGCAGGTAGTGTAAAATGTTCCCCAATGACACAGTGAACCCATGCTAAGTCACTCTAGTTCTGCCTGACATCCTGCAGAAGTTTGTTGATCTCATGTACCAGCTCGCTAGCGTCCATGTTGGCGTCATGGCGACCATCGCTTCGCTTCACACCCTGATGGAAAACGCCATCAAAGTCATCTTCCTCATAGTTTTCGGGGATTTCCTCCATAGCCGGGAGCCATTTGAGATGTGGAGGCTGTCCGTTGGTGGAGGTGGCAGTGGTGGTGGTTGATGAAGAAGTTGAAGTGTTGGAAACGTGGTTGTTTCCCACTGAGCCACTTCCTGGATTTAAATAGTGGGTATTTGCTGCCCACGCTGCCACACCAGGAGGGTAGGCTGGACCTTTCCCACCTGGTAACAACCCCCTACGACTGTCCTGTGGAACGGCATTGTTAGAATTTGTGTTTGCACGTCCGGTTCCCCTCTCATTGGTTGATGAGGTAACAGGTGGGTTAGTTTCATTACAGTCTGCGTAGGAATCCACATTTTGGGGAAGGAGCCTCTGAAAGACACTGTTCATCTCAGTAAGGAGGGAACCAGCCCCTCCTCCTGCTCCGCACGCATCACTTCCTCCTATGACTCCCCCGGCATCTGCTTCTTCACTGCCGGGCTCCTTGCCAAACGTGGAGAAACTCTTGCGGCGCTCCGAGTCAACAGAGGACTGGTCGTCATCCGTTTGCTGGGGCTGCTGGGAGGACTCCTCCCCGGGGATGTACATGTTGTTGCGGTAGTCAGACGAAGAGGCAGGCAAGACAAGGGGGGGCATCCAGCACTGGTCAGAGTGTCCCAGAACACGGCATTCATCTGTGCACAGTCTCATAGCTGAAAAACAACGAAAGGAAAGAAGCGTTAGATGAAGTTTTGTTACAAACAATCTTGAAGGGCTAAAAATATCAATATCATTAAAATATTCAATAAGTGGTGTTATTTTGTTTATGCATAGTAATATGGAGAAATTCTTTGGTGATGAAAAATCAAACTGTAGAGAGATATGTACATGTTTTAAATATTTCATGCTACACTGTATGGTTTGGGCTTTTTGGACCTTTTCATATTTTCCTCAGAGGTCCATTGTGATGTGTTTACATCTTCAAACAATGCATCCTGGGTAGCACCAGGTATAAAAGGAATCACACGAAGGAGAATATAAATAACTATTTACTAACTCTTACCCAAATGACACTAGTGGCGGATGTTTGGATGTAATATTTGCCTGCTCTGTACAGCGCGTCAACATCCACAGCTGTGTAGCTTGTTTGGCTCTTTTATCATATCTAGTGTAAATAGCCATCTAAATAGAAAAATCTTAACAAATTAATTCTACTGAAGAAAAAAAGGGATAATCCTCGCTCTCAGGCCATTATCTCCTCTCCCTCTCTTTTTTCATATTAGGATAAAAGATAGAGCAACAACTTCAAGTGTTTTTCAGAGCAAGAAAGATAGAACATCCGTGTCCACCTCCCCTCCCTTTGTCCGTCTCAATAATGACAGAGAATACATTAACAAGTACAGAAGTGAGCCAGGGAGATGCTGCGGAGGGACGGAGTCAGCGCCAGTGAGGGAGAATAACATCATTCTAAAAGCAATTACGAAGAATTCTCCTCAGTTCAGACATGAAAGTGCACCACTGTCACTCACTGCGGGGGGAAAAAGAGAAAGAAGAAAAAAAATAGCACCCTAAGACGCATACCGATGAGTGACAGACGACTCATCTCCGCTCCGGGGAGGATTTTACAGACACGACTCTATCTTAAGGGCAGATAACGCACACACACATATAGCAGTGCAAACAGCGAGACACACTGTAACCTCTCTTAGTGTGATAACACGCGTGGAAATGAGGGTTGTGTGGAAGAATAGGGCCTAGTACAATGGGGATTGTGTCTGCAACAGGGTGGATGGAGAGGCTGTGTAAAGACAGGCCAGTCTCGAGACCAATAAGAGGTTTATGCCTCATGCTGTCCATGGTTGCTGAAATTAGTCAGGCTTCAGGTGTAGTAAATGGGTGTAGTCTGAGGCCACATGAATTACTATCGCAAAGTAATATCCAGCTAGTTACAGGCCACGTCTATGCTAAGTCATTTAAATATATAAAAATTGTGATAAAACATTGCTGTCCAAAGTGCCATTTTCTGTCCCTTGCAGCTTATAGAATGATACTGATACATGCTTTCTTCTCTTTCTTTGGTGTTTTACCATGAATGAGAAGCAAACGCATATGTCCACAACATTATGTTATCACTGGATTAGTATGGTGTGTAAAAATAAGTTTTATTTAGAGACTTATTAGTGTGTACAAAACCTTTTAAAATGAATGAGACTAATGATGTTAAAAATTCCCATGACATAGTTTTGATGAATGTATTATCTTATTTTATTGTTCATAAAACAAACTGAAATAGTGGTAGATGATACACAAAAATGCTATGGAAAACACTATGTTTGCGATGTGTGTGGATACACTTAACCATAATTTATCATTCTTTCAGTTTTGCAAGACAGTGTTAAAAACGAGATGTGACGGTGGTCTGAGGTGACAATTGGGTATGACATGCTGCCAACAAAGGTACTGTGGCTCAGCTGAGTGAAGCCAATTTGTTGGTAAAGGGCAGGGGGGCGAGGGGGTGTTACAAGCCAGTGATCTGTGTTTACCTTAGCAGCCACTGAGAATGAGAGAATCTGACAGATTGGGTGGGGTTACGTCATAGTGTCTCACCTGGGTGGAGTCGATGGTGCATTTCAAGGTGTATCAAGTCAGAAAAGCCCTCCCCCAACAGCAGCCTGTCCACAGGGGATTCTCGGCCCATTTCACAGTCACTGTCCCCCGCCTCGCTGTCCCCACGGCCACTGTCCTTGAGGCTGAACTTGTCCATGTCTTGTAACGCATACCTATGCAGCAGAATTTAGAAACAAGTTAGAAATGAATATGACTTTACTTCAATAATAAAAAGCTAGATGCATTCTGTTTTCAGGCAGATCTGTCTTTCAAGAAGACTAAAAAAGTATGAATCCATCAAATAAAACTTTAGGCTGTTTGTAGAATCTATCAAATCTCTAGACAAGGATTTGCCAATAAATCCTCCATGCAGGTAGATTCCATCTGTAAATCTTTCACAGCAGCCACAGGGGGCTCACATGAATCTATCATCTACAAATCAAAAGGGAATGTTATGATGAAGAAGTGATGGATTCATACTTTAATGTTGTTGGAGAAAAGACCACTCCTGTGACATTTAGACAGATGGGCTGCATATCTCTGAACTGAATGGCATTGGTATGATGTGAAAAGTACATTAACACAGCATCAAACTATGGTCTACATAGAACTGAGCAAGCAACTGCACAACAGGTTGTTGGAACATGTAGTACACAATGAGAAACAAGTGGTTTGAAAAGTAAATAAAAGATAATCCTTTTAGGGGAGGGGGGCTGAAGGATAGGGGTAAATTACCTGTAGCTGCGGGAGTATTTGTTGCCACGGAAACTGGGTCTGGGCTGGTACTGGCCCTGATGGAGCATGGACAGAAGCTGTGAGACTTGCTACATCCAAAAATAACAAAAGAAAAAAACAAAATAAAACAAAGAAAAAGGGGAGATGAATAACAGATGAGGGGAAAAAAGGAAGACAAAAAGACAAAATAATGGATGAGTAAACACAAAATGGATGATGATGGAGAGGCTGCTGAAAATGGATGACACAAAATGGATGACATTAAAAACCAAAAGTGTAGGTGGGGAGGGGTGAGTCTAGATGAATATGGAGACATATGACTGAGGGGAGTGTGTGTGTGGGGGGGGAGTAAAAGAGGTGAGGGGGACAAGGTGTAAACAAGGTAAAGACAAAGACACATGTCTAATCATCAACAGTCTTAATGAGAGTCAGTTTGAACTACAGGCCAGTGTTGATTAAGTCACTGTCACACATGGAGACGAGTTAATTTGTTCAAACAGCTGTGTGAGGATGACAGGATTGAAAGAGGGAGGGAGGGAGGGGGAAGCTGGGAGTAAAGTCAGAGGAAATTTGGGAAGGGGCTGAGGGACCACAGTTGAAATGTCAGATTAATTTGATTTAGTGTGTGCTCACCTCGACTGGTGGCGTTGCATGTGCTAGCTCCAGGGCAAAACTCTCTGGAATGTGATTGGATGAGATGGTCACTAGGCTGTTCAGAGATTGGCGACTGTGGTGGTTTTGCCGGCTCCCCATCTGTGCCCGGTCCATGGGGGGGGTGGCTGAAGGTGATCGGTGGTGAGCTCTGATTGGTAGGGTGCCATTTACTGTAGGAACCAAAGTGATGTCACCTTTGTGGATTTGGCGGGATGGCTTTTTTGGGTGATGCTGGTGGGTAGATTCAGCCACTCTGCAGTTGTAGGAGTTTCGGGTGTCCTTCTTCTCCCGGTTACAGCGAGCCGCAAACACCACCATGATGACCAGGAGGACAGCGCAGATGGCTCCCAGAGAGATGATGATGATGAGAGATGCATCCATAGAGGACTCACCTTGATCCATCACCTGGACATGGTTTTCCATGTTCTCATAAAGGGTGATTTTCAGGACTGCCTTAGCACTGAGGCTCTCACTGCCCTGATCTCTGACCATAACTGTCAGCTCTGCATGTTCATGAGGGAAGTTTTCCAGACTTGCATTGGCGTGTATCTCACATGTTCTTGGGTCGATGAGGAAAAATCCCTCCTCGTTTCCACTGACTATGGAGCAAATGAGCTCTGCATTGACTCCAGTGTCACGATCTGTTGCTCTGACCACTGTCACTAACTGCCCAGCCTCTGTGAACTTTGATGCAGGAATATCAGCAGAAAAGTTCCACAGCTGGGGAACCACAATGATTGGCGCATTGTCGTTCTCATCCAGTATGTTCAAAATGACAGTGGCATTACTCAGTAGTGGTGGCTTTCCTGAATCTTTGGCTTGAACAACAAACGATATGCGGCTGACGTCCTCTCTGTCAAATGTTCGCAGTGCATAGATTGCGCCATTAGAGGGGTCAATAGTAACATAGGTGGAGATGGAGCTCCCATGAACTGAGTTTTCTAAGATAGAGTAGCTTACTTGTCCATTGGCATCCAGGTCGGGGTCAGTAGCCATAATGGAGGTCAGATATGCTCCAGGCGCGTTGTTTTCTGACTTAAAAATCTCATATCTTCCTTTTTCAAAACGTGGAGGGTTATCATTTTCATCAGTGACATGAACAGTGAAGTGTTTGATGGTAGAAAGACTTGGAGTGCCTTTGTCCTCTGCCACTACAGTCAGGCTGAACTCTGACCTCTTCTCTCTGTCTAGAGACACATTGGTTAATATCATGTAATTGTTTTCATAAGTCTTCTGCAGTTTAAAATAGCCTTGTCCGTGTAATTTGCATTCCACTTCTCCGTTTAAGCCAGAGTCCAAGTCCTCTACTCTCACCAAAGCCACAAAAGTGTCCAGAGGTGACGCCTCAGAGATGTAAGCTGCGTCTCCATTTCCCTGAGAGGACATGAGGTTAATGCTAATGTCTGGCTTATTGTCGTTCACGTCTACTACTTTGACCAGGATCTTACAGTGAGCAGGCATCGAGTTGGGTCCCATGTCCTGAGCTTGAACGTCTATGTCATAAGAATTAACAGTTTCATAGTCCACGCGCCTGATCAGGGTCAGGTGACCACTATCAGGGTTGATTTTGAATGTCTCCATGATTTTGGGGGACACATGACTACTGAAGGTATAGACTATCTTAGCATTTGTGCCTTCGTCTGCGTCTGTGGCGTTTAAGTCAATGAGCAAAGTACCAACTGGGGAGTTTTCAGGGAGGTTTATGATATATGAGGACTTTTCAAAAACTGGACTGTTGTCGTTAGAGTCAGTCACGCTGATCTTCAGGAGGGTAGAACCTGTCCTCTGGGGTACGCCCCTGTCAGACGCCGTGTACTGAAGTTCATAGCTGGAGCGCACCTCTCGGTCAAGCTCCCTGAGCACCACAAGCTCTGCGTATTTAACCCCGTCGCTCCTGGACAGAATGTCAATCTTAAAGAAGTTGTTGGTCTCTAAGGCGTACGTGTAAAGCGAGTTTTCCCCTACGTCTGGGTCCGTGGCGCTGTCCAGTGGAATGCGCGCCCCGACGGCTGCGCTTTCAGAGATTTCTATGGGGATGACTGCGCGAGCGAACTGGGGCGCATTGTCGTTTATATCCAGCACTTCCACCTCGACGTGGAACAACTGCAGGTGCTCAGTGGGCAGGGTAAGCACGTCGAACTGAATTGAGCAGTTGAGGTTTTTCTCGCAGAGTTTCTCGCGGTCGATTTTGGTCCTGACGCTGATCTCTCCGTCTTGTTCGCGCACCGTCAGGAAAGACGAGCTAGCTCTTTGCATGGCTCTGAAGCGGAGTGACACCGAGCTGGGAAGTTTGGCTATAACATCCGCCACATCATCTTTGAGTCGCGCTATGACAGTACCCACCTTCTGCTCCTCGTAAATCTGGTATTTCAGCGTCTTCCCGGACACAAGACTTGCAAAAAACAACACAGCCACAAGTTTCAACATTTTAGCTAAAAATAGTCCTTTCACTTTTACTGCTTGCATCTTTGATGAAAACAGACAAGTCAAACCCAGTTTAACAAAGTAAACGTAGTTCTCTCTTAATCAGTGGCATTGCTTTTCCATAAAACGAGACGAAGGAGAACGCACTCGGCCGATGCGTTTAAAATGAACCAATTTCCACAAAAAAAAACACAAAGGGTGGCATATAACTCCTTCCTCGTTTTACAAATCTGTTGCGCGCGTCCAGTGTGAGTAGAAGCAGCTGAATGACACTGGAATCTGTGCGTCTTTCTCTCTGTCGCTCCTCTGTGCGTCTGCTTCGAGCCGTGCGCTCTGTTTCACTCCCTCTCTGCGTTTGAGGCGCCAATGCGCTCACCCTCTCCCAAAAATAACCCGCCTCAGACCAAACTCGTTGTACATCACCAACAGCCCCCCTTCTCTTTCTTCTTTCCTTCTCATGCCGGGCAAGACAAACGCTTCTTAAATCAAACCTTGGCTGGTGGCCACTCCGAACTCCACAGGAGGAGGAGACGAGGAGGGGTACGAAACCCCGCCCAATGGGGTTCACTTTCCCTACTTTCTTTACCGGCACAATGAACAGGGACGGAAATAAAGTGCACAAAAAAAAACTTAATTCAAAGAGCTGTCGTTTTTCATTGCAATAAAACCACAGGAAGAGTTTCTCGCTTCAGGTCTGTTCTCCTCTGACACCACGAAGGCGCACAAAAGTCCAAATTCTCATTAGACAAGTTAGAAAATATGGTCAGCTCGACCTTTATTACATAGTGCCGTTCAAGCGCACAAGGCACACTTTTGAAATGCAACACAGCTCAGTCACTGGCAGCTGTCATCACTCCTGGATGCCTGGGCATTCGACTTAATACATGCTTATATTCTATCTGCGCTTTCAAGTAGCAGCTGACTACCCCCTTCTCCCACTTTGTAGACGGTTTTGCGCAGTATATATTTCACATGCGCTTCATCTGTGGCTGTCTATCGGTGAGAGTATAAGCACAGTAAGCTGTGTGGCGAATCGGGTAGAAAGAGAGCCGGGCTCTAATGAATGCCTTTAAAGAGTTGGTCACGCCGACGAACAGCTCTGTCCCCGTGAATAAATCTGTTTAACATCACTTCAAACTCCCTGCAGCAGAAAAGGGGGATTTTGACAACAGTCCACCAAGCCTACAATCATAATGTGTTTGTTTGTGTGTGTGTGTGTGTGTGTGAGAGGGGGGGCAGTCTGGACACTGAAAACCCACTGATAAAAAACTAAATTCTCCATATTTTCTCAATATTAGTATTTACTGAATTTGGTGCTTGATGTAAAAGTTAAGAGATACAGTCATACCTATTTAGACTATAATATGCTCACTTCCGCACACAAGAGACACAGGAGAATGATGACAGAGATGTAAACTTTGACGAATGTGCACAACTGGGAGCTTGCATTCTGGAGAACCATCTGGCAATGTGTGTTTGGCACTGGTACTGGGCGATTACAGCCTAAAGAACACAAATATACTGTAAAGAAATAAATTGTCCTGAAATGGAGTCTTTATACTGCCATTTAGTTGTCTATCTGGAAGGAAAAACAAGCTTTTATAATGTCAGTGTACATGTGCCATGCATATTTATACAAACTATATTTGGAGACCAACATCTGGGTTAGAATTGAAACAATATAATATACAGTCCCCTTTACTGATCCTGCACTCAAGCTTAAATATATTTCCAGTCAATATATTCAGAATATCTTACCAAGATCACAATTAACTTTAAGAAATAGATAGTTACAAGATTTGCAAAAACAAATGAATAATTTACTACCAGCTGCTTCACAGTGTCGGCAAATTCAATATAAACACCATTGCAAGACAGGATGGCGTTATCCATTTCAAGCTCAAAGTGGGATGCTCATTCAACACATATGCACACATTATAAGCCTTTTGCACAGAACAATAACTTATTAAATATTCTAAAACGTGCATGGACACCAACCAGAAGCTCTCCTTTTGAACCCGGGGTTTAAGACAGGCGGAAAACCTTTCTTACTCACTATTCATGTCTGTTAAATGTTTGCATTCACTCCCATTTTGCACATGTTGGTATTTAAACAGGTTTGATACGGGCGCCTAGCATTTCCATAGCTTCAAATGCTCACAATGCAGTAATGCAATTACTCCCAGCGTCCCAGAGAAGCTAATCACATTTGGAGAACAAAGTAAGCTCCAGAGTTTATGGAAGAAGGGAGCAAAAGAATGACAGAGTTGGTGGGGGCGGGTACACTGGGGTCTTAAACAGTGAGCAGAATAAAACAATTAATGTATAGAAGGGGGTATAATCTAAGTAAAAAGCAGATGGAGGCTTAATACATTTAGGCACGCTACATAACCAGAGGAGCTGAACAAACGTGGCCTTTTGATGCCAGTAAATTAGCTAAAATATTCATTCTGTCTAGCAGGTGCAAAGATCTTAATCTCAAAAAAGAAGAATGTTTGGTAATAACGTATATTGGTTTTACTTTTTGTTTATTTCAGTCAATAAATGGCTTTATTAAATGACACGTGGCTCAGAGGTCTAGAAAATACAGCTCTATGCTGTATAAAATTAGTTTTAGTACATTTTAGTAGCCTAGCCAACATTTACTTTACATTTTTAGTTACATGAATTTTACTTTTTAGTTAGGAAACTTATTTTGCCATTTTTTTTAATTTATTTATTTATTTATTTTACACCAGCCAGCACTTCTTCAGAATGGGGAACTTTAATTCTGCCTTTTAAAATAATTACTCACATAGTCCATAGTCTATATTTGCAACTATAATTGTCGAATGCCATGCAGCCTTCTAGTCTTCAACTTCACTGAACTGTGGCACACTGGGTGCTAATGCTAGTTTTTCAGCTAACAGATGTGTCGCTCAGTGTTTCCAGTAGAGCTTGTAGTCATATAGTCATAAAGTGATGATGTTGTTGATTAAACGTCTGCCACTTACATTCATGACCATCCCCTGCTTACTTCCCCCTGTAGTCAATAGAAGCAGCAGGTGGACTGTGACCGGGTGAGTCGCCAGTGACCAAAGTCATGAGGAATGTGTCCGTGCGCGGCCCCCGCCTGATGCTCACGGTGGTACGGTTGTAAAGGCACGCGAGCATCTGTCGCCTCGTCTGCCTGCTCATTGTCACTTATTCAATTAGCCGCGATTTGGTGGATTCCTTTCCAATGGGGAGGAGCAGGACCACATAGTGATTGCTTTCACTGCTGCTGGAGGGAGAAGCTAATTCCTCCCCTTTGCATACATACAAACTCACTACTACCCCCATCACTGCTATCATTGTTATTCATCCCAGTCTCTTCCACTCTCCCTTGCTTTCATTTGGGGTCCATAGCGCTTTATTACTTTATGACTCGTTGGTTACTATTGTGTGTGTATCTATGCCAGCAGAACGAAAAGGGTGCACAGCCTTGTTCTTGTTCACTCTGCATGTGATGATCACAGTCTTAGCGCAGCATATTGCAAGCGATGTCAACAGTTGGCGGACAAATTTATAGCCCGAGCAGAACTATGGGGCAAAGAAAGGATGTGCCTGGTCACCTTTAGAAAGGGGGTGCATTACCACGCTGCTCTGCTCATCCCAAAGCCTAGCAGCCAATGAAAAGAACAGGCTGTTATTACTTTTTACTGACTGAGGCAGTGGGAGAGGTGTATAAAATATTCATACCTGTTCCTTTGGAAGACCATTACAAAGTGTCATTTTAACTCTGGCATGGATACACTCCATGGTTGACCAATGCTTTTACTATTCTCTTCTATTTTTCTCTCCACAGTTTTTTAACAGCTCCCTATTACTTTTGTGTTTGTTTTACTTTTTACTATTGAATGTTTTGCTTTAACTAAATCTTGTTGTTTTTACATAACTACAAGATTTACCCTATGCATCTTGAACGTAGAATTTTGAGTTGAAATTAAATTTAGTCATACTTTCAGTGGCCTTGATTCTTGTTCACTGAGTCACACCTTGCTGACTTTATGTGCATTCATATGCAGCCACACACATACATACACTCACACTTTGGTGACTGAATGGCAGTGACAGCGAGGAGCATTGGCCTACCAAGACATGTCGCAGAGAAACACAAAGGCTTCACAAGCAATCAGCACCACAGCACTCACCACTGAACCACTCTCACTCTGTCTTTATTTAACTTTATTGCATTGCCCCGTCAAGGTCAAGGCTGTTGTAGTCACATGGCACTGCTATAGAAAACTAAGTCTGTACTTATTGTAAAGTATTCAACAACTGTATGGTATCATTAAAGTGTCCAACCTATCCATTATACCTATTATATTTGATTTGTTAGAGTGTGGCTTTTCAGAGTTTGTGAATGGTACTTAATGTTAATGCATGCACGTGGACTTGTGAATGTCAAGATTCCATTCAAATGTTTTAGGTAAAAATTTATCCACAACAACCCACTGATATAAACATAACTTGAGTTCTACATTGATCAAGTTGGTCTGAATTGCTTTCTTTTCAAAGATTACAGTATTCACACGTTTATAGGTGTATTTGTGTTATGTACTGAAGGACAGTGCCCTAGTTTTTGCATCTTTTTTGGGAGAGAGTGGGATTCTTCCCACTGTCCAAACACATGCAGGTCAATCGGCAAATCAAAAGTGTGAATGAATGTGAGACTCTAGTTTTTGAGTGGCTCCACGTCAATCTGCGAGCTCCACCAGGAAAACACAGATAGTAGGCACCAAGATTCAAAATAAACTTCCACTACGCTATCAAAATAAAAGCTCACTAAAACATACCGGGTGATGTAAACATTGGTAGTTTGTGTTGTCTGGTGTCCGAGCGAGCTTAATTGTAGCAAAAACAAACATAAACATGCCATTGCCTTTCATTTGAACTAAAGGATAAAAAATAAAATATAGTGCAACAAACATAATATGGGAGTAGATAATGTAGCTTAGCCATTTGAAGAAGCCAGAATATTACAAAAGTATGGATGAAGTTGGCAAAAGAGAGATAAAGACACACACGCAGAGCAATAAAATGCAAGCATGGTGTCCGAAAACTTTGTAATGTTGATGATTTTCTTAAAGTATACTTTTTTCCGACTGGTTTCTTTACATTTAATAAAAACAAAGTTGAAATATTTACGATTAACCAATGAAGCATGAAACTTTAGGAATCATTAATTCTGTAATTTTCAATATTTCAAACTGCACTAATTCTCAACATCATTAACCTTTAAAACTTATCAAGATAGAGGCTATTATTATCAGACATGGTTTCAACTGAACCCATTCCTTCAGACGGATTCTTAAATTGTTTCGTTTTGAAGATAAGGAGTCTCTGTACAAAATTATGTTGCTTTTGGTGAGCCAATATAAATTGCAAATGTATATTAATTACACGGGCACTTGAGAGAACCCTCTGCTCAATATTCTTCCTCTAATACTTTGCAGCAGTCACCTTGAATTAATAAAGCAACACATAATGTATTAGTCTCTAGGAGGAAAATGCTGTACCATGTAACCAGAGGTCCCAATGCAAGCGTGTCAATTTCTGTGAACATGACTGTGTGTGTGTGATTGACATGTTGTTGATTTGTTGAAGACTGCCTTTTTCCCTGATACGATGTCTGTCTCCATCTGATGACTGACAGCTAATTTGTGGTCCAGAGATTAGTGCTTTAGAAAGGAACTCTCACTCAGAGACGTGCCACATCCAAACGGAATTGGTCCCATTTGGTGTGGTTTCTTTGACAGAACATGTGTGTCAGTCTGGTAATGAGGACAGGCTGGGCTTTTCAAATGAAGGCGGCCATCATCCCCAAGATATTCATTTTCAACATGCAGTGACAGACGCTTTTTTGAACGTGTCACAAAACATTTGTGAACAGGATCAGAACATTTGTGGTAGCGCTACTTAAGATTGCTAGTGGCTCACTTTTGGCTGCTTCCCGGACAAAGTTGGACTTTTTTTTGCTGCAAATGGTGCGGTTTTGATGAGAAACTTGTAATGAGGTCGAGGTCACCAGAATGTGGATGCAGAGCAAAAAATTCAAAGGGTCTTGTGGGTTTTCTCATCATGTTTGAATTAGGACAAGCCGGGTTGTAACAGTGTATTAAAGTAGTACAAATAGCTTTTCTTCTGACACACACACAGGCTAACTCAAACCAGATATCCCCACTGCACACACATGTTTAAACACAACATAACTAGCTCCAGGGAGTTGCTGGCACACATCACTTTTGATGGCTGTGTTGGTGGAACTCAGGAAAAGGGAAAGTGGCTGAGTGCTGCCTAGTCTGTTGCACAAAGCCCCTGTTGTTTCCCCATCAGCAACTTGGATTGATTAGCGGTAAAACATGAGCTGCAATAACACAGGCCTATACTTAGCATGCTCTGTTTCAAACGCAGGCATTCATAAAACCTGTCTTTGTATGTTGCTGCTGAGTGTGGTCTGTGCTCCACACAAACGTCTACAGTGGTGGTAGAGGTTAGGTCCTGGCTGATGTGTTACACGTTTAAGTGTACCCCGGTGACCCACTTCCTGGGGTCACACTAGATTTATGGTTGTAGTGGTTCAGAAAGGCGGCAGCTGTGGAATGGATGAGGGGCTGTGATAACGAGAAGTGGATGGGGTTGAAGAAGAGGGATGATGAAGGGAGTGTGGAAAGGTTGCGACAAAGCTTGAAATATGGCGTCTTAAAGCTTGGAAAAGAAAAACACTAAAGGGTGCAAAGGAAAAAAAAACAGTATGTCCAATTAAATGTTTTTTTGTGCACCAACACTTACAGACAGTACATGCAACCTTTACATAAATGTAACTAGACTTACTCTGATCAACAATAAGCAGCGATAAACTAATCTTACTTAATCGTACACAGGGCTCATCATCATTTAATTAAAGTTTCTAAATTTCCCACCAAATGAATGTATGTGTATTTATGTTTGTACATGCAACTGTGTCCACTTATGCCTGGGCATCACTGGGAACACTCACATTACTAAAAACCCCATGCTTTAAGTGTCAATTAAAAATTAAAAATTAAAAATTGTATGTAAATGCTGTTGTCTTCGCCAGGTCACTGTTGAAAAAGAGATTTTAATCTCAATGAGTTTTTTATCTGATTAAATAAAGGTTAAATAAATAAAATAAAATTAGACTTAGACATGATGTAAGTACCTAGTACTGTACCTGTAGCTAGGATTCAGTGGCACAGTCCTGAGATATATTGGAAAAATGAGGAAAGCTATTGTAATGTTTGTGCTGAAATCATTTGTTCATGCTTCTACAAAAAGGATATGAGGAAAATGGCTTTTCCAGAGACAAGGAAACATGATTGTTAAAGTATATATACTGTAGGTGGTAAAAGGTCTTTTCAGGTAGTTAGAGGAATGGAGGCTGGAAAGGATTATGGAATTGGAGACACAGGAAAAAGAAAGAACCAAAAGTGGCATAGAGAAAAGAGTTGTAGGCATGTGTGGGTGGGAAAGATGTAGGAGTGGTAGGATGGAGAGTTTTCCAGCGCAGCCTCTGGCCTCGGAGATGGCGATGATTAAAACATCTTTCCACTCAAATTCACACACTCTAATTCTTACCTTTTGCTTAATGAAAACAAAACTTCAGATTTATTTGTGACAACCTAGGGCTGAGCTCCACTTTTGTGTGTCTATATTGTTAGAGTGTACATTTTAAATGTGCATGCAATGTTCGGCGTAACCATTAGTTATACAAGAGCCAGCCTGGCTCTTGCACCTGAGCTTGTGCTGATTTGATTTGAGAAAAGAGAAAAAATGAAGAAGACCTTGGGAAAGGTTAGGAAGATAAAGTGGATTTAGACAATCATTTTCTTTGCCGAATCGCTTTGGGATGCAGCGTTGTTGTAAACACAGACAAATTGACCACATATTTCACAAGCTGTTGGACTCTATTGAGCAATGCTTAACATGGTGTTTCAAGTTTATGCAGGGGATTTGGGACAGAATCCAAACAGTGAACAGCAAATGTTCAATCAGCTCAGCAGGCAGCGAATTGCAGAGTGAGGAAGAAGGAGGAGAAGGAAGGAGGGAGGAAGGAAGGAAGAGGTTGCGAATGGAGGGAACACTCACCGCAAATGACTGGCAAGACAGACAAAAAACAGGACACGAAGAAAATATGAGAATGGACTGAAGGGTGATGGATGGATAGACGGGAAGCAGGAGGAACAGACCAGTGACATGTCTCCAATCTGACACAATTAAACTCCTCATTCTCTCAGCAATTAACGCTCCTGTGTTTAATTTGGGTTTGTTTGTTCAATCATTCATATGTTCATTACGCTCTGATTAATGTCAATCACTTCGTCAACTCCCCCACACTTTTACTGTGAGACCATCCATGCTGATTAACCTGGCCAGCAGTTATTCTCAATTTACATTTGATGCCATGATAGGTCTCTCAAATGAATGTCAAAAATGTATAATTTGTATGCAAAGTGATTAGGGGTGTAGCAGGAAGCTCGGTGAACTGAAAAGTAAATTTGCTCAGTGAAAAGAAACTGCAAACAGGAGTACAATTTGAGCCATTAAAATTCATTTGTATTATGCCTTAAAATGCTCTGCAGCACATGCATGGTAGTGAATGAAATGTTCATCGCCGTTGCTAATCATGAGACAAGTCTTGTCAAGTCTGCATCACCCCTAGGCTGTTATTATTGGCTCTTCTCAGCTATCCACCAATTAATTCACATCAGAGCTTTTTTCTTGCCAAATAAACAGCAAATGGCAAGAAGATTGTCACATGGCATTAGTAATTAATAAATAGAATAAAAAATATAAACAGATTGCTGTAGAAGTGCATGTAGTTCCCAGAAGCGTTGTCAGAAGCAAGAACGAAGTGAGGAGGGAAAAATCTCAGCACAAAACATACAGTGGCGTGCATCATTTAAAATAAAATGTGTTGTGGAAAAATGAAACATAGTAACATTTTGTGTATTAACATGCCCTACACATTTGTCTCCTTTCAAACGCTAACCAAACAAGGATCCATCATAATTATCTAAATGAATTCCCACAAGCACTGCAGCGTCATCAGTGACACCAGCGTTTTGTTCACACTTGATTATTTTTAAATATAGCAGTAGCTAGCCCACGTGTTACAGTTTTCTTCCACATAAACAACATGTGTGATAAAAAACACACACAAGACAGGACACGTGATTTATCAATGTACATTATCATGACTTCTCACCTGTTTCTAACAGGTGCGCAACACCTCCCCCATTGTCTCATGATTTATTCAGACAAAATCTACCGTAATGAATGTAAAACCATTTTATTTGTGACTGTAAATACAGCATGAGATGCTATATTGTAAATACCTTGGACCTTGACATTTGAGAGAGGACTTGATAGAGTTACTCATTACTAGACAAAGTGGAAAGATTGTAATGTGATGGTGCCATTTGTCTATTTCCCCAATTCTTGTTGTTGTCAATACTGCTCCAGACAGAATAGGCACACAATGCGGGTGGTATTTCAAAAAGTGAATCTCGGCTTAGTTACCGTTTGTCTTGTTGATTTTATATCTCCCGTCTTGCCTTGCAATTTGCCCTCCATCTCTTGTCTTCTTTTTGTCTCATTCTGGCCAAATCATTATCTTCTCTCCCGATTCTTCTTTTCTCTCTATCCCTCTGTCAATTCACGCATCTGCCCGGGAAAAGGTGTGTGTGTGTGTGGATGTGTTTCACCATTCTGCTGTGTGTCTGGCACTTTCCAATTAGCTTGTATTCCTGCTTCTGGCTGTGTACGAGATAAGATGGAGCTGATACCGGCGGGCTACTGTTATCTCTGTTTTTCCTCCTGTCACGCACAAACAGGGCCATATACCTTTACACACACTCTTTGGAAAATGCCAGGTTACAAGCTCGCAGCGCTGCGTTGTAGAGATAGCTACAGTGTAGAGGCTAACAAGAGGTGGACAAGTGTTCTAATGAATTCATGAGGGACTGTTGAATCTGCTCTTATTCCCAAAGTGTCATAGGAATAGAAAGTTTGGTTATTGGCTTTTATCCTCCAGTGATGGCACCCTTTAGCACTTTATCCTGTTCTGGTTTTTGAAGGCATTGTGTTTCTAATAGTGCTTAATAGCACTCTTTTCATTTGTCTCTTTGAGAAAAACTTAAAACTCTATAGAACTCATTTTTAAAGGTTTTCTCAACTTGTTTTTTTCTCAGTCGTGGGATTTTAAAACCACAACTGGTTTATTTTACTTTGTCACCAAACCTCTCCATAAGTGTGGACTTAATCTACGACATGGACATTTGGATTTGTACCTTAAACTCAGTCTCTAAAATAAATAAACTGACATTCTGCCTATGCTTTTAATAATTTGATATGATATGTGTTATGTCCAAGCACTAGTTATATTCTATCTTAACTAAACTGTAAACCATTAAATCTTAAATTCAAGAGGAAACTATGGTTTCAGGAGGAAAATTAAAATTTATAGTTTAAAGTGTTGTGCTTTATGCTGTTGTTGCTGCCTCAAACCTTTGCCAATAGTTACAAATTAGACTCCAATGTGCCCAGTGGCAATGTTTAGGGGTCTGTATTTTTTTACAGACCTTTTTAATCATTTTAACAATCTCTACTCCCTTGGTGGGGTCTGTGACAAACCCGGCCAACAGCAGTGTCTCCGTAGAAATAGATGGTCCAGTAAAAGGGCTGTACTGTCACATGTGGAAGTGTTTACCAATGTCATTTCCTTCTTTATTTTGAGATGCTTTCTAATGCATGCACGTAAGCGCCCCGGGTAACGTTTAGAGAAGGCGACAGTGTATGTTTGGATGTTTGCTGGTGGCAGCATGGTGGGCTGCGCCGTGACCCTTGTGACCCACCCAGACTGTTGAATAATAAAAGGCTATTCAGGCACTCACTGGGTGACAGCATGAAAGGAGCAGTCTATACAGGGGGTAGACATGGCTCTGGCTTTGTGGGAGGTATGGGACACTCATTATTTCTCACAGTCTTTTCTTTCACACACACTACTTCAAGTTCCCCTTTGCTTCTGCTGCTTTGCTAGTTTCCCATTCAAGTCCAGCTCTCTCCAGACCCGTTGATCCATTTGTTGTCAGCTCAGGCTTCAAATCCACACTATTTATTTCATCCACCCAACTCACCCTCAAGATTTTTTGATTCGCTCCTTTCCCTCTTCCATCTATCTAATCTGCTTACTCCTAACAACCTCTCATGTCTTGCTTCTCCTTGGTTAGCCCTCTTTTTGCACCTCTCAATTATCCAAGCATCCCTCTCGGCTCCTCCCTCATCGTCTCATTAGCGATGCTGTCTACTAAGGAGGTGATTAGCCTGCTTCGGCTCTAATTAAAACACAGAAAGGAAACTAAATGAGACCTGTGATTTGTGGCCTTGTGTGTGTCTGTGCACGGCAGTCACGACTGCAGAATGCAAAATAGGCAGCAGCTCTATTCCGATGTAAACGCGAACAATTATCGGAAGGTTCTGATAGATGTCACACATACTGTGTCTGGAACGAAAATGGATTTCTTTGAGGGAGATTATTGTTTAAATTAAAAACGAGAGAGAGCTGAGAGGCAGGGTGAGCACAGAAAAAAGTATGTCTTTATCAAATAAATATGCAGGGTTGTTTGTCAGATTCATCCTTTTACAGATTTGAAACATTTTTTTTTCACCTGGCTGCTTTACAATTAAATAATGTGTGTGGGAGTTGAAGCATTTTAATGAATCTCATAGTGGAAAATTAACTTGAATAAAATACTCACATTTATGGGAAATATTTCTGGGACTAAGAACAATCTGTGCTGTGGAGCGGTATGCAGTGATTTAAAGATTAAAAACCATTTATTTTACATAACCCAGATTTTCCACAGTTCCTTTTGCAGATCTTGTGCTTACTTAACAATCAAGTTTAGGCCACGACTGATCACATTTGCTTTACAGCACATTATAAAGTCTGTTTTCTAGACTTCAACAAATCTTTACAGTTTTTGTGGACACTCCATCATCTCTTCTAAAGGATCAAATAAATGCCTGTTTTTTATTTCATTCAAAAACCCACCCCCTGGAATACCGCTGTGGTACTAAAATGATATTTTTCTCTTTATTCACTCTCACTCTCAATATGTTTTTTTTCCTAAGCCCAAAAGTAAACCAACTGTTTAGTTCCTAACAGTTCCTAACCAACAACTTCTTGCATCAAGTGAACTACATCTCAGAGCACTTCTATCACTATACATTTTACTTTGGCGTTAAAGCAGAACTAAGTAAGATTTGTGCAGCTCCCCCTACAGCTTCCTCATAAATACTCCTAGCGCAGCTCTGGACAACAACGCTCACCAGTACACTAGTTTTGCAAAAAGAAATGGCAAATACGTTAGATGTAAAAAAAATCCACAAAAGCTATAAAACATTTTCTCTCACTTTATTATTTTGTCATCTAATGTATTGTGCATTTTATTGTCATAACAATTGAGTAACCTTGGCCTTGTGAAATCTTGCATTAAGTCTAAAAGTGAAGCCAGTTGCTGACGCTAGGTAAACAATATTTGGGGCATTTAGTTTAATATTGAAACTACCGTTTGAAGTGTCGTTGTCTCACATAAAGGCCGTAAATGAAACAAACACTCCTCACTGCGTAGTAACATAGCATCTACAGAGCCGTGAGCTAAATGAGTTTTAATGCTTAATTAAAACGTTCATTTTATTATGTAAACGTATGTATTTGATTGTAATTGATGCACTTAGAAAGAATAATGAATTACCATCATGGCAGCACATCATGCTTGTATTTCATTCCATCTTTTTTTCCATCTTTACCAAGATAAACACAATCACATTATGTTAAAATAGTGCAATGTATTTTCCATTGAAAATGTTTTCAATCTGTGTGTCTGACGTTTTGCAAATCTCACTCCTGTTACAATGTACTTCAAGAGCCTCACTCCCTGAAGTCCACTGCTGAGGGTGTGATTGGAATCATGCTGAGAGACTTTGTTTATATTATCTGTAGCATTGTCATCAAAATTGGCAAACTGCAATGATCAGAGATCTGCGTCTGTCCCTAACTGTACATACTGTGAATGTCTGTCCTACTGCCTCATTAGTTTAAAACATGATCTACAGCATCCAGCCTGAATCCTCTGCTGCTGAGGAAAAGAATGGTAAAATGTGGTAAATCTGTTAATAAGTGAACATATCTTTATTCTATGGCCAATAGGTAAAATTTAATAATATGAAATTACTTTGAATTAATGTTTTCAAAAGGTTGGAGCTGTTAACCTTGTTAAACAACTTGTATTGGCTCACTTTTCTCCTCCAACAGGACCATGCAGAAAAACATGCTTTTCAAGTTTTTAATGCCTTTTTAAAAACATAAAAACTTGAAAAGCAAGTTAATGTCTCAGTAGAGACATTAACACGTACTTAACCTCTCTCTCTCCATTTGTGTAAAAACGTTTCTTATTCCCTTTCAGTATAATATCACCAAATGTCTGTGTTTCAGTAGATCTGTATCTTTGCACTGTGGCAGCATCAAAGTCAACCTTGTACTATGTCTGCGTTTAGACCTTTTCTCACCTCTGAGCACAAACGCCAAGGGCCAAAGAGACACAAGGCGCTCACGATCTGACATCTGATCATATCGGCCATGACTCAAATAGGGTGCGAGGTTCTGCTGCTGTGCACACACATCCACACTTTACTTTGCTGTAGGTGGGCTACAGACAGGTTTGGCTTTGTTTTTTCTCAGCACCAAAAGAGAAAAAAGTGTGCACCTTCTATGTTTTGTTTCTCTTACTGGGCATATTCAACTGTGCTCAGCAAAGACTTTGCTGACTACAGAGCTGGCTTGTTGTTGCAGTAAGAGTTTAGAGCTGTGTGGATCCATTGTGAGTCTATTAAGTTCCATAAATGACTGTTACTTTGCTCAAGTTTAGAGATGCTAACAAGACCAGCAACAGAAAATGTGTATCATTATGCGTGTTATTGATATATAATAATCTTGCGCTGCAGCTGGATTCCTAAGGGATTTGTGAGTTTACAAGCTCAAGCAAATCCATCTTGAACTGCTCCAACCAAAGTTTTCACAGTCCGAACCCTGGCTTCGGCTCTTTGTGTCCAATGATGTGTTTTAGGTTTGAAGACGAACGTTAACAACATGGCACTGCTCTGATTGGATAAACTGCAGTTGATAAATCCAATCACCGGCCAGGTATTTATAGAAATAACCTGTCCTTTTGCAAACACTTTCAGCAAGGTCCCTTCCAGAAGTGGAACAGATTATGTACTACAGCAGTTCAATCTGGCAGAGTAAGGTTAAAACACATGATGCATTATAAACACATAAGTCACCTCATAGACAACATCTATCCAACAATCTAATAAAGTTTTATTTACTTTTTCAGTTGAGACTTTTCCTATTGCGTAAAAACCTAGATGTATGCAGTACACTGCGCTGTGGTCTGCTTTATAATTCACATGTGTAGCAATAACCCAGAGTAACGATAAACTAGTCCATTTTTTGTCCCTCCTTTACTTTGTAAATATGAATATACAGTAGATAGCTTTTGTTTTTGTTTGATTTGACCTTCATATTTTATTCTATTTAAAATGATGCTGAGATTGTTTATACATTTATTTATTTTTTTATTCTAATGCATGCACATCTTTCTTTTACTTTTTGCACTTTACTTGTCTAAGAGCTGCTGTACAAGTAAAATCTTCCTCTGTGGGATCAATAAAGTCCTATCTTATCTTATCTTATCTTACACATTCAGGAGAATACATCTTTTCCAGATATTGAACAGCTGCCAATAATGCCAAATCTTGATTAAAGGCCCTTGTCAATTAATGTTCGAAAGTCCCACTGGACAAACTTTTTTATTAATGTCATTAATCAGCCCATTCTGCTCCAAATGTAGCCTGTTAGAACATATAATCTCTCGTAATTCTAGTTGTCAATGGATGAGCCAATGTCAGACTAATTGAATGTGTTGGATCAACATCATTTCTCAGCTGAGTGCAGTTGTCAATAAGAATATAGACTGATGAGGTGATATGCCCCTGCTTTGGACACCCACACAATATTAATGTTTATTCTACAAGGGGTGAGTAAACCTTCATTTTTGACTTTATGTATCGTATGTATAGTAAAGAATTTAGACCAACATGGAGGTGAAGCAAATAGGGACGCCTGTTTATTGGCCACATTTGTAATTTACAGTGGTGTATTTTGATGCATTTTTACAATAACATAAAACCAAGACAAAACATACTGTTTCTTGGTGTTAATTTGTGAAAGTACACTACACTTCATTAATCAATTTTCAAAGGCATGTGACAAAAGACAATGTTATGAAAATAAATAAAGGCACACTAAAGAAAAATTGTGTAGCCGCTATGAATCAAACGACGGTGATGAAGATGACAACACGATGCACAAATTCATAACATCAATGATAACATTGCACACACATTGCGATGATGGCTATGGTGCCATGGTTGTCATACAGACATATCCACAGCAGTGATGAAGATAGATCTGCATTGCTCAACACTCCATCAAGTGTGCCCCCATTGTGCTCCAATCACAGCCTCCTCTCATTATTCTTCATTGAGCCAATGAGTTTGACGCTGGAAGAAAAGAAGGGTCCCCCCTCCTACTCTTTCCAACACCTCCAAAACAGAAATCAATTTCATCTATTGGGCCCTGCCTCTTTTGGCTGGCTGCTTAGGCTCTGCTTTTGATGCAGAACCTGGCTGACACCTCTTTAGCCCTCTTTGTTAGCCCTTCCTTGGCCATGCCATATGGCAAGGGAGAGGGGTATAGTAGGTGGATGTGTCTGTGTGTGTGTAGACTGAGGGGTCAGCTGGGGGTTATAAGGGGTTGACCTGCTGACAAAGCCTCCCCACTCCATCAGTGATGTCTATGAATACATTGGGACAAGTAGGCTGAATGGGAGTGCAGAAGCCGTGGAGAAGTCGTCTCCAAAGAGGGGAAAGAAGGAGGTGGGTCACTGGTGTTTGGAAGTGATGGGGGAGCATTAGCAAGATGGATGTTAGCTGGGATTAAGAGAGGGCAAGAGAAAATGAAATAGACAGGGGGTAGATGGAGAAACGGGAGGGGGAAGTGTGATTAAAATGGGCGCTGAAGAGAGAAATAACCAAAAAGGATGCTTATAAAGGCTTAGGAGCACCGATGTGTGTGTTTGTGGCTTTAAGCTGCCCGCTGTGTGCTGTGTGTTTGTCGAGGATAAGAGGTGATCCCAGTGCCACAGGGGTCTACAATAGGCCAGCAGCTCCCTCTCAGTGTGATGACAAGACGCTCAGGGTCCTGTGGTACCTCTCTGTATGCACGTTAATATATGAGTGCATGTATCCCAGCAGGCCACTCTCTATAGAACACCAGTCTATGGGAGAGTGAGGAGAGATTCTCATTAACTGCATCTGACAGGCAAAGCGGGGAGTGTGTTGGGTGAGGTAGAGGGTCACAAAGTGTTACAGACTTCCCACTTATTACATCTGAAGTTTTTATCTCTGACTTTTTCTCTTTGTGTGTGTGGGAAGTTGTTTAAAAAAGAAAGACATTTCACATTCTCAGCTGCTGTGCATAAAATCGCTCTCTAATGACACCAACATTCCACATGGTCTTGATCCGACAATTTTTGTCGCTGTAATTCTATGCAGATAAGTGCCGATAAGCAAGCTTCTGCAAAAAGCGTCCGCTTATAAAGTGCCTCTTATTTAAATGAGAGCAAAGAACTAAAAGTATTTTCTGATAAGTTCCTCTGACTTAAATAATAGCATGTATACACGTAAGTGCCTTTCATGACAACCATGTCACAAAAGCACTGGGAGACAGAAGGTGTAACAAAGCAAAGAAAATAGGCCAAAGCAATGGAGACATGAAGGATCTCTGCCAGATTTGCTCGCACTAACCCAGTGCAGCCATCACCACCGTTGCTCCATAATGGTCACACTATTACATGGCATTGCATAAGATAGATAAGAGGCGTATTCACCACAACCGAGAGAACAGTGCTCCAAATGTGCGTGACTGTGTGTGCATGTGAAATGGCAGGAGCTGGGGGAGTGTGAATGAAAGTGGTACAAGATGAGCTGAGAGATGAGAGCAGGGAGAATGGGAGTGAGATGTGATTGTGCTCTGTCATCTACGTTATGCATGTGTCTGTGTGTGTCAGTGTGTGTAGTGGCCAGGCACTGGTTCAGATGCTGGAGTCATAACACATGGGAAAGAGGCCATACAAAGGGCCCTTTCACTTTCACAGTCACTGCAGCTTCCTCTTCCCCCACGCTGCTTAGTTTCCCCACAGTTAAAGGCTGTTCTTTTTTTTAACAACACTAATATGTTGGCTTTAAATGACAGATTTATTATTTTTTTTCTGTTAAAGCTGCTCTCTACACACGTTATCATGTGTTTATATTGTATGGTTAAATGGGAGTCTCTAAGATACTTAATGCTAACATATTCTCAACAGAAGGTAATTGTCAGCCAAACCCCAGATTGGCTAAGTAGGCAGGGGAAATAACACAGGCTTATATGGTTATATACTGTGCAGTATTGTTCAAAATAATAGCAGTACAATGTGACTAACCAGAATAATCCAGGTTTTTAGTATATATTTTTTATTGTTTATTTAACTGCAAGTTACCAGTTTGTGCAGAAAAGGTTACAATTTGCCAAAGAACACATCGACTGGCCTAAAGAGAAATGGAGGAACATTTTGTGACTGATGAGAGTAAAATTGTTCTTTTGTAAATGAATTGTGGAATATTAAAGAATCATGGAGTGGAATAACAGCTGAGAGGAGCCACAAGTTGGTGCCACACAGATGTGAAGCAGTTTTTATAAACTGTGGTCATACAACTAAATATTATTTTATTGATTCACAGGATTGCTAAATCCTAGAAACAAAAACGTTTGTACAAAATAGTTTTGAGTTTGTACAGTCAACGACATACACTGCTATTTTTTTTAACACACCCCTTTCAACCAATTGCACAGCCTTAAGAGCGTGCATATCATGAATGCTGGGTCTTGTTTGTTTTCTGAGAATCTACTGCACCTACTGGTAACTTGTTTGCCATTTAGCAATAAAATAATATACTGTGATACAACTTTATCGCCAGAATATTACAGTCAGTGGACGATTGTCTAGCAATAACATCCATGCACCCCAGAAGTGCCACCATCAACCAAAAATTGATTTTATCCCTTGCCAGTTCTTCTAAAGTACTGCAACAACTAACAACAAAGAGTAAAAAGAAATGATGTGACAGACAAAACAAAGACTGGGCCCAAAACCACTCCTTAGTCCCTCATTCAGTACAAAGAGCACATCACTTTATAGATTAGAGTCTACTAAAATACCCTTGTTCTACCAGACTAATTACACAAAGCCTTGTGAATGTTTTAACTAGTCTAGTGACCAATGCTATTCACTACTTTTCAAAATGCATTATGGGAAACGTTAAGTGCACTACTTTTTGGTCCACAATCCACATCCATTGTATCTTTTTTAAATACTAGAACTAATACTAGAATTTTTTTATCTAAAAAAAACTGTGTGTGTAGTCCTTGATGGCTTTTGGTCAGCTGGTAGCATCAGGTCTCAATTAATCACAGAATATGCCATGTAAACCTGGGTAACAGTGAGGTTTGTCTTATTGTGCTTGCTACTAATTGTCCCGTCGGCACCAGTACCAGGCTGTAGGCGGTTTACAATCCAACTATTGTTTGCCTTTTGTACTACCTTCCCTTTTCTCTGCTTGCTTATCATCTTTTTCTACTTTTTGTCTTCAAATTCCTATCTTTGCTTATACTTTTGTGCTTCTGCCCCCATGTCACCAGAAACTTGCTCCCTCCTTCACATCTGTTTCCATGGCCCCGTTCCACAAGGTTGAATGCCAGCATCCTCCTCCCCATTATTAGCAGAACACAACAACTGCGACGGCCCGCCTCCCCGACTTCTGTTGCCTTTTGTCCCATGGACAGGGTTGAACCATTGGCTTCATTTACAGTGGACAAAACCCGACGTCGCTAAATAGACAGCATGACAGTTGGTCACTTTATTGTCTGTCTCTGCATGTGTTTGTGTTATTGGCTTGGGTATTAGCTACTTTTTGCATGAACATATGTGTGTGGTTGTGTGAGCAGTGTGTGTGTGTGAAGTAGTGGTCATGTGTTTACATGAACAGACTGCAATGAGCCTTCTGCTCAGTCTAAGAACAGTTCCAGTTTTTACTTTTACAAACATTTTTAAAAGATCAAACTCAATTTGCTTTAGATAAAAAGTGATCACAGTTAGTTACTTTTGATCCCCGGTGGATCAGAAATGCTTAGAACGGGGGAAAAGAATGAGGTCAAGGCTTGTTTGATCTCTTTGAATTCAAGGGAATGAATTGATTGCCTAGATCTTACTAAATTACACACACCTTAAAGTATACCTGATTAAAGTGGGGCTTTTTTTTCCTAAGCTTTACACAGAATCCTGAATATAAAACAAAAAGTAAAATAAAAATCTAGACAAACTTTGCTCAAAAGTGCATAGAGAATCACAGCAGACGGAATAGTCACTATCTTATCTTTAGGATCGGCTCACTGGAAAACGTTTGCTTTGAGGCTTCAGTAAACATTGCAATGAAATTTTTATCACCTTGACTTAACATTTTGCCTCCATATCCAATCAATTTGTTCCTTAAATATATTGACAGCATTTCAAAAGTGAGCCAGGAATAAATGTTGCAGAAAATACTACTTTCTTAATTATAGTGTAGGCTATCAATTCTCATCAGTGTTTAGCACATGAAGCAGTCCAAGACATTGCCTTTTTGCACTGCATTAGAGATAAACAAGAATAAGAAATGCCTCTTTAACTTTTTAAATAAGACAAAAATACATCCCCCATCTTACCAAAACTCCAATTAAAGCTGAAACTACTATTTCACACTGGGCAACACAAACTGACTCAGAATAAAAAAGTAGTTTCCTATTATACATGACTGGTGTGAGACAGGTGTAAAGGCCAGCACATTTAATGCAATCTGCAGTTCTCAGGATCCTGAGGGTTGGATCACACCAGTGGTTAATAAATTTCATGTCAAGAAGATCATTACATACAGAGGATTCACCCAAAAAAAACATTTTTTTTCTGTGGTTTGCAGATCCGAACCTTGCCAAATGTAAATGTGTATGAACATGGTCAAAAACTACAGTGACCTTATGTTAGTGTTTGGCGCAAAATATTATTTCTAAGTTGCATAGTCCAATTATCCAAACTCATGATCTATTGTTCAGCAACTATCCAAACCCTTAAGTAAAATAAAAAAATATATATTTCTAGCTCCAATTATACAAGACAGGCTTAGCAAAAGTCCAAATAAATTCTAGAAAGTTGCCATGCACCACAGCTCTTAGTACCCTCAGGTTTGAATCACACTACCATTTAAAATGGTAATTTTCCCATGAGGACTTTGTACATTACATTAAGAAACCTCAAATCACAATCTGAAATCAATTTCTATTGTTATGCAAAAATGAAAATAGAATTTTAAAAATACACAGTTTTCTTCTCCTTTCTACGTGAGTGGTGTGGGGCAAGGTGACAAGACTTACCACACATTTTCTGCTGCTCTCAAAATCTTCAGGGTTGGCTGTTTCAAGCATTTACAAGAGCAAATCAGTAATGAAGAAGAGTTACCACAATAAGTCAATATGGGGAAATAGTATTTGGTTCAAGGCAGTGTCTGCATTTTTGTGCCTCTGAACTTTGTTTGAAAAGATTTGTAGTCCTTGTTTCTGATGGAAACTGCTGCCAAAGACAAGGGGTAAAAACTTGCTTCTTTCCAGTCTTAAAGCAGAACTAACAAATATTTTTGCCTAAATAAATAGTTTTCTAAGTCCTTGTGATGGTTAATTGAGTTGTAACGGTGTGTAAGCCAAAAACAGCATGTGCCACTGACCCAACGCAAGTCTTGGGTCATGTTCACGTTCACGTGAGAGTGACAAATTGCTTTACAGTAATTCAATATACACATAACAACCTTCCGCAGTATGATGAGCGTATGATCTCACTAAGATTATATCAAAATGGCATACACTTTATTTCATCATCAGTCATGGCGGAGACACCAAAAGGACAAAAGAAAACCTTTATCTGAAGAGTCTAGGAAAAGAAAACGTTAGTTAGACCGAGAGAGAGCTTGTTCTCGAATCAACCTTGGCCAAGCTTTTACAGAATGGCTTCAGCTTAAACAAAGTGAAGGACTCAAAACTGATTCTGACGTGGCTTTTATGTTGTTAAACTTTATATTCTTCCATTTTTCCATTATTATTTCCATTAGATCTATTGTTATTTTATGTCCTTGTAGATATAGCTACTGTGATGTGACATTTTCTTTAGCTCACAGTTACAGGTTTTATGTGAGAGTTTATGTGAGACAACAGCAGTTCAAATAGTAGTTTCAATATTATACTAAATATTCCCAAATATTGTTTACATAGCGTTTTTTACATCTAACGTTTTGGTTGACAGTGAATAAAACAATCAAACAATGTATATATTATGATTTTATAGGACAATTTCTAAAATTACCCACTTTCCATCGAGGGTTTAATTTCTTATACTGTATTTCCTGTTCCACTGCTGAGTGTTGTTGTCCAGAGCCGCACTAGGAGTATTTACAACAGTGGGATTCACTAGAGGAAGCTGTAGGGGGAGCTGTGCAAATCTTACTGGATTTCTTCTGGGTACTCCGGTTTCCCCCACCAACTTCAAAAACATGGTGGTGGCTGCCAACTAGGAATTTCTCCATGGTGGTAATAAAAGGATAATAATAATACCTGGAAGAGATTTGATGAAACAGTACTAATATACAGACATTGACACAGTCTTGGCCAAGTCTGGTAGAAGGTGTTTAATGGGTAAAATAAACAATTAAACCACAAATAAGTAATAATTTAGTTTGCATTTAAATGATTGATGTTTTCTAGCCTGCCACAATAATTACTGAAACAGTGGCTTTGGTTACTTTTAATTTAAAACCATGTGTGAAATGTGTTTGATTTCAAAATGACTCTCAAACCTTACAAAGCTGTTCCCACAACAGGTTTCAGGCTGGTCTTAATCACTGCAACACTAATATATCCCTCAAGTGAGGATGGATGCATTTTAAAACACCAGATATCAAATCCAAGCATCACAAACATGCATTTGCACTGGCTGTCACTTGACATCTGCTGCTAACACAGATGAGTGTGAAACACGACAAGCACAATGGTGATACGTGGTGCATGGATGTGCGAATAGCATAGGATTTGACACATTTTCTCACAAAATGTTAAGAAATCAAGGCTTATATAAAAGCCTTTAAATCCATGAATAGATGAAGTGCACATCAGGGATGTACCTGCACATAATTATTATAACTAAACCAGCTGCACACTATCACAGGTACAGTATGTAGCTCCAGTGTGTTATTAAAATACAGAGGCTTTGGGGAACATAACTAACAAATAAACCGGGGCTTTAATGGTATGTAAAAAATACTGTTTAAGATATACCTTGCCTGGAGAGAACTAGCTTGAGAAAGTCAAGTTTTTTTATTATTATTGTGGAAATTACATTTACAGGAACTTAAAAGTAAGCATGGCCATACCAAAGAAGGGAAAATGTATTGTTTTTTTCTATACTCAGTTGGAGATATTACAGTCATCTCACTATTATGTACAACATCACTTTTAAATTAATTGAGAGAGTAAACAGTCTGCTGAATTTGTAATTAACAGATGGGTTGCTGGGAATGAACACAGCAACCGAAAAAGTAATTTAACGAAATTCAGAGGCATCTGAGCGAAAGTCCATGTGCTTTCTGTTTTTTTTTTTTTTTAAGCAAACAGGCGGCAGGATGTGATGCAGAGACACAGCTGGGCAAAAAGAAAGCAAGGAAGTGATGAAAAGGGGAAGAGGGAACGTGGGACAAACACATGGAGGTACCTAATGGGCAGGTGAGGCTCTACACAGGGAGATTAAGAGCGGACGTGCATTTCCTGGCTGTCCGGCTTAGTGACAATTTGGTGCCAAGACATGGAAAATCCATGACAGGATTTTTGCTGGATTCAAAAGATGTGTTCAGCCCCTCAGTAGTCCATACCCATTATGACCAACATAATCTTCATGATTTGAGACATGGAGGGTCATTTTTGTCCCAAATCGTATAACCGTATATCTAGGCAATTTCAAAAACAGCCAAAGTATATGATTGCTTTGAGAGTCCTGCTCGATGTAGAACTGCTGATACGACATGAACACAATGGCATGACTGGATTGACCAGATTTCACAATACATGACATCTTTAAAATGTCTCATTGGTGTATGACTGTGGCAGCGTGCAAGTGTTTAGCATGGACAATTAACTATGTACTGGCCAAAACCTAAAAGTAAAAGCTCATACACATTTATGGTAGCAGAATAAATCCCATTAAAATATTGCTTAAATCTGGACTGTGTTCACTCCTCACTACATTAACAATGTAGATTTCAAAACAAAATTTAAATATCACTACATTAAAATCCCAGATGCTAAGTCATATTCCACAGTGTCAAACTTCCTGGCTGATGTACTCTCTATACTTCATTGCAGTCATTGTGTGCACTGTTGTACATAACCAGTATCCAGCACTTAGAGGTAAAGGATGTTGCCATGACGGCTGAATGGAAATAAGATGTTTAAAGCAATTGCTCTCTCTAATGGCTCGAAAAGATGATGATAGCAAAACTATGTATTGCTTTAAATTAGTATTTTTGTGGCTGATATTTAGTACTCATTCGCTGCAGAAAATACAAACAATTTATTTTAAAAAAATCAATAAATGTAAAGCTAGAACATTTAAAATTTAAAGAAGCGTTTTAGTTTAAACATAAATATGTTGCAACTGTGTCTGATAATCTGTTCCACATTGTACATGTGTGTTGCTTTGACAGCATTTTGACTTCTCCACACTGATTGGACACTGAAGACTTTTTATTGCCAGCCAGCAGTGTTGAGTGTAAATGACCCACATTGTGTACGACTGTCACCAGAAAATGAACACACTACCTGCATAATGAAAGATTGTTGCCAGAGTAAGTATTCTCCACAGCCACTTTGCCGGATGAACCACTGCTGCTTCAAACAATTATATTTGTAAAAAATGATGTGAAATCTGTAGTATATTCACACATCCATGTACTTCAGAACTTCAAATTACTTTTTGTGTCCTTTTTGGGAACACTGTGCACAGAACCAATGATGCCATGTAATTTTGGAGCAAAGAGAGGCAATTTGACAATGTCATGTTTTTATGATGGAGGCATTTGCCAGGCTGTGCACATTATTCTGAAAAAGCAGACATCCCAGCATGCACCTGGTTCCCACTGGCACCATCTCGTTTCTAACTGTGCTCCCACTATTTAGTTTGCCACTTTTTATCTACTTTGTAAGTTTTTCTGACATTACTTCTTTTAACTTTTTTTTATTTTTTCTATGAAATATGCATTTCTAAGAACCACTTGTGCATACATAAAGCAATGCTGTGTGCATTTTCAGGTTGCATACCCACTTAAGGAACTAAAGGAGTTAGGTGTTCTGGGAAGAAAAAATTGCCCGGGAGTTCCTGACAGACTGTCCCACTTTGTCAACTGCTGGGTGTTTTTTATAAACGTAATAAAAAAATATGGATATATGTTTGCATATATTGTATGCAAAACTGAATTTAATAAATTCAAATTAAATGACCAAATATATCACAGCAACAGCAATTTTGTTTAAAAAAATTAAAACTATAACAAAGCCACATAATTGCTTACTTTTTAATAATATAACTTCAAACCTTCTCAATTCAAACCTGATAAAAAACAAAAGAGGGGAAGAAAAACTGAAAAGCTAATGTATTAGTAAACCTACATTTTTTACACTGAGTAACCTCCATATAAACTGACCTTTTTCTCCTGCTACACCATCTATTATATTTTCACTCTCCAGCATCTTAACACACATCTGGCTGAGTAGCCATGAGAGTATAGCCTCCAGGTGCTGTTGTGAAAGAAAGCACCTTTTAGGAAAAGCTTCTTTCATACGCTCCTGTGTTATAGACAGGGTGAGCACAAACTTGTATGCAAGCTCTACAATGCTGTATGCATCTGTAAGGAGGTTGTATTGCCTCAGAAAATCACACTAAGTAGGACTGGGGCTTACTGGACAACACGCATGGAGATTTGTTTCTTCTCTCCGCTGCTCCCTTTTTCAGACAGGCTGCCCTACAGCGCTTTAGCTCTTGTTCATACGTGCACGCCATGGCCGTACCTCTGAGCAGAGGAGGAACATAGAAGGCGTTTTCAGGGGCAGCGCAGCACCACCTCAAAATAGAACAGGAGTGTGATCCCTGGTATCTCTGTATTGCCAGTTCGCCCCAAAACTATTTGTTCTGTAAATATGATGTTGATGTGAAAGACTGTCATAGACATAATAAAGTTAGAAATAGTAGAAATATTAGATTGCTAAAAGAAACCTGTATACACTTTGATTGCACTTGAGAATAAATGTGTTCATTCAATTTCAAACACTTAACTTTTACAGAATAAATGTAGAGTCACCAGTTCATGCTTGTGGACGGCACACAGAAAAAAAATCTACATTAACACATGGATAACTCAACATATAGGGGTTGACCGCAGGAATGACCACAGGGATTCATCACAACCTCTTGCTGTGAGGTATATATGAGTGCTAACCCCTCTGCCATAATGCCCCCCAATATTCAATAAATACTTTACAAATCCTGTTAACAAAATACATGAACGTCTACGTACAATTACACATTAACTATATGTGACAGGACTATTTTTGTTATTTTTCTATCTGTCCTTCAACCTTATTTTATTTCATTTTACCCATTTTAATTGTCTTTCTACCTACATTAAAATTCCTCTCCACTCACCAGCCCCACCCCCTACTTCCCCGAACTCAATTTTCTGAAAGCAGGAACGATACACCAGGTTTTTAAGCTCAATTCCTTGTCTGTCCCACTAATTGCTTGCTAAATGCATGATGGAGAAAATCATTTTCAGCCGGTGTTGCAAGTGAAAAGGCTTTTCAGCATTGTTCTCGTTGTCAAGGCGACACAATTAGAGAGAAAAAAAAAGCCAATATGAACAAATGTGCAGTCAGGATAGGGCTGTTTTAACGACGCCATCTCTGCTTTTCCCAGAAATACTTTCAACTGTTTGAATTCATCACTTGCTTCTTTTCTGCTGCTATTGTCAATTTGGACCTTTTGTTCCAATACAAAATTGCAGGAACTTTTGCCTTGTATGAAAAATTACACTTCAACAAGGGATCATAATCTATCTGTAAAAGCTTTGCTGTTTAAGACCTGTCCCTTTTCAGGCGAATTACTGAACAAACAAGTTTTAGTGTAAGCAGATCTGACTATTTGCCCAATCAAAATATCTAATAATATTGCACATTTGTCTTTGTGATGATCTAATGGGAACTATATAGAGACTTTACTGGCGTTAAATATTCAAAATGGAGTTGAGGCTTGTTGTTTTACTGCAGATTTGAGAGGAACTATTTAGGTTTAATCAACAAACAACCTTCTAAACAAAAGGTATGTCTAATTGAACCAGTTGCCCTTTTTTAGTTTAAATTAAAAATAGGAGGCATGTCGAAGGTTTGCAAAATCAAGAAATCAGTGTTTGGCAACTGCAGCTTTAAGGGACAGTTATTTGGAGGAATTCCATTTCTTATTTTACTTTTTGTAACTAAAAAATTGCTTATGGTCCATTTATTTATGGTTGATGATGCCATCACACTGTGATAAAGTTTCTTTCCAAAGTGTTTCAGACCATCGTTTTTGTTTTTTTGCTGAATCACTGTTTCAAGCAATGCCCTATTTCTTGTAGTGTACACTATTCCCATGCATCTGAGCTCAGTGTGAGAAAGACCTGCAATGTGCAACACCTCTCCCTTGATATTTCACCCCATCCACCATTTACTTTCCCTTGCCTTGTTCTCACTTCTTCTCCTTTCCTGTTTTAATTAGTTCCCGTTGTGTTGGAGTCCGTGGATGTACTTTACGAGTTCAGCCTTGGGTCGTGCTAAACACTTGGGATTGGCTGAGAATGGGAGAATAGAGGAAGGCTTCAATTTGAAACAACAAACAAACTTTTGCACTAAACAGACATTTAGCTCACTATCATTCAAGCAGCAGGCTTTCATTCCCTTTTCTTTCTCCCTCTTTCATCCAGAAATCTCATCAGGATGATGTATGTGCCAGAGCTGAGCCCATTTTTCCAACCACCTGAGTATTGCTTTCTTGTCTGGCGGTGTAAGATGTCATCCCGAGCAATGATGATATCATTATTCAAAACATTACAACGAATTGTGCAGCCAAGGTAGATTGTTGAAGCACAAAAGACAAAAACATAACACACAAGGCACATTCAGAGCAATTCTATCAGTGAATGAAGCCAGATGTTCTTGCTCTACTTTCCTTCTCAGCAGATACAACATTCTCTGATCCAGACAATTTGACAAATTGTGCAAGTGCCAAAACATTGCTTCGGCTTGTTGTGTATCTCGTGTTCTCGACTGTCAGAATTGGGTCAGTTTGCAATTGAAAATCTATTCAAAGGCTTGTGAGTGATGTGTTGAAGAAGCATGGCACAATAAGAGGCTGGATTTACCGAATAGCACGAACCAAACAAACAAAACCTTGGTAAATGAGTTTGTATTGAAGGCATTCATCTTTCAAGAATATCCTTTTTATTACATGGCTTAACTCTTGTCTTCAAGTCCCATATACTGTATGGGGATTATATAATTGGTACATGGATGAAAATTTTATCTAATTCACTGAAATCCTTCAAAACACTTAATACTGACACCCAGGAAAATTGTCACAGCAGTCTAAACCAAACTCAAACAGTTTGTATGCTAATTGGGTTAGGTCTGCCAACAGATGTTTACATATTTTATTGCCACAGCCACCGGGCTTATCTGTGTTGTTTCAATGCTCATAAAAATGGTACATTTTATCAAGACTGACCTGATCTAATATTGTGCATGTCCTGGCAATAATAATCTAAGTGTGTGATGTATTCTACTCACTCTACGTGGTTTTAAGTTAACTACAGGTAGCCTACAATAACCTATAACTACAATTATTAGCTCTAACGTGTTGCAAATATCTCTCTGTTAGATATTTTGAAAGCCAGAAATAGTGCTACTTGAGCTTAATTTTCCTCTTTCACAATGGTCACATCTTTTCCCAGTTCATTTTAAAGCACAAAGACTTTTTTTTCTGGTTGAGGTACACCCTGCATCCTTTGGTTTACTTTCTTAGACTTCAGTAACTTTTTCAGCTGAAGCACAAAATACATTATATGCTGGATTCACTGAATAAGTAGGGCAATCTAATATCATGACCTTCATGTACAAATGAATGAGAGCGATACTTCTCCAAGAATATGGCAGCTGTTTTACATAAATCTATTGCATTGTGACAGAGAAAACTTGCATTGTTTGAGGAAGTAGTCTGAGGACAATCTTTTGCAGAATAATTACTAACTTAGAAAATGTAATAAGTGATGCAATCCTAATACCAAAGTAAGTAATGTAATGTCAGATTACTTTTGGATTACTTCACTTGGAAGTCTTGTTGTATGCATATTTAGACATTAAAAAGTACAGACACAATAATATGCATAACAAGGCATATATAAAATGCAAAAATTAGCCAATTAAGTTGTTGGTGAATGTTTTACTGCTTAGCCTTACAATGTTAATAATAACAGTCAAACAGATATTTAGAGGAAGCAGCTGTTAAGCCTTATGTTCAGATTTAATCGATTTGTGTGTTGCAGCTACTGTTTTTTTTAATGCATTCCTGAGTATTCACTGTTTTTACTCAGTTGTAATGTAGTTTTATTGTTTTTTTTTTTATACTCTAACAAAATACCGTTACTTTATTGTTGTGTACTGATTACATAACCCAATTGCTTGTAATCCCTTCCTTACCAAGCCTGAATATTCAGGTGTGTAAAATACAACCCTATTTTTAATGTAACATTTACAGACATATACTTACTGTAAAGGAAATTAAAAAAACATAATCTCACATGAGAAATAACAAAGTAAAGAAAAGTGATGAAGACCGGGTTGAAGTCAGTGAATGTGTGGCCCTTTTCCTAGACTGCAGTGGCGTGATGGATGGAGTGAGGTGTCTTTCCAGCTGGTGATCGTAATGAAGCCTTACCTTCTGTGTGTGTGTGTGTGTGCCCATGTGGGGAGGGCTGACAGGACTAGATTACCCTTTACAAAGTTTTCCTCCCGTATGAAGGCAGAGAAACACACACACTCCAAGTCTGACCACCACCTTGTCGATGATGAATGCCGGAGCTCCAGGGATCCTACTTGGAGACCCACTTTTCAAGGCAGGAGCTGCACAAGCCAGAGATACAATACAATGGTAAGTGTGAACAAAGATGGGTGATGAGCACAGATGGCAACCAGACCCACAGGGATCAAACCAGGTCTGTGTTGTTGGGAGTTTCTATTAAGTGGGTTGGGAGGTGTTCTGACCTGCTGCTGCGGACCGGGTGAACTGTTGCCACCCCTTATGACAGGTTTTTTATCATCTGTGTGATAGCCTTAAATGTATCCCATGCAATTTCATGTCCAGAGATTATATCATAATACACAAAGGGAAAGCTACAAAACCACAGAGTAAAGGAAAATCAGAAACAAGCATCCAGGTCAACATTTACTCTAATGTTCACAATGATTCGTTTGACTTTGAGCATTCAGTATTGCACAAGTAAAGAAGTTAGCTTAAAATAAAATAAAAATCATAAAAATAAAGGTATCATTGTGTCACTGTTACAAGCCAAGCAACTTTTCCAGTGCTGAGGTCATTTGTATCATTCATTTTTCACTCGAGCATAAAACAAAGTTGAAAAGGCATAATACTGTCTTTATCTGCATTATCAAAAATACTACTAATGCACTAGATCTGTTTAAAACTCAACATGAATCATCTCAAACCCACACGCTTCAACACTCTTGAACTGTTCTTTGCTTTCACCCATCCATCTGTACTAAAACGATTACCAGCTTGGAACTGATAATTCAGTATATTAAATCATGCTGTCTGAGGTGCCTACCATAATTACCTCCTGTCCTTTTTCATCTTTAAAAGTCAAGGCAATTTAATCATCTCTATGTGAATGATCAGAATTGTACAGGTCAGCATGTGAGTAAAGGTGCTCATGCAGCAAGAAGACCTCAAATTGAGTTCTACATATCTACGTATGTTCATGAAAATATGGTCTTTGTCATAAACGTGTAGGTCAACCTGGAAGTCATTTAAGCTGCTCTACTTTATCTCGACTTCTTTATATTAAAAAGTTGACTGACTGACCCACTTACTTTAGCACTTTGGGGACAATTCTTTTTGGAAACTTTGTAAAAATAAATAAATTAGCATTGATTTGTGCAGTGTGGCTCTTTTAGCTGAAAGGCTCTCAGCTGTGTTATCTGACAAGTTGCACGCTACAGCAGATTTGATGGCAGGCTGGCCAAATGGCAACACCGAGGACACCCATTGTACACTGTAATAGGTAAAGATCAATTCACAAGGCTAGCAGTGTATTGATCACTTGGCCTTACCCTGAGAAAAAAAAAAGAAAAAGCTTGTTATATTTTTCCAGTTCAGTCACTGATTCCGAACTACTATTTAGAAACTAAGAAACGTTGCATTCAAATTCAAATCTCTTTCAGCAAATACAATCTTTTTTGTGTGTTAGAAACACTCAAGAGGATCCCATACACAGTTAATGCTCAGGTTTTTATTTTTTCATGAAGCAGAGTCCAAACTGCAGGACATTCCTGAACCAGAAGAGGGATGCTGAATATATAATGAATACATATTTTCAGTATCATGTCCATGTAACATCAACCTACAATCTTTGGTATGTGGTTTGAAATTAGAAATGGATATAATAGAATAGGCAATTCTTCATAAAACCTAAGTGTGACCTTATCAGAGGTTAAAAAACTCAATTCCAACATATCTTAAAAAGAATTTATAGGAGCTTTTACGGTGCTATTGGGGACCTATGTGGGCTTTTTCTGGAACCATCTTCTCCACCTTGCACAGAATTTTAATAATGTGAATAGTTCTGTCAAAAAAGCTATAAATCTGAATTATAGATTTAGTCTCACAGCGTGAACATAGGCCATCTGAAGTGGCAGCATAAGCTTAGCCACTCTGAATGTGACTGGATGATACACACAGCTATCTGACCAATCAAGTGGGATGCAGTGGCTCAGTGGTAGAGCGGTGGTCCTTCAACCCGGAAGGTAGGTGGTTCGATTCCCGCTCTCCCTACAGTTCATACTGTCGTTGTGTCCTTGGGCAAGACACTTAACCCACGTTGCCTCCAGTGGTGTTTCAGCTGTAACACTGGTGAATGGAACCTTAATGTAAGTCGCTTTAAATGAAAGCGTCAACTAAAGAAAAAATGTAAAAATGTAAATGTAACGCTTCATGATAGAAGCGTCTGCTAAATGACTACATGTAAATATAAGTGTATTAATGTACGCAGCTCTTAAACTAAACCCACATTACCATTCTTCTTTGTGCTGCCTTAAGCTAATGAATCTTACAAACTTCATGAATATCACAGTTGCATGTTCACAAACACACCACATTGCCTGAAACATAATACACAGCTCCATCACTGCAAGCTGTAATTTTCATATGAATACTGCATCTGCACATGCCACCCCTCCATGTGTGTCAAACGTAGGACTACAATTGTCTCCTCATAGTAACAGAGGAGGGCTTCCACCGCCTGCAGCCATGTTCGCGGGGCTGATTGTGCGAGAGTGAACATTTCTCTCTACTTGGTGAGCGCACAGGGGCGATGGAACGGGCGGGAGGCTAGAGGGAGGCACGATGGAAAGAAAAATGGGCAAAGGGAAGGGGGCTTCAAAGAGACACCCCCGGCGCTCTGCCTGAGGTTTCCATCTGTCGGCAAGAGGGCTGCAAAAAACACAAAACAATTGATTGATGCTTGCACATGAGTGTCGTAAACATCATCATTTTAGGCTAACAGAAAGAACCTTTTGTACTTAATAGGATTGATAGTGACAAAGATGGACAACACAAAAGACCACTTCACATGCCTTACCAGATTAAAGACATTTTGAACTTGCACTGCAGGCCCCGAAAAGACAAGAGGGTTGCAGAGGCAGCAATTGCTCCATTTAGTTGAGCTTTCATGATAAAATGGAGTTGGGCTATTAGCTTTGTCTGTGGTATTGTGTATAGTTATTGTATTAGTTTAGAGATCTCACTGCATCTATTGTAATAGGGAATGGCCAACAACAGAGTTTGTGCACATTTTAACAGTGTCAGGATTAAAGCACTTCAGAACACAAACTGCCTGAACAAATAAATACAAGTATGTTTATTAGAGCCTTTGACAAATAAATACAAGTATGTTTAATAGAGCCTTTGACAAATAAATACAAGTATGTTTAATAGAGCCTTTGAACAGCGCATTATACCATAAGGCAGTATCACAGGAATTACAGCCCTACTACTGGACTGTCTTTTTACCACAGCCAGAAGGATATCCTGTGACATTTTTGGAAGGTTGAGAAGGGGTGCAGTGTACATACTTGTTGGTCAGCCAATTGCGTTGAAGCCTTACCTTAAAGGAGCTTTTCTCGGGTTAAGCTACGTAAACTTGTGTGCACTACGTTTTGGTCAGCTCAGATAGTTGTCTTGAAGGGGCTGCCACAAATGTTTTCTCTGATATGCTCGTGGTTTGTTTGTTGTGATGCTACACAGTGCTTCTGTTGTGAAAAGCATGGTTATATGGACGCCAAAAGGTTCTTTACCAAAGGCCACTGCTTTGTTTTAAACCATTGTTTTTATTACATTTGTATATTTTACAACTGCATATGCTATTATATAGATTTAGATTCGTCCTTACTAAAGAATATTTTAACTATGTAGATATGTTTGTAAATAAAAATAGTTTTTTAATGTATGGAACACTGTCGTTCTGCTTTTTGGTACAGTGAGAGTGCCTTGTAGTTTTGTGTTTTTAGTTGAGAAAGTATTGAATTGAAATGCTCTAGCAGGTTAGCTCATTCACTCTCTCAGGCTATACATATTAATAAATAAGTTTGAGTAGCAGAAAGCCTTATCCAGACAGTTCAACTTTGGCATATATTTGTATATAAACCTCAGAGTCTGAAGATCTGAGGATGAAGAAGCATCTTATCTCAGAAGAAACCGTCACTCTCAGAGCCACTTTATGGAGCAGTAACAATAAGAGCGACAAAGGATCGAGCCAACAGAGCTCAGGACCCAAAAAATGTAGCCTTGCCAGGGATAATAACGGCGGCAGAAGTAATATATTCATGCATGCATAGAGTGGTCTGTTTCACCTCCAGCCAAAAGCACGCTGGCAAAACTCTTCAGCTGAATCACTGCTCAGTTCAACAGGCTCCACAAGCCAGTCAAGCAGAACTGAGTTAGAGGCAAATGCAGAACAGGTGGGATGAAAGGTAATCAGATCTGTCAATGTCTTTGAGTGTGTTAAGTCCCCAATTAATAAGGAATACCTTTTTATATTAGTAATCTATTTTGCTACTTCCTTACCAATTTCATGGGAGCGCAGATGTGGTTCATTTCAGAGCAAGAGCTTTCATCTTTTCTACTCTGATCGACTATGCAGTTTGTCAGGAATGTTGCAAAAAAGAGAAAAATATGAAGCACAAGAAAAATATGTCAGGTATTTTTAAAATGAAGAACAGCTTTCTTGACCAAAACCTGTTTTGTTCACAGTAATAAGTTTTTTTTGTTCGTATTTTATTTTATTTTTTCACAGAATGACCTTGCTCCTAACTTCTTTCAAGTGGTGTATAACCCACACCTTGTTCATTCTGTGCTGTGAGGGTTATTCATTGTTGAGTTGGCTGGACATGCCATTTATTTTTCTTTAATATTACTGAAATACATACATTTAAATACATCCTCACATCCTCCATCACCGTGTGCTATGAGAACTGCTCTGCTTCTGACAGGAATCCTCTGCATGAATGGAAATCTGCTCAAAAATAACCAACAGCAGCCCAACTTCCCTGGAGGACATTTACGTCAGCTGGTGCAGCTCTAACCATCACCATCCTTTTACCAATTTATTCATTTTCCTCCTCTGAACATGTCCAAACCATCTCCACCTGGCTTCTCTAACTTTGTCTCTAAGACATCTCACACAAGCTGTCCTTCTGAAGGACTTATTCCTGATCCTATCAATCCTCGTCACTTCCAAAGAAAACCTCAACATCTTCAGCTCTGCTACTGCTAGCTCTTCCACCTGTCTTTTCCTCAGGGCCACTGTTTCCAAACCAGACAACATCGCTGGTCTCACTACTGTCCTGCAAACCTTTCCTTTTATTCTTGCAGGTAGTCTTTTTTTTCCTACACCTGACAATTTTCCCATTCCAACCTGCCTGCAAACACTCATTGCTCTGACTGTTTACCCTAAGCACTTAAAGTCCTGCACCCTTTTTACCTCTTCTCCCTGTAACCCAACCACTTGGATCACTCTCATTCACACACATGTATTCTGTCTTGCTGTGACTAACCTTTATTTCTCTTCTCTCCAGAGCAAACCTACACCTCTCTAGACTTTCCTCCACCTGCTCCCTGCTCTAACTACAGATCACAATGTCATTCGCAAACATCATAGTCCACCGAGATTTCTCTCTGACCTCATCTGTCAGCCTGTCCATCACCACCGCAAACAAGAAGGGGCTCAGAGACGATCATTGATGCAGTCCCAGCTTCACCGTGAACTACTGTCACACCTACCGCAAACCTTACCACTGTCCTACTCCTCTCAACAGTGGTGGGCCATGAGGCCCAGCCATGTGTTGCCAGGGTGAATGAAATATTTCTTGAGGCCTTCAGAATCAGTGCAGGCTCCTCTACCTCTATAACCATTCGAATTGAAACTGTACTTTAACCAATCAGATTTAGAGTTGGGTAACCCGCCAAGTTCACAAGGCCAGGCGTAAAATAAAGTCAGCATTTTTACATATTTTGATTGGATGGTCAGAGAGCGTAGCCTACTAAACATAGATAGCAACATACACAAGCTAAAATTACTTTATGGAGCAGATTCCTGTCCATAAAGCTTATGACAGAAATACTACAAGATAGACTGGACTTTCAGCATTAGCCTCCACGGCAAACTGAAACTCACATGTGCTGCAAAGCAGCCTAAGTAAACTCTTCTTGGGGAAAGAGAAGAGGATGGACTTTGTGTTTTTAAATAATCAAGGGTTATTTTTATTCAAGGTAATCTTTTTTATTTTGTCATTTTATTTGCTCAATATTGAAGCTACTGCTTTATACGATGTATGCTCTGTGGCACAGCTGAACAGAGACTTGTTCAATTGTGGTAATGGTCTGTGTAGCAGATGTTTTGTCTCAATGTGAGAAAACCAAAATTGGAAAACATCCTTTTCTGGTTTTGCAAAAATTAAATACAACTGAATATTTATTATTGTGATCTGTAGCTACTGGTTATCCTTGTTGATTCACTGACCCGAGAGCTACAGTATAAACTGTGGCCGTGAAGGGCACCACGGGTCTGGCACAGCTGCACCCGCTGATGACCTGCAGGGAGAATCCTTTTAAACATTGGTACCTCATCAGACTGGTCTGGTCTGCTGTGGATTAGACGGGGACAGGTGAATGTGCCCCGCCCGATGTCACCGGTGGAGCTGAAAAGAGCGGTGGACAGGTGCGGAAGAGTCTCGTGCCTGTGATTCAAACCCCTGTTATAGGCTACCATTTTTCTGTATTGTGTAGTGTTTTCTATAGAGGTGTTATAATGATAATTAATGAAAATGGTTTGATTCAGGTGGGACACTGCTGAAGGCCACTGGCACTCATATATAACCTGCACCACTCTAACATACTGTACTTATCTGCCCCTCCAGACCTTCTCAAACAATACCACAGCTCCTCTCTTGGCACCCTGTCATACACTTTCTCTAAATCTACAAAGACACAATGCAGCTCTTTCTGACCCTCTCTGTACTCCATCAACATTCTCAAAGCAAATATTGCATCTGTAGTCTTTCTTGGTATGAAACAATACTGCTGTTTACAAATGTTTACTTCTCCCTTAACCTAGCTTCCACCACTCCTTCCCACAACTTCATTGTATGGCTCAGCTTAATACCGCTGTAGTTTCCAACAAAGTATGGTTACTCATGTCTCGCAAAAATTCCTTGTATCCTTGTTCAGTTTAGTCACTATGATATATTCTTTTGTGACACTTGATCAGGAATGCTAGAACACAAGTTTTAAAGAGACAACAGTATTTATTTACATTCTTTTGCTACAGAGGAGCTCTGCAGTTGGACCTCTTCTGATAGTAGCAGATTTTGAAGGAAGGTTGTGAATGTACTGTTGTTTTGAAAGCCAGGACAAGAAAAGATTTTTTTTTTTATTTATTTATTAGGGATTCTACTCACAATATCCACACCAATCCCAATTCAATAGTTTACAGCTGATTAATGAGTTCAAGAGTTTTCTTTGAGGAACGTTCAAAAATCCAGGTGAGTTGCATGTAGTTGCATTGTTGATAATTCTCCTATCTTTATTTATTAATGTGTATTGGGTGGGGACTTGCTGACTACACATTATAAATGGTATTCAAAGTCAAAATCAACAGTGGAGTGAGCATTGTTTTGTGAAGTGTAAAGTTATATGCCACATTAAAAGCTAGCAGTAAAAAGTAAAAAAATATTACGCTGCACTAATTAAAAAATTAAAATAAAACAAACAAACAACTCTGATTATTTAATCTATTTATGAGCCTAAACAGTAGATGTAAAGAGCAGAGCTTAGAGGAACATCTATTATTAGAGCCTTAACAACGAGCACAATATTTTATTTTTAAATATATGGATGGGAGTAGAAGAAAAAAAGCCCCCAAGGGTTATGAATCTTTCGGTGTCTAGCGATTCCATTTTTGGGGTCACAATTTGATTCAGAATCAGTTTTTGATTTTAAACAATTTTTGATTCAGAGTCTCTGAATAAATTTTAAACTTTTGCTAAGAAAACTGCTTGAAGATTATGTGATAAGATGAAAAGACAATGTTAACCATCGAGAACATTTATTTAAACATTCACTTTAGTTTCTGCTTGTTCCAACTCTATATATCAAGTGCTATCAAGTACATCACTTATTATCTTTAGCATTCTGAATCGATTCAGAATCTTTGAGGCTTGGAATCATGATTCTTTAATACACACACTGAATATTACTACTGGCTGATGTAAAAAAAATGGGGAAATGTGAAGTGAACCAAAAAGCTGAGGACAGAGATTCCTGTACACATGAGTTGCACACATTTAGTGCTATATTCAGCTGAGGTGTGCTTGAAGTGTATGTACATGAGGCATGCTTGTGTACTACATTCATGAGCATTGCAACATGCTGGTCCATTTGTGCATAAATATACAGTATGCTCATACTGTATGCATGTGTGTGGATGGTGAAATCCCCATTCCAAAAGAACTCCAAAGGCGACCACTCTTTCGAGAGGTTGCGTCAGTGTTGCGCCGCCGCATCAAGCCCTCTGTGCTTTTCCTGGGAAAACAATAGCTTATCTACCCCCTCCAACTTGTCCGCATCTGACAACATCAGCATTCAAGGCCTCTTTAGTACCCAGACAGGGATGAGCTACTTAGCTGTGCAAGCCCATAGGATTAACTGCTGATCTACTCATTCACTTTAAGCACTGCAAACAGCAGACTTGATGATAGCAAGGGTTTAAAAGTTGGAGGTTAGGCACTTATCGCCAGATGAGCCACTTGATGTCTCATCTTTCACTTTGTAAACTTTCACTGCGGTGAAGGTGATAAAAACCTGGTACAATAGAAGTGGGATGACTCTACGGCCTTTCTCTGTGGGAAGAAAAGATAGCGGAGCGAAGTGGTGTATGCCCCCAAAAGCAATGGCATGCAAATGAATTCAGCAGCTTTTTGTCTCCTCGAGGCCCTTAAGGCACAAGTCTGGTTGCCTTATGGGGTAAAGCTGGGAGGACATTCAAGTGCACTGAAGCGTTTTATTGACGGAAATAACAGGAGGAGGATCTCATTTTGATGCATTTTGGGTTAAATGAGAGGGAATATATTCAGAGGTGTATGAACCTGTATTCATCAACAGAGGAATTTGAATTTTATTGCATGGTTTACTATTATTCGTTGAGATTTATTGAGGTTTGGGCGGAGGCTGAGGCATTGAGTTACTACTTTAGTGTTGACTTGATTCACTATTGTCTATTGCTCTGTTCAGAGATTCTTATGTGGTTGATTGCTTTTCAAAACTCTTTTTCTAAACTGAAGCTATCCTTGATTTGTGTGGCTGCAATAGTAAAAGAGGACTGTCAACACATTTAGAAGTTGCCTGTATTAATGGCCCCTTTTCTAAAGACACTAGCTATGGACATTCACAAGAAAATCTTACCCTTTCCTCAGCAGGATATGAAGAATTTTTAAATAAATGTTTAGAATTTATTTGTATGATAAAAACTGCTCTTATGTCCCAGTTACTAAAAAATGGTAACATGAGTGGAAAGAGATAGTTCAGTCATTTTTTGTTCTCAGAAAAAGATGGAAGTGTGCCGTTTGGAAAAGCTGCAGGAACGTTGGAATGTACTGCCAAGAAAAGATTTGAATCAAGTTGTGTAAAAGGAGCAACTGTGGTTCAATTTATGGTTAAACTGATAACAGCTGGTAACACCAAACTAAACCTTTTGAAAATGTCCAATATTTGTTTTTTAACATTTAACTTTTAGGCTTGCTAGTCCTTTGTATTTTGTAGACATGTGTAGTTATTTTTATTTTTTTATTAGCAATCAATTACTAGCTCCAAGCAAACACTTTCCGGAAAATGAGTACATGGAAATACTCAATTGCCACTAATGTCAAGACAAACAGGAAAAACTTAATAAACCTAAATTGTATATCTTTTAGAAATCTGTTTCTCAATAGAGTGTACCAAAAACCTGCATCCCATCAATCCGCAGATGGTTCCAATCAGCAGCTGCTCAGAGAAATACTCTTCTTGTTTAAAAAACAAAACAAAACAATGACAAAGTCTAAAGCATGTGCGCTCATGTGATCCAATCCATCCAGGAAGTCTCATGACCCTGTTACTACAGTGCACATACTCACACAGATACTTTCTCACCACCACCCACTTAACCGCACGCCCACGCACAAGAAAAAACACTCACAAAACACACCAAATTACCGTCAGCTTCACTTTTTCACAATATGTCCTGTGGAGACATAAACACATAGCTCTGAGTTCCTTTTTCCACTCTTCTGCCGTAAAGATGCATGGCTGCTATATTTAGAAACTGGCCATTTTTTCAAAACATAACTAGGAAGAAATAATATAAAGAGGAGACAATCACTTCCTACCCCGAAGTAGCAAGAAAATCTCAGCTCATTTTTCTTATGTTATTGAATAATTTCTTGCCCTCGAGATGTAACCAGAAACAGAAGGGGGAAAAGAATTAAGCACAGAGTTATAGAAGCATTTTAGAATACCAAATGTTAATTCTACAAGCTCAGTTGCAGTTTTCTCCTGGCTAAGGGAGATATTAGATTCATGGTTTCATGTGGCGTGAATATATTAAGCTATAAAGACTGTAGATTTAAAGTGTGCCATGTAGGCCATTTATCTAGACGGAGAATAAAAAGCATCCAGTGAAGGTAGTCCTAATTAGCTCTAACACTACCCAAACAGCTATCTGCACCAGTTCAGCAACCTCTCTAGTATCCTTTCTTTTTTGCTGAGTGCTTCATTGCATTAATCGAACCACTCCTGCAGTGCTGTGTATGTGGATAAGGAACACTTCCCTCAGTGGAACAAATTAGCTCCATTAGCCGTATGATAAAAGGGAGAATCTTCATTTCCCAATGTGAAGTCAAGCGGCTAAATACAGCTCGCTTGTGATGCGCGCCAAGGTTGGGAAGATTCAGTTGACCACTGGGCCTCGGCCAATTTATTCCACTACTGTCTCTCAGTGCTCTTTTTTTTCTTTCATCGACATGGGATTTTTCCATCAGTGTCTATTTAAAGCTCTACAGGAAGTAGCGTACCCTAGAGTTCACCCCGCGATGAGGCCTCATGGGACGTGAAGTTCATGAGAACCAGAAGGTCTGTCTTATTTTGCGCATCTTCCCCTCCACCAGCACATTCACTCTTCACTAATCATTTTCCGACCCCACTTATTTTCCCAAATCCAACAATTTTTTATTTTCTTTTTTCATCCTCACCTTGCACTGCCACCTTGCTCCCTTCACCTCTTTTCTCCTCCAAGTTTCTTTCTGAACATGTCAGCTACAGCGATCACAGACTTAACGACCTTTTTGCTGCTCTTTTGAGCCCCCTCCTCTTTTCATTCCTCGTGCCTCGGTTCTCCTGAATCAGCTTAATTGCTATCCTCCTCTCCATCTGAGCGTTCATAGCTTTATCTCCCGTCTCCATCACGTTTCTCAGCGGCATTCGGCTACCATTCGCTCACAATCTGAAACAGCTTTTCCACACTTTTTTGTGGCACACACTCACATCAAATTCTGCACATGTGTGACCCTTTGACCCCTAAAACACCTCTGATCCTTTCTTCCTGCTCAACTGGGCCCTATTAAAATATGCACTGATTGGAAAGCTAACAGGAGCCAAGATTATCCCATAATGAAGGACTTCTGCTTCTCATTCTCTTCTTTTGTCTCAGCACTGCCCCTTTGCACTGAGTCAAATGAAATAACTAGGACAATCAAGATGGCTGATTGGAGGGAAGGATATTGGAAATGTGTCTGTGGTTTCACAAATTGCTGACCTAATATAAGGGAGTAGATCTTTTCTTGTTTTGTAGGTCAGTACTGCAGCAAAAGTCGATGGAGTCGATAGTGTGTGTGTACACCTCACATTAGCTATGCACTGCATTATGCTTGACCTTAAACAAGTTTACTTTCACAGTTCAAACTTAGACAATTGATGATTCTTTTTGTTTTGTTTCTCACTCTCTGCTAATTGATATAATGAGCTGAAAATGATTGTCAAGGTGCTTTTGTGCTGAGAAGACAGTTTGATTTTCTGTTATAGTTTCAGCATTCCACTAAGCTCTCGACCAGCACAGCTGCTACACAGTTGTTTACGGCTGTTGGCAAGCGCAACCTCATTCATGTAGAAAAGCCAGCCGCCAGAAAGCGTCTGTGGATAAACATGTGTGCATTTGAGTTTGGTATGCTCCTACAAGTGTGTTTACTTCACTTTATAAGTGCATAAAGCCAATCCAGAGATTTGTTCTGGCATGCATCACACATGTTTGAGAATAAGCAGAAAATGTGTGAAATGATGAGGAACTATCTCGTACTGTTTTTCATTCTCGCTAGGCAAGAAACAACTGGCTGCATATAGAACAAGGTTGTAATGACCAAAACCTATTCAACAGTTTACTTATTCAGACTTGAGGTTAGAGCAGATTGATCAGGTTTATCTTTCAACTCATGTCATTTTTGAACTTTTTACAGTCTGGCATGGTGTGTTGAAGCAGTAGAGTCATGGGAAGAGCTGGTAAGGAAGGTTTTAGAACAACTATCTTCTCTAATGTAAAGTAAAGTTCTCTAGAGTGAAGAATGAACCCACTATTTGATGGTGTTCCAAACTCAAATCCCCCATTCATCACTTAACTTTGACTTGTAGCCCACATAAAACACTGATGCCTTGTTCTTACTCTGTTTCCCTATGTAAGCACAGCTTGGCTAAACATGCTGTAACACTGGACTTTACCCAGAGACAAAGCTCTGTGCAGAAAAGCCAGACAGCTGCACTCAATTACATTAACTACTACGGGCACAAAACACACACTCTGTCCAGCCACTGGCTCCAGCCATAATCAACGACTTATTCAATAAACTATAAAAAAAAAAAAAAACAAAAATGCTGCTCTCTGCTTTCTCTAGTTCGCCCCACACTTCCTCACTCCACACCATAAACCATCGCACACACATTCTTTCACTGAAGGCTGTGTTTCTTCTTGAGCTTCCTGTTGGGGTCAAAGTTGAGCTCTTACGAGATAACCATTTACCTGAGCAGTATAAAAGAAAGTAGGGGTTAGTGTGAAATCTGTACCAGCGTGTATAAACATTCTCATGAATTGCTGTGCGGTCGGTGCGTCACAAATTTCTCGCATTCATAAGGAGTTAACATTGGAATCCACTGGGAGGTGAGAGGCTGAGAATGTGGAGGAAGGGAAGCCTGAAACTCTTTTTCATCGTGGCTTTAAGGATCAGTAGAAGTGCTGATCTTGGATGTTTTACTTGGGTTAGTCCCCCCTGAAGGTACACACTGGCTTCACAAGATATGTTTTGGTTAATCATGACATATTAGCTTCAAAGTGCAGAAGGGATGTGTCAATGTGGATGTGCGCGAAAAAGAAAATATATATTAAAGTTTGTGTCTACTTGGCACAAGTTATTTTTGTCTCTGCTGATAGAATATAGCATAGATTGTTCTGAAAATGTGGTATGTATGGTCATTAGAAGATGCATTGTAATGTGTCGTACAGGAAATGAAATGAAAAAGAAAAACTAAGACTATGGGTTCTAATAAAAAGTAAAGACATCACTCTTTGTCTGGTACAGATGCTTAAAGATGTGCAAATGTTTCCTCTTGATAATTTAGTGTTTTCTTTTTTTCTATATTGTGCTAAGAGATTGAAATGCAAATGATTTAAAACTTGCGTCACAGGTGTAGATGCTGACTACAGTTACCACATTTAACAGGGTAAATTAAAACTAAATTATATGTTACTGTGTCATCTGTAATAATCTCATTATTGTGTTTATTTGGGTGCATTTAGTTACTTCTTTCATGTGTTTTTACACTCCATTATCTAGTGTATATCTGTTTAAGTCCTCCATTTCCTTCCCTTTTCTTTTTCATGGAGTCCAGATTGTACAGAATAAATATCATACTGCCCCAATTTTCTCTTTTTGTTTTACGTCTCATGGGAAGAGGTCACGCTGGAGACAGACACTAGCAAATGTTGCAAGCTGAACTCATTGTTTTTTTTTTTCTCTAATAAAAAAGTAATATATATATATATATATATATATATATATATATATATATATATGTAAATAAATAAATAAGACACATGAATAGTCTTTGATCTAGAACACCAAAAATAAATAAGTACCTTATCATGTAATTAAAGTAAAAAGTAATGTGTGTTGATTGAAATTTTTTAGCCTTCTTAATAACTACATGAACATTTTTGCACTAGTTTTGATTACAAACTATTTCGCTCACTTTTGCATTTTTCTATTGCAACATATCTTGTAACTTGTCAATTGCTGCATCTGTACTGAAAATTTGACATTTAAATGATGATTAAAAAGCACAATATCTGCCCAGAAAAAAAAAAAAAAAACTTTATTTTTATTTTTATGTTTGGCCCTTTGTAAAAGCCAGGCCATCACACATCTTTGCTATGCATACGAGCCAGTCACTAATCACCAACTCCTTCCTGGATCCAATTAGCTGCACCTGTGGTGTGCTGCTTCCAGCTCCCGATACAAATGCCAAAAAATCACCAAACCCTTCCGCACGAACTGAGACACCACCTACAGTTGAATCACAATGAAGAAGGAGAGGAATGTGGATTATTATTTTGCTGAGACTGTCTGTGCACCAACATCTAATCAATAATGTTTTATACCCTTAAGGATGATTGAATTATATTTTGCTGCTAGTCAACAGTTTGCTACATTAAGATAGAAATAACAGCTGTTTCATGGGAAAATAGGCATTCATCATGATTTCTGCAACACATCAGAAATCATGATGAATGCCTATTTTGGACTCTGTCTAGTTGCGACTCTTCAGTTTAATGCGTCTTCTCTGCCATGGATTTTATGTTACATCTATGTCTGAACCAAGAAACCTGTCAGTTAATTTATGGCTACTTTGTTCCTTTGAGACCCATGTCAAGTTGAGTCAAGTTAACCACAATTCCATGTTTATTATGGAAGCAAATTGCCATGTTTGCTCACAGAGACAAAAGAGGAAAGCAAAAGCCATTATTAATGATGCAGTAGACTATAAAGAAGTGCTGGCTATGGGTGCTGTTTGACACTTTAACTGAGACATCAATTATTTATCCACATTAAGAGCCATGAGTGTGGATGTGTAATGGGATTCAAGGGTAGGAACTTTAAATCATTACGCCAAGGAGAAAAGTCCTTCCAGTACATATGAAAGCCCACTGACCTGGCTGTACAACAGTATGACATAAATGGCATCTAAAGTTCAACTCTCATTCAAATCTCCATTAGATATTCATGCGCTTTTCAAAGTTTCACTGCACAACCATTTCCAGGAGGACTTCTCAGGATTTCTTTAATGTAAAAGGAAATGGAAATACGCTCTGACTGCTCCAGATAAGACTTTTAATTTGCTACTGTAAATTGAAGCTATTTGTCTTCAACCCCCAACTTCTGTCTCAACTCAGCCATATCTCAGACAGAAATATATCATGTGAATTAACCCGAATGTGTAAGCTTGCCGCAGTGTTATTTTAATTTTATTTTTTTCTTTCTCAGTACTTTTAGCCACTTGTAGCCTTTTTTTTTGTGTATTTAACACTGGACAACACACACTAAACATTTTTCCAGGTAAATAGTATGTTTTAGTAATAGGAACTGAAATACCTAGAAGGGGCTCTGAGTAGAGGTAATGCTCCTCCACATTGAAACAAGTCAGCAGTGGCCTGCTGAAAGATTCTCTTGAGAGGTTATCCAAGCATGTCCAAGAGGAGGCCCCAGGACAGGCGAGAGCTATCTCACAACAGGCCAAAGAATGTCTGGGTGTCCCCCTGAAGGAGTGAGAGAAAAGGTCTGGGTAGAGGGAAATATGTGCAGTTTTGCTTTAAACCTTTTGCACTCCACTAGTGTTGTATCTATGTTTCTGACTCTTTTCTATAGCCTTTCTCCACAACTTACTTCATTTCACAAAGAAGTAGTTTGTATGAATACATTGAAAAAGGCTTTAAATGTAGCATGTAACTAGGATCTGTTTATATCAAAATCTGGATTTAGCACCAGAGCAAATTAGTCAAAGCTTAGGTCTATACATACTATATCTTTTGAATAGAAAACACACCTTAGTAATACACTCAGTGTGTGTAGTGTACCCCCCAAATTAATTTGATTGTAATTGTTAATTTATGAAGTCTACTACAACACTATCCACCTCTAGGTCACACAACTTACGTTATCTTTAATCTCCTCCTACACCTCTCCAGCCAAGCCTTAGTGCTCTATGAAATATTTCATCATTGAGGAGGGTGGGACACTGTCGTTTTCAGTCAAATTCGCCACATTCCCACACACAGTGTCTAAAACATATGATGCTGTTTTCATTTGCAGAGCCACATAAAAGATGTCTCAACCTCATTTCTGTTCCTTTATCATAGATTTTTCTTATTTTCCCACAACCCTGCCCTGCGGCTCACACCCAACTCTCATCTTTGCCACTTCTTTCTGATTCACTAATTTCATCTCATCACATTCCTCATTCTTCCTCCCTCCTTTCCTTCCTCCTACTAACCATTATTCCTCCCACATATTCCCACAACTGTAGCTCCCTAGTCCCTAGTGCTGGTCACCCAAAACCACAAACTGTTGTTTCCCAAAATATATGTGTCCCGAGGCCAGTTCATTAACAACCAAGTGACCAAACATAAAATGCAATACTCCATGGTTTATTTCCATTTTCATACAGCCCATTTAATTCTGCCTTGTGGTTTTCAGCCTGTGGGAAAAAAACTTTGATTTTATCGGACACACAGCACAGTTGTCTTATTGAACAAAAATTGTCAGTTTCCGGCCAAGCTAATGTTCTCCATGTGTATCCGGCTGCCACACACAGCCCTACAACACTTACAGAGAAGAAAGGTCCTAAAGAGCTACTCAAAAGCAAACACAACCCTTTACATTGACCCGTGACCCAATGTTTTTTTTCTCAAATAACGGTCAAGAGTGCTGCTTCCCATAAGAACGAGGGAATGTGTTTAAACAAGGCAAATTTATGGCACCACGTAGACCGCTGTGTCATTTTTAGCGGGGGAATGTTACACCGCTGTATGAATGTCCCATTGATCAGCGCTTATTTCTCTGTCGGACAAGACGTAGCGACGGGTGAGTAGTGAGCGTGAGCAGCCAAATAAATGTCAGACTGAGGGAGTGTTAATCGTTCATGTGCACGCTTTTGAGTGTGCATGCAGCCAAATAAATGTCAGCGTTTAAGATGTTAATTGATTTCTACAGAATTTTATTATTCATTTGTGATCAAAGCGCAACAAGAGGTGTATTTTTCAATGCCTTTCTTTCTCCCACATATCCTTCAGGTAAGTTAAATTATGCTTTTAATTAAACTGTCTGTTCCCAAGCATATATCAGAGCATAGTCAGACTCAAGAACACACTTACATTCATGCAATAGCAATTTTTACAAGTAAAGTTGCTAGAAAGCTGCAACCTTTATGCTACCCTCTGCACACTGGTGGCTCAAATATTAAGAGTTGGTAATTAACAGGCACCACTGAAAGGTCAGTAGCGACTCATACTATCCATTAGTGCTTTCAAGTTTATAAACCCTATAGATGCTATTTTTTGTTTCTCTTTATTTCCATACAAGCTTTAGTACTTAATGAAGGACCCAATTAAAAGATGCAAACATTATATATTTGCATTTAAAAGAAAAATAACTACTATAACTATATTGGAATTGAATCTAATGCTTGATCTTGAGTGTTACTTAAGGAAAAAAGCCACTGGTATTCACTTGGATATTATTTAAAATGTCCTGATTCCACCAGATGACCACTGTTACCCTCTACAAGAGTGACTTTAGAACAAATGTAAGGGTCTGTATCACTGAGGCCATAGTCAAATGCGAGAAATCTCCTTGGTTTAAGAGTTTTACATTCATTTTAAATAGCAACAGTGATAGAGCAGCAGGGCTTAAGCCAGTGGACACTCCTAAAAAGATGATGCGTGTCTGTCTACAGATTACAAAAGGCCACATGGATTAGTCAAATGCTAATGAAAGGAGATCTCAACTGATGACCCAAAAGTATTAAGTGGAAGAAGATTTTGACGCTAAACAAGCAATGCATTCAAAGGTAGACAATTTATTGCATTTAAACCATGTTGTTTATGCCTTTATTACATTACAAACAAGTTATTCTGATAACCTGATTAAAATGCACACACAAACATTGTGTGCTTACAGAGCTAACAAAGATGGGCACAGTTGTGTTGCTGTTCCAAGTGAGTTCCAAGTAACAGCCGTCTCCTGAAAATAGTTTATGACTTCTTAGATAAAGCTAGGTCCTGACAAGACTATAACTATGACACACTGCTTTTTATATTTTCTTCAGAGTCCAATCGGAGCTGTCCAGTCTACTTAGAGCTGTCTGAGCTGCAGCAGAAACAGGCCAACAGGCAAGTCTTCTCTTGCTGTTAGATGACAGTACCACAGTGTGCCCCTTAAATGAACAGAGCACACCAGTGACACATTTATGTTGCTCTCTGCTCCATTTTCAAAATCAACGACAGGAAGTCAGCTTTTTTTCCCTCTGGTCTTCAAACCAAACTGACAAAATAGCTTGTTTGTTGGTCTTTTCTTTAATTTCCCACCCCATTTGTTCAATTGAACACATATTTTGTCATAACAATCTTATCCTTCCTAGTTTTCTGAAGATACTGTTTAAATACTGATCTAAACTAATGCATTCAAGATTTTGTTCACAAAATATGATATTTGCAAGGTAGCAAATACGTGTCATTTGTCATTTAAAAAATTTGTGAACTATTCAAAAATGTCAAAAATGTTAAGCTGGGTAAGGTTGCCACTCAAAGGTTGCCACATAAACATTTTCCTTTTCCGCCATACACACAAATGAGCCAAATGCAACTAGTAACTGCAGTCTTCATGATGTTTCTGGCGTTTAAAAAAAAAAAAAATTAAACATTCGCTATAAAAAGAATGAAATAAAACTAGCTTTACAAAGGTGCATGTGGGAAGCGCAAAGCTTGGCAAAAGATGAAAGGACTATGTTCTAAAGCTTTACAACCCAGCAGATGATGAACCCTGAATACACTCTGTCCATTTGACATCAGGTCTCCACCCACTGTCTTGACCGACACTGCTTGGTCCTACCACTCACACAAAGCCCATCTCCACCCTTCTCTGACAAGTCATTCAGCGGGGAAAACACAGCATTGATGGGCTCTGACTAGCAGCATTTTGCAGCTTGTCCATTTTTCAATAGGGCCTCACTCTCCCAGACTCATGGCAAGACTTTGTAATGGAAATCTGTGACGGGCAAAACAGCACAAAAACACTGTTCCCTGCCTTCATCTGTCGCAATGATTTTATGGTCTGGGTGAAGACAGAGAGCCAGGGTGAGTGCTGCGGAATAGCCGTGTGTGTCCGGATGAAATATTTTATGACTAGGGCTGTTCCACAGACCCATGGGTTAGAATTTTGTTTGACCAAGCAGGTCAAGAATTGTTCCCGTAACTAGTTTGCAGAGCCACAGTCACTGGGAGCCAGGGCTATTCACAACTAAATGTGATCCATTGATGTCTGTGTATGTACTAAATATGTGTGTGTGCCGTCCAAAGTCAGTGTTTTCTGGGGTTGGGATTGTGTAAAATGAAAAAAATTTTGAAAAAGCACAGATATGGCAATAGGGAGTTCCAGCCATTGATTTGAATGGGGCTAGTTAGATCTGTGCCTCCCTTCTGAAGCTTAAAGGATTATTAAAGCAGCTAGGACTCATCCAGTGTCATTTCTCATGTGCCCCAGAGATTACCAGGGAGGAGGAAGGGAGAAAGAGAGGAAAACAGAGTGAGATAGATAAGCAAATAAAAGTAATTTATTATGAGAATGTAGTTATAATTAGAACATTTTTTTTAACTGCATAGATTAACTGACTAGTAATGCATACATAGTGACAGTTGATGGCAGGCATTAGAGAAGTAGGCATGAGATATATAAGCACATGTGAGCTAGCGAAGTTAAAGGTTTTGTCAGTGCTTCTAACTATTATGGTCCAAGATTATGATTTTATTTATATATGTAGTCTGTGATGTATTATCGTACACTAACAATTCATACACAGATAGAATTAAACAACTTCACCATAGACCATCAGCTGCCTGTTTGAATGAGCTGAAACACATTCGCTGGAGCTGAACAGCATTTGAAGAGCTTCACTGTTTCGGTTCCTTGTCACTTCACTCTGATCCAGGTTGTCTGACAGCTAAGTTAGTCAAGAAAAGCTTTCTCAATGTAGCATAGATCATCTGCCCTTGGTAGTGCTTTCTTTAGTCAGTAAAAATAGACATGGCCGCTGGCACCATACACTGTAGTTTAGTTTCTATGTTTTGTGTGCTTTCTTTAAATGTGGACAAGTGTGACCACAGAGCATACAAATAAAATACATCCTCTAAAAATTTAAGTTACCAATTTGCCAAACGTGTATGCCTAAGAGCTTATTAAAGACACAGAATATGATTAGAAGCTGGCGGTGGATGCTGGGAGAATCTTGGATAGGAAGGAGACAGAAGGTGTGAAAAGAGGACCATCACGGTTAAACTGCACCCCTCCTTGACTGTGCTCCGTTAAAGAAAATGCACACAGCATCATTCTCCTGCTTTAGAGGAAACAGAAATTGAAAAGGGCAAATCTGGGTTTGCGCACCTTGGTAAGAGTAGCCACTGGCGACAGTCTATCTCCAACTCGTTGCTGCTGAAAAGGGCACGGTGAAAATACTCCAGCTCTCAGCATAAAAGAAGCTGACACACATACCAATCCATTGGTTAAAGTCAGTGTGCAGGCAAATTCATGCTGAAAGGATTTTAAAACTTGGGAAGTGGATGTTTTTGGGATTCTTGTCAAGTCAATTTTAATTTTAGTTTCAACAGAATCAGAATAATGTTATAACTGAGAAAATAGTTCAAAGATATTTTTTTCACATTGTTAATTTATTTCTTTGATTAAACAAGTTTGTTCAGAAACACTGTCTGCTAATTAGCATATTTTCAAAGCTCAACAAAAACAAAGACATGATTTTGTGTCTTAAAATTCAAGGTTCCCTATTTCTACTGACTAAGAAGCTCATTCCCAGCTTTCTCTTTATTGAAGCTGTGGCTCTCCATAAAATAATAAACACTATACCCTGCGCGTATATGGTATGGGTGTTATCACAGATTTAATGGCTACTCTAAATCTTCCCTCGCTCTTTGCAAGCTACCTTTTAAAAAGCAACTTTGGATGTTTATGCATTTATTACATGCCCTGAGATTGTATTGTTCTCACATACTAAGAGTAAGAGGCCAATATGGAGAGAGAGAGTGAAAGTAGTGTTGCAGCAGTGCAAAGAACTAAGCACTATTATTAAAGTTTCACTCTCAGATTTGAAATCCCGCTTCCCCAGAAGTACAGTTGTTACCCGCTAGTACACAATTGGACTTTCACTGAACCGTTAAAATACTGCGAAACATAATGCCTTGGATGAATACATTATTGATGGTTGTGATGGTTTGTTGGTTTATATGTGATGGTCCTTTGAGATTTTTAAGCATAGCAGCAGTTCAAAGGAGACCGTTGAACTGTGTTTCATCTCCTGTTGCTTAAACCCAAATATAGTTCTGCTGCAGTGGCTTGATTTGAACACACACACTCTTTCATGCAAAGTGTCATGGTAGTTTTATCCTCTGTGCTCAGTGGGGCAGGAGCATAAAGCAAAGTCACTTAATATGGGTAAGCACATAGGCACACACTTTAGCACATAGTGAGGTGTCATGGTGCAGTTTGACCTTCAATATTCTCCGGGGCACAATGTTTGCTTTGGTTTACCAAAGGATTTGTTAAAGTCTTTTCAACATTATTTACGAGTGGTTACTTTCTGCTGAACAGTACTGGCATGGTTACAGCCATAGACGGCAGTTGTTGGACTTGAGACTGGTCTTATGACTGTACTCTTCTCAATTCACAGCATTTGTTTTAAGCCCTTTTTATGCTCACTTTCTGTTGTTATCTTTCTTACGTTTCATCTCTTCCTAAACAGTGCAGTGCTGAGAGGGTGTGTGTGTAAAGTGGTCCTGTCTCTATCATGCAATGGGAGTTAGTAACAGAAGCATCACAGGTGAGATGGGTTGAGACGGCTTGTTTCAAAAATGGCATTGTTTCATTTTACAGGAAAATTAAGAAGTATTAGGTGTGCACGAAATCACATGTAAACTATAAAATACTTAATATAAAAGGACAATTTGTCACTGGTTTACTTGTTGAGCATAAAATGAACACAAGGCAAACTGAGATGGAAAGGTAAGCAAAATTCCTGCCTATATCACGGGGAAAAGCTTAAAAGAGACTTATAGAATCCTGACCAGACCACAACTGATAAACATTAAAAGGAGGGTAGCTATCTGGTTACGTTTACACAAGTACATTTGAGGAAAAAAATATATATGATAAACATAACTAATTAACACTGTTCCCTTGGAGCTGTTCCCATCGATCAACCATGACTACTGATCTGTCTCCATTTGTCATGGTTTTAATTGTAACTCCATCTTGGTCCCTGTATGTCTTGGTCTGTGTTTGTGTAGTTTTGACTCTTACACCCATCCATCCATCCATCCATCTTCTACCGCTTATTCGGGGCCGGGTCGTGGGGGCAGCAGTCTAAGCAGAGACGTCCAGCCTTCCCACTCCCCAGACACTTCCTCCAGCTCTTCCGGGGGGATACCGAGGCGTTCCCAGGCCAGCCGAGAGACATAGTCTCCTCCCGGTGGGACATGCCCGGAACACCTCCCTAGGGAGGCGTCCAGGAGGCATCCGAAACAGATGCCCAAGCCACCTCAGCTGGCTCCTCTCGATGTGAAGGAGCAGCGGCTCTACTTTGAGCTCCTCCCGAATGACCGAGCTCCTCACCTTATCTCTAAGGGAGCGCCCCGCCACCCTGCGGAGAAAGCTCATTTCGGCCGCTTGTATTTGGGATCTTGTTCTTTCGGTCATGACCCAAAGCTCATGTCCATAGGTGAGAGTAGGAACGTAGATTGACCGGTAAATCGAGAGCTTTGCCTTACAGCTCAGCTCCTTCTTCACCACGACAGACCGGTACATCGACCGCATCACTGCAGAAGCTGCACCGATCCGTCTGTCAATCTCACGTTCCCTCCTTCCCTCACTCGTGAACAAGACCCCAAGATACTTGAACTCCTCCACTTGAGGCAGGAGCTCTCCACCAACCTGAAGGGGACAAGCCACCCTTTTCCGACTGAGAACCATGGTCTCAGACTTGGAGGTGCTGATCCTCATCCCAGCCGCTTCACACTCAGCTGCAAACCGTCTCTTACACTACTCGGCAATACAGCCATTGAAAAAAAAAACAACACAAGAATATTAGGAATATGCTTTGGATATTGAACTCTGTACAACAAAATCACTTGTTCTAAACCTGTGCACTGCTCATACCCAACAGCATTTTTTAATCAAGCAAGCATAACCACATTAATCTTTGCTTCATTTTGTGTACCAGCTCAAGTGTCTGTGTGTATGCGTGTTCCTGTCTTTTAGAGAAATGTTTAAAAAGACCTGGGCTGAAGCGGGAACACATTAATCTTCATTTTCTCTTTCAGCTGTGAAATTAAATAGCCCTAACATTATTTACGACGCTCAGAACAATGCTTTAAGTTAGTTTGGGTATGAAAAGATATGACCAGACATCCTGATTAAATCTGCACTGTTTCTATTTCTCAAGCAGTGCCTTCAGCAACCCAACAGCAATGTAGTTTATCTCCATAACAAGAATGACTATAGGTTTTAACCGTCTGAAAAAAAAATCAGTGTTTAAACATTTTTGATCATTTAGAAATTTCTTTTTTGTGCTTTTACAGAGCCAATGGGAGAAGTCTCTACTGCACTGTCTTGACAAAGAAAAGTGCAGATGCTGCTGCTGCTGCCCAGTGATTATATTTCTGATTAGCATCAGCTTAAAATAAGTCCCACTGCATGTGTAAAGTAAGTAATGAGTTTTTTGGCTTATATCAGTAGTAGACTAATATACGGTAGGCCATAACCATTATCATTACTGAGAGCCATTCTTGCAATTTGAGACAGAGCTTGTTAATCATCCTAATAGTGTTTTCAACCATACAATGGCAGTGGAGTGAAGTGGCCTCAGATAGGAGTTGATTGGAAATGGATATTGTGTCCAACCAGTCACATCTATGGAGCACCTGGGGATATTACAAATGGACTTTATGATTGGCAGAATGAATTGGCAACATCGAAGAAACTTCCACTATTTCCCGCATAATAATTTTAGAAAATAAATGTTATTTTCAAACCTGCTCTTTTGTGAGATCATGTTACACAATTCATTAACAATGTAAATAACAGAGGACCAATTAAGTTTGGAACTAATGGAAAATGATTATCATTCATGCTCAGAACACAATGGACAATGGCAGTACTACAGTGCCTCACACTTGATTGACAAAAATCAATAAAAAGACAGTGGCTGTGAAGATTTTCCGTAAAAACAAAAAAAAAAAATAACTTCTCCAAGTTTCTTTTTTTTTACATACGTATGTATACACAGGTATATATATATATATATATATATATATATATATATATATATATATATATATATATATATATAGAGGTACAATAATGTACATGCTTAATTTTTAATCAAAGCCAAATGTCTAGGTAGTCCTAAGCCAGATAAACTGTTACAGGTAGCACAGGGCTTCCTATATATAGCCTTAGTGGCCAGTGTAGGCAGAACAAGGAAGTGCTGCTAATTGGCATTGACATTCTAGAGGCCTTCATCCAACAAGATGCAATACCAAAGTAATAGCAGGAGCTGATAACAAGCACGATTCATGCTTGGTAAAATCATTGCAATGTTTGAAGGTGAATGATTAACAGACTGTACCAGAACTATTATCACAATTATCAACAGACTTATTCAACACAAAAATAAATTAATATTCTCTAACCTTTTTTTTTCCATTTCTTTCCATGAAAATAATTATACTGCTAGTAAATTTAAAGATTTAAAAAAATATATTTTTATGTGAATTGAGTTTAATTGATCAAGTAAATGGCCCTGCTATAATTACAGCTCGGCTTAATTATGCCATGTCTACTTTTGACATTGCTCAAGCGTTAATTACCTATTTAAAATCTCAAAGATATGAAGGACACAAAGTAATAATTACCTGCCATTACTAATGCAAATTTTTAAACAACACAGTATTTTTCCTCCAGGTTTAGATTGAGGCAAGGGTCCTATGGGTATTGATATTGGCTATGCACATACTGGCTTTATTATAGTACTCATGATATTATAGTGAGGTACCTTGACTATTGCCATTCTTGTAAAAGAACAAGGGAAAAAATTGCAAACACGAGTTCCAATTTTGATGTCAATAACATATTCTTGCTTGAAGCACTCTTTGGAGTGCTTAAAGGTTTGTTTGTATTTTTATATTTAATTGATAATTTAAAAGCCTTGGTTGCACAGATTCTCAATATTGATTTGAAGAAAGCTTTCAAGGATAACACATGAAGTAAACCCTCAAGACTCTATAATGGTCCAATTGAAACACTCAAATCTAACTTTTCAACTGATTACAATACAAGCTTTCCATGCTGTTTCGGATTCAACTCAAAGTCTCAGTATGTTTAGTTACCATGGTGACAGTGTGGAAACATTGGGGAGTAAAAAGGGAAAAAAAGCATTTGCTGAGGGAATATGAATCATCATTAATGCATGATACAAGGCAAGAATTATAATGAATGAATTAATGATGATATGCATGAGCTTCCACAGAGCCATGATTTTACAGCACAGTGTGATCAAGATATATATCTGTATTTGTAAGTGGTTGTTAATAATTGTTAATTGTAAGATGGAATATTAACATGTTTGAAATCTGAGTTAATTATCATATCTACTATACTCTTCAACCTCATGCAAAACAGAAATAAATTAGGGAAGCGTGACAATGAACCGTAAAGCGCATTAGGCAGTTTTCCAAGAAAGAACTAGCGTAGGACGATAAACTGATCATCAGTGTGGAGATTGCGAGTGTTGGCTGCTATGCTCCAGTGGTTGATTAGCTCATTCCCCTTCGAGTTGAGTGTACTCACACTAAAGATAGCATGCTTAGGAGGTGTTTAGAGGATGTAATTCTTCGCCAGCACTTGAGAACCTTGTTGTGGTCTACTAGAGTTCACTATTAATTGGCAAACTTGGCAGAGATTGCGTTAAACTTACCATAAACAAAACTTGAAGAATTTGTATCGCATGTCCCAATGTACCTCATTATAAAGCAATCAGTCATGGATAAACATGAATCCTTGGTGTTAGTGTTAAAGATGCTTTATGAAACAGTTTTTTGGAGACCATTGTGTGAATATACTGTATACTTAATTTTTATTTATTTTTTCTAGTTTTGCTCACTGTTGTTGATAGAAAAGTCAAGTAATAGTTTGAAACATATTTAAAACTTAAGATATAAAAATATATACGCAAACTCACCATGAAAAACAAATGTACTCTACTGTTAATCTGTTTGCAGAGGGATAATTAATAAAGTAAAAAATGTTCTTTCCTTGTCTGTAGGAAAGTATATTTTAAGCTTTTACCAAAAGTGACTGAGACTGAGCAACAAGAAGAAATCCTCCCAAGTCTACACAGAATTTGCACGCCCAGGACTCTTGCTGTGATAACCATCTTGACACTGCAGCACCATAAAACAGATTAATGTCAAAGTGGGTTATAAAATGTAACGATCTTAATTTAAGAAGACTTAATTAATTTAGGTTTATAAATTGGTGTGACTCAACAAGAGCACAAAAGGAAAATCAATTATTAATTAGTGCAAATCAATTTTAACTAAACTGTACATGGTCTAGCAGTGTGGCTACTGTTTTGATTGGATCCTAGCTTTTTTTGATTTGAAGTGGCAGCTCCGTGCCACAGTGTTTACCTCCAGAGTGGGAGGTAGGAAGTAATGGTCTTAAGATATATCTTTGCAGCGTGTGAGTGAGACGAGGCTTTAGTGGCATCTGGAAAAAGCCACTTCAACCAGTCAACAGCTCCATTAATCTCTGCCTGATTCAAACCCTCTTGTTTCAACAAAAGAGATTATGCTCATCTATCAATACAATCAGGAGATATTACACTCCAGCCCATTGTCCCGTGTCTAGATTTCCTATAGTGACCTAACCCCAATAAATACAACCCAGTTAGCATAAGAACTGTTATGATTATACATTCATGCAACATAAATATGTATTAAATGAATATTTCTACATACATTAAAGTGATATGTATAATCTTTACTGGCACATTTTCACCTTTTTCATCAGCAGGCCTAAAGTGCACTGTGGGGCAGCTCAAAATCCATTTGCCAACAAAGCTAGGAGTTTATTTTTTGAAGGGCTTTGGAAGCAAACTTTCGGAAACTGAAGCATTTAAACTATACAGTTTAATTGACATCTGACATTTGACATCAGTAATTGTTCCTGGTTGTCTCCTAGCACTTACCTTTCTTTCATCACTTCTATTAATTTAATTAACTTGTTGTTACTTAATGTTGAATGTACAAAGCAAATCTTTCTTTTTTTTACCTCTTAAAGTTTTAAAAATCAAGGTCATAAATGTGGAAACATAACAAAAAGAATAAGCGGTTAAGATTAGCAAAAGGATGTGGCAGGTTTGTTGGTTTGACATTCAAGCATTAAACAAGAATTGTTTGATAATAGACAGCAACTCCTGAACCCCTGGACCGAACCTGCATGTTCACCACAACAGTGTTGCTTGGCAACGGTTAAATTAAGTGTATTTAATGTTTAATGGTAGTCTCCTGAATACTGCTGATAATCCACAACATAACCCTCTTCATGCCTCAAGGTAAATAGTGTAGTAACTAACAATATGCTCATGTTGGGACTGTAAAAATATTAAGTATTTTTGTTCAGTAATGTTGGGCTGACATGCTTCTGGTGTGGTTTACTAAAACATTTTTTTCTATTGCTTGATTGGTCAGCCCATTACCATTTTTTTAAACAAAAGTGTGTACTTAATATTTCACTCATACTCAGTCTTTCATTGTTAGAGCACCATTGTATGTCTGAACATAATTGGGCCATGTCCTGCATTAATTCATCACTTCAACTAATTGTGTTTACATTTTTCAAACTTTCCTTCTCACAGCATTCAGGCTGTTGCTACTTTTTTGTCACTTAACTTCCAACTTTTGATGAGATAAAAACTTCTCCCCCACCATCATTAAAACAGCCAATCTGAGAAAAATATTTCAAAAGAAATATGTGGAATGGAAATGAAGAGGCACTGGGGCTGTTCATTGACTTACCAAGTCACGTTGACAAATATTGCATGAATAAGAAGTTCCTACTTTACAGGCATACATAACCGGCATGTGCATTTGAAGTGCTTCATAAATACTTAGCTTTAATTGCCGCCAATGGCTGCTGACTATTAACAGAGCCAACAAAGGAAAGAGGGAGGTGAGAAGAAGGTGTAAGGAGATAATTAACAAATGCATAATCATTTCCCATAAGCAGTTCATCTAATGATGTGTGATAATCATTAACCAAAGGTCACTGATTTGAAACAAAAGACGAGTTTAACACTTTGTGATGTGCTGTAACTTCAAAATGAATTTGCCTTTGTTTAAATCATTTTTATTGAAGAACACAAATCCTCAAGTCAATATTTCTCATTTGCTGAAAAGTTCATGCATCGATGCAAACAATCTAAAGGAACGTTTAGCCCAATTACCATGGATGCACTACTTACTTCACAAAAGTTAGATATGCCATCTTCTGTAAAATCACTAGTGAATGATCTTTGATTAGGAAATGAAAAACAAGTATAAAACCCATCTTGTCCCTGGGCCATCGTTGTGCTTGTGTGTTTTTGTGAAATGGAGTTCCTGTTGAAAAGCTGTTAAACAGGGTAACTCAGATGTAACTCTTTTTCTTAATCACTTATGCACATTTTACAATTAACATGTCCGTTTAAAAACAGTTCAGACAGCTTTTTCATTAACAAAACACTTAACTTTTGATTTTTCCAGTTGAGTCAAAGATTCTCTTGCCAGTGTGAATGAAACTGTGAGTCTCTGTGTGAGACGTGAAGTGCTTTGAAAACTGTGTGAAGAAACCTTGTTGTAATAAAATATATTATTATATAGCACAAAAACAAGTCTTACACACACGCACGCACGCACGCACACACACACACACACACACACACACACACACACACACACACACACACACACACACACACACACTCAGAGAGCATGAAAGCTACCACTCCCCTCCCAACAGACACCTACATTATTGTTGTCAAATTTCATAATGTATGTCTGGATACTAGAAAAAAACTAAAATGACTCACATTAGTTAGCATATGTTAGTGTTTGGCAATCTTTTTTCAGCCAAGTCACACATTTTTCATGTAGGAATCCCAAGGCACACCAACAGGCTAGATTTTTACAAAAGTTTTTTTTCCCCCTTGACTTCCATAAATCTGTAAAATCAGAGCAGATGAAGTCTGAACCAACTAATTTGAAGAGACTACTGACTTTAAGAATAGTTATTGTGCTACCTACTGACACCAGTGACTTGGAAGATTATGGGACAGTCACTACATGACTCAATTTCAGTTGAAATACTGGACAGAAATAACTCATAACAACAACAACATTGTGTTGATTTTTCTTGTTGATTTTCTTTGGGGAAATTCTTTGTTGGCAGTTCCCAGCATGTTTTTGATGTTGGTGGGGGAAACCAGACCCAAGCACAGGTAGGACATGCAAACTCCACATAGAAAAGCCTGAAACTTCTTGCTGAGAGGTGACTGTGCCACTTGGCTGTCTAAGAACAAAAGTAGTAACAATAGTAACTATTCACAGCTTTTTTGATTGTTGTATTACTTCAATGTGTAATTTCCTTCAGAAACAGAAAATCTATCTATCCAAAATTTGTTCAGTTATTTTATTTTTTCACACTGTTTAAGACACATTACTGATAATAAAATTTAATATGCTAATACATGTGTTTCAAAACTAGCCTAACTATTCCACACAAAAAGTAAAGAGAAAACTATTATGTGCCAAGGTGTTACAATGCAGCTAAAATCTATATCTCTTATAGATTGGTAATAATTAGTGATTAAACAAGGCACATACAATATTATAATATTAATAAAGCCAGTAGACTGTGTGTTTGTGCAAAGACAGGTGAAGGCTGAAGGCTTGCTCTGGGATCTGTGCCCCTCACACTTTGAAAACCCCTGATATAGCATATCCAACTTCCATTGAATTTCAGTTTTATTGGTATATATCATGTAAAAACTTAAACGCTTAACATCATTTATAAGATAGAAAAAACATAGTTATTACTTCATCATGACATGATTCGCCAATCAGTTCAAACCCATCAGTGCTGCCAACATTGTTGCCTTGTTAACCCTAACCCTACATGTCCACAACATATACAATATTTTTTACAACATAATTCAGCATTAACAGCACAGCTCCTCCACACAGGAAACTGACCATGTATAGTAGGTGTGCTTATAGCATTTTATGCACTTAAATTCAATTTCACACTGTATGTGCGTTTATTTACAAATGTGTGTAATGTACACATGTATTCGGCTTGTGAATTTGTTCCATTTTTTATTTTATTTTTTTACTTGTTTATTACTTTTACTACTTTTGTCCCATTGTAAATAGAGCTTCTGAAAACATCACACTTTTACTCTGTGCCAGAATTTAGCATTAAAGACGATTGTGGCTTGCTTCTGTTGTGGATCACAAATGGCACATATGGCTGACCGATGCAGGATATTGGTGGAGAAAGATGACACAAAATAAGCTATGTGAATTCAAAACCGATTAGCACATGGCTAGTTTACATACATCAACACAAATCACATCTACACATAGAATGTATCTGAATTGTCTCACTGTTTGATGAGTGCCCCTCACAGCGCCTGATATGACTACAGACTTGGTTCTTTCACAATTTTCAAATCTAAACTGTTTCTTTGCTCTAATTAACTTTTTTACCTGGTGTGTGTTCAACCGCAGTCTGAGTGACTCATGCAAATAAAGGCTGAAAGTACACTGTTTCTGCCTTCCAGAAATAAAAAAAAACATTAATACTGTATACGAAGCTTGGTAGCTGGCTGGTGCGCTTCAAGTGGGTGTTTACTCATTCATTTGCACACATTATAGCTCATTTTGATCTATCTATGGTGTACGTATCATTCCTCCTCTTACCCTCCATTAACAGTCTAACTACCTAAATCAATCACAGACAAATTGATTGAATCCCATATTTCTCTCATTTGGTTTCATCCGTCCTTTTAATCTTGCATTCTTCCTGCCTCCAGCGATACATTCCTTTCTGTTAGCAAAAACATATTTACCCCAGTAACAAATAAGAGCCATAAATAAATCATAAATGTCTCAGATGTTACAATCATGATGCAACTGTTGTGTCTGTCTTCTCTCATCTTCTTGTCATCCGCGCGCACTAGCTGAGCGCTACATATGTACAAGACACTTCAGTGGGAGTACAGTGTCAAGTGTTTACCAGTTCCTCCTCTTTCATGCCGTCATAAATTCATTTCATCATCATCATTTTATTTTAAAGATAAGTCCAAATAAATGCAAGGGAGCCAGGGATGAGGAAGAGAAGAAAGTGAGACTGGAGATGTTTTTGTCAAACACACACACACAGTCTGGGCGGGGGGATGTACAGTCTCAGGAGAATAGACACAGCCTTGAACTATACTCTGTTCATAGTGCTGCTTCCTTTTATAGGGCCTTATGCCTGTATGTTGTTCCCACAAGTGTTGCATCCATCTATGGCATTATTGCAAATAAACAGTGAATGTCAATCAAAAGAAGTCACTGAGTTTGGTGTGTTATCTGTCTGCTATTGTTGTAGTCATCATTGCATTAGACAATAGAGAAGATATAACGCATTTCTTTGTCGACACCGTAGTGTGCCGAGGACAAGATGACCTTCGTAGCTTTTGAAGACAGCAATCACAATAAAAAAATCAAAATAAAGTCACAATATGCCATTCTGGTACATTATTACCATTTCTTACATCCTCTTTCCTGTCTCTCTACACTGTGTCTATTGAATAAAAAAAAAACAATGATATAGAAAGAAAACACTATCAAAACAATTTCTGTCTACTTTCAAATTTAAAAAACTGCGATAGCTTATTTAAAAAGGATTATAATGTTGTTCCATGTTGTTGTTTTCAAGGTTGCAGTATCTTTCTTATCATTTTCATAAATCTGTTCTAGTTTATCTCAACTCAGGTTCTCAAACAAACTCAGGGTCAGCCACAGTTGAACGTTGCTTCCTTTGACCACTCATATACCATCAAGTAGCTTTATTTTAAAGTAACGTGTAGTGTTGTAGAAGACAGGTCGTGTGTTGATATTTTAAATCAAGATCAACAAAGATCCCAATTACAAAAAGTCTTTTTTACAGGAACATACATAGGACCAACACATACTGTAGGTGAAAATGAAAAATCTATATAATGCTTTTGTTGTAATGATTTAAGTAGTCCCCGTAAATTGTATAGAATTTTTTAATATTCAATTGGCTTGGTCTATTATTATACGTTATCTAAACAACATTCACTTAAGTGAGTCCCATGACTCACTGATCTATTTAAATTCTAATTCTGCACCTGTGTTAAATCAATTGTCCTGATGAAGACTCACTTGACTCGAAACCCATATAAAGAGCAAACAAAATTCAAAGTGCCTCAGACACTCTATATTTTTATTTCAATCTCTTTTTTTACTCTTGGTTTGTGTGTCTCAACTACAACACTGGTTATATGATTGAACATGTACATATTAGTTTAAACATGTATCCTAAATGACATGCACCATACACTACTGTCTTAAAAAGACTACGGAAAAGTATGTTATTTTAGCAATAATATATGTTAGCAGTAATAGTATTACTGCCATTACATCAGTTTGAGCTATGTTTAATTCAGATCAATACTGATCTCAAGACACTCAACGTTAAAAACTGTTTTGTCTTAGCAAGCATTTAGCAACAGTAGAGAGAATTTTAATTGCATGGAAATGCAAACAAGTGGAAATTATTTTGTTTAATTAACTTACTCTCTGTTGTGGCACACTACATAAAGACATGGCATACATGAACACACATCACTGTCACTGCTCCAGTTTCAAAGTGGGTTAGTTGGTTGCAGAGCAGTGTATCTGCTACTCCTTTGTAGAAACTCTCTGTTCTGATCTTCTGTCACGGCCCTCGAGGCCAAAACACTGCCATGATGGACACGAATCCATGTGACAGCTTTGCACACACATTCCCGAAAACTCTCCCAATCCCAAAGGCTTTTCCCGGGATGGCTCAAAGCTCCTTCCGGGGCAGTGGGGTGTGCAGAGGCATTGTTGGAACACAGAAATCCAAGGGCCACATTTACTGCGGGGACACACACACACATGCGCTGTTTATCCCGAGGCAAGGAGAGCAAGCAGCTGATTGGCCGCAGGGATGATTCCCTGGACAAACAAGACTCATCTGGCTCTGTAGAAGCAGACACATAGGGGTGGTGTAGCTGGCAGATGTGTGGGTGTGTGAGACTCCAGGGTGTCTGCTCCGTACCTGCTGCAGACCAAGCATCCTAGGGCAATGGGGAATGGACAGATATTTGTTGACTATTAAACAAGTATGGCTACAAACACTCCTCATGGCTGAGACAAAAAGGTGTGAACATACAGTATATTATTGTTATTGTTTACATTAGACTATATATATATATATATATATATATATATATATATATATATATATTCCTAAAAAAATAAATAAAAATAAAAAAAGCGTAGCCACTTTAAGCGGAAATATGTCACAGCGTTGTTAGCACTTCCTTAGCCACATTAGCGTAAGGCCTTTAAAATGTTCTTTTTGAGGCAACCTTAATTTAAAAGTGCTAGACATTATTATCTTGCCAAATGTTTTAATTATTATTATTATTATTATTATTATTATTATTATTATTATTATTATTATTATTATTATTATTATTATCCATTTTCTTTCATTTATCCGGGGCATGGTCGCAGGGGCAGCAGTCTAAGCAGAGACGCCCAGACTTCCCTCTCCCCAGACACTTCCTCCAGCTCTTCTGGAGTAATACCGAGGCGTTCCCAGGCCAGCCGAGAGACAGAGTCCCTCCAGCGTGTCCTACGTCTTCCCCGGGGCCTCCTCCTGGTGGGACACACCTGGAAGACCACCCTGGGAAGGCGTCCACTCGATGTGGAGGAGGAGCAGCTCTACTCTAAGCTCCTCCCGGGTGACTGAGCTCCTTACTTTATCTATTAAGGGAGCGCCCAGCCACCCTGCGGAGAAAGCTCATTTTGGCCTCTTGTATCCAGAATCTTGTCCTTTCGGTCATGATCATAGCTCATGACCATAGGTGAGAGTAGGAACATAGATCGACCGGAGCTTCGCCTTACAGCTCAGCTCCTTCTTCACAACGACAGACCGGTACATTGACTGCAATGAATGGTTTATTTTTTGAGGCAACATTTTTTTGAAATGTTATTTTTCTGTTATTATTTAGTGGTCAAAAACAATTCTGATGATGCACCTTGGGGCCACTCTGCATAGACTAACATCGCTTACCTTTCCTTTGAATGAACTAGATTGGGGTCAAAGCTGTTGGATTTGGGACTCAGAGAATGTAAGAACACCTGAATTCACCCATGAAAAAATAAGTCATTAGATTCACATTGCACCAAACGTCATAGTTCCAACTATGTCTCATTCAGCTGGCACCTGAGCCTGAAATGTAACCCTGCACCTTTTGTCATCAGTAAGATCAGCCATTACATTTTTAATGAATGAAAGAGTAATTTGAATTTATTTAATCCCAGTTGTTTGGGTTAAAAAGCAGTATATCTGGATATATACTTTGTGTTGAATCTGCAGAAATGAAAGGGCAGCACAGCGGGACAGATGGGACTCAGTGCAGTTTTGGCCATGCATATCAGTGTTCATACTGTTTGCACTGTCACCCGCTGTACCCCCTCAAAAGGCACATAATGAAGATAAAATACTCTGCTATTACTGTCATTGTGTTCCAGATGAAAGGCTTATTGAATCTAGAAACCTGCCTTCTGATGGAAACAAATCAATCTGGGTCAGTGTTGCTGTGGGCATCTGCTGACCATAGTCTCTATCACAGTGCGGATGCAACGTGGGAGACGAGGTGGACATGAAAAGCCTGTGAATGCTAAATGAATAGCAAAATGGTTCGCCAAGTGAGACCATAGTGTTGTGGTGTCATGGGGCTAGACAAGACTTTGACATATATGTGTGTTTGGGCTTCCAAATCCTTTCATCAAAGGCTCAGTGAATCTGTTTGAAGCGTGGAAAAGGGTCATTAGTGCTCTAACCTACATGACATAAACAGAAATTTTAAAGTTTGGCAATAATGGGTTAAAGTGCAGCTTTTGAGCCAAACAGACAACCAGCAAACTTATTTGGAATTTTTAAAAAGTAAAAATCTTAGGCTTCATTTGCCAACCTATTTTCTAAGTAAAAACATCTGTTCCACTACTTGTAAGGACATGCCACATATCGATTTACATATAGATTGTGTCATCACGCTCATTCATCTTCCTAATATGAAAGTGTCCTCATGCTGTTTTTCATCCCAGGCTTGTATTCACGTCTAATTTCCCACTTTTACCTTCGCATTTACAAAAGACTTTCTCTATTGCTCAAATCAAAGATCTGAGTCAGAACGACCCAAACACATACTAATTTGCACAACACCACCTTTAAATAGAACCGGGATGACACCTTGCTTGAATGGCCAGATTAAAAGGTGTTTTCACTCTGGGCTCTCTTGTGTGGATGTTCATCCTGACTGATCCTTGGTTACAGGGGCAGATCAGCCAATTAAAGGAAAAATGCATTCTTACTTTTTCAACTGAAATCTTTGACAGCACTGATATGTTTTATCAATGCGAACAGCTAGCTTTTGATGTGTTCACGTGCCATTGGGCGCCTCAGTCACAGAGTAAAAACGTGTTTACGACTCGCTTAGACGGTGTGTTACAATTGAAATTTATTTATAAATTGGTAATTACTGAACAAATCAGCCTGGTATATTAGGATTCAGTGCTACAAACTAGTGATGTGTTCCAAACGAGCCAGCTCTAAGATCCAAGTCTTTGTAGCAAACAAGAAGAGCCTGTCAGGAGAGACAAATCTTCAGCCACGAGAAAATAACAGAGTGTAGAAATCGCAACCGCCCATCCAAGCTGAGGGATCTTGTGTTCCTGAATGCTAACTTGCAATAAAAAGTTTCAATGTTAAGACTTTTCCTTTTATTTATTTTATTTGTTTGCTGTGGTTGTGTTTAATTGTTCTATTAATAAAATGTTTTATAATAGTAATATAATACTGTGTACAAAAACAGTCATATAAATAAGTTTTGTATGAAAACACTGATTAAAAAATTGGTTGCAAAAAACATTCACAATTGCTAAATTGAGATAAAATAAAAGGCTCTGAGTGATACTAAATTAAGAGCCAATTGGGTGCCATAAGAGCCAAACTTTGAGAAGAGACGGATTTTCCAGGTATGTCAGGTATGTTAGCTTCTTTTATCCTTATAGCAACGGCAAAATGCTGTGAAATACTAAGGACACATGAATGCAGCATCAGCCCGAGTGGACACAGTACTTCAGTTCTCTCTTGTGCTGTAAACTCGGACAAGGTGTGAACTCCAGCTGCAAAGGCTTAATCGAGCTATGAGGTAATCAGAGTAAGTCTGCATATAAACGTAGTGAGTGTGAGCCGTTTTGTATCATAATTAACTCCATAATGTAAAATAATACACTATATAAAAGTATAATATGTAGTTCTAAACAGAGCCCAGAACAGACTTCACCTTCCCTAGGATTTTATAAAAATGTAGTCTACCTTAATATAGCAGTGCATGCCTATGGATGTGAGAAAAAATGCTCAACAAAGACATTCATTAAAGTGGGAATTCCACTTATATATTTCATATCTACTAGCCTCTAGTAGATGTGCCACGCTGTTGGATTTCAGATTAGATGAGTGATTGTGTCTTGTATACATGCCAATCTGTATGTATGTCTGAGTCAGTAACAAGAGTATGATTGTGTGACTACTAGACAAACAAAAGGTCTGCTGAGTGTTTGTGCTTTAGCTGAGCATTTGGGCAAACAAATGTGTCTGACACATAAAGCACAGTCGCCTCATGCAGAATGCATGAGCCCTGCAGGCTGGCTTAAAACAAACAGCCAATGTGTCCATGGACAGGGCTAATACATCTCCCAACATTACACATACATGTATATATATACACACAAAGAGAAATACCCACACGCACAACATGTTGACAGGTTTAATTCATCCCTGTGGACAGGTAAGGCCAGAAGAGAAAACAGGCAGGTCCTTGCGCACTTACACACATATACACACACAATATGGAAGCCTCACTGTAAACACCGCATCCATAAAACAATGTTTCTGCTGACAATACAGAAGCTTTCTCTGCCCACACCTCCCCTCCTTTGCGTCTTTCACCCCCTTTTAGTCCCTTCATCTCTGCAACTTTCCAGAGACAAAACTGTGCAGTGTATCAGGTGTTCCAGGGACAAATACAGAGCAATGCATATACACTGGCACCCTCAGCAAACAGGAACAAAACAGGCTCTGAAATGTCTTTGTTTTGTAGCATGTAGTAAGTCAAGACATTCACAGAGGTGTCTTTTATTTATAAGGAAAAAATCAACTTATGTTATTTATGATCTAGGCTTCTGTTCATTTAATTTGGGGACACTGTTGATTCAAAACATAAGAATTAACAACTGTACTTGTGATTTGGCTTCTTTGAATTTGGGGCCTCTGATGATTAAATGTAGAAAAATAATGTATTAATTCCATTCAGTATTTATTTATTTATTGTGTCAAACTGATGAGAAATCTAAAGCAGAGGTATACATTGTGTGTGGGTGGTCTTGCAAAAACTGGGTGGTAAGTAAAGTTGACAGAAAGTACCTGACGATCGAGTCACAGTTATAAAGTGCAGCAGTTTAGGTCTTTTCTCTCCGCACTCCAACCCTTTCCCAAATACTATCAGTGAGAGTAAGCAGAGAAGAACTCCAGGGCAGTGTGTGAGTCTAGATAAAGACAGACAGAATGATACAGATGGACGTTTAAAGTGAAGTGCACATCTCTCTTAGCCGCTCCATTCGTCTCTGTCCGATCCTTTTCACCATCTTCACACTCCAACATCTTTCTTACATCACCACGTTTTTCATCTGCCATCCCTCTGTTTTAATCCAGTGCTTTCAGTGACAAAAATATATCCATGGCTTTAAAACATTTTAATAAAAATGCATTTTGAATTTATAAAACCATTTATGAGGTAAAATCGTGACATGCTTTTAAGAAAAGGGCCACATTGAGATTCCCTGTAGCATTGCCCTTTAGGGAAAGCACTATTAGCTTAATCCAGGTAACCAATAAAATCCAGATCAACCCAAGCCCCGTGGAATAACATTAACATTCATGACATAAGGATAAACATGGATGTTTACTTCATTAAAGCTTAAATCTGGCTTTTTTTTTCTTTTTGTCAACAAATCCAATTAAAAAATGTAATAAACTGTGTTGGTTCATCACCACTGCAGCAGTATTTATCTTACTGACACGTTTCTTTCTCTCAGAGCCTTATTTTCATAAACCTGTTAAAATATTCTATCAGTTGAGCCTATTACCAAGAGTAATCAACATTAAAACCAACAAACAAACTAAATAAATAAAACAGAGACCTAATTATTGTAAAATTTCCCTCACTTTTCTTTGAGAGGAAAAGGCAATGATAAAGGACTCTAAAAGGTAGACTTGGACTTAACTTTATTGATCCACAAGGGAAGTTGTACAGATTCATTTAAATGTCAGAATTTATTTTAATTTAATTTAAGGACATTAGTTAGATAAGATCTTATACAGGTATATAATTATTTCCACTATTGCCAAAATCCTATATTTATATATATTATGCAATAATACACTATACTTTTAAAGAAATGACCAGAAATGCAAAGGTCTACCTAAAACTATCTTAGTTTGCATGACTTAGTGACAACTTAACAGCTTAAATCATTTGTTGAGGTCAGTGTTGTAATGTAACGGAGTACAAATACTTTGTTACTGTACTTAAGTAGAAATTTCACGTATCTGTACTTTACCTCGCTATTTAAATTTATGTCAACTTTCACTTTTACTCCACTACATTTCCTAGATAAAATGTATACTTTTACTCCGATACATTTCCAGTAAGCATCTTCGTTACTCGTTACTACAAAATAGAATGATCAGAAGAAGAAATGTGTGCGACTGCAATAAGGGAGGTTTGGCGAACACTTCTTCTAGATGCGCACACTCCGCACGCTCTATTTCAGCGTAATGCTTGTTTTTGCCAAAAAGGTGGAGGAAGCACAACTCAAACCGTCGGCGCCATGGAAGCACCTACTGGAGGACCTCCCGCTATCTTAGACGACCACCCTGACGATATTGGTGAACTCGGTGAACAGGTTGAAGATAACGTACACCCGTGGCCGTATTTGCAAGAAATGTTTCTGTACATTGGAGTGAAAGATTCTTCCTACCGGATGAAGTGCCTCTTATGCCTACCGAAAGTCACTGAAATTTTGGCATTCAAAAACTCCCTGTCCAACCTGAAGAAGCACATCGAGGTAGGTTTAATAATTATTCAGTAAAGCCACAATGTCAATGTGATTCAACATTAGTTATCATAAGCTGTATCAGATCTGGCTAGCTAACGTGATGGCCAGGCTAATGTCTGCTTGTTTTAAGCATGGCTAATTAACTGACATGATGGCGCACATGTTAAAACCCCCTCAGCTGTTCTAAATCCACTGTAAAAGACGGCTTCAAGGGGCTTTTTGCTTTTATAAAATGGTTACTACATTAAAATATACATTTTAATATTTGTTTTATTCATAAAATAGACACCAGCAACAAACAAAAAAATATAACGTTATAACACATGTATTCCTCCGCCAAGCAATGTAGTTCCAAAGAGGTTGCCAAGCAACAAAGCAAACAAATCAACAGAATCAGAAAAATGAGAGTGAGATTAAGAAGATACCCTGAATATGCTTCATGCTTTACTATAAGAGCCACAATAAAGTTCACAATCAAAGTTCTAACTGCTTGCTTTAAACATTTTTACTTTTTACTTTAACTTCAAATACTTAAGTACATTAAATTTCAGAAAATTACTTTTGATACTTAAGTACAGTATATATCAGATACTTTAAGACTTTTACTTAAGTACTATTGTAAAAGGTAACTTTCACTTCTACCAAAGTCTTTTTCTAGTACGATACTTGTACTTTTACTCAAGTATTGCTTTCTAGTACTTTATACAACACTGGTTGAGGTTACACTCAGGATTCCTTTACGTTTTCAGATTTAAAACTCTTGGGTCCAGTGTTACAAGTTGGGTCTGGGCCTTCAGGTGATGTTTACTAATTATAGATGAGATGTTTAATGATGTTAGATATTTAGGTGAGGAACGTGTTTGTTGATACCATTATTATGCACATAATGTAAACCTACCCTACATGTAAATATTGGTTCCCATTCTGAAAAAAGCGCATTTGAATAGTGACCGGCATGAGGTCTTTGGATAGGCTAAGCTAATAGTAGCAGAAAAATATTTATGATCCAATCACTAACACATCAGTAACTTAGAGGGCTGTGTTGGTGACTTCTGTGTCGTATACAGGGCAATGTTTCCCAAACGTTTCCAGGAAAACCATAATTCAAAAGACCCCAAAATTTCAGAGCCATTTTCCTGGTATGTTTAAGCTTCATTTGCTATTTGTTTTTAAGATAGATTTTTATTGATTATTTTATTTCCTTAGCCTAGTTTTTCTCTGCTATGCTATTCTGCACATTAAGTACCCATTTACTTTAATATTATTATTTGGTTTATATTCTTATTTTTCAGTTTGAGTCACTTTTGGGTCCCAATCCAATGTTTGGAACCAAAAATAACCAAAGTATTTTGTATAAATTAAATTTATAATTTAAGACTGAACATACTGTTTCTAATATGTCCAATGAGTTTCAGCACAACATTGTCTACCACTACAACATTTCACAATGTTTTTTTTTTATTATTTTCCTGCTAAGCTTAGGCAGCAGTACATGTTTTAAAAGGAAGCACATTGATATAAGAATAAAATAAAGTGCACCATCAGTCCATGTGTGAAGAGTTTCATAAGAGTTAACCGTTTTGCTCTTTTTTATTCCATTTTATTTATATAGTTCAATATCAGTTTCCGCAAAGGGCTTTAAACATTGTACATGACAACATCCCCTGTCCTCAGCCCCTCCATCAGGGTGAAGAAAAACTCAAAAAACCTGCCATGGGAAAAAGAAAACCTCAGACAGAACCACAGAAGGAAGGATCCACTTCTAGGATGGACAGACCTTTCAATAGATGTTGCCAGGACTGCTATATCGAGTGAATAAACTGTCAGTTGGAAGTTTAGCAATGCTTAGACATTGCTCGCTGAGACATCCTGGCTCCTGATAACAAAATAACTTGGCTGTAGTTTTGGTGGCTGGCAGAGCATTTACTCCATGCCAATTTTGTGTTCACCATCTTCAGAGCTCGAGGCAACATGTTATGCCTTGTATCCAACCCAGCTGACCTCCCACCGAATACTGCACACTTTTTTTTTACTCTAACTTTGCACTATCAGACTCTTAGAAGCATGTTTTCGGTAAAAAGAACACAGTGCCATGCTTTTATAGATTTTTACATCATTACAGCATGTCTCGTTGTAAACTGTGTAAGTACATGCTCATTCATTTTAAATCTACACAGCATACAGTACATGCCAGTTTATGTTAACTGTCCTCAAAGTCAGCTACAGTTACAGGAATCTGTGTTGGTTAAAATGAACAAAATCACAGAGCGAGGAAAATGGTGCAGTAGGGGACAGAGGATGGGAAAAAGAGAAACCAGCATGAAAAGGTGGTAAACAATTTCATGCAAATAAAGGGTGAACAATAGGTAAGCTTTCAGTCTGTCGCTCAGTCTCCATGTCTCCCTCTCAGAGCCAGGGCAGAGCTTTTCGACAGGGATAATGCAGGGAAAGGGCTGTTTTTTTTTTTGCAGACTATTGAATGCTCTTTGAAGCATTCCCAAAAGGTTGATCCTATTCACAGAAAGGTTTCCTATTTCTCTGATGCTCTTCAATAATTCATAGTCTTTTTATGGTTTGGTTTCGTCGTTGGAAGGATTACCTAAACCTGGCTGCATATGAATAATATCATTGTGATATTCTCCGTCCAGAGCACTGCATTCATAGTGCAGTGTGTATTGGGTATTATTTAAAAACACAGTTTAGGCATTGAGCGTACATCTGAGAGTTCATGCTTCCACTCAGATGTGCATGAGACTGAGAAGTCAAAAAGCTAGGCATCAAATGCATAAAAAATAAAGTCCTGTGGTTTTCAGGCGTAGAGTACGGCACTTGATCTTATCTATAGGTCAAAAGGCTTGTTTGTGGTACATCACAAAGAAAGAAGATGTACTGTATGTAACTGAATGTCAGTCCTAAGCATGTCAATATTGCCTCAGCCATTTCAGGTACTATGTTTCAAAGACCTTAGTGTTTTATTAGTTTATTTGTAGTCATTTAAGTAATGCAGTCCATAAATGATTCATTCAACTGTAGAGTACCCCAAATTTATAAATGTCAAAATAAAAAAAATAAGCACACTAATCTGAAAACTTCATTTTTCTGGTTTAAGTGAGGAAAATAACATAATAAAATGGTTTTACAAATCCCAAATGAAAAATCTAATCTTCTGGGATTCTGCATTGAACTAATAAACTAAGAACAGCTAAGACGTAGATGCTCATAACAAAATGAGTTGTTCACCGCCCACGCACATGCACAACCTGCTTGCCTACGTTCACAGAAAAAATTAAAATAATACTCCAGGGGCCACTGAGTTGTCCTTCAAACATGAAACAGCACATGTCCAGACGTAGAAAAGTATTATATCTGTATGTATGCCAAAATTCAAAGCCTTGTACTGAATGTGTCAAGGAATTCATTAGTGGCAGCAACCTATCAAGCACTTTCTACTTTATTACATGTCTGTGTGAGGTTGCCAAACTTAATCATTTGTTAAGTAAATGTTACAAAACAAATCACTTAGTAACATTATCACAAGTTGCTGGTAAAAAAAAGAAATAAAATAGAACTCTAGGAATTAGCTCCCATTGACACATCAACCAAATTTGAGTTGTCTATAATCTTTTATTTTATTAAATGCACATTAGACAGCTGTTGGTGTGTGTCCTAATTAACTTTGTGAAAGCATAAAAGCAGTTCTCTCTGTACAACCACCAGAGCAGACCACACAAAACCCAGGGTGAAAATGATTTACTGCTTTATTAGAAATATCATTAAAGCTTCAGGGTGGGCAAGGCCAACATAGCAAACAAAGGGAGGTAAAATAATTACCTGAAAGCATTACAATTACCGTGACTGGGAAAATGAGACAAAACAAATAAAACATTCCCAAGCAACCCGCCGCTAAGACTGCTAAACAAAAGAAGTGCACTCAACATGACATATACAAACATCTTCTAATTACTGCAGTGAAAGAACAACAGCCAGAGACAGACAAGGACTGGGAGTTCTGCCTGTGTGTGAGAACTGCTCGTCTTGGCTCCCTGATGTCAGCTAACTGGCCAATCACCTGCGCTTTTCTCTCAGCCAATGAACCAAACCTATGCCAGAATAATCAGCTCACACACATCACTTAGTAGCTGGTCTTTAAAATACAATACAATTCAGAATACAATAATACCTGGCTGGAGCAAATGAACTGCAGTACAATACAAAAGCACAGCTGAGTAACTTTACATAAATGAAATGAGCAACATTCACAGTATATTGATTTTCATTTGCAGGGCTGAAATAAAATTGAAATACACAGCACTTTGCGAGTTTTTCATCTGTAATAGGAACAAGTTTATGTACCAGCACCTTATTATTTGTATCTTGTAATATTCCTGTAGAACTTTAAAAAAAAGTAATAAAATAAACTTAAAAAGTAACATGATGAAGATGTCAGGATTTGTCCCACCTGAAGCAAAAGGAAACATTATTATAAATATTTACATGTATTGGCAGCATTTGACAAAGACAGAATCCAACGCATGCAGACTGCTAAGAACCAAAGTGTATTGTAAACAAATCAGACGTCCTGAAGTGTCTACATATATCGTGATTTTTCATGTGTAATAAGTAGTGTTGGGATGCCGGTAAATGCTGTAAGTCCTGTATGTTGCGTGTGGTTTGGGATATGTTACAATTTCTCCTTGTTTAAACTCAGATTCATCTAAATGAAGATTTATGTTACATTTATGTTTATTATTAGTGGTTTCCTGCTCTCAGATGAGTATACCACAGCATGTTTTAAAATACCCAGAGTGTGCGTCTTTCTGTGTGTGTGTGTGTGTGTGTAGGGGTGACTGAGTGTGTTGGACCATACAATCCCATTCCAGTGACAACTTTAGTGACTCTGATAAACTAGTCTGCACCGAGAGTTGTCATCCCATCTAGTACCGTGATGGGTAGCCAGTCAGTATTTAAAAATAAATAAATAAATAAAATAAAAAGTCACAGAAGATTTTGCATAGATTTCTATGTGAATATATGACTGATTATTGCTACGTTTTAGTGGATATTTCTGCAAGGACAGGCCATTTTCAAGAAGCCATTTCTAGGATTGATAACCTTCAACTGCTCAAATAACTAGAGGCTGGTTCGAAGAGCAAATCAATCGACATGGACTAGTAGTACGTTAACATATCTGATAAATATCTGATATCTGGAAAAATAAAGTTTAGTTGCTCATTTTGAATTTGCAAAGCAACTGCACAGACCTTGCATTTCCAATACATCATTTAATGTCTATTAAATGATGGGACTGTTTCACTGGGGTAGGCGGGTGTTGCATAGTTTTTCACATTTGGTTCTCTTGTGTCTGATGGGCAGTTAAACAAACTTACCTCCACATTTAAATTTAGATTAAACTACCTAGCAAAGCAGAAGAATTCTGTAGGCTTTCCTAACTGTGCTGTCTTTAAATGTTATTACATCATACTTGCTGGACTTTTTGCCAAAATATGGTATTTTCTTATTCGAGGGAATATCATCAGACTAAATCATATTTTGCCCCATGACTCTTTGTCATGTGTAGTGGTTATTTTCACGTCTCTCACAGTGCATGTTTTTGTTACCTTAGTGTTTGCTGTAGTGTATGACACAAAGTCTATTACCACCTGTGCCCAGAGTCAACTGGTGCTTACACTCTCAGATATAAGGGTATAGTAGAGGACAATTTCTGGAACTATAGGTACAATCTACTTAAATGTACCCTCAAAGGTGAATTGTGGTAGCCTGGTTCTACCAGACTCTCGTACATTTCATTTGTACAGAGAGTCTGGCCTCACTCCATTGACAAGCGTTTACTTCCTTGTATGCGGGAACTCTGTTGAAGTTTAAAACTATTGGATCTGCCCAGAGTCACTCAGGATCTGCCATAGCCAATCGCTAACGTCGATCCAACGCAAACTGACGCACTACATCAACGTCATCGTTCTCAGCCACTCCCTCTGTTCGCTGATTGGTCCTACAAAAAATTGATTTCTGGAAACCTAAGAATATACAGCAATCCCAGACGTAGTACTGAAGCGAAATGAAATTGAGCGGAAGTACGTAGGAGGGCGGAGCCAGGCTAGAATTGTGGGGCTTTAAGGAACATTTGTTCCATTTGAGGCTGAAAACGTAGGCTACATCTATGTCCCTAAATAGGGAAAGGTGCATATTTGTATTATTTTGTCTAAATAGAAAGGTTTTTTTGACATTCTGCTGTTGAGCGAGTAACTAGATCAGAGACCATCAATTTAAAGACAGAACAATTGTTATTATGTCCTAATGACTATAGGTAAAGTGGGAAGTTTTTGTAAAGCTATTGCTTGCATGTCCCTGAAAATAGGAAAGTCAAAGCAAAGATCAGAGAACTGTGTGGGTAACCTCATTTATTGTGCTGTTAGTTTGGTTATTAATGCAGTATACAATAACAGTCTTTTTTTTTTCCTCCTGGCTCAGAACTATAATCACCACTAGTCACACTGTTGGCTGGGAAATTGTTTTCTCTGCTCAAATATAGCTAACTAAGAAAATGTCAGTTATAAGTAAAGTGATTAAAGGTCAGAATTGTTTGTTCAGTTCTCGCTGTACTTCTTGATTCAACAGTTATTGCTTTAATTCTCTAATCACCAAAGAAGTAAGGCTAATCTGAAGAAAGGTTGTGTCAAGTGCAATATAAATGAGAAAAAAATCTCTGTTTCAATCAAGTTTTTGTCGGATAGTTGAATTAATTGCTTGGTGTAATAAATTGTGGAATGCTATGCACTTATATATTTGTGTACATAGGGTGACATGAAAATTACACATTTCTCATATATGTTTTTTATTCATCGGCCCAATAAGGAATATTAAATTGTACAGTATTATATTGTGTCGACTAGTTTGTTTGTGATATCGTAGAGCGTTTTATTTGGAACTTGAGCACTTTTAAGTTTAATGCTAGAGATGTCGCATTAACTGCCGTCCGGATGTATTTTGTCTCAAAAGAAGACAGTCGGAATAATGCAATTTGCAACGCATGCAATGGCAAAGTTATACGAGGAGCGTCCCGCAAGTCATTCCCAGAGGTTTATGTTGAATACCAACAACAAGCTAGCATTAGCAAGCGGTGGTCCCTAACACAAGAAGCAAGCACTGCTAGAGAGCCCTTGCAAGAGACAAATTTGTAGGCATGAAGATAATGGGAATGGCCATGTGACCAACATACCATTGTCCAGGGTGTACCCCACCTAAGGCCCAAAGCTGCTGGGACAGGCTCCAGTCAGCCGCAACCCCTGACGGGACCAAGCGGAAGATGATAAATAAATGAATAATAATGAATAATAATTATTAAAAAAATATTCAGTAAAGCAATGGCTTTCAATATTTTAAATGTTATTGACAACATCGGCTATAGGTCACAACAAGAAGATATCAGCTGAAAAAAAATGTTTTTAATAGCACAATTCATACACTGGATAATTCAAAGTACTTTACAGGAATAAAAGATAATTTACAAGATTTAGATTAAGAAACGTAAGAAAAAATGTAACATTTTCAAAGATTTACACATACTGTATATAAATAAAGTACTTCCATGCCAAAAGGCTGTAGAGTTTCCTGTCAAGTTTGAGTTTTATAGATTGCAACTTTGGTGTGGTTAAGTGGTGCACACATGCTTTATAAGTGCTTGGATACATCAGTCTATAAATTCCATTTTCTTACTAAACGTAATGCATTAGTCTTTGACAAGGGCCACATTGTAATGGCAGGGTAACTCAAGTAGAGCATAAAGCTCCTGCATGTCTGGGGTTTTAATTGTCTGCAGTTGTTTAAAGCAAAAGAACAATAATTGTGTTTGTATCTGGATGAGATGGACATACAGGGAAACTTGTTGGACTTTATGGATCTGCTGACACTATATCTTTATACCAGAAACCTTGGGGCATCTGCATATGTTGGGCTTCTAAAGGTAAAGGGGGCAGAAAATGGTGCACTTTTTTGAACTGCAACATTCAAAGATTAGGTAAAAGTACAACATAATGATTCATGTCAACTCAAACCCATCACTCAAACCAGTGACCTATTGATAACAAAGGCCTCCTATTTTAACATTTTTAATACAATAAACTTTTGAAATAAACCCCAAATCCCAACCATATTTTACCAGTGTTGTATAAAGTACTAGAAAGCAATACTTGAGTAAAAGTACAAGTATCGTACTAGAAAAAGACTTTGGTAGAAGTGAAAGTTACCTTTTACAATAGTACTTAAGTAAAAGTCTTAAAGTATCTGATATATACTGTACTTAAGTATCAAAAGTAATTTTCTGAAATTTAATGTACTTAAGTATTTGAAGTTTACATTTACATTTACATTTATTCATTTAGCAGACGCTTTTATCCAAAGCGACTTACATTACATTACCAGTGTTACAGTCACTGGAGGCAAGGAGGGTTAAGTGTCTTGCCCAAGGACACAACGACAGTATGAACTGTGGGGCGAGCGGGAATCGATCCTACTACCTTCCGGTTGAAGGACGGCCGCTCTACCCACTGAGCTACTGCCGCCCTGTTAAAGTTAAAGTAAAAAGTAAAAATGTTTAAAGCAAGCGGTTAGAACTTTGATTGTGAACTTTATTGTGGCTCTTATAGTAAAGCATGAAGCATATTCAGGGTATCTTCTTAATCTCACTCTCATTTTTCTGATTCTGTTGATTTGTTTGCTTTGTTGCTTGGCAACCTCTTTGGAACTACATTGCTTGGCGGAGGAATACATGTGTTATAACGTTATATTTTTTTGTTTGTTGCTAGTGTCTATTTTATGAATAAAACAAATATTAAAATGTATATTTTAATGGAGTAACCATTTTATAAAAGCAAAAAGCCCCTTGAAGCCGTCTTTTACAGTGGATTTAGAACAGCTGAGGGGGTTTTAACATGTGCGCCATCATGTCAGTTAATTAGCCATGCTTAAAACAAGCAGACATTAGCCTGGCCATCACGTTAGCTAGCCAGATCTGATACGGCTTATGATAACTAATGTTGAATCACATTGACATTGTGGCTTTACTGAATAATTATTAAACCTACCTCGATGTGCTTCTTCAGGTTGGACAGGGAGTTTTTGAATGCCAAAATTTCAGTGACTTTCGGTAGGCATAAGAGGCACTTCATCCGGTAGGAAGAATCTTTCACTCCAATGTACAGAAACATTTCTTGCAAATACGGCCACGGGTGTATGTTATCTTCAACCTGTTCACCGAGTTCACCAATATCGTCAGGGTGGTCGTCTAAGATAGCGGGAGGACCTCCAGTAGGTGCTTCCATGGCGCCGACGGTTTGAGTTGTGCTTCCTCCACCTTTTTGGCAAAAACAAGCATTACGCTGAAATAGAGCGTGCGGAGTGTGCGCATCTAGAAGAAGTGTTCGCCAAACCTCCCTTATTGCAGTTGCACACATTTCTTCTTCTGATCATTCTATTTTGTAGTAACGAGTAACGAAGATGCTTACTGGAAATGTATCGGAGTAAAAGTATACATTTTATCTAGGAAATGTAGTGGAGTAAAAGTGAAAGTTGACATAAATTTAAATAGCGAGGTAAAGTACAGATACGTGAAATTTCTACTTAAGTACAGTAACGAAGTATTTGTACGTTACATTACAACACTGTATTTTACAAATAAAGAGCAGGACACTCCAATAAAGAAAACAAAAACATCCTCAAGCTGACTAATGTCAGCACCTTAATGAGCACTTGTTGACACTTTTTACACATTGAAAACAAGACTGCCACTGTCAGCTGTCCGAATGTGCCGTGTATTCCTTGTAAAGGCAGAGAAACAACAACAGTCAACCTGGAACAGACTTAAATGTGTCAACTGATATTAACGCTGTAGATTCCTCAGTGTTAACAGTGCTGTCCAGGTGCATGAACATTGCCCGTCTGAATTGGAGGTGCTATTGTTGTGATTTAACATTTTATGTGGGAGTTGTGTAATATAGAAATGATAAGTTAAGGTTATTGAATAAAAAGGGATGTTACATTTTACAGTGTTTTTCACTAAGTTACGAAGCTCAGGAAGGGACATAATAAAATAAGGTGACATCCTGAGAAAGTTTTGCGAGGTCTTGAAAAGGTTTTGCGAGGTCTTGAGAAATCCTGTCTTAAATAAAACATGTGCAGCAATACATATGATGTGAGACAATCACAACAACAACGTACATTGCACTAATCTTTTAAAATGTATATTAATAATAGGGTGGACAATATTAATACAGAGAAAGAAAAATGTAGCAATATATTTATTGATATACAAGTAAAAACAAAATGCATCTCAGCTTAACTAAATGTATAAAGTTTAAGCCTTCTCTCTTTAGAACATCTTTGTGCTAGATTTGCCAGTGTTGCATGCATGTCACTTTATTATCATTATTATTATTATTATTTTTACATCAAATTTATATAGCACTATTCAGGGTCCACAACCACACACTGGTGGTGGTAAGCTACATCTGTTGCAGCCATTCTGCGCCTACGGACTTTCCGACCATCACCAAATACATTCACTAAACATTCTTACACATTCGTACACCACTGCCCAAGGACACAACAACAGAAGGTGGCATTGTGGGTAACCAGTGTAATGACGTGCAGTTGTTTTTGTAGCTAGGCTAAAGTTAGCACATGGCCACTCTTGGACTGTAAAGTCTTTTCTTTCCTCCATCTGCAGTCGTTAGAATATTAAATCATAACTAGCATTACTTGCTGGGTTTAGTGGCACAACAGTATTCACGTTAGCACTAGCTAAGATCTTGCAAAACTTTCTCAAAATCTCACAAAACCTTCTCAAGATCTTGCAAAACTTTCTGGGGATGCCACAATTTCTTTTTTCTCACCATGTCAGCTCAATGGCTCTCTAAGTTTTGTACTGCACAGTCTAGACTATACTATATACAACAACAAGTCAACTCTACTGTCAGCTTTTCAAGTAACTTTTTTTTGCAGCTATTTTTATCTCTCTCTGCATCTGCCTCAACAGCCAATTCTAAAGAGAAAAACATTTGCTGTCCTTTTTTGGTGTTGTTCTCTCGCTCTTCAATCAGTGGTAATCCACTAGCCTGGCCAGCCAGACTGCTTTCTCGTTGTATTGCATACACAGAGAAATTGGTCTGGGATTGCAGGGTTCCAACGGGATTTTAAGGCGGGACCATGGGCGGAACTAACATTTGCTGACTAAACCTATCAGAAAAAAACACAGATGTTAAGTAAGGAAAGCGAACTGTCTGAGTCTAGTTGTCAGCAAACCACAGCATATACCAGCATGGTTGGCGGGAGAGAAGTTGCTTCGGTGATGGTAAATGACTTCTGTTGTTTTTGTCCAAAAATCAGAGGACACAGTGTGGACCCGGTGGACTCGATACGATTTCCAAACGGACTCTTAGCTTACGGTGAGAATATGAACCAGTCCCAATCTGGCCCAAACGCCATCAGCCTTTTTGGAGTTAGCAAACTACCGTAGCCAATATGTTGTTCGCGGAAGAGCCTACCTTTTCTGTTGTCTTCTGCTCAGCACCACTGCTGCTGTGGTTTTTGGCACACCGAGCACAACTTCTCACTAGCACTTGTCTTGCAGCATGTCTTTGCCATTGCAAAGTATCACATGGTGAAAACTGACTTTGCTTTAGCTGCCCTCATTCAAAATAATTTTCACAGATTTGTAGCTGCAACAACAAAATTAATATCACGAAAACAACTGCCTCCATGATTTCTGCGTCTTTGCTTTACCTCAGCCCTGTCATTTCTGTCCTATGGGTGCAGCAATCATCATGCAAATGCTAAAGTTTACAGTTTTAGTCCGCTTGCAAAAAGTGCGGCAGTGGCTCAGTGGTAGAGCGGTTGTTCTTCAACCGGAAGGTAGGTGGTTCGATTCCCGCTCTCCCCACAGTTCATACTCGTTGTGTCCTTGGGCAAGACACTTAACCCACCTTGCCTCCAGTGGTGTTCCAGCTGTAACACTGGTGAATGGAACCCTAATGTAAGTCGCTTTAAATGAAAGCGTCAACTAAAAATGTAACACTGGTGAATGTAAGTCGCTTTCGATCCAAATGTAGATAACTGTAGATATTTTACAGATACATGCTAACTCAAATTGCTGTATATACAGTATTTCTTTTTTCTTTTTTTTTTAAACTGCAGTCCAAAGCAGTCAAAAAAACAAATAAAAAAAAAAAGGAAATCTTAAAGTGCTGTAAGCTACAGTAAATAATAATTTTCCAGCTGTTTACAGGTGGGTGGGGCCAATTACACAGCAATTACTGTGATATCTTAAAGGTCAAAACGTCAGAAAATTGAATAAAATTAAGTTACATTAGTGGTTCGAACAACCAGCTTCTTACAGCTATCTTGTCCATCTTTGCAGTGCTTATTATAAAACATTTCTATGACTATCCTCTCACCCTCTAACCCATTGAGAATGGGTGAAAAGTGCTGTCACACAAGCACCACATCTGGAGCCCCGTTAGGCATTTATCAAGTACTCTAGCAAGGGGAAGAAAAAAAAGCACAACACTAGGAAATATCCTATTTAACTACTCTATCACCCAAATGGAGACTGTTATTACCTGCAAGCATGGCACATCACTGAGAGACGTCGAGTGTGATCGGCTCTCAGATGGCGGAGTTACAGCTAATTGGAAGCAGGTGTTGATGCGTTCAACACACATATATACATATATATATATATAAATCTATATTCATGCGGTGAAGATTCTTCATCATTCACGCACACATGTTCCAGACACAAGCAGACGGCAACATCTCAAGCAGATTTCACAACATCTGCTGCTTGTGCGATGTATTGTTGTAAACTGCAGCAGGAATTTACAATCTGAAACACTGATCCAGATTTGTCCTCCATTGTATCCATTCTTTTCCTGTCATACACAAGCTTTTTATTTCCCTGCGATGACTCGTACACATCCTTGTCTCAAACCATTCATCATGCACCAATACATCCATCGTCACTAATTTGTGAAACATGACTGCTTCATATCAACTGACATGTTAGTATAATTAATTTTTTCATCCTTTGTGCGCTATTATTGTTCACCATTTAACAATTATCCCCTTTCACCTGTCTTTAAACTATCATCCTGAACAATACAAGCCTATTTCTTTCTGTTTAAGATAAAAGGAAATCCTGCCTAAAAATAAAAATGCTAAAATAATCCCCACTTACCTGTCTATAATCCTCAGTCAGTCTGTTTTGTTCAACTTATCTCTTGTATTATTGTCTTTTTTGTATCGAGCTTCTCAATGTATCACACTTTTGAATTTAAATCATGGCAAACAACTATGGACTGTCAATTGTAAAGTACATTTTAATAATGACCAGATTTTAAAGAGGCTCTAGCTTGAAGCACAATTTATGTAATTTTATGAGAGCAAAGTGGACAATAGCAATACTTTTCTTTTGCCCATATTTAGTTTTACAAATTCACTTTGAGTCAAGTGGTGCTTGTTTTTCCTTACACATGCTTTAACAGTGGGCAAAGTATAAGCCCCTTAATTCATTCATGTTTCCCCTATTCAATCAAAATTCCTTACAGTATTCTAATTTAGTTCCTGAATAAAATTGAAATCAAATTACGAGCCAATAGGAGCCTCTTCAAAAAGACATCTCGTGTCTATATTAACAAAGGAGGTACATTCTTAAGGCTCAAATTGCATAAATTAATTTCATACTATTTAAAAAATTTTTTTTTTTATTTATTTATTTAAAAGGGACAGTGCATATTAATGAACATAAAAATGTAAATATGCCAGAATTAGCACAGTGGCTACTTTCCATCTGTAGTCCCTGGCAGGTCAGGACAAGATAACAGATAACATATAACACAATAAACACACATTCAATACAAATGACAACATTAGACTTAACAACACTTAAACAACACTTAAGCAACAAAAATTCTTTACTTTATTCTTATTTTTTGTACCGGTGTTTTCTAAATTAACTTCCAGATAAACCAAAGTCTGGCAAATGTACAGCTCTAACCTGGAATGGCAGTTTCAATGTAAAACATGTGTAATGTCAAAACTCTGCTTTTTTGGATTAATTAGTATTTATATTGTGGGTCATGACCGAAAGGACAAGATCCCAGATACAGGCGGTCAAACAGAGTTTCCTCCGAAGGGTGTCTGGGCGATCCCTTAGAGATAGGGTGAGGAGTTCAGTCACTCGAGAGGAGCTCAGAGTGGAGCAGACTCGATTCCTCCCCTCCATGCATCTTAGTCCTGCCCACAGAATAGCCACAGAGAGGAAGGAGGAGAGATGAGTTTAGTGCAATGGGACATCTCTCTCCTCAGGAGCATCACTTGCAGCAATGTCCATTATTGATGAATTTTAAACTGGGTCTGCAGCAAGATCTCACATTCACTGTCAAATTTGAATTTAGTGTGATCTAAATGTTTGCAAATAATATTTGTTACATTTTAAATAAACATACATTGATATACGAGGGTCTTTTGCTTTTTCTTTACTTTTATTTACAAATATAAGGTTCACAAACATCACTAGAATAGTCACAGATAAACTACTGCATGTAAGAGACACATCTCTGTTGAAGTACTTCATAAACAAAACATGACAAACTCTTGTTGAGTGTCTTGTCCAATAGCATGTGGAGTAGGTGGGGTTGTCATCTCCGCCGTGAGTTTGACTTCTGCGTAGGAAGCTCCGATGCATCCTTGCTTATGCCTCCTCTCAGACGCCTCCTCCGGCTCACCTCCTCGGAGCAGCCTCAAGAGCTTTGGGACAGCACTTAAGATGGCGCACAGAGAATAACTTCCAGTGCAATTGAGGAGGCATATTAAGAGAAATGAGATTCAGCCTATGTCTCTCGGCTGGCCTGGTAAGACCCATGAAGAGCTGGAGGAAGTATCTAGGGAGAAGGGAGGTCTGGGCCCAGATTTGGAGGAAATGGATGGATGGATTGATAGAAGGATGAATATTATTATGCATGCATAGTATATAATTCTATTTAGATCATAGCTTTCATATCACCAGGTGTGTGACTGAGAAGTGAATGAATAATGGACGGCCTGTAAGCACTTTGAGTCCCTTAGTCTCCTTGGGAGAAAAGCGCAATATAAATCTAATCCATTATTATTATTATCAACCCTAAAGAAGATCCGGTAGGGACTTACCACAGAGCCCTTTGTTGCCATGTAATGTAAACTATGCCAAAACTGAACCATAATACAATTGCTGAGCCATGTTTTTTTACATTGTAGTTTCCACCACCTAAATGGCTTTTATATGGTTTTATTACTAAGTTGTATTTTCAATGTTGTTCTTACAACAAAGACCACTAAAACACAATTGTTTGCAATGTTTTAAAGCTCCTTTTAACATCTGCACTATTAATACTATGTAGTTTCATTACATATCGTTTGAATTGTGCTTGAAGTTCTTACATATCAATGAGGGCTTTAAAATGTAAAGCGCATTGACTGTGTGTTAAATGTTTTGAAGTTTTGTAAAGTCAGTCTGCCATAAGGTTAATATAAATCACCACCTTTAATTGATTCCTTTACACATGATATGATATGCGGTCAACTGCCCCCACTGGATATTGATTTTATATGCTAAGTAAACCAACAAAGGCATTGAGGGTGATTTATTGAGAGTTACTATATCTCCCATGACAAACCTCATGCCACAACAAAAGCTTTATCTGTCGTTCCTTGATATGATTAAAGAGTCATACAAGCTGCATATGTCATGAAGCGGAAGAGACTTATTCACCAGAGACACACAGGCCACTTGGGTCACTTCCTTTTTTACCCAGAAGCCATTGGGAAAGGTTGAGCAGTCAAATACTAATACCTTTAGTTTGGTCTCAGCGGAAGTGCTTGGTTTTGAGAAACAGCTAAGTCAGAGCCTCCAAAGGTCAAGCTCTCTAAAAGAGGAACCAACAGAGCGTGAGGTCAGTACAACAAATATGTCAACTGTATGTTCCCCCGAGGTTACAAATTCACTATCTGTGAGAAAAGCATTTGTGTTTTCCATCCAAGACACTGTTCATCTGACTTCAGTTACATCCATCTCTTTAACGTAAGTATCAGTATTTTATTTAAAACTACATTATGTCATTTTTACACCAAAATGTATAGCCTCAATATATAGTCATTTGAATGGTTCCTCTAAAAGTCAGCGCTGGGTCAGCCCCTGAGAAACTGCACTATGTCAGCTGAGTTTGATGCATTTAGATATAAAACAACTTACTCTGACACTGTTATAAAATGAACCTTAAAACTCTTAAGTACTTTGGCCACAAACAACATTTCTGATAGTGTCTTTGCTGCTAGGCAGTGCACATTACAGAAGCCGCACTAGGTTTTCAGGCAGAGCTTTTTCACTATGTACAGTACATACAGCCCTACTTTAAAGGCAAAGTATCACTAACAAAGGCAATAAGATATTCACTTCAAGTCTAGACTAGAATTTTTCTTTGCCTCTAGCCATGTACAAAATTTAGAGAATAGGAATATCTTAACTAGCATTTTGTTAAAAAATGAAACCAAGGTGACTATGACAAGGAAATGGACTACAAAAGCTCTCAGGACATTTTACATACAGATTTTTTTTTTTCATCCATAGAAATAGTGTTGAGGCCGTTTGGTTTTGGATTTTGCATGAATTACCATGGCTTAGATCCTGTTAGTGCTGATAAAACCACCCAAAATGTCCCAATTGTATCCTTATCCTTCCGATGAATATTCAACAACTTGCTCACATCTCTCCATTGTTTTCTCATTTGTACTGGTCTCTGACAATGTGTGTGATAATGTGTCAGAGGAAGAAGTGGCAAAGGGAAGTGGCATTGATATATGGTGCGATATGGTCCTCTGTGACACGCTCCAACAGACACGAAGGAACCTCATCTCCTAGTTCAATCAGAACGTGGTTGAAATTCATTAAAGTTAAACCGACTTTGATTTATTATCTTGCAAATGATTAGGTCAGAAAGATTTGTTGTCTCGAGCAATATCCGGCTGAAAACATTTAAACTGGCAATTTCTAATATGGGACTCATTCATGTGGTCCCTACTTTTTTGTATAGTGCTTGTTTTGTTTGGGATTTGAAGAATCAACACTCTGGGCCGGCCCAGGATTCTAGTCCGGAGATGTGACAACAAGCAATAGTTTAAACAATAAATACGGGTTAAGCACACCATACTTTTGAATGAGATAGATTAATAGATTTACTTAAAATAATCATTCATTCACTTTTAACAGTACCTACATACATTCGGGGACTGAACTGTGGGTAATGAAATCTATAACAGAGTTGTAATCTCAGACAGGATGTGGTGAAACTAATTACAGTTCATTGAAGTTTATTATAGAGAACGTAGGAAATAATTTCAAACTTAGATAAGACAACAGATAAACTTTATGAGATATTTGTGGGAGAAAGTAATCTTCTACAAGTACAATAACAGTTTAAAGCTCTCTCACAGCAAGAAGGCTGTGGGTTCCGGCCTCCAAGGATCTTTCTCGAGTCTGTAAGTCCTTCTCATGTTACTGTGGGTAACACGAGTCTGTGTTGTCTGTGTGAATGAATTAATGAATTGATGAGCACTTAAATAAAGCATTGTAGATGAGGGAATAAAAAATTATAAATCACTTATATACTTATTATACTATTATTATATGGGGAAATTCTCTGTTGGCAGCCACCACCAGGGGGCGCCCAGCACATTTTGATGTGGGGAAACTGGAGAACCTGATGGACTCTCACCCGAGCACAGGGAGAACATGCAAACTCCACACAGGAAGGCCCTGTCCGACCTTGTTGCTGTGAGGCAACAGTAGTAACCACTGTGCATTTTTATAGCATATGTACTTTATATCAGTCCTTTATTGGTACTGTAAGTATTTAATCAAAAATCCAGCACAGAGCCCTGGAAATACTACAATTATGCAATGTTTCCTTTATCTAACTGACTTATTGATATTTCTTGTGACTCTTTTTCTAGCTCAAGAAGTTAGTCAGACTCAAAATTTACTTTAAAACCCATCTTTTATGTTGTTCTCCGGGCATTGAAGCTAAATAAACTTGGTAAAAAAAAGCACAAACTGCCCATCAGCACCTTCCTAAAGAAGGACCCACAGCAACTTTAGTGTATGGCAATACTGTGTGTGTTCTTGCAGTAAATCCAGTGTGTGGATGTATGTGTGTGTGTGGAAGAGAGATCAGTGAAGCAGGCGGTGGGAAAATAACCATGTTAGTGAGCGAGAGCAGAAAGGCTACATCTGTCACTCCACATTTTCTTGTGCACATTTTGACAAGGCCCACGAGCCCACCACGATAACCCACGGCTCATATAGCATGACACAGTGACAGAGGTTCACTCACTGTTCAAGGGTAAAACGGCAAGTGAAGGTACAGCTGATAAAGGAGACTGTAAGTAACTGAACAATAGTTTTAAAGGATTGGATTTACCCGTCAACTGGGAGAACATGGAAGTGTGTTTGTGCTGGCATATGAAATGACTGTCAAGCATTTTCTCTGCCAGCTTTTGGCCATATCGCTCTTCCTCTCCCCCCTCATCCCCGTTTGTCTCTCCTCTTCTCACCCTCCATGGCCCTGTAGCCACTGGCCATATGCTCGGTCCTAAAGCCAGGCCTTCTGCCAGGCCCCTAAAATACTGCGCAGTAAACTGTGAGGCAAATACAGATGAGGGAGTGCATTGGGAGGATGAACTAATGGTGGAATTGTGATTGTGGCTGTAATCCAGATGATTTTCATTTATTGGATTCTTATTTTCTCTTTTAGTCTTTGTGGCTTGACCTTATTTGCCACAGCAATAGAATGATGTTGCAGTAAAACCATTGCAAGAATCAGCCTCTGCCAAGAAAGTTATATTAGAGAAAATTATATTTCAAGGTTATTCTTCTTCAGAAAAAAAAAAATTTCAAAATATTATTCATTTACAGTGTAGCATTAATTAGAGATCTAGCCTTAAATGTTGCTTCCAAAAGGTGTCTCTTATTTCAAATCTGTGAGCTCAAAAACTAAAACAGGAAACAAAAAGGCACATCCCCATAAGTTCTATTGCTAAGGTTTTTTTTTATTTTATTATTATTTCTTTCTTTTTATTTAAAACTGGAAAAAATAAAACAGAAGACAAACACCACTATCTGTGCCAGAACATATGTACAAATTAATTGCAACCATTGTATCCCCAAACCAGAGAAGAACGTCTGTCAAGGTTTATTCATTTTTCTGACAGTGATCCAGCATTCCCCAGGCAAACATCAGCATCTGCATCAGGACACACGCTTCCTTATACATGGTAGTTCAAAGGTCGTCTAAATGGAACCATAAGCTATACCATCATATTTTAGTATGCAGTAAAGCCATCATTTAGTTTGGGTATAACATAGTAAGATTAATGACCCCTATCATTCACTTTTGTGCCACTTGTGTAATCTATGAACACACAAAGATTGTAAAGTAATTCTTTTTAAATTTCCGTAACTCAACCATTTATACATTTTTCTATGCTTGCTCAAGTTTATCATCCGTGTTTTATTTTTATTTTTTTTAAACAGAAATTAATGTAGTTCATAAATGTCCAAAACTTTATGCAAGGTTGTCAGAAAGAAATATGTAGATACTTCTCCTCCAGCTCTGCTCAGTTTTAATGCTCCAGGCTCAATTTGTCTGCTGTGAGCAGTTGAACTGAAAATAATGAAACAGATATCTCATCCATTGGGGTCAAAGGAGGCATTAGTGTCTGTTAGAGTAACATACTCGTATAATAAGAGTGTTATTTAGAGTTAATAATATAGAATATAGAAAAAAAAAATGTATCAGCCACACAAACCAGACTTTAGGGCCATTTCAGGCACGGGCACAGAATGGTTTGCCTGGTGTGACTACACTGTAACTAACAATGTATACACTGCACTTTTAATTTCTGAAATCTTGAATTTACTATGTGTGATTATAGTTGGATTAAATTTTAATTTCCTAACCTTACTGTATCTATGCATAATATCATACATTTTAATGAATTCTGTCTATTTCTATTTGTGTCTAATTATCTCAACCCATTATCTCAGTCCCCAACCCTAAATTGTTTAATGTCAAAACCAAGTCAAATCTTATAGTCCTAAGGGCACATGGTAGTCAACCTAGTTTTTAGATAATTATAAGTACATTTCTAAGTAATCAAAAGCAGATGTTAATCCAATTACTGCTGTTCTCAGTGTTCACTAACTAGGCCCATGCTACATAGGCACTTTCCCAAACTAATTCAGACACTTTATGAACTAGACAGAGCATAAGACATGAGATGTTTTCAAGTGCTTACCCGAAGCAGCAGTTTTACACAACTCTGACACCTTTGTCGTTGCTCCTATGAAGATGCACACATGCATTTTCGGTGGAAGCGACTTGTTCCCTACTATTCATTTGCTGAGGAATCCTCGACAGCAAATTACTCACATCAAGCCCTCAATGACACGACTCTGAAGACTACAAGGCAACGAGGAGACCGAGGTTGGCTCACTTGGGAGAAGCACATAACTTCTGTTACATCTTCAAGTTGCCAATTAGGCGTGAAACTGCTGCGAATGTAACCAAAAAGAGGCCGACAATGAGGATAATGATCATGATGAAGCCGATGATGATAATGCATGAGTGCTTCCCACCTTTTTTTGAAGACTGTGAGGGGGAGGTGAGATTCACAGATGAGAACAGGTGAAAAGAATGAGCACTGAAAACAAAAAGGAAAAGTTTCGCCTTCAGAGCCAGAGAGAGAAATGACATACGAGATCGTTTTTTCACCCAAGCACCCGCCTCAACAGATTCTTGCCTTTTAAGTGATTCCCATCTCAAACCCACTCCTGTCATGGGCAATAACGCTCGGCTTCATCCAGCCAGGCGGGATGAAGTGACTGAAACTAGCGAGTACTGTTTGATAGACTCCACATCTTTCTGCTCTCTGGCCTCTGCTATCATCATCACTGATCCCAATGACACTGGGCTCATTAAAGCAAAGGGAATGTGGGGAAGGCTAAGCAAATTAGTACATTTTACACTGGATTTTCTAACCATTTAAAAGTGTTTTGGCTGAAGTATTTCCAGTTTGGCACTCAGTATAGTTCAGATGGATTGGACACCCATGGCACTTTCCACTGACAGCTATGTTTTTCAAATCTTTTATGCACATTTGGAATGATTACTATTAGCCTGAGGTTTAGTCCTAGTTTATTTTAGAAGTAGGATTTTAAACAAACAATAGTGTAAGCTGTGGTGTGGCTATAATATAAGTAATTTACCCACCCCTCTTTTTGTCAAAGCGCAGTGGCTCAGTGGTAGAGTGATCGTCCTTCAACTGGAAGGTAAGCGGTTCGATTCCCATTATCCCTACAGTTCATACTGTTGTTGTGTCCTTGGACAAGACACTTAACCCACCTTGTCTCCAGGTGTGGTGTGGCAATGTGTAAGAATGTTTAGTGAATGTATAGAACAGCTAGAATTTGACTACACACTAAATTTAAAATATTACAATTTGTAATATTGTACCTTTGTTCTTGTTATTCTTTGTTCATTGTTACAGGAGGATATTAGACAGACAACAATAATGTTTATTGTATTGATTTACTAATGCAACCGTTCACTTTTATTTAAAGAAAGTCCTTGTATGGTCTCTCCAGCCAGTGAGTGCATATCTTCAACCTGTAACTAGTCTTTCATCCCATTTGGTTCTTTGCTCCATTGCTTCCTGTCTAGACTTTCTGTGGAACTCCCAAAGCATTTATCCAATCAGTGCAATTCCCTCCTCAGTCTTCAGTCCATCCCCACACCTACATACTGTATTCTCATCTCAGCCTGAGTCACTTATTCAACATTTGAGCTGCTGCCAGGGTTTGGATAGAATCATGCTTCACAGATTATGAACACACAGTAGCTACTGTTTATGTTAATAATGTTTTTGGTCTCATGAACAACCTCCTAAAAATCTACAATTATTGAATCTAATGAAGCCTACATTTAAAAAAATAAGATAAAAAATGGCATAAGTATTGATTGACATGTTATGAACAACTAATAAAAGAATAATAATGTGCGAAGCCAGGCTCCAACTGTAGTTTAGAGTAAATATTATCAAGTCCATGTATAAATATTTGGATGCTGCTTATCAGATTCTTTTGTTTTACAAAAATTGAAATAACTTTTGTGAGGATCACATCAGCAGCAATGAAAAAAGAATGATCTATCATATCTATTTTTAATAAACTTATGTTTGAAGTGAATTATCATAGTATACTATAATATAAGTACATATATTAAAAGAAAAGATGAAAAATATTAGCAAATAAATCAATGCTTTATTAAAAGAAATATGTTGGGGACAAATTAGGACACAGTTCAGTACAAAGAAAAACATCAAACTTTCAAATAAGCCACAAATATAATTTACCATCAGTTTAATCTTAGAGTTATGATCTGACAGCCTAATCTAACTTTCATAACTGTTAATGGCTTTCTTTGATGCCAAAATTTGATTAGCAGTTGAAACTTGTTCGCATTAATGTCGGTCTGTATCAAATACTTTTTGAATGCTTTGAATGATAAAAATCACTGTTTTATCAAATTTATCTGCTCGCATCAAACATATGTCACGCAGACAAAAAGTACATTTCCAGATGAAAAAAAATACACTGGCACTATAAAATGGATGGTCAATAGTTCATTGTGATATAAACTTCAAAGGCACAAATTTCCTCTTAAATTATATTGCTTAAAATTATATATATATAATTATTATTTTCTTTGTCCTTCACCCTCCGCGGGTGGTCTCATCCTTCGAGCCCGGGTCCTCTACCAGAGGCCTGGGAGCTTGAGGGTTCTGCGCAGTATCTTTGCTGTTCCTAGTACTGCACTTTTCTGGACCGAGATGTCTGGTGTTCTTCCAGGGATCTGCTGTAGCCACTCTTCTAGTTTGGGGGTTACTGCCCCGAGTGCTCCGATGACCACAGGCACCACTGTCGCCTTCACCTTCCAAGCCTTTTCCAGCTCTTCTCTGAGGCCTTGGTATTTCTCTAGTTTCTCATGTTCCTTTTCCTGATGTTGCAATCACTTGGTATTGCAACGTCAACCACAACGGCCTTCCTCTGCTGTTTGTCCACCACCACAATGTCTGGTTGGTTCGCCATTACCATTCTGTCAGTCTGAATCTGGACGTCCCACAGGATCTTGGCTCGGTCATCCTCTACCACCTTTGGGGGTGTTTCCCACTTTGACCTCGGGGTTTCCAGTCCATACTCCGTACAGATGTTCCTGTACACTATGCCAGCCACTTGGTTATGGCGCTCCATGTATGCTTTCCATGAATTATATTTATATAATATATTTATATATATATATATATATATATATATATATATATATATAATTAATATTAATATTTTTAGTATCAAATAGTGTATGGTGTTGCCATGGCAGCAGGTAAAAGTCAGGTCACCAGTGGAAGTTTATTTTCCGACACATAAACTTGATGTGATAAATGAAATGTAAAATGTTCAAAATGGATTGAGTTGTTAAAAAAATGCATAAGTGTGTAAGTGTTTTGGCTTCAAACTGAAACTTTAGATAAGCAGGCACTGGGTAAGGCAGCATGTCAAGGTGTTTAACTGAGGAAGGTGGGTCACTGCCGTATTAGCCACGCCAAGGGAGGCTAATGCTGTGGGGGGCTGCCTCAGAAGTGGACCCCAGCACATGTCTTGGTCCCACTATGCAGTATGTTACACTTCATAAGTTGTCTTTTTTTAAACTTGCATTACAATATAACAACAAAACCAATATAATCTTATGGAAACCCTTTAATATTGACTTAATGAAACACTATTTCAAGGTGTTTATATTTTCAGGTAATAGAAGAACATCTAACTCAGTAAAAATGTAAAGATTTGACTTTATGTTGCACAATATCGAACCTTAAAGTGAAAAAAAAAACAAAAAAAAACAAGGCACTTCAAACATCTTCATAATGTTTAACATACCATTATGATTATCTAGCTTGTTAGAAATGGCCAACCCAAATGAATGCTGCCGTTTCAGTAATTCTCATGTTATTTGATTCTTTTTCCTCGCCTATGTCTTCGACCGCCTGATTTGTGTGGTCAGAAAATGAGGGATGGATTCAGTTACTAATGGTCTTAAATTGATACTTAACTCTGAGGAATCTTCAGAGAAGCAGCGTGATAAATATTTCATATCCAACACCCACAGCTGAAATGCACTGCTTTGATTAGACGCAGTATAGCACACACATGCTCCCACATAAACCATGGGTAACATCCATCTTTCTACCCATCCATGCATCAATCCATCCATCATACGTCTGCCTGTAATTGGATTTGCAGTTTCCATCTGTGCAGTTTTTTGCGTTGGTAAAAGAGCAGAATCTTTGTTAAATGGGGAGATAAAAATGAGACCGGTATGGCTTTGTGGGGTGGGCAACTTGGAAGAGGGCTCAGTGGTAGAGCGGTCGTCCTTCAACCGGAAGGTAGGCGGCTCGATTCCCGCTCTCCCCATAGTTCATACTGTCGTTGTGTCCTTGGGCAAGACACTTAACCCACCTTGCCCACAGTGGTGTTCCAGCTGTAACACTGGTGAATGTAACCAGTGTACCTCAATGTAAGTCGCTTTGAATGAAAGCGTCAACTGTAAATGTAACACTGGTAAATGTATGTGCTTTGGATAAAAGCGTCTGCTAAATGACTAAACGTAAATGGAAGATATTTCAAGCATATTTCTGCATATTGTAATGACCATATAACCATTTCCATTGGTGTTACTTGAATAATCTCCTGCATTTATGACTTTATGTCAGTGAGTTTAGATCATACTGAGGGTGTCGATTGTAAGTTTGAACTTCACTTTGAACGAGAAGCCATTCAAAACTCATCAGCATTGCTCTGAACCACACTGCTGGAGATCAGTGCCCTCTTTCCATGACCTGAGCCTGACTTCAATGCTCCTCTGCCCATCGCTGGGCAATTTATTTTATTTTATTTTATTTTATAATTCAATCTTTGACTTTTAAAAATTTAAATATTTGGGGACTCACTGAATACCTTGATGCCCCTCATGTCACTGCTGCACTGTCAATTTATGTCTTTGTTGCTTTTTAAAAATTCATTCATTCTTTTCTTTCTGCTTAGTCCCATTAGGGGTCACAGGTGACGGAGCCTATCGCCTCTGGGCTTAGCACGGGACATACCACCATTCATTAGGGACACTTTAGAGTTGCCATTGACATACAAAAATGCATCTATTTGGGCGGTGGGTGGAAGCTGGAGTACCTGGAGAGAACCACGGTGAGGACATGCAGAGTCCTCACAGAAAGGCCTGAGTTTGCTGATGTCCGAGACAGCCGGGTTTGAACTCACAACCTTCTTGCCGTTCAAATTTTATCTTATCATTTTAACACTAGCAACACTTGAAGGTTGTAGGTATCATTAGTTTTTATCACATTTGGTCTTTAATGACAAAAAATTACATTATAATTCCTTATGCAAAGATGTTTGGGATTTTCTCCCATATGTTCGGTCTCCTTTAACAGAGCAGCTGAACTCTTCTCTCGGACATTGTTATGAAACAATACTAGTGAGTGCACTGCCTACCAACATGACAGCTGTGCTTGCAGTTTGATACTTAAGTAAAACAAATTACAGTGCACATTTAAGGACTGTGGCTAAATGAAGCATTTTACAGAGCAGATCCTCTGCCGTTTAGAAGGATTCAGAGCTGATTAGCCTTTTTAAGGAAGACATAAGAGCAGACTGACTGAGAATGGCAAGCAGTAATAGGGAAAAAAGAGATGAAGGTGTGCAATTACTACACAATGTGAAGCCGGCCAAGAAAGAAGTTATTTCACACTCAGAGACGTGTTTTTGAAGTGTATGACTGAGATAGAGGGTCGACTGAAGCATGTGTGAGTGTGTGTGTTATATCCTCTGCAGTGTGTACAAGAAAGTAGCAGCTGAGCTGGCAGCACAACCAAGAGTGACATCCCAACTTCCTGCATCACCAGTCTCCATCCCCCCACTCGCTGACTCCACATCTCCCCCACAATGCCTAGGCAAGGGCTTTTTAAACTTAAAACATATGAAGATAACTACCTGAAAATGTGGGTTACATTCCCACTGGCGCACAAAGACTCTTTTACAGATGACAATTTTAATCAAAGCTGGAGGCAAATTGGTTGAAAGCATAACTGTTGTTTCCAGACCAAGGCTGCCAAAGACTGATGGTTTGCTTGTTTGGGTTTAGCTCAAGCACAGGTTCTGTTTTACTACTTATTAAAGACTTCAATGAGGCTAAAAATGTGGCTCGCTAGATTTTCAGCATTTGAAAGGTGATCTGATGATGTATTGTTCTTTGTAATAATAGAAGTCTTGAGGCTTCTTACAAATTGTTTTAAAACAGAAACATAAATCCAGACCATAAAATATATTTATAAAAATCAAAACAAACATTGATTATATGAACTTGCAGGGCTTGAATTTCAGAATGGTTTCCAGCTGTCTCTTCCAATTTTATGAATCAGTTTAAATCTTAACTTTATCTGAGATTTCTAAAACCTTTCCTTTTTTGTTTTTCCATTATCATCTCAATCAAATTTAGAAACACATTTTCCGTAACAATAATAATAAAAAATCCCAGAAACCCCTGAAATGATGCCAAGTGGCAGTGAACACACTGCCACTCACCTCCCACTTTATTTGGCAGTGGGCTGGTTTATTGGTAGACTTATTGAGATGAAGGGACAGCTGTTGAGCCTGTAGCTGCATCTGTTGAACCAGATACCAGGCTGGGCGAGGGAGAGGGGCACTTTGTGCCAAAAGTGTTATACAATGTACAATATACATATTTTCCATTCTCATACAGCTATACCAAAAATAATTACTGCTTTCCTAAGAACATCCCCATATTTGAAGTAGTTTAGACTCAAATTAAGTCACAGTTAAGGGTTATAAATTAAAATACTGCACCAATTGATAGTCATTATATTCAAACATTAAATCCACCTTGCAATGGCTGTGCCAATCTAACAGTGAGAATATATGATTAATGTTCAAAAATGGGTTAAAAGCCTCTACATTACCTGAATTCTAAATGGTACAATGTGGAAGAAGAAGCATCTTGCTCCATATTGCTCCATAATGAAAAAGCCTTATTCACAGTCATACATGAATTATGACATACCATTTAAAGCATGAACTGCTACTGATATATGCCAGCTTGCTGTAAATCAAGACACATTTACAGCTCTACACTTTGTCTGACTGACTTCTTGAATGGAGCTTATTAAAAATTCAAAAGCCAGAGCTGGTTTTGTAATAGTATGGGTTGAGGATTCACTTACATTATTTCATTCCCAGATTGATGTTTTGTTAGAGTGACATTTTTGTTCTCTCTCTAAAGACACAGTTAAGGGGTTATTAACCTTGGACCAGTTAGATGTTAACCCTTCCCTGAGGCTCTGTGTCATTTAGTGATGCCCCTATAAATGCCTTTAGTAGTTCAAGCAGCCTCAGGATACTAACTGACAAAGTGGCCCTCCATCTCATCCTTGAAAAGTCTGATATTTAAAGACGTACAGATGTAAAACTGGACCTTAATTAGATTGGAACACAATAAATGCAGTGCAAATAGCAATTAGCAGTTAAAAAAAGTAAATGTGCAGGTATGTGCAGAGCCATTTTGCTGCACTTTATTTTGTTTTTGTGTAATGTTTTAGTCTGTCTAATAATCAAAAATGTTTTTTTTTTTTCAAAACGTCATTTTAAAATGGCGGATTGAAAATAGAGCTGTTGTAAAATCCACCTTCTCTTAAAATGCTTATGTTAATGAAATCTATGTACTACACTTGACATGGTAATGCACTTTTGCTGAATTCAAGTAAACATGTCCTCAAAATGTCTGGTCAGAGAGCAGATATGGTTAAGAACTGTTGAGTCATTACCCTGCAACACACCCCTTGGCACCAGCACCAATCTTTTGTCCCTCATTCAGGCCCATCAATTTGCCGCTGTCCAGTTCCCTCACAGGACCTGTTAGTCATGAATTGTCATTGACCAATGGAAAAGGCGGAGGTGTGAGTCAGGCCTGTCACTAAAGAGTGAGTGACAGCTGAGACTGCGGCAAGGTTAACACAAGAGCAGCAAGCAACACACGTCTGCTTGCTCCGTTCACTTCAGAGTCTGACAAATGGAACGGGTCAAATTTTTTTATTTGTTGAGTTTACTGCAATAACTGGATAAGGGCCAGGCACTGATGTATGACTTGAAAGCCAAGTCATTAGTAAAATGCAGCGAGTCTCATAAGTTCACTGTATTTGGTTACATTATGAATCAGGGATTAACATGGGCAAATTAAAAACACAAATAAATAAGACTGAGAGCTGTACGTTGAAATATAAATAACATTTATACACGCTGGCAGTGAAAGTTCCCAGCACTTATTTCAGCACTGAGATGGATGAGTTTAGAGCCATGTTACAAATGAGCTATGGAGCTAATTGTTGTAAAAAAATAAAAAACAAATAGTTAATGGTCATTTTGGCATGTGGCCCTTTTATAAGATGAATGAAATATCCATTCTCAAAGTGAGACCCAGTTTGGCTGAACACACAGTGGTCTCCAAGTGCTTTCCAGGTTTATGCAGCATGAAGCACCTTCTCCCTGTCACCTTTCTGTTTTCTTTTCTGTCTTGTTCCCTCCATGAGTATCACATTTTCCTTCGTCCCTCTCCATCTCGTGTATCTGAGCTCTGTCTGTTGGGGAGGTATGAATAAATGATGAGTTAATACTAAGACGAATTATTGTGATGGTTTATTCAGTGAGGGTGCTGCTCTGCTGTCGGTGTGTGTAGGACGGACTTGTCATGAAGGCCTAGTTAGTCCGACAGTGCTGAATGCATCATGACAAGTGGACTCACTTTTAAAGCATGCAGGTCTGACAAAAGTGCAGCCACAATCCCTTTGTGACTTTTTGTGGCCCTCATCTTTGGCATTTCTCATTACTCCTCAAGACAACCATGAAGGCGTCTACTCATGGGGGTAGACCACTAAATAGCATGACACAACAAGACAAGGCCAGAAGAAGTGACACACAACCGTTAACTATTCATTACTGCGACTAATTAAACATTTAGTGTTACAGTTTGTGTTTCAAAGTGTAGTCTTGAACACCAGAGCCACGGGGAAGATGTAGGTGAGAATTACAATATAATGCCGGAAAATGACTCAAACTGTCATCGTACAGTGACTTTAGTGCCTAGTCACTTTCTTTGCTCAGGTCTGGAATCCAGAACTAATAAGACATTCAAACAAGACTAAAGATAACAGAGAGTGTGTCTCTTTTTAAAAATTTTTGTGCTTCTAGTGTTTGTTGTGCAGGAACCGAACAGACAGCTAATATTCATGTGAACGCACTATTAATCTTGTGAAACTTCCATCAATTGGACAAGTGGGACACAAATAGTCCAACACAAATATATGAGATTTTAATGATGCAAAAGCAACACTCTTAATGTCTCTCTGATGATAGAAGACATTTAAAGAGACAGGCATATAATCAGCCAAGAAAAGCTTTCACAAACATCAGCACAGAGATAGTGACAAGTGGCCGAATTAACAAGCAATGTCTCAAATTAGAAACTAAGAGCTGTTGAATAGGTCCATCTAAAAGTTAGCTTTCTTAGTGTAATCTTAAAAAAAAAAAAATCCCTTTATTATCCCCAGCATGTTTTTTGATCTATTCTTCCAATATGCTTTAAACCAAAAGAGCTAAGTACATACAGTATTCTGTTGATGATAACACTGATTTAAATTCAGTAGTCTAGATGCATTTTAGCAGAGGACTTTAAGTGTTGATGGTGACTGCAGCCCCTTTTTAAGGTTTTTAATACATTTTTGCAATCTTATTTGCCACTGCCTTTACTAACTGATAATAGACTATGTATTAGGTGCACAGAAAGGAAAAAATATTAATATACATCATCTATGGACAAAGTTGGGCCTTAAATGGATGGAGTGATCACTGCGGAAACCATTGGCCCTCTGGCTTGTTAGTCACTCTTACGTGCGTTACGTTATGCACGCGCGTTCCAGTTGCTGCACATGCGTAGGCAGTGCATTTATGTAGCTCTGGTGTTTTCCCCGGCTTTCATTCATTGCTGCTTGTGACCGCAAAGTTACAATATGGCTGAGAAACAACCTAAAGCAGGAAGTGGCAAAAAATATCTCCTTTAGAGTATTATGAGAAAAGGGAAAAAAATGACACAAGGCTTAAACGAAACCAGAGTGTGTCTTGGGGATTCTTTTTCACAATGGCGTGCTCTGAAGACACAGAAAAATATTTGATTTTTGGGAAAGATAAGAACTTTTATTCTGACACTGTAAAGAACCATGGAAACGATTCTAAGAGGTGATTTTGACACAGTGAGTCCACTAACGCGACACAACAAATGCCGTTTGTTAACAAATCCTCATGTTCTAATGCTCGTGCATGAGATTTGGGAGGCGTTCACTTGAGATGAGCTGTGAAAGAGGGGGGCTGTTCTTACACATGCGCTCAAATCAAAAACTCAGTAACACTCATTGGTTTCTCAGTTTTTAAAAACATCCTCTATAACACCTTTAATTAAGATTATTGTATGCAAATGTATTTAGCTAATGTACACTATGAACACTTATTGTATGTCACAGAGTGAAAAAGTAAATAAACCATTTACAATTAAGGCCAGTTTTAAAAAACAATAGCATTCTCACTAGCCATTTGATTTAAATTTATTCTCCAACTTAAGTAGTTCAAGTGGGTTATGTTAATGTGCATTCATAACCAGCCTGACAGTATTTAAGGTAGTGCCCCGTTTAAATGAATACAATATAATACCACAGGTCAGGACTTTAAACAATGAAAATAACTACTGACACTTTTAGGCAAACAGGTATTTTCTTTAGGGATTTTTTGTTTATTTGAGTATTATTGTTTCAAAGTAAATAAAGGTCAAGGGCACAGGCTATTGTGATTGCTTATTGACTTGCTTCAGTGTAAACTTTTAGGTCCATTTTGTTAAAGCCAGAGCATTTATGTGCTTGAAATTATTCAGCAGGAATGGAAAATAAGAAGCAAAAAATATTTAATGTTATCACTCATCTCTTTAGGCCATAAGAAAATATTTCCAGATTCAAAATATATATATTTGGGATACTTGGGATTTTCTGAGTTGTAGCTCCCAGGATATGTTGCCCTATTAAAGTATAAACAGAGCCTAAATTTTAATGTTCAAGTTGAAAAAGATAAATGATACATTGTAGTTTTCTTTGGTCATTAGTACTTGCCAATCTCATAAAAAAAAAAAACTAAAACATATCATATTCTCATCAAAAACTACCTTTTTTTATGTCAGCGCTAAGCCTAATAAAAAAAAAAAAACACAGGTAGTCCACACTAAATTCTGAAATGTTAACCCCTCACTTTCTCAATATTTAGAAGATACATATTCTTCTGATTAATAGAAAATAATTACTGGATTCCATATTCAATAGAAATTCTTCAGTACAATATGTACATAAATGCTACTTGTACAAAGTGGCATTATTAGCAAGTATAACTAAATCATGATAACCTGAACCTAATCATGTGATCTAGATGCTAATACCAGACAAGCCTTTTGATTAATGCTAACTTGATTAGTGAGCACATCCCCTACAGGATGTTAAAGAATTTGTATCTCCTGCTGAACAATGCCGGTTTAACGGTTGACAAACTTAGACAGACGTATTTAACTTTTTTTTTGTGGTTGTCTTCGTTCTGCTTCTTTTGACTCTCATGGGTTGTTTTGAAAATGATTAAGCTGTGTATTCTAATGATTGGGCTATGTATTGTTGTCAAAAGTGTTGATTTTAAACTAAAGGCAGTAACTTTCCTGTTTAGATATTTATGGACCACAATAACTTGTCTAAGGTACCACATAATTCAATAGGTTTAAGCCACTTTTTTTTTGGTTTTGCCAAAAAAGTGGTTTTGCCACTACAATACAATAATTTGGTACATTTGTTTGCCCGATTTGCTTACAATAGCATACACACAAATTAATTTAGAGCAACTGAAACTGTTCTTGTGAAATTACTGTAATTCCTGATGCCATTGTGTTAATGTTGAGAGCACTCTTCTTTTCTTTCTCAAATGTACTACCGTATTTCCCTTAGCTGACCAACTGTTTCCCTTTGTCCCACTGCATGGACGTCTCTCTTTCTCTGGCCATCTCGCTCGCAGCAGAGACAGACAGACTCCTACAGAGAGAGCTGGCTGCTGACCGTGCAGCTTTTCTCTTGGATCTGTGGGCATTGCTATCCTGTGGGAACTTAACAGAGAAGATAAACAATAGCTGACCTGCCTTAGATTGGGAGCACAGAGAGACTGGAACAAGCTTAGGTGGAGCGGGGGTGGGGGGGATGTTCTATAAAAGCACACACTGAGGTTTGTAAGCATATGCTCATGCCACATGTTTGTTTTTTCCGTATGGGTAACATTATGATCCCCACTCATTGAGCACACAACTAAATGGCAGTTAAATACGCTTGTGCACCTGTGCCAGCCTTTCCCAAACAATTGTAAAATCTTCCAGCATCCCACAACATTACTGTGTATGTAAATAATGGTTCTACTCATTGAGATGGCTGCAGTGAGAGATCAAGTTAATGTTTGCATCTTCTCTGGGACCATTTAGCATTCAGCTAATAGCTTTGCTCCGTGGGAGGCCATTACGGCTCTGTATCATCTGCTTTGAATGGTCGTATGAAACTGGCAGACAAACTCGATATATCTCTTCAAAGGAAATGAATAGATGTGCGCAGACCCAAACACACAGCAACAGGCCTTGATTCCTTCCAGGGAACACGCATATATGGCAGTTGAGATCCATTAGCTGTAAACATGTAGAATGTGTCTGCCGAACAGAAGGCGTCTCAGCAGGAAGCCAATTGGCTGTGTGGAGGTGTAATAGTTTGATGGAAGATTTGTGTGCACATGCACGGTGGACGTTTGCGTGTGGAACTCTGTGAAGTCTCCTGTGCACCCTATTCTTTTGTGAACATCCTTGTTTTCAGCTGGTTTAACACTTTGGCATGGCTTATTATTGCTTCCGAAAGCAGACCTACCTCTGTGGGGGCGAAAAACTGTAAAGGTCCCATTAAGTGTGCAGGGCACGCAGCAGGCATCCAAACATCTGTGACCTTTGTATATACCAAACAAGGGAAGCGTGTTGAGGAAGAGTTTGGATTTGAATCCTGAGCCCTTCCCTCAGCACAAGAAGACAAAGGCAATTCTTGGTTTAAAAAAAATAAATAAACAACTTGGTCGAAAAGGTTGCTGCAGGTGATTCCAATCAACCAAAAACAGCACAAGAAAAATAACATTACACCAATAGAACTTGTAAACTTGCTAAATTCTTGGACAGAAAACTGATTATGACTAAACAATCAAATACTTTTAAATGCCATTTCTTTTAATAAGCAGCAAATGCTAAGAGGTTAAAGAAACACTTTCCTTTGATCCTTTTCAACTGTCCACCAGACGGGAATCAATTGAGAACTGCTTAATTTGTTTCACTATTGTGAGAGTGAGCGCTCTGTGAGCAACAGCACTTTAGGCAATAGCCTCAAAGGCACACTTGAAAGAGCGTGTTCAGAGCAGAGTTACACACGAGTCAGCAGGCCTCTTTACACCAGAAGCACATCTCTGCACGGGTTACTGAAGCCCCCCGGCTCTGCTATCTCCCACCTGGATCACAAATCTCAGGAGTCTGCCCGCTTGCAGTAAACATCTCAGCACAGACGCAGGTCAGCAGTCTGATTCCAGGAGGAAACAGTCAGTAATAAAAACTTAAACACAATCACGGCCACCTTGAAAAGATGCATAATTGTTCAGATCAACACAATTTGCAATTAAATTAACAAGCTGTTTGGAAAGAAAGCAAAAAACAACACTGTGTAAAACTACCAGATACATTAAAGCAGTTCAGCAATATCTTTCTAGTCTCCTACCATATTTGTTTGAGAAAAGATCCAAAAATTACAAATTCTCAGAAAAGAATAATTTTCTGTGGATTCATTGAGCGTTGAAGGAGCATTGAGTTGTCAGCCTCTTGTCATCAGTTAAGGACTTGCAACTGGAAGTGGGCCAAAAGGATAAAAGCCAGTGGTGACATATCTCAGTGTATACAAAAGTGTACCCTCTTGTGAGTTGGAGTAGCAGGAAAAAGGGCTGGTAAGGAATATATGCAGGTGTGAGAGCAGCGTTAAATGCGGTTGGGATGTGTTCAAGTGTATTTATGCGTGTTGGAGTGTGAGCATGAGCGCTACATGAGTGGATGAGGTAAGTAAGTTGTTTCAAGCACATTAGCCAGTCAGTAATTTGGGCTTATTTCAAGTATGAGACATTTAGTGCCAATCAATTCAGCTAAGAGCTTTTCACCTCCTCATGCTTAAGAGTTATGCCTGTGTCTGTGTGTATTTAAAGGTATAGAGGATGGTTCCAGAAAGATGGAGGATCCATGAAGTGACCTTTTAGTTTAGCTGACATTTTTCTTATAGATTTGGTAATGCAGCAGACATCACCCAAATTAAGGTGACATTGGCGTTCATACAGCATTTACAAAAAAAGTATGATGCTATTGATGCTTTGAGTAACTTTATGGCTAGGCACAACTTTTACATTCCTTTTTTGAGCATTTACTATACAACCCAGCACTTCCTGTAGTGTTCGAAATTAAAAGCCCTCTTTTGTTTCAGTGGTAAAATACCATCACTGTAGCAACACGAGGTTGACAGTGAAGCAACCATTGTGCTGCTGCTAAGGTAAACAACATTGTTTCTCTGGTTGGATAAAATGACCTTGTCATAGATGATTACTGGCAGATGATTCGCCCAATCATCTACAAACTATTCAGCTAAAGCACCTGCCTGTACTCCTTGCATTTAAAATAAATGTATACATTAATTGTTTCATCTAAATTGTCTAGTGAATAGTCTCTCTGTATATCTTGAAGTGTGTAACTAACAGAATAAACATTGGCAAATCAATGAAAATTTTAAACATTAAAACTATAAACTGTGAATAACTGTCCATGGAGCGGACCTGACTCACATTTCACTGCTGGTTATATATGCTGTATTTAATTTTGTATGTGACGAATAAAAAAAAATCTTGAAATCTTGATCTTGAATAGTATGTGGATCACTTTGTTGAGCTAGCTGAATTATAAAAAACATTCTGCTCAACAAAGTTGTTTTATTGTACATGGTAGTGATGGGAAGTTCGGCTCTTTTCAGGGAGCCGGCTCTTTTGGCTCAGCTCCCAAAGAAGACTCCTGAACGGCTCTTAATTTAGGATTGTTTTGTAGGCCTTTATTTTACCATAACTTTGCAAAATTAATGGTTTGTGTGTTGAAAACCCTTTCATATGAAGTGTTTTTAGGAGAATCCTTATACTGTACTTGCCTAATTTTGTGCATTTATTCTTTTGGATTGGGTCATCACTTTGGGTATAAACTGGCTAATTTTGCTTTGAGTTGTCGTAGAAGTTATACCTGCATGTGTGGGGAAGCCAGTAGATGCTGCTGCAGTTGCTGTTTTTTTGGGGATGAGACACACCTCATCAGGCTCATGCTAGCTTGCCCTCTCTCCTCTAACTGCACTGCAGAATGGAAAAGTTCTCATATGTCTATGCAGGTTTGTGGTGGAACAACATTATTACGAAAGTAATTTTCATCTTGCAGTGAACGCACTCTGCTTTGTTGTTTCCATTGTCTTTAAACTGGAGCCAGATGCTGCTTCTCTTTCGGGTGTCACTCATAGTTTCAAGTACGCCAACTCACACACTCTCCTCACTGTATCTGACAGACAGTGTCGTTAACTTGCAGTGGAGCGCTGTGCCACTTCTCAGCACCCCCTCTCTGTTTTTACATAATGGTATGATTTTTTGGATTGATTGGTTGCGATGCCATTGCTGACCAATCAAAACAAAGTTCTGCCTTGAGCAGAGCTCAGGCTGAGCACGGACGTAAGCAGTGAAAAGAAAAAAAAAGGGAGCTCTCACTCGATGCGAGCCGGCTCTTCTGATTCACTACAAAGCATCGGCTCTCAGAGCCGCATCTTTTGCGCATGACACATCACTAGTACATGGTAGACATGGTAAGACAATTGAATGAGTCTTATTGGAAAACTAATTCTGTGTATGTGTTATCAGCTGTATATGAGAACAGAATCAGGCCGCCGTAACATAATGAAGGAAGTAGACTGTATGTGACAAAACATAATTTTCTCCTTGTCATACACTTCCCAGATTCATCATGACTACATTTAATGAGCTCTCACTTTGCCAAAAGATGTTCTCTGGACAATGAGACCAGGAACAGTGGGTCATAGTAAGAAACGTGTGACATTTGGCACAATGCTACAATGCCTTGATTAGTGACTGTGTTGAAAGGAAATAGCCCCTCAGTCATCACACTAACTTTGGTGGGCAGTGTATCCACTTTTCACAAGAAGCTCATTCACCATTAAAACAAAAATCTATTATTTTGTTTCTACCTACAACAACTGTGAATGTTTTACAAAGTGCATTGACATGTACCAACAGAGACCCAAAACTAAAAAGACAGAGATGCTTCTCAAACGAATAAAAAAAAGTTGTAATACTATAAAGGTCACAAAATCTCTATTCTGTTTTCTTAGATAAGGTAGCTTATATAAATGTAAATTTAGAACGTAGCTTTAGGCACATGAGCATTTTGCTATGCCTGTTTTAGTCTCACTCGTTGAATGTCCTTAATGCTCACTTATTACAAAAACTTGTACTGTGTGACTGAAACAACTGAACTGAGAAAAAACTTTTAGAGCCTAGGCTAAACAACTTCAGGAGTCGAATCCAAACATTGCATCAGAATGTTAACTCCAATCCTGGTGCAAAGTTGTCAGATATGTCACACACAGTATGTCACATCCACCACAAACTCAACAGAAACATTTCGGCTGACTACTACAATTACTACACAGTCTTTTCTGCCTAACGGATTGAATGTTGTCACTGGTTTGTCCAACTAATAGATGAAGAATGGAGAAGAGTGTGTTGGGACATTTTTACACTAAAGAAATGTAGTTTATGTATGGAACATTTAGACAAATATGCAACCATATAAGTACTATAATAAAGTAGATTTACACTAGGGTTGTACAAAGTAGCTGTAGCTAGTCAGTGTGGCCCAAAGTTGAGCACTGGCCTGAGTTAAAGTAGTTAAAGTTAACTCGGAGTTTTAAAACACATACGTTTATAAAAAATATATATACATTTTTCACATTTTTGGTCATTTCACCAGCTAAATGTTCTCTTTCTCCGAGTGGAAGTGGTTCATGGATCAGTCCATCTTTCTTTTCATTAATATAGATTGCTCCATATGATGAGAATAACAGCCCCATATAATAACACTTTCACTTTCAGACTTCCGTGTTTTATTTTTGGAGCTCTCTCTTTTCCAAAAATGGAGCAGTCTATTACTCCCCAAAACGTTTCATGTGCCTTTCCAGATATTGTACAGTGAACTTCAAACAAGCTTCCACATGTCTTCACCTCAGTAATGGAGCCTCAAGAGGAGCACAGTGTGCAGCTCTGAGTCATGTATTGGTGGGAAATTCAGGAGATGAATGTGTTGCTATCCGACCAGCTGATGAGACAAAGTGTGAGTGCATCATCCAGCAGGACAGAGTGTCACAAAAAGATAAATTTAGGAGAGTTATGGCCATGTCAGTCAATGATAATGAAATGAACAGTATATGTAAAAGAAAGCCTTGTGAGACTACAACTTTATTTTCCATTGATACATATAATAGTCATATTTTATTGTTTTTTACTGTTCTGTTATTTTACTAGGATTTGGTGTGGAAAAATCTGAATGCCATCCATCCTTTTGACGGATTACTCTGAGGGTGATTTATTTTAATTCTAACTCTTGTCCCGTTGGTGGCAAATGTACATATTAATTAGTGGAAAAGGTTAAAGCAAAATCATTTGTACTAAGTTTTTAAGGTGAAGACATTTTGTCTCTTATTACAAAAGATTTTATCAATTCTGAGATCAACAGTTAGGAGTAAGAGAGCTGAGTTTATGGCCTAGTCCACACGGACACGGGTATTTTTATAACCGTGACTTTTTTTACACAGTTCGGCCGTTCGTCCACACGGAAACGCAGTATCAGGTCACTGAAACCGAACATTTTTGAAAACCCCTGCCAGGGTGAGGATTTTCAGAAACGCCGGTTGCAGTGTTGTCGTGTGGACAGTAAAACCGGCGTTTTTGCCTTGCGATGTCAGAGTGTGCGCCGTTATCCGCTGGTCTGATTGGCCAACATGCCTTTACGATTAGGGTGATATCGCCGCCTGCTGGTGTGGCATGCTCTTGACAGCGCTTGAAACGCAGGGTTTTTGCGTTTTCATGCGAGCGTTTGTGGACGGGATTTTTTTTTTTAAATGCAGGAGGAAAAACTCTAGGACTAGGCCTATATCTCTAGAGGGAGGGGTTTGACCTGAAACTAGGGAGAAACAAAACAACAGCTTCACAAGAGGATGTATCAGCACAGAAGAGCCAACACTAGTGGACCTGAGTCTGCAGTCCACCTTCACCTCAAAGAGAAAGGGCATTGCTTTGAGGACAGCAATGTCCACATTTTGGCCAGAGAGGCCAGATGGTTCGCGAGAGAAAAAGCCTTCTCTGAACAGAGGAGGTGGCCTCGGATTCATGTTGCCTAGTATTTTACAACAGTGTTTCGAAACCTAAATCAAAACAACAACAACACCTGAATGGAGCAGTGTCACTAACGACTTTCCAGAGCCTCTAACTTCTCTCACATCAGGAGTCACACTGTCCTTTCATAGCTACCAACTATGAGACCAGAACAGTCTGGTCCAATCAGGTTTAGTCTCAGGTCAAACCCCTCCTACTAGAGATATAAGCTCATCTCTCTTATCAGTTGATCTCAGAATAGATAAAGTCTCTTGGAATTAGAGACAAAGCGTCTTCACCTTGAAAACTGAGTCCAGATGTTTTTGCTTTAGCTTTTTCTTCAAGATGACCTGGATGACTGAGAACCTTCACAGACATATTAATTAGTAATTATCTTAAATCCTCTCATTTTTGTCACGCTGCATTCAGTTGCAAAAATGTCACGGCAGCTGAGTGTGTGTAGTTTTTTCAAACCGCCAAATCGATATTGTTTATAAAGGTGAAAAAAGTGGACATGATGCAGTGGAGAATGAAGAAGGACAAACAGACAACACTGAAAAGGGCAGACCAACAGATCTAAATCAATTTGTGTAATATACTGCATTCTGTTCAGGCACAAAATATCTTTCCGCTGTCAGCTGTCAGTGCAGAAAAAAAACTCTGCTTCCTGCTGAACATGAAGTGCCGTTTTTGTTCATCTCTTGTTCATAAATAAAAACGAATAATCTGTCCTCTATGCTCGTCTTGTTGACTAATTTCTTAAAATGATGTTTGTGTGTATATTTTTGCTTAGAAGTTCAAGAGCTATTGACCAAATGTCAATTGAAAATAGGTTAGTGACCCTTTCAACATGACTTGTTACATCAACTACCCTAACTTTATGTCATATAATTTGTAACACTTTATGTACCCCTCTACCCCACATGAAAATCCATAATGCTCCCTTGCTGGTCAACAAATCCCATCCACTGATGTCATGGGAACACAACAATCAATGCTGTTTGCTTTTTGTCTCAGTTGCTTTAACTTACCACAATGTTATGTCTGAATAATTACACCAACTGTCTACATTTAGTCAGTATTTCTGTCATAATCTTTACATCGTATATAGTCTAAACAAATATCTGTTTCAATATCTGTATTTAAAAGAAGATAATAGTTTTTCTTCTTTTCATCCAGCAGTGAGAGAGCATATGTTTGCACAGGAAATTATATTTGCCCTATGGTGTCACATTGCTATATTTACCTGATAATAAGCTGGATGTTAACAGCCTATTGAACCAATCCCCCGTTTGGTGTCACTTTAAATGGACATGCTTCCTGATTCCTTTTTGTTGACCTAATCTGTGTACATTGTTTTAAGTGATTATATTAGCCTTTAGATATTTTTTATTTGAAAAGAGAAAAAAACAAAAACATTTTTTTTATCTGACTAAATTAAAAGTGTGTACATTGTATTACACAATGCTTCTCAACAAATTTTTCCCACTTAAATGTGTGTTTGGCTTGAAAGTAGCAGCTGAGAAAGTATTCTTAGTGTTGTACAAAGACACAGCAGTGGGGCTTAGTTACCGATGGACTCCTGTACATCCTGTTTCTTTTACCTGGAAATATTTGTCTTTGATTGATGTGTGTTTTCTCTTGTCGTTCCTCTTGAGGCTGGGCTGTGGTGCTCATAACAGCTCCGAAATCACGATTCTCACAACAAACCAATATCATTTACTTCTCATGAGATAGCAAAGCTTTTTCCTTTGCTTGTCAGCTGCACGTTTTTTCCCTTTGGGTGAACTTGTCGCAAACAAACACCGGCTGTTCGAACAAAGCGCCAGTTTCCTTCAAATAACTCCTTTATTTAAACTTTATGCTCACTTAAACAAAGTGGGCCACAAATCCTTGTCATCCCATTTTTAGTTTTAGTTTTTTAAGTTTTATATCAGATTAGAAGCATCGACTGTGTGAATCAATACAAACATTTCAACATTGTAATGCAAAGCTTGAAGACAGTGAGTAATTACCAGTAGGTTGAAAGGTTCATTGCAACATGCATTTAAAGAGACTATTAGGAAAGAAGAGATAAGACTTGTATAAATGTTCACCTCTTTTATACCTGAGGTAATGCGTTCATAACATACATTGAATTACTCCTAACAGCTCTAAGAAAAGAAAACATTAAATAGACTTATTCAGCTGAGTATGATGAGCTGAGTGGTTGGAGTACACTCACAAGTGCGACAAGAAGTGTTCTTTCAGTCTCGGCTGGCACAATTGTGCCAGACCAAGGTTGTTATGGTCCCATTCCTCTCGTCAAGCCCTCTCCACATCACTTCACACGCTACAGCTACAGTTTATATAAAGAAAAGATCCATTTACAATTACCAACAAGGGCTCAAGAACTTTCCAAACATGACGATTCTCTGTGGAATTAAGCAAACAGTCAATACAGACGAAATAAACCAGCCACACATGAAATGGGATATGTCATCCGTGATGCTTAAAAGTGTTACATGTGTTACTATTTTTGTTAAGGCACACTCCTCCACATACACCGTAGAAGGAAATCATCACTTGTGGATAGCAGTACTATACCATATAGTACAATAAAAGAAGTTCTGCTTTCCACAATGTAGGAAAACTTTTCAAGGTTAAAAACATACTAAACAAACTGTTAATAATTTGACATGAACAAGAAGATGAGAATCTCTAATGTGGAAAACTGACCCCAGTTTTTGGAGGCAGCTGAATATGGGCACTGTGTTACACTCAAATTACAAGAAGAATATAGTATATAAAACAGATCTCTCTTGAAAATGTGTCTCTCTTGAAAAAAATAAATAAATAAAACATTATATATATAAAATTACTCAAGTAAGAGTAAAAAAAAAATTGGTTAAAAGTCTACTTAAGTACTGAGTAACAAACTGTACTGTGCTGCCTATATTTCAATAAGGCAAAGTCTGCAACTCGGGCAATGCACATGTGTAGGAAAATCCTGAGCATGTGTGTGTTTTAAGTGTGTTAGTGTTTATGGGCAGCTCCCACTGTACGTCTGTGCCACTGCTGGGAAGAACTCATTTTCCGCTTGGCTTGTTCACCGGCTTCCTTCAATTAAGCCAGAGGTCGCGCATAGGGCTCCACTCCGACATCAATTCTTACTTATCTTGTTTGTGTACCTGTGTGTATTGTTGTACTTATGTGTGTGCCTATACAAAGCTGATTATGTATAAGACCAAGAATCATTAATAACTTTTGTATCCTTGAGATTCTGATAAGCTTTACCAGAGTTATGATTATTTAAAGACAAAGAAATAAAAAATAACTTCTAAGAATCTAGGAACCTTTGAACTATTTTAAGTATAAAGATAAGAAAACCTTTATTAGTCCCACAGTGGACAGCGGAAAATATTGTTCAGTTATGACAAAGTCTAACTAATACTAGGATAGTAGTACTTTGATAGGATTGCTGAATTTAAACATTGCTGTGTAGCGTTGACTGAAATATATTTGGCATTGTGACAGATCTATACAACCCAATGCAGGAAATGTCTTGAGCAAAAGTCTATAAACACTCACTGAATGATTTTTTTCTCTCACACAGTCAAGTGACATATAGTATATCCCTCATAAGAGTAAGTGTATCACTTCATAGCTTCAGTAAAGCTGCCTTCTTCATTCACCTGCTAGTGTGTACTCTTTGACTGGTGGTCAAAAGATGTGAACTAAAAATATGATTTGAAAAAAAAAAAAAACATCAGTTGCTTCAAGGCCACATGACAACTTACTGGATCATTTCTATAATAATATCTTGGTAGATGATAAATATGGTCTATAAAATTACTGAACCACTAAGATTCAGTGTTTTTTTTTTAATTTCTGCCAACATGAAATGAACAAAACCCTAAACACAGACCATGCTGTGCTGGTTGAAAATAAATACAGTATAAATCGCCCATGCAGTTCAATTGAACATTGAGCCTGTGGTTTCTGAAATTATCACCCCAGTTTCCCTGTTTTTCTTTGGCCATCGGCTCTGGCTTCCCATGGTTAAATATAGCCCTAGTTTTAATCCTGTCACTCCAAATATCAGTGTGCCCTATAAACCTCAATAGTGTTATTGTCAGAAGAGGTAACTGGGCTAAAAAAAGGGACCTGTTTGGAATATCATAAAAATTCTCACATGATTCTTTAAATGGAATAATTAACTATTCATCAGCCTCTGCTTTGGTCACAAAAGCACTAACAGTAACAAAGCTTATTAAAATGTTTTTTTTTCATGCATGACGACCAAACCTCTTAATACCCAGGAGCTTAACTGTATCTTCTAACTGGGATTAAAGTCTAGTGAGGCTGATGATGTGTGATAATCAGAGTTAATCTAATATTCACAAACAGGAAGTGCTCTATACATCATTGAGAGATCAGCATGTACCAGCGGTCCACTGATAATAAGATCACAACAGCTTTTATTGCATACAAAGAGGAGGTCATTACTGTTCTGTCATGCATATGAAACCCCAACATCTAGCCTCATATGGCTGTGTTCATAAAATAAAATATAATATTACAAGGAATATCTAAGAGACTCTCATAATGAGTCACACAACAACAGAATTAGTTTATGAGCACATGAAGAATATGTATGCACAAAGACTGGTAAACTGAGCAATTAAACAGAACATGTTGAAAAGTGGGAGAGCATGTCAAGCCCCACTAGCAGCCCCTGGAGGCTGGATTACACTTTTCACCCTCAGACATTACAAAGCCTCCAATCAAGAGCCCAAATATAGGAAAAAATATACCAGTAAAAACAAGATTATGTACATGGCGCATGTCAAACATATTCTCTAATCTATTCTATGTATTGTGTGAAGAATTCTCCGTTAAGATACCTCAATTACCCTAAAACGTGTTTCATCAGTGGGCCACAGGATCACTGCAAATATTGTGAATGTTTAAATGAAAGACATGTATTTAAACCTAACTTGCTACAAGCTAAACATAAGCATTAATACTGGGTGGTTTTGTATTTGCTAATATTTAAACTCACATCTTTTATGAAAATAGGATGTGATTTGCTGTGACTTTTGTTTCTTGATGGTGGCTGGTCATCCATAACTTAATGATGTGACTAAAAATAAAACACTGCAGTGCAAAAACATTACAACTGTGTAATTTATTGTTAATTACAAAATGCTTGAAAATGTTCTGTATAATGTAGGCTTTCTCAGGCCATTACCTTGGTCTATTTATTAAAAGCATAAGCACTACTTCCTTGCTCTAAAAAAAACACTTAGACAACAGAGGAGCCCTTTTCCTCCATAACAGTGTTTATCAATGTTTCACGATGTTGTGTTAAGTTCATGAGGCCACAGGGGAACATTAAAGATAAATTACGCTGTTTGATAATAGAACAGAGCATAAAAAAAACACCTAAATGTGTCAGCACCTCTGCTACTTATCACCACATGCATAATGAGTACTGTAGCTCATGTTACGACCGCATTGATAACATTTTTACAATGTCTTCGCCGTGGCCTCTGGGAGCAACACTGGCCCATTTAATAAGGTTTATAATGATTTATCCCTTCCTACGCCCTTTCATCAGCCTTTAAATTGGCACTAAAGGCTTTCTGGTTGACCTATTTACTCATTGTAGTTTTGATCTGGTTAATATAGTGAGACCGCCATGGCACACGACCATACACCCACAAACGTGCACCCACGTGGCAGGATTTGATGGTGGCTATTGTCTTAGCGGTGAAAGAGGTTGTTAGCCATGTAGGAAGAAGGGGCTATTTCTTCCAACCAACACAATTCAAAGCTGAAACCACTGCAGTAGATTTGGATGAAGGAAAATGGTCATATAAAGATCATGCCCTTTTGTGGGTGTGTGTGTGTGTGCAATTTTGTTGGATTGTATCTGTATCCTAGGGTCATGCGGTCAGATGTATGGTCACGGTCTCTGGGTCTGGGTCTGCAGGTCTCAGTGTAAGACTGATGAGAAGGATATTTCATCTCGTCCCCTCAGGCTGCGGTGTGTTTACGTGTCTGTGGCTGTGTGTGTGTGTGTTCTGAAGCGAGCAGGTGGTGAGATACTGTCCTAATACTGAGCCACAGCAGATGGCAGGCTGTGCCACCTGCATCCCCTTCAGACCTCCAGGACAGAGCCCATATCACCTCAACCTGCACACGCATACACACCCGCACACAAACAAACAACAATCACTGTGGGGAATGCATACTCTTGCTAAATTGTATGGAGTATATAGAGAGTCATTTAGGGTCAAATGGCAACAAATTAAATGTTTAACAACTTTAAATTAAATGATGTGACTTGCATCCTTGTTTTGGGCAGATTTTATATTGGAGATTAGTAACAAGATCAATTTAATACAACAATACAATACACATATGTGAAAAGTGAGGTTTTTACTGATGTTCAAAAAGACTATACTTGCCTGATCAAAATTGGTCTAGATTTTAAAGTCAAGTTTGGCAAACATTGCTCTAAATCACACACACTTAATTTAACAATTATGACATCTTTGCATGTCATAGGGATGTGCTGATCCTGCACATTACTAGGATCCTGGGTACACTTTATGAACCACACCTTTAGAAGATGGGCATGCATTGGTTTTCAAAATAACAAAAATAAACTATATAGTCAGAATGTGCAATATTTTTTCTGTGAACATTTAATTTGATGATCCACTGTCTTCAAAAAGATGTAAAATAAAGTGTATAAAATCCAAATGCAGCCTTTACAAACAATCTCTCTGAGTGAGCACATTCAACTTTCCTCTATAGTTGATAATGTCTGGACTATTAGATCCATATGACTGAGGCAGTCTGAATGAGACTCCTGTCTACATACCAATTATCCAATTAGAGTCGGTATGCAAGTTAATGTTCGGGAAAGTTGTTTCTTTCAAAAGGTTAAATCAAATTTATTGTCTATTCATCCAGTTTCCTCTTCAATTTGATTGGAACTTGGATATGATTGCTTAATCAAGTTAGCAGATAAATGCTAAACTCGAGTTTGCTGATCCACTATTGACCATTGATTTTTATTTTACATCTCTAACACAGATGTCTGCAGGGTTCAGCTCAGCTACACCATCAATGCAGTACATTTGCCCTACACTGACAGGGTCCTGCACACAGTGTTTCCCAGCTGCTTTGCTGTTACTCACTGAAATGAATGACTTGCTGTTTGTTTACATCTTCTATAATCCAGTTAAAAGCTTCCCCTCAGATCACTGTGACCTTTCAAAGCACATGGCACCACACTTTTTTACCATTTTTCAGATGCAATTCGTTCTGAAATTGCAGCTGTACAGTTTGATGTAATTTAAAAACCTGTGTGTTCAATTTCCAGGCATATAGCTTAATGAAGGAGGCATTTGTGGCCTCACGCACATCTGCTTAAAATAATATTTCATTAAGCTTTCTCTCTTTTTGTTTTTCATTTTGACTTTAATACATTTGTTTGAGTAAAAGCACATCTTTGAAGTTTGAAGTGTCTCATCCTCTACATGGAATCACAGCAGACTGGAAGCACTTCTCACTACAGTAAAGTGCATGTATCCAAGTGAAAAGAGAGCCGCAGATTAAATTGAAAAGGAATGGAATATTATTTGGAATAATCTTATGTTCACTTGAACAACACACACCTATACATGCCTGCATACAACTCCTCCTTCATTGTTCAAACACTATATATCTTCAGCTAGTCAAGTGAAATACCAAGCCATTCATTTTTCTATGGCTGGTTCAGGGATAACTGCCCTCGCAAAACCACTTTAGCTCAGCTCATTTCACCCCAGAGCAATGCAACTCATCGAAAAGAATAGAGGACAGCAAGGAAAACGAGCTCCATTTCAAGCCCGACTGGTGTCGAGCCGATGATATGATTGTACGCACCAATGTAAGCTTTTGCTGTGTACAAACTGAAGCACTGATAACAGACTTTCCTCTACATAATTTATCATTTGTGTTGAGTGCTTTGTATACTGATCTAAATTATCATAAAATTAATTAGTGCTTTTACACAGACAACACATCCCACTGTTTACAGAATGATTACAGGGCTATTATTTACTATGCATCGTGTTTGACCACTTCCTTCACTTTTTGTTGTAACATAATTTCCTTATTTAAATAGTTACAGCCCACAAACACAAATATCTATCCACAGTAGTCATATTTAGAGTGAATTGTAAAATAGCAAAAGAAAAAGCTTGCTAACTGCAGATGTACATACTTTATTTATCCCTGACCTGATAAATATGGCTATTCACTGCAGTTCTATATACTACACCATCTGTTATTGTACAATGAACAAAAGAACAACACAAAGAAGTGTTAATTGATTGAAGTGTTGTTGTTTTTTATACAAGTGAGTAGTTTTACGTTTTGATTGTTGTACTAAGGTGTTATCTAATTGCAGTACAATATAAAACTTCAATCGGCCCAAAATTGGAAGTGCAAACTACCCAAAAAAAGTTCAAAGTTGTCATACATTTATTCAACCAACCAATTAAATCCAAAAGTATGTGAACATGAAGTTTTCAAAGAATGTTTTTTCACAGATCATCCAAAATACTACACTGTGCCCTAAATGTGTTAAGTAAAAACACTTACCAATTAAGTTCAGAAGCAGGATCATTGGCCCTTACATCATGTAGCAACCACGAGCATTGTAACTTTATAATGAACTGCCCAACAGATCCGTGCACAGAGACATCTTCTTACATTGTACCAGCTAATTATCCTGGTCCTTTATGTTCACTTGAATGTACAGCTTGCCCTGTTCCCAATAGAACACGCAACTATGTACATTCTGTACTTTAAATGAGCAGGGAACTCTTTCAAGAGGGACACAATCAGCTAATTTCAATATCATACTCTGTGCTCGACTCTAAAGTCATCCAGTTCACACTGAAAACATCCATGTCCCCCCAGGTATTAATTTCTAACACACCAATGTACTTTTTAAAAACATATGTTTGCAGATTAACATTAATGAATGAGAGCCTCCTTCACATGGGAGTGTGTCATTAAAATCACACCTCTTTCTGGTTTTGTCCCACAGGTGCCATGGGATTGGCTCCAGCTGGGCCTCATTTGCATATCTAATGCAATCAGGCAACTAATAGACCTGGGATCACTTTCCAAAACACTCAGACGCCAATCAGATGGTGGAATGTGTCAGGCTGGTGTGAGACTGGTAAACATCCCGTGATTTCCCTTTAAATCGAGCTTATATGGTGGAGGTGGCTCGTGCACTCAGGGGACTTTAAGATTAAATGTGTGACTGTGGTGAGTGTGCGTTATGGGGACTAACAAGTCAAGCCACTCAAATATTCTCTCTGCTGTGTTTGGTCCCTGTGTGATTACATTTATGCAAATATGGGACCTTTTTATATAAATTCTGACTATAATGTATGGAGATTTGGCACAGCAGCGTTTGAAAGCACTTTGAAAGCAGGGCTCCCCAAGGGCGGAGAGAATCTCTGCACGTGTAAATGTGTGTTTGTTCACTCTTCTGCATGCCCATATGTGTGTGTCCTGTGTTTGTAGCGCACCGAGCCCAGGGACATCAGCGATGCCACCACTGTCCCAGTTTTTCACATCCCTCTTAAAAAATATGTTGATTCAGACAAACCTCCTCTTCCCTCTCTCTCCTCCTGGGATGGACCAGAGGAGATGTTCAACTGTGGCACACGTTCATCACCCACAGCCAGCATGTTTGATTTTCCACTTCCCTCCTTTTTTCACTCTATTTTACTATTCTAAATCATCTCTTCCCCCAGCAGACTGCTACAAGAAACTTGTCAATAAGAAGCAGCAAGAGCGTGCCTGCTTCTTGTGTGTTATTTCAACTAGTCGACTCTACCACAAGTGTAGTCTCTTGAGAGACATTGTTGGTATATCAACACCGAGTCATATCCAGAGAAACGTCCCCCATGTAGCTTCTAACAGTCACTCAGCACTGCGGTAGCTGTTGCAATAGATTCTTCTCAGCTGTTCTACAACTCTGGAGGTACAGCATGGGACGATAAGAAGAGTAGTTTGAAATGTCACTAATGATGGTGTCATACTAAAACCTTTTAAATAGAACTTTTCATTTAGGCCCTGATCAGCCCATTGAGCTGTTTAATCCGACCTGCCAAGCATTTACAAATAATTTATTAATAATTAAACACTGCATATATTTTCCCTTTTCCTTCAATATTCTGCAGTGATCTGTTGATACCACTACAACATGCTCCAAATGGTAACAACCTTTCCTAGAGCTGTTATCTCTACTCTCAGCAAGAGGTAGTTTTCACTGGTTTTAGAGCAAACTGTAAAGAGTGATATAAAACTGAGGATGGTGCAGCTGTGATTGGTGTTGAATATACAGTGTTTATTGCACATATTGTTTAGCCTACAACTCAAACTTTAAACTACAGGGCAAATAAATGTGTTTTTATTGAGCATAAGTGTGCTCACCGTGTTGGCCTGGCCTTCCACCAGAGTCCCATGTTCAAATGTGGCCCTTGGGGAAAAAATAATAAGCCCCGCCCTTGATTTACTGTGTTATTGCATGGTATCTGTGTTTGTGTGTGATTATATAGTCAGTCTTTTCTGACTCCTCTTTTTTTGGCTTAGCTGTGTGTATAGATGTATGGTCTTACTGTGAAATATGTCCATTAGACTGTGATTGTCCGGTAGACTGGTAGACTCACTTTGATTGTGGACTAAAGTTACAATTGTTGCATTTTTCATTTGTCAGGTGAAGACATTTGGTTCTCTTTCACACTGCGTTCTGTCAAAGAACCAAACCTACTGAATAATGTAATGTGACCACACGCATATGAGGGCACACCATCAGTAATTACTAAAGTAAAAGAACAAGAAGATAGAAGACTTGTTTGTCTAATTCACTTCATCAGCTGCATACTGTAAATCCCAACATTATCATATAGCAAACCTTTTTTTAAGAAAAAGTTTACAAGAGCAACCAAATCTAATTGTGGTCATTCTCTGCTGTTTTTGTAGTTTTCACAAGTAGCTGTAACAGACACACATTATGTTCTCAACATATTTCAGCGGACAGCACATGGGTCCACTTTATACCTCTGGTTTGTTGTTTGGTCAACTTTGCATTGTCAACTCAATCGACTTGTGGTTTACTTGGAACCAAAACTGAGACCTCTGTTTACAAATTTTTAGACTGCACATTCAAATTCTTTTGGTAGGCCACTGTCCTCTAGTTTTTACACAAACAAGTTTGTTTAGCAAATATGATGCAGCAGCCATTACTGGATCTTAAACCAAATTACCCTCATCATTGTTGAATTTGTAGGAAATTATTATTTACTCAGCATGAGATGGCTTATTCAAACACCTGCAGCTTGTTGCAGGCTACTTGGATAAATACAGCTCACAGCTAAATTGAAATATCAAAATAAATTTGTTAAAGGGCACTAAACACAGCATTGACTACTTTACATTAATATAATAATGCCACAATGGTCTATCATTCTTCCTGAAATCTTCAGTGTAGATATGAAAAGTTACTCATTTGATCTTTTCTTGGAAGGACTCATCTGGAGAAAACCAGCTGCTGAAGGTATGTTCCATTTGTTTTTTTAACCCCACCTCCACCCAACTTTCTCCATTTGTCTAATATATCAAGGATGCATCTGTGGAGCCTTTGTGGTTTTTCCTTACCCACAATGCACTGTAAGTGTTTTGCAAAAAAGGCGGTAGAAAAGGAAGTGCGCTGAAAGCGGAGAATTTTCAGTTTAAATACAAGTGTAGATTTGCCGTGTTGCTTAAAAAAGTTTTATTTTGAAAATATTTGCTCAATTAACTGTGAAGTTTGGTTTTATTTTGTATTAGTGAGATTTTTATCCCCATTGTCATCTCAGTTGATTGTTGCTATTGGCTTTCGAGTCACTCGTGCCGAACATAGCCTATCATGTCTAACCTGTTAAGGTTAAAGTGATCAGGAAGAGGCAAAAGGCCTAATGGAGGAATTCTCATTCTGACAGGTCACAAAAAAGGGAATGCCAAAAAGCTGAAAGAAAATGGTGTAAATTGAAACTCTTAATTCATTATGAGGTATACAAAAAAAAATAGCATTTTTTTCAATCAAACTTTGCAAAAAGCAAGATAAATATTCTTCACAGAGATCATCAACAACAGCAGTAACAACCTGCGTGTCCTGTTTGCTACAGTGAACAGATTAACAAACTCTCCAGCGCCATTTCCTCCAGAATTAGTTTCCACCACAAAATGCAATGAGCTGGCATTGTTTTTCAACGACAAGGTTCAAGGCATTAAATATGCGATACAGTCAACAGGGCATAAAACTAGGAGACACTTGGTTGGGTTAACACATTTTACACCCATTAAAGACAGAACAATTGAACTGTCTCCAGCCTGAGTTCATCCACCTAATATCTCGATGTTGTACATTACATTTAGTCATTTACTAAGCAGTTTGTTACCACAACTCACTGACAACTCACTGTCACACAGTCTTAATACTATAGTGCTCAACAACTATCGGCCCATATCCAACCTGCCATTTTTAGGGAAAGTCATTGAAAAAGTCGTATATCAGCAACTTGATGACTTTCTATTGCTTAACAACTGCTTTGATCCTTTTCAGTCAGGATTCAGGCCCCATCACAGCACTGAGACTGCACTTATCAAATTCACAAATGACATCCGTATGAACACTGACGCAGGCAAAGTCTCTGTCTTAGTTCTGTTGGACTTGAGTGCTGCGTTTGATACAGTGGACCATGAAATCCTGTCACAAAGATTAGAGGAATGGATAGGTATCACTGGAACTGCCCGTAAATGGTTTCAGTCCTATTTTGAAGACAGGAAGTACTTTGTTTCAGTTGGTAACTGTGTATCAGACCAAATGGCCCTGACATGTGGGGTTCCACAGGGGTCTATCTTGGGAGCCCTATTATTCAATCTCTACATGCTTCCTTTAGGTCAGTTAATACGCAGCTGTGTCGTATCCTACCATAATTATGCAGATGACACTCAGATTTACATTTCACTCACAGCAGGTGAAAATGGACCAATCCATTCACTGTCACTGCATCGAACAGATTGACATGTGGATGCAAAATAATTTTCTCCAACTGAACAGAGACAAGACTGAACTAATCATCTTTGGGCCACAGAAACAAAGAGAAAGTGTCAGCAGTCACCTCGAGTCTCTTTCTCTAAAATGTAAAAATTAGGTTAGAAATCTAGGGGTCATCATGGACTCAGACTTGAATTTCCACAGTCACATTAAGTCAATTACTTCATCAGCATTTTATCACCTTAAAACATTTCCAAAGTCAAAGGAATAATGTCTCAACCGGACTTAGAGAAACTTATCCATGCTTTTATCTCCAGCAGGTTAGATTACTGTAACGGCCTGCTCACTGGTCTCTCAAAACGAGGGTTAAGACAGCTGCAGCTTATTCAGAACGCTACTGCTCGGGTTCTAACTAAAACCAGGAAGTATAACCACATCAGTCCAGTTTTAAAATCTCTGCACTGGCTTCCAGTTGCTCAGAGAATACACTTTACTGCTGGTTTACAAGTCTCTAAATGGTTTAGCACCAGAATATATTTCTGACATGTTAGTTGTTTATGAACCTCCTTGGACTCTGAGAACATCTGGGACAGGCCTTCTGCTCGTGTCCAGAGTTAGAACTAAACAAGGTGAAGCAGCGTTTAAGTCTCATGCAGCAAAAAACCTGGAACATTCTCCCAGATGAAGTTAAACAAGCCTCAACTTTAACAATGTTCAAGGGGAGGTTAAAAACCTTCCTCTTTAGCTCCGCCTACATTACACTTTAAAGTGTTTTTTATCTGCTCTCTTCCTTTAAAATGTTTTAAATTTTTCTTATGTTATTTAATCTAAATCTTGTAAATTGTCTTTTATTCCTGTAAAGCACTTTGAGTTACCCAGTGTATGAATTGTGCTATATAAATAAAATTGCCTTGCCTTGCCTAATGTCACTTACTATTAAGCTCCACAAATGTTTATTCATTTTTTTAAGAGCCATGCAGTAGTATCAGACACACATTAGTCTGCAATTATATAAAATTTTTTTGCCCCAACAGAAGGTTTCTGCTGAATGCATGAAGAACAAGCGTTTAGAATAAACATGCAGTCTATTTTCATTCTTCAAAAATTAAGCTTTCATTGCTCAATGGCTCCACTACATATTTCTGTACTAAAGAAGATTTAAGTCCTGTGAATGAAAAAACTAATTGTTGCTTTAATGAAATAACTTAAACGTAAGTGTTCTGATTGCAGTTGTGATAGTGTTTGACAAACCAATCTTGTCAGACAGCAGGTAGAGAAAGCCTTTATATCCGGGAGATAGTTGGGAACAAGAATTTGGAGATAAAAACCACCTGTGTCAAAATCCACCGTCAGCTCCACTGTACATCGATCCTTTGTGTGAATGTGTGGGCTTAGGTTTGTTCGTGCAGCCTTCTAAATCACAACTCTAGAGAGACTAACAAAAGTAGGTTACCTCGGGCGTTAGTTGGTGTGCTCCTCTTCAACAGGCTGTGCAGATTGACAGGCTGTGTGTGTAGCTGTGTTTCTTTGTGTGTCTTTCATGGATTCAGGCTCATGTGTGCTCTTCTTTTAGCACAGTGGCAGATTGCTGAGTAGACAAATGTGTCCGTCAGCTGCAGACTCCAGGCCTCCTACTCTTGACTAATCAACACAATAGAAGTGTGTGAATGAGTGTCTCTGGCAGATGTGGGCAGTACCTAATTTATTTGTTCTGAGAGATTTACTTCAATAACTTTAAACAGCACAGTCTTAATGGAGGTCCTAGCTATAAAAGTTTTTATTAACATTTGGGGTAAAATTGAAAGGTCTTGGTGAGCTCTTTTTACTGCCACCAAAAAATCTTTCTGTTTAGAGCTATTGATGTTAGTGCACAGTTTGGGTAAAGAAACAAATTATATGTTGGTGCAAGAAAATAAGTGAAGGAGTTTAGAGAGACTGGAGTGGAGACAGACTCAGAAACAACAAATATCCTGATACTCACCATAACACAATGACCTTTTGAACTGAGTGTAATTAAAGCAAGAGAAGGAAATGACCAAAAGAGGAGAGGCCTAAAAAATAAGGAGGTTGACATAAATAAAGAATGGAAGAGCGGTCAGAACTATGTGACCCCCAAGGGGCTAGACACTGGCTAATAAACAAGCAGATAGGGAGAGATCGTGGGCAGAGAAAGAAAAAAGAAGTATTCTACTGTTTAAAAATTAGCATTAAGTTTTATTCTGTAAAAAAGAAGAAACACTATCTAATCTTAGCCGACTAATCTAGTATCTTACTAAGCAAAGTCTTATTATTATTTAATTAAAGAGGATAGATCATGCACAGCTGCAGCATTATTTATCATAATTACACTAATATTAGTCATAAATTGCTTTTGTTTTAAAGACACATGACCACAGGTGAAGACATAGAGGTTATTAGAGATCGTTCAGTGCATGACAGCCATCTGGTTCTTTGTGTGTTTGCCTTTGTGAAGGAGAAATACAGTATAAACATCTTGTCTTTTTCACCAAGCTGTATAAAGTTAGAATTATTCACTGCATTTGTGGCATGAGTTTACCGTTTATTTGTGACGTGGAAACAGGCTGTGCGTTACACACTGGATAGTATACTGACTGCACAAATCCTGAAGACAAACAAACAGTATGTTAAATGGTGAAAACACAACACAGTGAGCATGCTTGACCAGAAAGACCTGCTAGTTTTGTGTTAATAATTGCAGTGCAATGTGTGAGTTGATAAATCAAGAAAGTAGCTAAAGATGCACAGCTGATACTGCTTACTACAACCATTATTTGTAGTACAAAACATTATTTGTCCAGGGCAATAGGGCTGTTAGAAGACAGTGCTTACATGGCATTTGAAGGTAAAGGTTATCTCTTTGTTGTAGTGGTTGACAAGTTATCTCTTGTTTTCAGAACATTTACAAAGTTTAGTTAAAAAATCCATATTGCCACAAATTACATATTCCCAACATGAAGTTGTTTTTGTGTCTTTTTGTATCATATGATGTATTTGGTCTCTGGAAGCACATTGTTTTGGGACTGGCAACAAAACAAATTTGTTCTGTAGGTATGAAAAATGGGTGCACTGAAAGTGGTATGGATAATATTCAAAATGGGAATAACCTTGCAAGAGAGAAAGTCATACTGCTACCTCTGCAGCACTCCATGTGGACTGCAAAAAAGTAATCTCTGTTTTTGATTTTCAACTTTAACTTCAAAGCTTGAAGGAAGAATGACTTAAAATAAAATTGAAAAGTTTTATGCAAACATATGCAGGCGTTCTTAAAGTGAATTTACACCAAGTTTATGTTGTAACAATAAAGCCACAAAGGACTGAGAGCCGATATGGAGATGGATAAAATGAAGATGAAAAGTGTAGCCAGCGAGGAGACATGAGAGAAGGTGGAGTGGGCGTCAGAAGAGAGAAGCAGACAGCCGCGCTGAGAGGGAAATATTGAACAGTGGCAAGAGGCGGGAACGTATCACTTAAAGTGCTCCGCAAATTGGACGGACATAGACTAGGCAACTGTCTGAGGAAGTGAGGAGAGAGGGAATGAGGACATAGGGCGTTGGCTCTGTAGTGTGTACTGGAGTGGAAAGCTATCTGTCGCTTGGAGCACAGCTTCAGACAGTAACACGCAGAATGAAGACACTCATTAAAAAGCTGGAAGCGAAGACAGGGGGAAAAAAATAATGGACCGTGTGGAATGGAATCAAATCTCAGCAAGATTTAAATGAAGTGTTGGTGTATTCATCACTTAACTTTCAATGTGCCTGTCTGGCTGTGTGTGCTAGAATGAAATGCTCGTCCTTTTTGCTGCTAAGTTTTAATAGAGCCTAAGGTCATGAAGTATACAGCAATGTACAGTATAATCATGCTTTTACACTGTATTAAGGTCATGAGTTTAGAATTTGTTCACACAAGAGCCTTGTCTTGATCCCTAGAGCGGACGTTGTGCTGTAAACAGCCCACTTAGCATGTTGAGAAAATTTAGTTGAACAATGAATGAGAAATTTGAACTATTTAGGGAAGTCACAAGACTTTTTTTTGGTCTGCTCTTACAATGTTGATTCAGCTTGTTCTTTGTTAAACACTTCAGCGAGGCATAAACAGATGTTTGTATATATGTCAGAGGAATATCTGGTGCTCAGACGTTGCTTTAATGTTCAGCCCCATGTGTTCTCACATGCACACAAATTAAACTGCATGTGTGTCACAATTGTACCCAGAGTTCAAAGACGAAGCTCCTCTGAGGCTGTCCTGGCTCATGCACATTTTAACTCAGTAGCTACTGAATCAGCAAAAAGCAACTCAACCATTCCCACTGAGATTTAAATGTTATATTTACTGTGTTTTATAAATGAGATGCTGACATACACACCCATGCAAGAAAACACATTCACAGTGGTTTTGCTGTTATTTTTATGAACTTTGAATGGCTATATTTCTGTTGTGGTTCACCATCTGAACCACTAACTCTAAAATGAGTGTGGATAGGGTCACTGAGGGCCAGCCAGCCCACTGTCCTTAGAGAGCACAAACCAAAAACAAAATGTCAAGAGTCGCTGCTCTGAAGGCAAGTTTCATTTGACCACATTCGACTTTGTGCATATTCCTGCCGATACAAGGCTGTAATTCTATGGTTATTTCCAGAATACTAAACATTCAGTCAGCTTTTATTGTTTTTCTGCTGTAAATATAAACTTTTTCAAAAGATTATCATCTTTAACGGGGAAAAAACACCTGTGCACATCATGCTGTTTTGTGGATTGTTTGATGAAGACAGAAATTTTAATGATACAGTGTTTGTGTATAAAAGCTTAGTGCATGGTCTATCAAGTAACTGTTACTGTTGAGACAAAGGGAAATCTTTTTAATAGTCATGCCTTTTTTCTGTGTGGATGAACTCTGCAGGTAAGTATGGCTACCAGTTAATAGTCAACTCTCATTAAAGAGAAAATGCTGTATTTTCATATTTACTGAACCTACATGAAGTAAGAAACTGTTAAAGCAAAGTGTATCCAATTTAAATGTCCAATAAAGCACTGTGTGTGGGTTATTGTTAATTAATAGATATTGAACCAAATGCTTCATAAGGTTGTGACTAAAGCATAAGCGTTTCTAATAAAATGTTATGTATTTTACTTGTTTTGTCCACATCCCACCTTCTTTGTTCTCAGTAAATTATATATAGGTTATACACTGAGTATACTGCCAAAACTAAAATAAACTTTACTTTACTAGTTACAAGATTCACATGGTTCACCATTTTGAACCACAGAGACACAGAAAGGTAATACAAATACAACAGTCAATTTTTGGGCTGGATAACAGTCAAAGTGTAATAAATGTAGCATTGCTTACTTTAAAAACCCTATCCTCCAAGTTCCCAAGACATTTGCTGCCCACATATTGGTGAAATCTTCAGCTCATGAAAGCCCTCATGACTTGCTGCACCAAAATTGGATATTTTATACTAACTGTGTTTTTTATTATCAGTGTTTCCTCGTCTTTCATTAAATGAGCTAATTATTTGCTGTAAAGCCTTTAGGAAGTGTTAACAGAGGTGAGAGAGAGGCTGTTTGGGAAGCAGAGCGGGTAAAAATGAATCAGGCATACTGGCGGCTGATCCACATAGTCGGATTGAGCGCTACCACATTCCCAGTTGAAGGAGAAGTTGTATGTGCTCTGCCCAGGAAGCGGATCTGATGCTCAAAAATCGGCTCAAAGATGCTCTTAGTGAATTCTCACACATTAATGCTTTTACAGCGTCCACAAACACACACACATGTAGTTGTGAGCACCTCATCTCTTGCTAATTCCTCTCTTCTCCTCCCTTTTTCGTCTCTCTCCTCCCTCATCCTCCCTTCGCGGGCTGCCAAGCTAAGCCCAGAGCAGTTAAATAATCACTAAGGCTTCCAGCTGGCAGAATATGCCGCAGTTTTTCTGAGAGGAGGGAATATAGAGAAGGATGGCAGGACACACCAGCACCATGCCAATATGTATTGATATTGTGCTGACAAAATGCATTTGTGCATGTTTGTTTGTGGGGATTGTGGAGTGGTGGATTGTTAGCATGACATACTTTATTTGAAGAGGCCTATTCTGTTGGCAGGGCCTTTTGATGAAGTTCTCAAGGCATCTTTGAAAATGGGAAAAGAAATTACGCCAACAGGGCTCCAGAAATCTGACACTGCGGATGTGACTTTGGGCAAAAAACAGCAAATAAACATAGCCGTCTGAGCTGGGTTTAGGCTGCATGTTTACGGCTGTTTGTTCCTGTGTGTCTTCAAGTACAAAAAAATGAACACTGAACTTGAACTCAGAAATAAAGTCATCTTGAATGTGATGAAATATGTTGCAATTCTTACACAAAACATTAAATGTATCTTCATCAGGCAACATGCTGTTTTGCAGACACCAAATCAGTATAGAATTATGATTATCAAAGGATTATGACTAACTCTAATAGAAATGTAGGAATCACGTAACATTTTCACATTAGTAAGTGAGTAGCAAACACAGTGTCTTGCCTCCAAAGTCTGTGGCACTCCTGTATGAATGTGTAAGAATGTTTGGTGATGGTGAGAGAGTCCATAGACACAAAATGGCTGCCACGTCTGTCAGTCTGCCCTAGGGCAATTGTGGCTACAGATGTAGCTTACCACCACCAGTGTGTGACTGTGGAGTGAATAAATAATGAATATGTAAAGTGTCTTTGGGTATCTTGAAAAGTGCTATATAAGTACTATGCATTATAACTATTATTATAGATCTGACATTTACACTTTCTATGTGCCCTGCAGCAAAAAGTCCTTCTATTTCTGCTGGACTATAATTAATTACTATACAGTGATACAAATATATACAAATACTGATATAACAAATTTTACAGGGTCTCTTTTTTTTAACAGTACCAAACAGGAAAGTGTGAACACATAAATTATACAATAACAATGTTAATTATTGCATTAGAGGACACAGGGCCCCAGCTTGATTGGGCCCTGTGTGCCCCCTGGAATATTTCAAAGGATACTTAATGTTGCATATAACTCCTCAAATGTTAACAGGTCATATTAAAAGGATACAGGCACATTTTGTTCATTTTACAAGGAGGTGTTATACATATTTTAGGTCTTAAAGGTCTCAGAAGAATTTTGGTCCCTTGCCATTTAAGTTCACAGATTAAAGTTATCAAGAGGCAGTCTGTCCCCAGGCATTTTTACCACACAGTTTGGACATCCCTAGACTACAGCATCAGGTCCATAGAATGTCACGAAGAAAGGCTTAGAGATGCTTGGTTGCTGCACAAAGCCACAAATATTGCATTTAATTTCCACTTGCAGTAGTTGCAAGTACAAATACAATCTAGGCCCCTGGGTCGTAAACCCACATCGAAACAGTTCATCCTAGAAGACACATCAATGTGGCCACAGGGCTTTTTGACTCTCCCACCCTCAACCTCACACATATCCCATTCACCTGCTCATGTCTAGACTCCTAGGCATGTATTTTTGATGTTGACTTGCTATCATGAGTTTGAGGTTATGTGTCAGTAACTTTATCGCTCATGGAACAGCCAGAAATACTACCCAAAAGGCCTAGCAGAGTTTTATTTTTATTTTTAAATGGTAAAGCTTTTCACTGCAGGGCTGATTTATGCCACTCACTTAGTGTAGACAGGAGGTGGTAAGTAAATCAGTCATACAATCAGTCAGCCATTTAGTGCTGTCAGTCAATCTCTCTCTGTCACATTTTACCTCTCTCTTTGCTTCTCCAGGACTCTACACACACACACATTCACACACACACACACACACACAGCGTACAACAAGCAGTGGGGATTTTTGATGGCAGCTATTTTTAGCAGGTTGTATCTCGGTGGGTTTGGTAATTTTCTCTCCTCAGTAACAGTTACCATGCAGAGACTGTTGTTATGAGGAATAGTCAGAGGCGGCCAATCATCTGGCTTTGTGCGTGATAGATGGGCAGATGAGGCATTTGGCATGTCGGTGTGAGACAGCGAGACGGACAAAGCGGGCGATGATGATTGAAGCAGGTGACACAAGAAGATAAAACAGCTTGTTTGCTTGGTCCTTAGCGCAGCTGCACGCATTATCTATGCAGATGTGCGACAGAATAATGTGTCGGACAAAAACTCACAAAATCACCTGTGTATAAAAACATAATAAGCTTGTGAGGAAGCATTTATGGATGCCATAAATTATATCATTTCTGATTACACAGTATCAAAACAGACTAATAACAAAAGCACTGCTTCGCATGTGCTCCATCAGCCTTAAGTTGATTGGAAACAAAAAGAAAATTACTTTTATGTATTGTGAAATAATAGTTCCAAAATATATGCAAAAAGGAAAATGAAAAGAACAAAACAAAACAGTCAGCTATAATCCGAGCAATAGCTGCACCGCTGACTGCACTAATGTGTAAAGCTGACTCGGGCAATTTCTGAAAGTCTATTGGACTGCCAGAAAACAAATGAGTATTATTAATAAAGGAGCAAAACAAAAGGCAGAGTTACATTCAGATTTAAACAATATACTGCTTTTTCTTATACTGTGTAAGCGACTGTAGCATTGTGCTCTTGTGGCATGTTTACACTGCCATCTTATGCCATCACCATTTTCACTGGTCATGGACACTTAAAAGGATTTGTAGAGCTGGATAAGATAAACTTTTGTCAGAAAGATGGGGTGACCGGCAGAAGGGGAGAATACAAACTAACCAAAATCAAGAGTGAGAAAAGGTGCAATCAAAGCCAGTGATTTGAAAAAAGAAAAAAAAAGAAGATGGGAAAATAGGTGGGAAATAAGGTTGTTATGCTACTAAAGACTTGTGAGTTCTTTGTAGGATGACAATAGCAGAGACAGGTGAAAGGCAGGATTAAGGGTTAGGGCAAGAAGAAGAAAACAAATAATGAGTCCAAACTGATTGAATGAAGGATGAAGCCATTATAAAAGGCCTGCTGTTCACTGGGGTCTTCCACCTCATGCAGACACAGGCGGGTAAACAGCAGCAATACTGGATTGCAGACTTCAAGGAAGCATTTCCTTTGAGACGTCAAGGTGCCCCTGCAGATGGTGTTTCATCTTTAACTCTGTTCAGTTATTTACTCTGTCAATCCCTTTGTTCACAGGACCATATGAGAGGGGGCAGCCTATAGTGAACTACACAATGACTTGCATGTTGCAGTTGCCTATGGTGGACACAGTTTTTGTCTCTCTATCATCTGTTATATGCCATGTGTAGGATGGAGCATCCTACAGCGAGCATTGCAAGCAGCCATCACACTAGTGGGGTTACAGAGAGGGTCACAGACACAAAATACTGGAAAGTATACAATATTATTTGTAAAGTCATAGCAACAATTGCTACCACAAAACCTTTTTTTTATTGTACACATTTTGATCTAACAACAGCTATTATATAAAGTGAATAATGTGCATAAAAATGGACAACCATGGCATAGAATAATGCCATTGGTTTGCTTCAGGAGGTTTAGGCCATGCAATTGAGCATTTACACTTTACCTTGTGTAAGTGATGTTATAGAAATGCTTGTTGTCTGAACAAAAGCTACTGTTATTAGGTCATTATTTGGACACTATAAATACCATTGTTACAGAAATGTGTACAAATGGAGAAAATAGGGGAAAATAAGCACCTTACACACAGCACAAAGTATCATGCTACACAATTTAATACAATATTTTTACAATAGCTGTCAGTCAACCAGCCAATCTCAGGTCAATTACAACGTGCACCAGAGCAACATACTGTAACTGGAAGGGTGCAGCAGAACAGAGATAAAGCCATGCAGAAATAATTGGGAAGCCTAGAGAATGTCACTGGTATATTTCAGGGAAAATCCCAGTTGGGCCGCTGTAATAGAAAGCTCATTGAACAGTAATAGCAGAGATTACCATGAATGAGTTTAATTTATGGTCTGTGCACATGTCATGAACTGTAATTTTGAATGACAGTTTTTGTATCTGTTTGCATTTTCCAAAAATCTTAGTTGATGATAACACATGTCAATTACATTATATACTAAAATTACAACTACAAGATACTTACAATTAACTCATAATATGATGATGACTTATTGTTATAACTGTGTAAACCTGATCTCTTTTACTCCTTTCAAATACAAAAATATTCTGTATATTCACCAGAAAAGTTGGTATGCCGTGAATTTCTTCAAAAGTCAGAAGAGAGAATACAGTATGTAAAACTTTCTTGCACTGATGTAAAATGTATATTGTATTTGTATATGTCTTTCAATTAAGAGACATCCATGTCCAGAGTCGCCTGAATAAATGAATACCCTGGCAACGCTACTGCGCTTTTGAAGTAAGAATATCAAGGAACAAAGTAAAGACAGTTGTCTGTGAACAGCAGTGAGTCCTTTGATAAGTGCCGGGAGTTTAACTCTCCGTGAGTCAGGAAACTCTTTGAGATACAACTTTTAGCACTTAAAAAAAAAATCACCCACTTTGAGCTCTCCACAACACATAAATAGTTCAGACTTTTTAATGTTAGGAAAACAAGATGAGGCGAGCATAGTTCTGCTGAAGCATTCTGTTGAAAGTGAATTTTTACACTGCTCTGAGCCACAGGCAACAGACTTTATTCTTATAGTGACTACAACAAATTCAGCCTTTTGATACTGTCCTTACCAATGTCAATGGGGGGTGTGCTATGGAAGAATAGGACAATATAAATTCTCCTGAACATGCTTCCACCATGGTGCAGCTGACAATATGTGCACACTTTAAAATGGGTGGCAACTCTTTACAACATAATAGCACAGACCTGTCATCCATTCTTTCCCTTCTGGCAAAACGTCAGGCTATTTGCATAAAAGTGCACATGCAACAGTATACCTGAGGATAAGAGCCTCCACCCGTGAGAATGGACTCCTTGGCCCAACTGGTGTTGCTTCAGGGCATGCTGTACACATTTCTATACAAGACTGAAATGATGCAACGTCTTCACAGGGTTTGGATGCAGCCGCTGTCCATCATTTTCATAGCTGCAAACCATCGCATAAAAAGAGTTACACCAGGTAACCTCTTATTTGTATCAGCTGAATAATGCATTGGGGATGTTGTCAACCAAGGCTTTTGTTGCAACCCTGTATCTTTCTAATAAATTTGTACCCACAAGAAATTTCTAAGAATATAAATAAATCAGTCTTAATTAAAGTGAACAAACATTTAAAAATAAAACTTTATAGGAAAGACCCCAGCAGCTACACCTTTCAAAAATAGTGATCAATCTAGTTTAATCAATTAAACTAGATTTATCTGACAAATTTATGGGGTTAAAATTAATGTTTATTAGTGATGCACTTGGGGAAATTTAAGTTGTTGCTGGGATAAATTTGTTTGTGCAGTATTATTTTTTTTGTTTTATGGTAATGCTAATTGTTTAATGGGAAACATATTGCTTTCTCTTATGCCTATTATTCTCCAGGCTATTTTGCATGTGCCTGTTGGCCTCCAAATGGTCTTTGACAACCCGTACTTGGCATCAACCATATTCACTCACAACAGACGATGATGAAAACGATATTAAGTATTTATTTTTTCTTTGGGCACACCATGTGCTTTTACCATTTACTCATAGAGTTACCATGTATAGAAAGATAGTGACAGACAAACAATTACCCACACTCATTCCTAATTGCAATTTACATTGTACAATCAATCTATACATGCATGTTTTCCAATGGTGGGAGGGAGTATGCTAACATGACAAGCCATGCAAACTCCACACATCAAAAACATTGCACAAAATAAATACACTCTAAGTCAAAACACGTGTACCTGGACATTTCCTGTATTGAATTAATAGTAAATGTGAAGACAATAAATCCAACTATATAAATGATAGAGTACACAATGCATGACTGTGGCTTTTTTGGATTGGTTGTTATCACAAAAGACACACATACGTCTCAGGTGAGTCTGTCTGTCTCGCCTGCACTTGCACTTTCTCTCTCTCAGGAGTACAGGTATAACAACATATTTCCAAAAGTGACATTTAATCCAAGCAAATAAATCACCGTGGAGATCCCCCATCCATCCATGAGCCAAAATGTATTTATGGCCACACACAGGAACTCACACACACATATTCCCCCTAAGTGCATCCACACAAACAGTAATATTGCAGAATGTCTCTCGCAGAGCCCATCCAGACTGTCTGGGGAATATGCTTATTTGTGATTTTATTGGGAAAAAATGCTGTCCTCCATTTCCATTATTGGCACCATCTCGAGGCCCCCTGGGGTTGCAGGGATAGACGCACCTGTATGTGTGTGCAGACTGAGATATGTGCTATACCTCAACACAAATACAGGCAATTCATGACTGTGTCGAATATATGAAGATTGATTTGTCTGACAAATTGGTCTGTCTAAGTTTACTGTACTTATTAAGGTATGTAGCCAAGCATTTTGTTAGTGTCTTTGTTTGTTGATGCCGGTTTGTTTGTAATAATGGGGGTGGGCATTGGTTAGAGAAAAACAGAGTCAACACTCAAATATGAAAGTTTTCTGACAAGCTAAGCCGACTTAAAATGCTTACCAGGGGCCATATTGAATAAAGATGATGGGTTTAGCTGGGCTGGGGGAGGGATGGGGGCTGAACTTGAGGCTGTGTGGGGAAAGAGTTACACCAGGGACAAGCATTGGAAGTGGGGTGTATACAAATCTCAGTGCTGCAGGCATTCTTGAAGGCAGTTAAAAAATATTAGTGAATGTATTTACTTGGATATTAGATATAAAAGAGCTTTCAATGCTTCATTTAGAAAAGAAATAACAGTGAAGGACAGAGCATAGTTTATAATTGGATCATGTAAAATGTGTTATTAATTTCAATTCACAGAATTAATTAAAGACTTTCCCACACCCTTTTATTCTTTTGTCATTGTTAATTATTGGTTTGGAAATAGGCTTTAAGTTGTAGCCTCTCTGCCTCCACTTCAGGAGAGGTGTGTGGGGTCGCAGCAGGCTCTGGTGACACTAATGATTTGTGACCTCCAACGGACAAACAGCCACATTTTCAATCCACAGTGTTCCTCTCCTCTATCTCGTCTCCCTCTTTTCTCTCAGGGGTATTGCTCCATGCCATTATTTGGATGGAATTAGCTTTTACCACCTTTTCCTTCGACTCACAGTGCCCTCAACTCTGCTGTTATCTCCCTCCACTCCTTGGTCTCCATCCATTGTTCTTCAGTATCTCTCTGCCACTATTCTTGCTCTCCTCTTGTGTATACTGGCTTTACTTCTTTTTTTTTTCTTTTATCCCACTGGATTTCTTGCTTATCTTTTTTTTGCTCTTGTCTCACTGTTCCTCTTAGTTTTCTTTTCAGACCACTTTGCGTCCTTGAGTTTAACTTAGTTGTCAGAATCAAATGTTGTTGTGTTTATGGAAGATTATGGAAAATGATATTAGGGGGTTAGGACTTTGGGGCTAACCCTGGGTTTTAAGTGGCACAAACCTGCTTTTCTCTCTATCAAAATAAATGCTTCCCTGTAATTGAGAGATGAGACACAAGTTGCTGTGGTGAAGGAAAACAGAGGTGCCAGAAACAAAGCTAACTGGGGTGAATAGTATTGTGAACATAAAAATTTGGCTTTGTAAAGTGATATCCTACCAAAATGTGACTATGTACATGCCTACATTGACTGTCATTTTTTAGACTGTTACTGTTGTTAGACTTTACTTGGTGTGTATGCGGTGTTCTTTCGGTGTCTGGTGCTGTTCAGTTTAACTGTCAAATTAACACCCTCCCCTTATAGTGACCAAAGGCTTTGCACATACTGTTTTGCTGTTTTTGTTTTTGAAACTCTAACATTTGAAAAGAGTTGTGTTAAAGTGAGGACAATCAACTTCTGCCACAAAGCAAAATGGTCGTGGGTTCAAGCCCCGGGCTGGCTGACCAACACTCTGCCTTCTCTGCCTCAGTCGCCCACGGCCCCTAACAGGACTAAGAGGATGAATGAATAATGTGGCTGTAACTCTTTTGACCTAGATTTGCGTGTAACTACCATTAGCCAACTTACCATCTGCAAATGTATTATTAATTATTACCCTAAGATTTATTTTTATTGTTTTTGGCTATCTTTCATTTTCCTCATGTTCATCTCTTTCCTTGTGTGTCCGAAGGATGTCAGCTGCCAGCGGTTACTCCCATCTGTCCCGCTGACCACCAGGCCACGCGGCAACACAGACACTGATTTGATGTGACAGCTCTCTCATTATTTAAAGACAGAGGAGCTCTCTGCATGCTTGCCTGTGTGTATGTGTGCCTGTATCTGTATGTGTGTTTTCCGAGGGCCAATGAGTAGAGAAGAGAAGAGGGCTAATGAAGAAGCATGTGATTGGGAGCCAGAGAAGCATATCAGTGTAAAGGCAAGGACGGGAGGGAGACACTGATGGTCTTGTTTAGCCACAAATGTTGCTCTTCATTGGAGCAAACTAAATTGGAGCCGGAGTGTTTTATGCTTTGTTGGAGTGGCCATAGAAAGAAAAACAGTCGCTCGATATAAGTGCAAAATGAACTGACACACAAGACTTTTAGATTGTGTCCCCTGACACAGGCAAGAAGGACAGTATTGTTTTTACATCGCATATCCCTCTTCTATTTATTTCAGCCAACCATAACATTTTAACCACCTCATAATTGTGGAGGTCTCTTTGTTCCAAAAGAGGCTTGACTCTTTGAGGCGTGGACTTCACTTGAAGGAATATTGTAGAAATAGAAGATGTTACTGGCAGGCTCTTTCCTGTTAGTCCTGTAAGTTGAGAGGTGCATAGTGTTCAGGTGGCACATATCACAGGTACCCTGCCAGTTTCATTTTCTTTCACCACTTTTCCAAATAGCTGCTCTTCACTGCAGACCCCTTAAGAGCCCACAATAGCTTTGGAGATGGTCTGATCCAGTCATTTAACCAATGTGGCCTCTGTCAATGTCACTTTAAGTCTTAAATCATAAAGTACCTGCAGCCTAAAATCACACTAACAAATTGTTAGTGGCTACAACAACATTATTATTTGGATGGGTATGTTTTTACATTCACCACATTAGGTGATACTGTGCAGCAAGAGAGGATAATTATAATTTGAGGGCTGTGTTATTTTTTAACACATAAAAAGTCAGAACAAATTGTAGATACAGATCTGTAGATGTGTTCATTCAATTTTCTGTACAGAGGAATATGAGAGGAATCACATTCTTTATGTTTAAATGTTCTCCCATATTTCTGGATGTGGGAGAGTATATTTTGCTGCCTTTACTCTTTTTACTTACTTGTTCTTAAGCCAATCACTTCACTTCTTAAACTGCATTGTCGCAGGTGAGGAGTAAATTACGGGTTGCCAAATGGCTTAATGGCCCACAGGAGGCTCTGCTCATCGACTAACACCTCAGCCGTGTAACCTAGCAACACCAATTGTTCATATAAAGGGAGATGTTTAGCAACAGTTTCAAATTTCAAACGTATCTGTCCTGCCTCACTTGTTGAAGATGGCCAAGACGGCAGCCTGAGTGACCACTGTTGAAAGCACAAGCTGAGTGGGCACTTAATGGAGTGCTGCGCGTCGGTCTAAGATTGGACCCCATAGTCTCTGTTGTTTTTTTTCCTCCTTCATATATTCTCCCTCACAACTCAAACAAAGATCATTTGACTTTTGACTTCTATTTGGTCACTGACCACCCAGTCCAATAAAAACTAATAAATATCAGCCACATACACACACATGCTAGCACAGCAGTCAAAGCGGAGGTTCCATTTACCGTTCCACTGTAGCTCTCAGATGCCTGGGGCCAAAAAGCTAAATTGGAGTGACCCTGAGTCAGCCTAAGCAAACCCATGAAAAGAAGGAAGAGTGAGTGGAGAGGAAGAAATGAAAGATGGGATCAAACGGCTGAGACTAACACATAGCTGTGTCAACAAGGTGGCAAGATGATTCGTCCAAGTGCACTGTGCAAGATATGCAGTTTTTGAAGAACACGTCTATAAAACATGAGTTTTAACTTTTGGAACATCAACTACTTTACACAAGTTGTATTTTCACATTTGCTGTAAAACGTTTCTGTGAAGTTAAAACTGAATGCAAAGGAAAACAAATGTATATGATGATGCAACCCTTTCCCTGCAGATAGAAGAAACATGTCCACCTGGCCAGAGAAGGACAGTAGTTGAAGCTTCTTTTAGGATTTTAAAAGTGAGTGCTTGAACTATGGTGGCACCCTCCAGTACCTGAAGCTGTGTTTTTTCATTGTTGTAGCACATATGTGGCACAGTGTGTAACACCTCTCGAGGCTGTAATACACAGTCGACTATATCAGACCATGCCCCTGTATCTGTCTCCATTCATATTGGCTGTTGGCTACCTGAGGGCTGCTGGGGCCCTTTGACAGATGTTAAAGGAAGGAAATCCACCAGCAGCTATTCAATATGAGGAAACACATATTGGAGCCTTGACTCTATTGTCTTAAGGTGGAGTTCAACCAAAATCAAAAAGTTAGAGGGGTGAACACTAGAAACAAGATAAATGAAGAAACAGTGAGGGAAGGTATGGCTTTCTAACAGATTTATTGTCTCTGTGTTAAAAACAAGACAAAGGAACAAACAGAAGAAGCAACAAGTCCAAGAACATGTTGGAATATATGACGCAAAATGTTTAAAAACATAAGATTTGTTATCTGCTTAAAGCTCAGCACAGCAAACTGTTTCCTTTTGTAATGGAACACATCACACCTTCTTCTGCACTCAACCTCTGTTTCTCGTGTCACTTTGTGGAAACAGAATTAACTTAGCAAATGAACA